>CM070735.1:5456431-6056431 GCA_036346245.1 Bonia amplexicaulis
GATTGAAATGTCGAAGCTCTACGTCTTTTTAGTTTAATTGTACGGCTACCTGGCTAGTTTTCTTAGGTGATGATGTACATGGGTGGTGGTTGGTCATGAATCATGAGTATGCTTGCCGTAGCCGAATTGTAGCCCTTTAAGAAAAAGTTTTCATAAGTAGCACTGGGGCGAGAGCCGAAAGTTAGCATTGTTTGGTTTAAATTTGTTTTATGAGTAAAAAGCTCTGCTGTTGTCCTGTTTTTGCCCCTTACTTCTTTCATGGTTTATATAGTTATATGCACTGTCTAGAGAAGCTTATTTTAGCTACCTCACTGTCAGGAGAGTAGCAAGACGAAGCATCCCCAGCTGTTTTACGAGGCAAAGCTCTACAACGCCCTCCAAGGAGGAAGTATGCCCTGTCTCCAATTATTGTGCTTATTTAGATAAGATCATCAATTGATGGGGAAAATTCTGGCATCCAGGTGGCATTGCAAATGTTAAGTGGTGCGGCGTAGATGGGGAGGAAAATGTTCTTGTCATTGATTTGCTGGGGCCAAGCTTAGAGGATTTGTTTGTCTATTGCGGCAGGAAGTTCACGCTGAAGACTGTCCTAATGTTGGCAGACCAGATGGTAATTAATAACTAGGCATTGCCTATTTCAGTTTATTTCATTACCTTATGCATAACATGCAAGCCTTTCGAGAGATGTCAATTTTTTTTCGGAAGTTTGACTCCTTGTGAACCTTTACTTGTGCAACAATTTTCATTTATGGTAGTAACCGAACACCGAAAGTTTATTCCTGGGGATTATTTAAAGGATTTCTCTGGAGAGTTTCCGTATTGTCTTGCTCATTTTAACAAAAATTTTGATTTTTCAGTTTTTTTGCGAATCAAGATATGATTGAAAAGATTGATAAAACTTTCTTGAATACTGAGCAGTACAGCATAACAGTACCCCTGTACCACTGCACGTAACAACTAAAGTCTTTTGGCTGCTTATCTCAATTGGGGAAGGGGTGTGGTTGAAATAGCAGATAAATTTTGCTAGTAGTATTGCCTCAATATATTTTATGATTCTTTTTATTGCTGATCAATTTCACATATTTCTTCTCGCATCTTTATCTTGCTTTTAAAGCGTTGTATTGATCTATAATCTGCTGATAGACTTTACACCCGTTGCTCTTATTTCTTTGCTGATTGGTTTGATTGTTTACTTGTTTCACATATTTCCTTGTATATGTTGCTTCTAGATGCTTCACTTCTGTATGCATAATTTCACATAATCCACAATTAATCTTGATGCTAGAGCTTGCATGTATGATGTAGTTGTCCTTGTCCCAACCCAATCTAGGTTTTTTGTGTTTTTGCATGCATGCATTGAGTACCAGTGATGATTCAGTAAAGCTACTTTTCTGTAAATAATTCTGACAGATTACACGGATAGAATTTATGCATTCAAAAGGATACTTGCATAGAGACATAAAACCCGACAACTTTCTGATGGGTCTCGGTCGGAAAGCAAATCAGGTACTGGATGTGATACATTGAAGTTGCCTACTAAGGATGTTAATGTACCGAACAATCTAGTTAACGATGTCTCTGCGTGTGATTATTAGGTATACATAATTGATTTTGGACTTGCAAAAAGGTACCGGGATTCTACTACAAATCGCCATATTCCTTACAGGTACATACATACATATATCTAACTTCTAACACAGTTTTTTTTGGGGGGGTAAAAATGATGCCATAGGTTTACTTTTGTACAAGTGTTAAATTTCAATTATATTCTCCCCTGAAATATAATTTTCCTTTCCCAAAAATGAATACTTTGCCATCTATTGTTAATTCTTTTACTTCCTAGTTTGCCTTTTGGCTGGCAGTGGTAGTACTCTGACTTGGGCTTTACCTGTAATGCGTCATGTAGCCCTCCACCTTATGACCTATAGCTATAATTACAAATGGTGGCTCACCTATTTTATGAATCATAGATATGTGTGTGGTACTTGAACACGCCTACTTTGTTCTTCATTATTTATGGGAATATTCAGCACAATATTTTACTTATTTAGTCTTCTAGGTTCCATCAACAATATGTCCTTTGCTATCATAATATCAGCCTGTTTAAATATGAATCTATATCATATATTGCGGTGTCCTCTATCTGAAAAAAAGGCAAGGCAGTTTATATAATGCCAGAGTATTCCCTTTATATTCTTTCTATGGTCCAGATTTGTGGTTTCTCATCTTTGTTCTGTTCCACTTGTTCAGAATGCTTATTTTTCCTTTCTTGCAGTATGTATATTTTCTTTATTTTTGTAAACGTTGCTTGTTCATTTAACATTGAACTGCTGCTTTGCTGTAGAGAAAACAAGAACTTAACTGGCACTGCACGGTATGCAAGTTGCAACACTCACCTTGGAGTTGGTAAGTTATGACCTGTTGATTACCTGTCAGATCATCATTTAGATTTGATTTTGGCATGTTGTTGGATTTACTGGCAGAACAAAGTCGGCGGGATGATTTGGAATCTCTTGGTTATGTTCTTCTATATTTTCTCCGAGGGAGGTAGGCTTATATTTCTGCTGTTTGGTAGAGCATACTAGTATACTATGATGTTGATTGTGGCGAAGTGTGCTCGTCGGCACATCTGGTGAAATAATAGTGCAAGTTAACTTCCCACCCAGATACTTGATTGTTAAATAGACATCATATCTAAAGCTGTTTCAAGAACTGACTTTTAAAAAGCTCACAGTCCCAAATGCCGAACTAGGCTTTTCTTCATTTAGATATTCTAGCTGTAAGGATGAATTGAAATTGGTCAGCTCAAAACAAGCTTTATCGTACAGGATCTTATAAAGCTGTATGTTTTGTCAACAAACCATTAGTGCTGCATTTGTACAAAGATTTGCCCAGAACAAACCGTACATATGAAACCTCATCACAAAACAGACTTCCTACTTTTCATCTGTAAATTCTATCATTAGCAAGTAGCAACTATTTGACAAGGATTACTGTATATGTCATATCAACGCTTGCAGAATATTTGTGCAACTGATTTATGAAAATCTACAATAGTTCTCTCAAGATCCATCACCAAATTGTTAGCAATCTCTGGCTTGCTTGCGACATGCTTACAAGTAATAGTGTTTGATATCCACCTTAGATTAGTTTAGGTGTGATATCAAAGCTATTGTAATTTTGAAGTCTCATTATCTATTTTAATTTGTTTCGTTCTAATTATTTTGGTATGGATTGCTGCGTGAAGTCTCCCTTGGCAGGGACTAAAAGCTGCAACAAAGAAGCAGAAGTATGACAAGATATGTGAGAAAAAGCTTTCAACACCTATTGAGGTTTATCTCTCACAAACATATTAAACCAAGCTTCTGAAAGAACAAGTACTGTTGTATTTGTTGCTGACCAAAAATACTTTTACCAGGTGTTATGCAAATCCTGTCCGGTGGAATTTGCATCTTACTTCCACTACTGCCATTCGCTGACATTTGATCAGCGGCCCGATTATGCATTTGTGAAGCGCCTTTTTCGCGACTTGTTTACCCGCCAAGGTATTTCCTGATTAAGCAGTACTATCTACTGGAATGACTGCTAAAAGTTCTGTTGTTTCAACAGATTCTATCGAGTTCTTACTTTCCATATTATTGTTCAATATTTTCCTCATCTTTTAACAGGTTACGAGTTTGATTATGTCTTCGACTGGACTGTTTTGAAATATAAACAAGGCCAAAAGCCCCAGGTACTTCATCAACCTACATTTAAGAATATTCAATTTATCGAGAGTACTTTTACATTACGTGTCAATTTACCTTAATCCATTATCAATTAATTTTGACTGTTTTGCGATGCCATCAGCGCGTGGTGTATCTGGGGAACTAAAGTGGCACCTACATGTCACTTCAGTACTTCACATTATAGAGATTAGCTCTCTGTGTTGATATAGGCAAGCTTTACCACATTATCAATCATGTATACATGATATGGCTCTTAAGTATTTAAGTTTTTCACATAAAACGCTGTATTGGTAAAACCGCCAAAATTAATGGCAAGCTAACAGATTAGTGCATTAGGGACAAATTGTAGCATAACAGTCTGCAGTCTGCACGAACTTAATTAGCTTTCAATAAAAGCTAGGGAAGTTTCCTGTTGTCAAAAAAATTGTAGCATATGTGGGGGAAATATGTAGGGTTTTGTTAGGCATCTTGCAACTATGTAGGGTTTTACATAATGTTCTCTATTAACATTGCAAGTTTTGCAACATTGAACATGTTCTTTTGTTGTTAGGTTCTACAATCTACAGGTGTTCCATTACTTTACTATCAAGTAGGTGGTCGATAACTTCTGCAATTGGATAGATTATGTGCTAAAACCTACAAGCTAAAAGTAGCCATGCCAAGCTAGGAGGCTTATATGCCAGATGATCCTCCTCTGGAATTCCCCTCTCCACAGTTATCTCTTTTGTTTTGGTTATGCACACCATATGCGTTCTGATAATTACTAAAGAACGAGACTGCTATTGGGACAAATATGATATTTCACTTTTCATGAGGATAAATCAGCAACTTTTAACTTTTCGCAGGCACTGATACAATTGTTTATTTAATTTAATACATCTCCTGAAAGTTCCATTTTCATGTTCAAATGGCACTTTATTTCCTTTACACATGGATTTAGTTTATGCATATTTCATTTCAATGAAGCATTATGCAGAACTGTCAGTGGTTCAGAAGAATTCTTAAAATCATACTCTATTTAGGCATGGTACAACTTTAATTGCTACTTAACAAGTCCACTTCTATTTGTAGCATGGTCCTGGAGCTATTACTCGAGCAATCCCAGCAGATCATGACAAACAAGCAGGTAACAGAGCCTTTTACACCTTTCGATAATCATATACATATGATTTCATGTGAGAGTGCCATCAATGAGATCAAATTGATCAGCCATTTATCTTGTATAGAATTTTCTATCCATGTTATTTTTTCAGTGTCTTATAGGATTGAGAAATTGAATAGTTTGTGCTATAGTTGAAAATGAGCCACAATGATTAGATATAACGCTGGCCTCTTAATGGTGGTGAAAGATATTGGATATGGCATGGTTTTGTCCACTGTAGTGTGGCATTTTTCTTAAGTATTTAGATCCAATGTTTGCTTCTGTCTACACTTACATTATGTTGTTTAGTTGAAGTAGATCAGATTAGGAAGTCTATGATGACATGTTTGAATTGATCTCAAAATTGATATTTTTTGGCTGGCGTTATGATTAACAGGTGTAAATGGTGCTTTTCATCAGAATGAAGGCCAGGAGCAGATGGGGCCAAGCCATATGGCCGTGCCACCTGCACAGTTGCAGGTGAAAGTGAAACAGGCAACTGAGAGAGATCCCTACCCTGACATGCATCATACTGAGAATCATGTAAGCCCTACTAGATCAATTTGCTTATTACTTTTTTTATTTGAAAATAATAATATTGAATACTTATTCACTCACGGAGATCCAGTTTTTTACCACTACTTTTTTACATACAAAGAAAAATAATAATATTTAAATCATTGCTGAAGTATGAAATTTGAATACAAAGAAAATCTAATCTTAAATGTTTTCTGAAGAGTGGAACATTAATGTAGCATTACTGTTATTGCAAGAATAATGATGATGGTAGTTTATTTTGTATTATGTGATCATCATCTTCTGTTCTGTATAGTGGATTTATGCAGCACACTGCATGCCTGAGGAAGCAAATTAGCAGACGTGCGACTAAGATACAATTTGAGACTCAAACTGATAACTATTTAAGGATATAGCTGTTATGAATAGCGCTTATATTCATCATAAGGCCAATGGACCAGTATATATACACGTACAGGTATGGCATATATGTTGAAAACACCTCATATAACAGGGTAAATATACAGCTATATAATACATATCTAACACCCCTCTTAAACTTATGGTGGATCAACAACATGAAGTTGGAGAGGTAAAAACTGTGCTGGGCTTTGGTCTGTGCCTTTGTAAAGAAGTCTGCCAACTGAAGCTCTGAAGGTACATACTACAGAGCAACAACCTGGTCCTGCACCTGTGTCCACATATAAGAAGCATCAACATCAATATGCTTTGTAAGCTTTTGCTTCATCGGATCTTTAGCAATGTCAATAGCACATGTACTATTGGACAAAAGAGGAGTTGGTGCAGAAACAGAAACACCAAAATCCTCAAGTAACCACCGACATCCTCTTCAGAGATTACTCCTGACCTTGTTCCTTATCCTCTTTACTATACTCGTCCACGAGTTGAGGATTCTTCTGATGTGCTATCTCCTTCTGATGGTTCATCCTCTTCGGCCTCTCCTCCTCAATATGCTCTTCGTGATTTCCAGTCTATTCGACCTCCTGAGCATTTTGGCTTTACTGCCGCTGCTCTTGCTGAACCAACTTCTTATCGTGATGCGTTGTTCATCAGGAGTGGCAGCATGCGATAGCAGAGATCGCTGCCCTTGAGCGTACTGGCACGTAGGATCTTGTTCCTCTTTCCACACATGTTACTCCTATCACATGCAAGTGGGTCTATAAGGTTAAGACCCACTTTAATGGTTTTCTTGAGTGCTACAAGGCTCATCTTGTAGCGCGTGGTTTCCAGCAGGAGCATGGTCGTGACTACATGAGATCTTTGCTCCTGTCGCTCACATGACCACAGTTCGTACTCTCTTTGTTGTGGCCTCTGTTCGACGGTAGTCTATCTTTCAGTTAGACGTCAAGAATGCATTTCTCAATGGCGAGCTGCATGAGGTCTACATGCAGTCGCCCCCTGGCTATTCTGTTCCTGAGGGTATGGTTTGTCGCCTTCGTCAATCTCTCTATGGCCTCAAACAAGCTCGTCGTGTCTGGTTTGATCGTTTCTCTTCTGTTGTCACTACAGCTGGTTTCTCTGTCAGTGCTCATGATCCTGCTCTTTTTATCCATACTTCGCCTCATGGTCGTACGTTTCTCCTTTTATATATTGATGATATGATCATTATTGGAGATGATTCTCAGTACATCACTTTTGTTAATAAGCGTCTTCATGAGCAGTTTCTCATGTCTGATCTGGGGTCCTTTTTGCTATTTTCTTGGGAGTGAGGTTATTTCTACTCCTGGGGGCTTCTATTTGTCCCAAAAAAGTATATCCAGGATCTTCTTAACCGTGCCTCTCTTATTGATCAGTGCACAACTGAGACTCCCATGGAACTTAATGTTCATTTTCGCCTCACTGATGGTGAGTTTCTTTCTGATCCTACTCGTTATCATTATTTTGTTGGGAGCCTTGTTTATCTTGGTGTCACTCGTCCTGACATTTCGTATCCTGTACATATCTTGAGTCAGTTTGTTTCTGCTCCCACTCAGCTCCACTATGAATAACGCTTATATTTATCATGAGGCCAATGGACCAGTATATATACACGTACAGGTATGGTATATATGCAGAAAACTCCTCACACAACTGGGTAAATACACAGCTATATAATACATATCTAACAATAGCGTCTGATAAAACTGTGCCTTGAATGGTTTGTGGGTTTTATTTCCAATGGATAAAGCCTGGGATTGAACCAGTGAGTTTGTTATATGTTTGGTATCTTTTCTGTTACCTTTCGAACTTGTTACAATCCCAATGTAATATGATCAGTCTGAGTTTACCTTTGTTTTGTTGTTTGGTTCACATTAATCCTCAGAATAATAAGCTATTCTTCAGCTTTGGTCTACAGATGTTCAAGTGTGCTACATGATTGTGTAAAACTTAAAGGTATTCTCAGAGAAATCCTAGGCAGAAATTTGTTCTCATCAAGGTTTATTTCACTGGAATGTGCTGCAATTCAGTAGCCTCATACCAGTGCATAATAAGCATTTCATTTTCTAAGGTAAAAGCAGTGAAAATTAGGAGATATAATTAATTTTACCATATGAAAAATCCCACATAAAACCTACCAGTCTAGTACATGTGACTAGTCTCGCCGCTTTTACAGCCTATGTCATTGACATTGATATTGACTAATTATTGATTAGAACCTGATATTGGTTTCTCATAAGGTACTCATGTTATTTTTCTCCTGTAGTTTCTTCATTTTATTCTCTAGTTGCAAATGAGCGCGCCAAGTTTGGACGATTTTTTTTTAAAAAAAAGTTAATCCATCTCCCTTGTTGAGGCCCCTGTTCAAGTTTTGTCTGTGTTGAACTAGCAACGTTAGGTTGCCCTTTGGTATTTTCTGAATTGGTGCTTTGGCTTCACTTCCTACAAATTTCACAGTTACTGCTTTGTGAGTACTGAATTTGAGGAAGATATGACTTTGTAGTCTGTGCAACACCCTTTGTTTCATACAAAAGATCTATTCCCTCTGTTCGAGAACATATGATGTTTTACACATCCACATGGTCTCTAACATACAACTTTAACAATTACTTCTTATATGAATATATTAGTAAAAAATACTTTTCATGAAAAATCTAATGAAACCATTTTCACATGACTAATCTAAATATGTTTTTGATATATTAGTGGTCAAAGTCAAGAGACGTTTGACTGCACACTTTCTAAAAAGTCATATTTCTGAACAGAGGGAGTATATATTTTTTTATTTCCTATCCATTTATTATTTATGTTGCTTGAGCATTTATCTTTTTATTCATAAATGGTCGATCATTTCAGAGACAAGACATGGCTGCCGGAAAAGCACATCTGACATCATCTGTTGCTGTACCTGGTGCCCAATGGAGAAATGACGGTAGTTCAAGACAAATAGTGCAGTTTGATGCTTTTCATCAGAATCAGCGTTTTGTCAGCAATACTGGCTCATCTAGCGGTTGGCTTCCAACATTCCCGCACAATGCCCCGGCAAAGTGACAGGTAAACTTCTAACAATAGCACTAGTCTCTTGTTCTTACTGTGGTATCTATAATGAATTTCTGTTCCTATATAGGTCATCTATCTTGTGGAGCAAAGAGGAAATGCTTAGAAGGGACTCCATTTCTTTTTAAGTGGTTCAGAGTCAAGTATCACAAATTCGATTTAGACATCATGATGCCTAATGTATGTTAGTAAGGTGGCTACAGATGCGTTTGATGATGATGCTACCTGCTAATTGTGCAAGGTTTGCTCGCTGTTGTGATGAATACTCCAGCAGTTTGTTAGACTGCTGCTTAAACATTTTGTTCTCACAGTCCTGGATGTCATGTAAATTGTTTATATGTTAATAGATATATGGCATGGGCATATTGCAATAATGATGGTGTGGGCTCATTCAGTGTCTTCCATCTATCCAATATACATGTTGCAGTATGATTATTTCTTGAAGTTTGAATTGTGATCTGAAATATTTTCAGCATTAGGTACTAAAGATGCTCAAGAACTGAACTGGAGCGCAGTATGTTAATCTTAAGTTGATTGTGTCTGCATGGAGATTTCCAGGAAATTTTCAGTAGGTGATTTATGATTGGGGGAGTTTTTACTTCACAGATTTGCTTTAGGAATGACATGTTGTGTTGCTCATATATATCTTTCATATTTATCAGTGCATGATGCTGCCAAGGCGCAGAAAGCAACAGGGTTTCTACTGATGGCATCAGGATATCGACGAACAGTTCAAGTATCAGCAAAACCAAAGGGAGATTTCTAAATGAAGCCATGGATCTGGTATAGTCTCTTAGCAATCCCATTTTTGCAGTGCAAGTTATTTCCTTCTGGTGAAGTGTCTACTCTTTGTATTATTATGTCTATTTCATAAATATGTTTTATCAGAAAAGAACTTTGTCTTGTCTAAAAAAAGAACTTTGTATATTTGGTTGCTGAAAGATTAGGGAGTTCCAGGTGGTTTGCATTCCTGTTTTGTCTGAAGTAATCACCTTTCCTATTATTTGTCATATATAGCAAGTTTTGTTACCTATACCTACGGTTTCACCGTTAGCAAATTATTTTTTTAGTTCACTTTGCTTTGATCTGTCTATCAAAGTTTCAGATCAATATGTGATTTTATAAAGTTGTCTATACTCTAGATTTCCTTTTCAATAGCAAACTTCTGTGAAATATTTTACTCCTTAGTTGCGAACATAAGGTTGAAAGAAGTTTCCTCAACACTACTCCAATATGAGAATTACTAAGTGTGTGCTGTCTAATCCAGACCTATGTCTGGCTTGAGACAATTGAAGAAAGTATAATCAAATTTAACCAAACCTCTTATGTAGTTTGCTGATGAAGAATTATATCAGTAATCGTGAACAAACAAGGTGGTCTAGATTGCTATGATCATAGGAGAATTTTGTTTCTCTGTTTTCTTTCTTTTTGTTATTGTAACCTGTACTTATATTTTGTTTTAATTCAGGAGCTTTAATGATTTTTTTTCTACAGCATTTAATGCATGATCTGTAACTCTGCAGTTGCTTGAGTTTCATCTAGTGTTGTATCAATTCATTAACCACAAGTTCTGATATGGAGAGAAACCAGCCTATAGAGTTGTTGTGCTATGCAATAGTATATATTCCATGCCCGTTAACTTATGCTTTATATGATGTGTATTCCATACCAGTACTATCAGCAGCATTGTTGATTAGACAATTGTCAATGAATTTCTGCACTATTAATCATCTTCCAGATACTTCTATATTCGAATCGAGTCCTTATTCAATCGAGAAGGAAAACGGAAAGGGAAAAGACCTGTCAGTTTTTTTGAGATATCATGTATCATGTGCACAGCTTCGGCGGTTCTATCTACCAAATGCCTTGTCGCGAGTATCATGTTCCATGCTACAACACATGGGCTGGGCTCTCGACTTTGTGGGTCACCTATTACTGGTTACTGACAAGTGATAATGGACCCAGTCATTTGGTACGATGAACTGATTTCTTTGTTTGCTGTCCCAAGTTGCAACTTGCCATGTCGATGTCGTGTGGACGTGCGCGGCAGGAATAGAGTTCCTGGCATAAGCCTGTAAAATGCAAATGCAACTTTGGCTTTTGATGTACTGTACTGACAGTGTTATACCTCAATGCTGCTTGTGTACTGTGTCACTCATCAGTCGGAACATTTCCAAGTACTAACATGTTAATGATAATGCTTGGCCCTTCCTGAATTCAGATAAGGCAGAGGGGCAAAGCTCTGTTCCCCCACTTCCACTTGGAGCCCCAAAAAATTAGGGTTTTGTCGAGCGAACAGCTGCTTCCACTACTGAGAAAGCGTCTTATCACTATGTAACACTTTTTTTTTATCTTTTGTTATGTTGCACGAACGGCAATAATACGATATTTGCTTTATGAGATCTAGATTTACTACTAATTTTGCCATGTAAAAGGAAGAGGAAGTGAAGAGAAGGGAGTAAACCGTTTCAGGAGTATCACCACTACATAATTCAGTACAAGTAGCACTGTTTTGATAGGAAATCATATTTACAAATTCAATAAAAAAAGGAATAAGTCTACTTTATCCCCTTGAACCCTTACAAAAGTCTGGAAATCATAATTTGTTGGAAATCATAATTTGTGGTAAACCTAAGCACTAAATAGACTACCAAACATCATAATTTGTTGGCCACGATGAACTAAAAGAAAGGACATGCTAAACCTTTTTAACAGACTGGATATGATCACCAGCTACATGATGACATAATTAAACGGGGGTGGCGGACAATAGCAGGTAAGAATACTCAATTTCCATGTTCCTGTTGCCGTTCGAAGAGTGCTTTAGCTTCGGCGAAAACCATTAGCCAGCCATGTGCGGCCAAACCAAGGAATGATGAAAAGAGAGTGCATCGCATCATAGCTGATCAACGCATTTGTCGCTACAATTTGCCGGAGTTTTTGTTGACTTTCTTAAAACTTTGTGCAGCTTTCATTTTGGAAGAAGAGCCTAGAGGCACTTACTAAGTTGCTATCTAACAAAGGTGTTTTTTTAATTCACTGGGTTAATCTGAAACCTAGTTTCCTTAATTAAGGATGGTTTATTCCTGACCATGTTGCTTAAAAATACAGAGAATTCTAACAATTTAGCCCATACATCTGTGCCCAGTTAAGATTCTAACTAGATTCGAGTCCTCTAGAGCTCAGATCTAGGTGCCTATTCATAAAAATGAGTGGAAAAGGCAAACTGAAAGAAAGCAGAATGTAGCACAAGCAGAGTTTCAAACCCCAGTGGTAAATGGCCGGTTACTGCCGATAACTGGTTCTACCGGTAAAATAAAAACCGGTAATTTTTTATTTAATTCAAGTTTAAAATTTTGAATGTAAGAATTAGTTTCTCTAATGATGTTTATATTGTTTGATACTAACATAATGTATTAGGAAGATGCATGCACCTCCCTACTTGACTTCATACTTTTTGTTATGAATGTATTAGACCAGCAGTTTTTTATTTAATTCAATTTTAAAATTTTGAATGTAACAGTTAGTTTGCCTAATGATGTTTACATTGTTTAACACTAATGGAATGTATTAGAAAGATGTATGCACCTCTTGTGCTTGACTTCATGCTTTTTGCCATAAATGTATTAGATCGGTGATTTTTTATTTAATTCAAATTTAAAATTTTGAATGTAACAGATAGTTTTCCTAAAGATGTTTACATTGTTTAATATTAATGAAATGTATTAGAAAGATGCATGCACCTCCTGTGCTTGACTTATGCCTTTTGCCATGAATATATTAGAAATTTTCAATTTTAAATTTAAAAAAACCAGTTTTTAGCGGTTTTTTCACCATTTTTTGGCGGTAACAGGCTGGTTTTTTCGGTTTCCGATTTCATTTTCAAATTTTGACGCTTGAAATTTGACCATTTTTTAGGGTTTTTCAGTTACCGGCCGGTAACCAGTACCGACCCTCAGCCGGGATTTAGGCCAATAGCGGGTTTTGGAACCTTGAGCACAAGCCTCTTCGTAATGATAGAAACAACTATCTCATGTTTTTTAGGGAACCATCTCATGTTTCAATTCATTTACATAAACTACAGCAATTTTTTTAAAAAAATAAAATATCCCACGGTGTGTCTTCAATCCATAATCCGTTCTATTTTTTTTGAAAAAAAAATAATTGGCTCTCCATTCGAGAAGCACAATTGTTCGCACGAACTGCGGGAAACCCGGATTGCAAGTGGAATCATTTTCTCTGACCAGCAAAAACAAGAGCTGAATCATTTTTGTTTTCTTTAAGTGCCCAATCACGGATCGTCTTTCCATCATCTCCCGGGGAAAGCAGACAAGAGGCTCCAACTCTTGCGTGTTTGATGAAATGGGAAATTGTCTTTAATTATAAGTTTGCGTTGGAGTTAATCATTATACTAATCCAACAGTTTAGCTGCTTGTTAGTTCCTTGGGATTTGCCCATTAAGTAGAAACAAAAATGGGCTGTGCCAAACATCTTTCTCTGTCTCTCTCTCTCTCTCTCTCTCTCTCTCTCTCTGAAGTTCTAGATACTACTTACATCGGTATTATGGACGCTGCACTTTATTCTCTTTGTTGCTACCAATGATTCAGATCACGCGCACGTAAGAACATCATCACCCAATTATAGTAGTGGTACAGTATCTCTGGTTAAAGATTGGTGATCTGCATGGATTCAGCAGACTGGGTTTTAGTTTCTTCAGGTACCAGCAGTTTAAGACAAGGAAAACACGAGCATCTAAACGAAGACAATGGCCACAATGCAAATCGAAGTATTGCAGGAAATGTCAAATGGCTTAACAAAACTGCTCGGTTCTGTGACTACTGTCAGAGATGTATCACCTTTGTATCAAATGGTGCATGATCACAATGGCATGGTTCTTCTGACCATAAGTCACACGACATCTCCCTAAATTGCATGATTATTCATGTGAGAGAAAAAGAGAGCAAGACTTCAAGTCTCAAACCAAAGGCATCAGACATGAAGGGCTTTAGGGCTCCACAGAAGAGCACCACACTACCAAAAGATTACTCGCACTAGTCACTACTCCATTACTTGCAAAAGCAAGTTCCGAGCTCATTTATGAAGGGCCTGTTCGGCATTACAAAAGCCGACTGACTTTTGACTTTTGCTATAGTACCTAACTTTCAAACGAAGTATTTTCTCAAGATGGGGTCTACAAGTTAAACATAGTACACGTTAAAAGCCCAACATCTGTACCAGTCAAAATCGTAAGTGAGTATCGGTCTCTCCGTAATCTGTACCGTAAACAGTCAAAATTTAAAAATTTCAGCTAAAAACTATAAACTGCAGCAAAAAAGAACAGACCTAAAAGAAATGACACTTGATGAGACTTAAAATTAGCACCCACTAACAACATGAGCCTCCAAGAGCAATTAACAACGCTGCCTACCTTGTCCTTTCCTACCTCCCATATAGGGCAAACCTGACGATGCCCTCCCTGTGTACTTGTTTTTAACTCTGAAGTCTAGTCTCAAATTCTCAACCCTACCAGATCTCTCTTGACAACCATTTAAGTGTGTGTACGTGCTAAGACTCATGTGATTCTCCTCCTTTGTTCTGATATGCATTTAGCAGTATTAACTTCTTGTTTACTTGTTTCTGCTGTAATTAAGCTATAATCATCAGACACGAAGGCTACTAACTACTGACATTTTTGCTGTCTGTTTGTCATTGTTCAAGTTCTAACATGGCTCAAACATGTGGCTGAGTTTGTGCTCTCAGTCACTGGTAACCTTTGTTTCCTCTCAGGCAATGGAGCAATGCCTTCAGCAGCAGCACAACAATGGGCAACTCCAGAGGCTCGAGGGCATTGAGGAAGAAGGTGGCCCGGCCGAGAAGTTGTCTCCGACGACGGTGCGGCCACCGGAGACCCCGACGGAGACGATGGAGTTCCTCGCAAGGTCATGGAGCCTGTCGGCTGCGGAGATCTCGAAGGCCCTGAAGGTCCTGAGCAGCAAGGGCGTCTCCAACATCCCCGACGCAACCGTAGCGGGTGCTAGGAAGGAACAGAGATCACCACCACCACTTGACGCGTCAATGGCGGCGCCGCAGGGAAGTGGAGCAGGAGGAGGAGCGACAAGCCCGCCCATCTCCCCCAGGGCCAACCTGGACGTGAAGCTTCTCCGAGCTGCTGCGGCGAGAGGGGGCAAGACGATGGGCACGTGGATCAAGGAGCTGAAGGAAAAGAAGCGTGCCGAGGCCCGGTCCCGCAACGCGCAGGCGTACGCGGCGACGTCCGTGGCCGGGGTCGCGGCGGCGGTCGCCGCGCTGGTCGCCGGCATGGTGTTCTCTTCCTCGCCTCCCCCAGAGCGCCCCAAGAACGGGGGCGGCGCCGGCGCCACGGGCACGAAGACAGCGGCGGCCATCGCGTCGGCCGCCGCGCTGGTGGCGTCGCACTGCGTCGAGATGGCGCAGGCGATCGGCGCGAGCCACGACCAGATCCTGGCCGCCATCCACTCCGCCGTGAACGCGCAGACGAGCGGCGACGTCATGGCGCTCACCGCCGGTGCAGCAACAGGTATGCATGTACTACATCGATAAATGAAAACCAAAACTAACCCAAGAAATTGAGCTTGAAAATCACACAGCAAGAAAGAAACAGTACTGAAGCATTCCACGAATCATGCATGGATGAATGGCTGCAGCTTTGCGCGGGGCGGCGATGCTGAGGGCGAGGCTTCACAAGGAGATTCAGGCCACCGCTCTGCCTGGAGACAGCACAGAGTCGGAGAGGGACATATCGCCATTGATCTTCGTCTCCAGAGGCGGCGAGCTTCTCAAGCGCACGAGACAAGGTATGACGAACATTGGATAATAATCCAGAGCTGTATGTTGAATTGATAAGTGATAATGCATCCCATCACCTAGTTGAAATTTGTATATAAAATACTACAATTAGTCTAAGCTAAGTGCGTGCGTGCGTGCGTGCATTTCAGGTATACTCCACTGGAAGCTAGTGATAGTGTACATAAACTCCAACTTCGAGGTATGAGCAGAACCATCTGGCTACTACACAAACAGTTTTGCAACTATCAATCCATCAATGTTGATATCAAGTCATCAACCAAACACAATCTGAATTTACAGGTGGTCATCAAAATGAGAAGCGCACATATGGCCGGCACATTCATCAAGACCAAAAAGTGTAAGGCTCTGACATGTTTTGTCCTTGATATATGACTCATGTGTAAGTCCCAAGTGTCCAACCCGTCGTCAGGGTATGACTCAGTGTGCTGATCCATTTCAGGTGTCGTCCTTGATGTCTGCTCTCAGATACCGGCATGGGCGGGGAGGGAACTTGACGATGGAAGCCACAGGAGAGGCTACTTTGGGATCAAGACGGTTGAGAGGGTGATCGAATTCGAGTGCACGAACAAGTATGACCAACACAAGTGGGTTCAGGGCATAACGGAGATGCTGAACCGCCGTGATAGCATGAACATCGCCTTGTAAATGTCAAGAAACTAAGTAATCAACAACGGATGTTCTTGATTTGTGTGAGAACCGTATACACGATTTTAACTAGGCTAAATTAACGAACGAAATGGTTTTGACTCTGGACGGCAGTAATAATCTTGTAATCGTCTGTGAACCTCCATTGTCATGTGCGAACCACAGCAATTCTATGTAGTTTGGGTGGAACTAGAACGAAAATAGCTAGGATTCAATACTTCACCATATATATAATGACATATATAATTTTTAACCAATATTGTGCCCACCTTGGCCCAATGGCTTACTAGGGCAAATCCCAAATATGCGTGTAATTGCAAAGCAGACCCGCTAAGGCTATGCCAAGAAAAGAACATGTTTACCCTTATTAGTAGAGACTCTAAAGAAGGTATTTGTGTAAACACCCTCTCCTATGGATATAAATATAACCCTTAGGGTACCACGGGAGGGAGAGAGAACAATCTGGATGTATAAAATAGACTTGAACCGAGATTGAGCATTAGTCACATTCTATACCACTCCCCTTTCTTGAGTTTTAACCTCCGGATACCCCTCTCAGGCCACCCAAAGCCCTTATATCCGTTGTTTGGCTTGTAGCCATAGCAGTTAGCGCCGTCCGTAGGGAGCAGCATAGAAGGTACGAGCTGAAGCAAAGGAGCTCGGGCCAAATAACACCGAAGAGGAAGACACTGCCGCCCCCAAGCGAAAGAGGAGCACCACAGCTAAGACCATAGCCGTGAGGGGGCCCATGGTCAAGGGCCCCTCACCCCGTGGTAGCGACGTACCGAGGTGGCCGCACCTGGGGCCATGGTGGGTAACAAAGACGGATCTCAAGCAGTGGCATGGGCTATGGGGCAGGCGGCATCACAAGCGGAGGACCCCTCTTTGATAGCTCCTGGTAGTTCCAGTGGCCCCGCTATCTATGTCATGATCTCCGATGGCCCCAACATAGTGCCAGCGCTAGGCCCAAGCATGGTAGCTGGAGGCAATTTGTGGAACGCTACAGCGGGAGCTAGCAGACCTGTGAAGGGACATGCCTAAGATGCAAGAGCCGCAGAGCTAGTAGACCCTGCCACCATCGTGATGGAGGTGGTGATGGAAGCGATGAAAAGTTTGGATGCCACCGTTGGTGCCCGCAGTGCCCCCTAATGGGTGGACCCCGAGTCCCCATTAGCATGGGCCTGCAACGGTGTGGCTGACCGGATGACTTAAAAATGCCCACGGTGGAGCCTTACAAGGGCAACACCGATCCCCGTGAATTCCTGTGCATCTACGAGATGGCCATCAAAGCCACGGGAGGAGACGACTCGATGAAGACGAAAGGGCTATCGCACGCCCTGAAAGGGGTTGTGTTGTCTTGGTTCTTCACGATCGCCCTGGCTTCGTTTACACATGGAGCAGGCCTGCGACCTTATGCGTAACAACTTCCAAGGCAACTACACGGAGCGGGTTGACACTGACCAACTCTTCGTGATAAAGCAGGTCCCCAAAGAGAAGCTACAGGAGTACTTCAGACTATTCACAAAGGTTAGATGCCAAGTAAAAATATGTCAATGGGATGACAATCATCAACAATGCCATCCGAGGCATTCGGAAGGGGCCCCTCGTGGAGTACAACGCTAGAAACCCATAAAAATGGTGACCAAGCTCTTTAATAAAATAGAAGAATACGCGGGGGCCAAGGAGGACACGATGAGGCATGAGTCAACATCGTAGGGCCTGCCACCAAGGCGGAGCCCAACCCTCAGCCCTGAAGGAGGGTTCAAACTACAAATAATGAAAGGGGCCCTGAAGTAAGTATGTGCTCGACATCGAAGAAGGTGGCGACGAAGTCTCTGGCCTAGATGTTGAGGCCACGGCAGAGGAAAGGGCCATGGTTGTGGAAGAGGTGAGACCAGGAGGATGGGCGTCAATAGGGACGTGGTTCAAAGTGCATAGCATGGGGGGAGCACACAATGCACGAATGCCCCATCATCACGATGCTCTATGAATGTGTGACCAGGGATCGCACCCAACACGAGAACACTAGTGGTGGCGCACGTGTAGTAGCCTTTGGAAGTACCACTCGCTTGAGCCTCACTGAGCGTGTTGCAGATAGAGGCCGCTGACACTGGACCCCACCAATTGATCAACACCATCACAGGAGGGTCATCCCTCGAGTTCTCGTTCGAGCGAAAATGGAGGGCCTATGCATACTGGATACACCTGTAATACCAGTACAATGCAAAAGAGATAAATGCTAGAAATGAAAGCAGTGCAGAGTCCCTTGGACCAGATTGCCCTTAAGGCAAAGGGCCATAGGAGAGAAGAATGAGGGTAAGGGATGGTCAGCTAGGTCATTTCACAAGATCAAGGCTCCATATAAAAAAATGGTTAGCCCACATTGTTCTCAAGCCTCACCCATATTCTCATTTCTTCCCTCAACCAAGCCTTATTCCTCAAACCAAATCAGGAGAGCCAACCTCCCCTTTCACATCCCTGCTCTTTCTTTCCCCCAACCGAGAGCAAGCCCTAAAGCCAAGCACCACCAGACCACCAAAGACCACCACATAAAGAATGTAAGGGAGGGACCGGAGGAGAGGAACAAAGACCGCGATAGCAAACCGACATCGTCGACATCGACCATGGAAGGCAGTTGCACTCATCGTCCCCTCCCAGTCCCCTTCTCATACCATTCGGCCAGCATAAGGTAAGAACAAGGCAAGAATAAGGTAAGCCCAAGGAACGCCACCAATCACTAGGACCTCACAGAAGCATCACTATCCACTCACAAATTAATTCAAAGCATAACATTGAACTAAAATAAATCTAGTATCAGAGAGAAGTACTAGTAGATGGAGAAGAAAAGGAGAGACACACAACATTGGGGTGGTGGAGTGGTGGCCGATGCTGGGGGTGTGGTCGTCTGATGCCAGCGGTGCTCTGAGATGGCCACGGCCGGAGCCATGGATAGCAGCGGTGTCGGTGGAGCCAAGCCATGGCGACATGGTGGCCGAGGCAACCCATGGAAGCGAGGGAGAGGTAGAAGGGCCGGAGGTGGAGGAGGCACCGGGCTCCCGACCGGCTGCAAGCCGTGGCCGACGAGCTCTAACCCACAGGGGGAGCGGTGCCAGAGCTATGGTTGGCGCTAGGCACCGATGGCTGGTGGCGCTTGGGGCTCGGCCACGGCCAAAGGCCGAGACACGATGTCGATTGTTAGGCCTAGGGCGGCGCTTGGGGAAGGGTCGTGGCGCCGATAGATCTGGCGATAGAGGGGCCACGACAATAAGCCTAAGGGCAGCGTAGCTTGGGGCCAGAGTCAGGCAGCAGCGCCAGGGTGCCCGGGGTCCGCGCTAGGAGGCGGCGCTCGGTGGCGGCAACCAGGGGCATCCCCACGGCAAGCCCCTGGCCGACGCACCGGCGGCGTCCCTTGGGGCATGTGTGAGGCGACGCCGAGCGCATCTCCACGCGCGTAGAGGGGAAGCGGCAGGTCCGGCCCCGGTTGGCTGGATCCGGGGCACAGAGTGAGGGAGAGGAGAGGGGTAAGGAGACCTAGCGTGGGAGAGGCGGCCGGCGGCAGGACAGTGGCCGGATCCGACCCTAGCCGGCCAAATTGAGAGAGGGAGAGGGAGGAAGAAGTGGGGAGGGGGAAGGGCCGTTCAGCCAGACCAAACGGGAAGAGGGAGAAAGAAAAGAGAAGAGAGAAAAGAAAATAAAAAAGAGGAGAAAAAGAAAAGGGAAAACAGGGGGTTTGGTACCTGCGCATCGGATCTTACGTGTAGAATCGATGCCATTTATTTAAGTGCATGTACCGATATTCTATTTTTTTAAGTCGAGTTAACTGCCTGTTTAGGTAGAGGTTCAGGATCGACGCCGTCCACACGTCGCTCTGCTCCGCTTGGTTAACAGTCAAGTGCATGGTAGAGCGTTAGACCGTAGAGTTTATGAACTATACAATGTTTACATGATATGATGATGTTTATGTGTAATTGTGATGTTTACATGATATGATGATGTTTATGTGAACTATGCGATGTTTACATAATATGATGATGTTTATGTGAAATTACGATGTTTACATAATATGATGATGTTTATGTGGAATTGTGGTGCTCACAAGATATGATTTTGCCGATGTAATGATGACAATGATAATGGAACGGGGTGAGTAGTACTGCCATCCCACCAATGGTAACATTTATGAACATGACAATGAAAATGACAATGGACATCTGCATTTGCATCATGTGCACTCAAGAGTGAGGGCGGTTGTAACATCCTGAAAAGTTAAATTTTGAATTATAAAATTTTCTTGCATTTATTTGCTGTGATTTTGATTTGAAATTGATTTTCTTAGAACATTTCTTAATTAAAGAGCTGATGATTTTCAATGAGCAAAAGAAATGAAATAATAGAACATAAAATAATAAAGGAGAATCGAAAAGATGATCCAGTGTCAAAAAGAAAGTAGTTGAACCTAAGTAATGGATTATTTCTAGGGTTAAAACTTTTACAAAAGTTTTGGGAGAGGAAAATGTGATGGAAAGGTATATATTTGTGAAAGTAAATATTTGCATTTGAGAAAAAGGGTTTTTATGAAGTAATAGATGCAAATAATTCCCCATAAAATAAGGATTAAATATATATATATATGTATTAATGTAAATGCATAGGAAAAGAAAGGAATTAGTTAAAACCGGGAAAAGAAAAAGAAAAAGATTTTCTTTTGAGGGGCCAGTCGGCCACCAGGCAAACCCGCCCCACCTTCCGCGCCGCTCTGTTCTTCTTCTTCTCTCTCTCTCTCTCTTCGCTCGCGCCTCACCCGGCCGCGCCGCGCCGCCGCCGCCCATGCCTTGCTTGCCTCGGCACCAGCGTTCGGACAATGGATCTATGTCCCTTCGGACGGCGGTCCCGTTCGACCGAAGGCGCCGTTGCCATCGCCTCCGACCGCGCCTCCTTTTTCCCGTGCGCGCTCTCCCCTCCGCGCCAAGAACTCACCTCCGTGGCGACCATGCGGCACCGCCACCGCCCGGTTTCACTGCCCGCCCACGATGCAGGCGCCTCGCCCAGGACCTCTGCTCGGTCGCATCGCCCGGTCACGTGGTCGAAAGCGCCAACCCGCGTCTTGGCGAAAAGCTGCGGAGGCGACCGTGTGGTCACCCTCTCGCCAAGTTCCCAGGGCCCTGCTGCCGCTCCGTCGCCTGACGCCCCGCCTACTCCGACGTGATGGGTGAGCCCTCCGTTGCCGGTCCTCCTCGGTAGCCTATAAAAGCCGTGCGACCTCTCCAAATATCGCCGCCTCCCTCTCCTCTCCTCTCCTCTGCGCAATTGCCGCAAAACCCCTAGAATCGCCACGACCTCATTTCTTCCCAACTCGTGACACCCTCGCCATGACCCAGTCCACCCGAGCTCAATTCCCGCTCCTACACCACCTCCAGTCGCACCACTCATTCCGGCCTCCTCAAGCTCCGGCCACCGACACCGCCGGCACCGTGAGAGCTCCCCGCCTTGCATGCCGCCATTGCCGACCTAACTCCGGCACCTCCCGACCCTCGCCGCCACCACCACGAGCTTCACCTCGACGCCAAGTTTACATATCACGCGCCGCCAGAACCTCTCGGCCTCCCCCATGGCCGGCGCCATCACCGACTCGGGCCTCGCCTCGGCTACCAGTAGCCTCCCGAGCTACCTCAAAGGATATAGCATCCTTAAGGGGTAGGCAAAGCCTCCCGCCCACTTGGTTATCGCACTCTCCTTTCCCCCCTGGCTCCCGGTAGCGTTCGAGCCCCGGCTCCGCGTCTTGGGTTGAGCCATTCTTTTTTTTTTTTTCTTCGCAGTGGGCGACACTGTGGGCCCCACTGGTGGCCGTATCGATCACAGTATATCGTGGTCGATACCGACCACCGTAACGTGGTCGAATCCGACCGTATATAACGTGGTCGATACCGACCACGTGGCTGTTTTCGACCACGTTAATATTGAAACCGAGATCTTTAAAATAGCATAACTTCTTCATTTTAACTCCAAATCGGGTGAGACAAATTTCTAAATTCGTCTAAATTCGAAATCTATCCAAAGGAACTGAAATCATAATTTTTAGATTTTATATGAATTTCTGGTGTTATTTGGATTGATTTGTTGCTTTATTTCAATTGCAAATTTTCGCGTACGGATTACATAGCTTACGAGACTCAAGAAGAAGAGGCCGAGGCAGCATTGCAGATCCCAACACCCAACCCTCGAGCACTTTGACCAAGGCGAGTTATCACTTGATCATATTGAACCCTTGTTTATGCAAATTACTTTTCTTTACACTATCCAAGTGCATGCTATTATTTTATGTGCTAAAGTATGTTCAAATTTATTAGATGTTAGATATAGACCTATTACTACGTTTGTTAGTAGTACCTGTGCAACCTTTGGGATATGTGAACCTTGTCGCCTTAGTAAAACTAGCGTAACGTAGTTTTCACAAATAAAGTTATGATATGTCGTACTGCTTAGTATTGCTAGATAACAGGGATGATAGTTATCCCAAAGTATTTCACTTGCAAATGTGATAGTAATTTGGGCGATCGTGGTGGGAATGATTGGAGAAAATTTGGAGCTATTATTTTATGCTTCAAAAGCCTCAAACTTGCTTTAGTATCCGAGTGGATGATGTGAAATGGTATGTGGTGCGGGGAAGCACAAAGAGTTTGGGATGTGGTAGAACCACTCAGATAACCATAAGGACCGAATCTTGTCATGTTAGCCCGTGTAAAACAGTACAACCACAAGTCTGTAAATTACAACCTGGCTAAGTAGATTTATCGAAACCCCCGGACTCATCTCACTGGTAGTGGATAGGCGTGGATTTGCAAGGCGAGGAAGGCCTAAAGGGACACCAAGGGAGGGTGAAGTTTTCCGGTGTCCTAAGCGTTGCGGGAAGTGGAGCCAGGCTGCGTTAGTGATTGTGGAAAACATCCGTGCAGCGTATGGGACCCATAAGTGGGATAAGCCCATAGGGTGAGATGACGAAGAGGCTAGATATCTTGAAAGGTTACGGTGTGATGCGCTCAACCATATGACTAAGGAATCGTGTGGGACACGAGTTGACAGTCTCTTGTGGGGAATGTGTACAAACTCTGCGAGTCAAAACTATTCGAATAGCCGTGCCTACGGTCATGGGCGAACATGGGGACTTAACTAGATATAGTTACATTTGAAATAATTTTGTGGGTGAATTGGAAAAACATAGGCGGAAAGGCCCTAGTTTGGATTTGTCTGGGTGTCGTCCCGGTGGTAAGATAAGCGACTATAATGCTAAAGGTCTTTGTAAAGTGCAGAGGCCATGTAATGGTGGATGGACTCATGCACTATTAATATAATTATTTCGAAAATGGTGTCCTTCATAAAGCGCTAGGTCATAGGGATTTCTAATTCTTGTATTGAAAAAGCGGTTTCGGCAAAATAAAATAAACCTAGAGCCTTCTCTTGATCGACCAACATTCTATTCTCGCATTACGTGTGATGATTACGAGCACGGTGGTTAGTGTGCTCACACTCGCATTATCAAAAGCAGAGCAGGGACACGGGACCATTATGAATATGAAGATGCCCGGTCACGAAGGAAGGAAGGACGATGGGAATTAGGTCGTCTCGCGTATTTTTCGAGCTTAGACAAGTTAGACCTAAGGCATTGTGTGCACGTATATTATCTATCTAGGTAATATACCGCACACATTACCCCGATCGCTTGCACGAGGTTATGGCCCTACTTTTGCTTTCTCTTCCATTGTTCACTTGTAATGATGATATTCGTAGAAGTGCCCCTTTTGTAAACTATTGCCGACGTGGCTTAATTTGGAACCATGGTTTGTAATATTATTGTTTAAGCGATGTATGACATGATTGACAATGTACACGTGGGCATTATCTCGATCCAGGGAATAATGCCGTAATCACGAAGATTACGGATTGAAAAATCCGGTCCGACAGCAGGTATCGAGCATCTGTTGTAGGGTAAAGGCCTTAGTATGGACGTTAGCCAAAGGATAGGATTATAATTTTATCAAACTTATAAAAGAGTTTCCAAAAATATAGTGTATTACTTCTTTCTCTATCCTTCTTAGACCTATTACATTCTATCCTTCATTGATATTTTGAAAAGTTACTAACACTAGAAATTTAAATTACGGATGGTTTGAGTGGAGATGAGGGTGTTGGGACTATCGGCCCACAGAGTGTCTGAGGGAGTTTGCCGGCGTGCTGCAAGCTCCTCCATTACAGGCTATCCGGACCGGCCAGGTGTCCGTGGTCTCAAGACCACGGTGGAGAGAGAGTCTTGGGCGATTGAGGTGTTCATCTGCAGAAGGCTGCGCACGACCGACCTCACGTCTTCGGACGAGCACCGGCGGACCATCCGGGTTGTGGCACCAGACGTTGCCGCCTTGCCGCCGCCGCGGATGTGCGACATCTACAAGGCCCGCCGACGCACCCCTACGCTACTACGCGCGCGGGAGAATGCGCGATACAATGAGACATACATGCGGTGAGCGAGAACAACCCGATGCTCACACATCGAGTTGACGACCGAGGCCATGGGATCGGCCCTGCTGCCGCTCGGAGGAGATCACCGCCCTCGAGTTCACCTCGTCGCCACACACACCGAGGTGGCGACCCTCGCGGCGGCTCGCCCGGTGCGAGCAAGCCTTAGCATTGCCAAAGCGGGCGGCCGCGGCGGGTGCGGCCCAGCGGTCCCGGCTCTGCTGCTACTCCGACCCTCCGCCCGGCCGGCCGGGGGACGCGGTGGGCCCCGCACTGCCATGCGCGCAGAGCGTCGACCTCGGGACCTGATCGACTCTTGGCCTCGGAGGTCACGCGCGCTGCCGCGGCCGCTCCGTTAAAGACCGACCCTCCGAGTTTAGCGGCGATCGCTCCGCGCCCGATCACCGACTTACGGTCCTTCCGGCCAGGCAGGAAACATGGAGGAGTAGGCCGGATGGCGCGGTACTTCTTTGGATGTGGCGCAAATCTTGAGGCGTGTCGTAGCAAGATATCCGAAACCTTTTGTATCGTAGTAGTTATTTCCGTCAAAACTTTAATTAATTATGATGTAATTGTAAGTCCGACCTAGAAGGCGGCTATGTGGTGTTTATTCTAAGCGGCCTCGTGTTTGAAAATTACTTTTGTCGTTTATCTTGTTGGCTTTTATTTCTTTGAATAAGCGGTCTTTTCTCGCTTTGCCTAGCATTAGTGCTAAGCCAATTGTATGCATAAATATTCTGCGGATGGCCACCGGAGGGTAACTGGGCTCGGGCCAATGCCACCCTTAACCAAGGTGTGGTGGACTCGCACCGGTGTCATGCCAGCAGGCGTGGCGGACCCACGATCGGGAAGCCAACCTTCCGCCCCTCCAACCAACCCCACCATGGCGCAAGTCATGGCGCGAACAAACAATTCTGCAGGCTATATTCTTAGGGCAACAAGGGGCACCGGCAGATCTAGAGCGACACAGGTGACTTTCAAAGGACCGGCCCTTACTTTCTCCTCGTGACGAACCTCTCGGTCAGAAGATTGGCTTCGGGATACGAAAGGAAGGCTGCGCTGGCCAAGTCTGTTGAAGAAGACAAAGTAATATTTGCGACCCATCACTCCGAGGGGTTGCAAATTGGTGGGAGAACTACCTTATGGCCGAGGTCAAGAGGAGACCTCCACGGACAACGACATGGATGTCATACCTTGGTCGGAGTTCAAGGCGACTTTCAAAACTAACCGTCGGTGGAATTCTAAGGATGAAGAAGAGCGAGTTCGTACTCTTAAGCAAAGGGCATGACCATTAGTGAATACCTTACAAAATTCACTCGACTTGCTCGTTCGCCTCGTGGCGTGGTGATGAAGAGGAAAAGATTGATGATTTCTTGAAGGCATGAATGAGGAGCTAAAGTGCGGTGATCGTGCAAGACTTCACCGGCTTCCACCGGTGGTGAACAAGGCGTTAGTGCGGAAAATGAAAAGAAGAATCGGAGGCCGGTAGTAGCGCAAGCTAACCACTCGTGACCGCAAGGAGATTTATTCGAAGTTCTTCAACAACCCCTCATTCTCAAGACCCAATCAACCCGGGCTCCAACTCCGGCACCCGATCAAGCGGGGTTCTTTCCAAACTCAGCGCACCGGAGTCGATATCTCAGTATAAACCCCGACCAACCTTAAGCATTACATTTGTGGAGAAAGGGCATTTCGCCAACCGGTGCCCACACAAGCGAATGCCTCGTCGTAGCCAAGCTTACGTGCCCGACAAGGGCCTCGGACCTCGCAAGCTAGCGGGATTACCCCAACTCACTGGCAGTGGCGAGTCAACCATGTCACGGCGGAGGAAGGCGAGGAAGCGGCGGGAGTCCTAATGGATGCGTTCTCTGTCAAGTCCATACCGGCGCAAACTCATTTGATTACGGAGCTTCACATTCATTTATATCCAAGGGTATGCGGACAAACTAGGGTTACCTACCTATCCTCTAAAGAGGCCGATGGTACTTAAGTCACCGGTGGTATGATATGACTACCTTAGTATGCCGGGGTAATAATAGTCATGGAAAGGTGCGACTTCCTAGCGGATCGATAGTACTAAGCTCCCGGACCACGGACATCATCTTAGGAATGGGTAGCTAGCCGATATAAAGGGTTATAGGCGTGCCTCCGGGACGATAAAACCCGACTAAGTGCCTTGGAATGACCATAGAAGTGAAAGTGGACCGACCATACCGGGGCCGGAAATAAATTATCTTGAAGATGTACCCTTAGAAGGAATGATAGTGGTGCAAGATTATCGGGACGTATTTCAGAGGACCTACAGGCATGCCCCAGACAGAGACTTGGAGTTCGTTATTAATTTGAAGCCGGTCTTGCTCCCATTTCAAGAGACCCTATAGGATGACGGTGGAAGAGCTAGAAGAGTTAAAGACCCAACTCCATGAGCTGCAGGAAAAGGATTCATCGGACCAGTTCCTCACCTTGGGGATCTCATTACTATTTGTAAAGAAGAAGGATGGCACGGCCGAGAATGTGTGTGGATTACCGGGCATTAAATGAGGTAACCATCAAGAACAAATACCCCCTTCCCAGGATCGACGATCTATTTGACCAACTTGGTGGGGCCACCATCTTCTCTAAAATAGATCTGAGATCGGGTTACCACCGGTGAAAATCGGTGAAGATATACCCAAGACGACTTTTACCACTAGGTATGGGTGCATGCGAGTTCTGGTCATGTCTTTTGGTCGACAAATGCCCTGACATACTTTATGAATCTTATGAATAAAGTATTCATGGAATATTTGGACAAGTTTGTGGTGGTGTTCATTGACGACATCCTCATCTACTCCAAGGCTGAGAAGATCATGCGAGCACCTACGCCTAGTGCTAGGGAAGCTAAGAGAACATCAGTTATATGCTAAGTATAGCAAGTGTGAATTCTGGCTAAGTGACATCAGCTTCTTGGGGCATATAGTGTCTGCAGAAGGAGTATCTGTTGATCCCGCCAAGATTGCAGCCGTGACAGGATGGAAGCCACCTTCCTCCGTCCCTGAAGTGCGAAGTTTTCTGGGATTGGCAGGATACTACAGAAGATTCATAGAGGGGTTTTCTAGAGTAGCTAGGCCATTGACTCAACTACTCAAGAAGGAACAGAAGTTTGAATGGACCACAGCCTGCGAAGGGAGCTTTCAAGAGCTCAAGAAAAGATTGACTACCACCCCGGTACTAGTCCTTCCTGATGTACGCAAGGATTTTGAAGTATACTGTGATGCTTCCCAACAAGGATTGGGATGCGTCTTGATGCGAGGAGGCAAGGTTGTGGCATATGCATCCAGGCAACTCCGTCCTCATGAGGTTAACTATCCCACCCATGATCTGGAATTAGCGTCAGTGGTTCATGCCTTAAAACTTTGGAGGCATTATCTGATTGGCAATCACTGTGATATATACACAGATCACAAGAGCCTCAAGTATTTCTTCACTCAGTCACACCTTAATCTGAGGCAAAGGAGATGGTTAGAGTTGATCAAGGATTACGACCTGAGTGTCCATTACCACCCAGGGAAGGCCAATGTGGTAGCCGATGCTCTGAGTCGGAAGGCCTACTGCAATAACCTCATGGCTCAGGAACGCCAGCCTGAACTTTATAAAGAGTCGGCACCACGAACACGGGATCGTGAAGAAGGAGCCCTAACCACAGGGAAGATCAAACAAGCATTGAAGAAATGATAGAGGCTGCACAGAGAGAAGACCCAACTGTTTTGAAGTGGAAGAAATTAATGGAAGAGGGGAAAGCCCCTAAAATGACGATGGATCATCAAGGAGTTCTCAAGTACGGAAACCGTGTCTTCATACCTCACAAAAAGGACCTTAGGGATCTAATGCTCCGGGAAGCCCATAACTCTGCGTATTCCCTTCAACCTGGGAGTACCAAAATGTACCAAGATATGAGGCAATATTCGGTGGCGGTATGAAGAGGGACATTCCGAGCACGTCGTCTCTTGTGATGTCATCAAAGAGTGAAGGCCGAGCACCAAAGACCGGCAGGACTGTTACAACCCCTGAAGATACCGCAATGGAAGTGGGAAGAAGTAGGGATGGATTTTATCACGGGGTTTCCCCGAACAAGGTCGGGATACGACTCCATTTGGGTCGTGGTGGATAGACTGACCAAGGTTGCTCATTTTATCCCTGTCAAGACCACTTACAAGGGAGACAAATTGGCAGAACTATATGTGTTCCGCATCGTGTGTTTACACGGTGTGCCAAAACGGATAGTCTCAGATCGAGGGTCCCAATTTACCTCGCATTTCTGGGCTAGCCTGCATGAAGCCCTTGGTACCCATCTGGATTTTAGCACCGCCTATCACCCCAGACGGATGGTCGAGACGAGAGAGTAAATCAAATATTGGAAGATATGCTAGGGCTTGTGCCTGGATTTCTCAAGGACGGGATAAGTGTCTGCCGTATGCGAGTTTGCTTACAACAATGACTATCAAACCGACCTTGGATGTCCCTTTTGAAGCATTATGCGGAAGAAAGTGCCGCACCCCTCTGCATTGGTCAGAAGTAGGGGAAGGATATATATTCGGACCTGATACTCTGAAGCAAGCAGAAGAGAAAGTCCGTCTGATCAGAGATCGGTTATTAGCTGCCCAGTCTAGACAGAAGAGTTACGCAGACAAAAGGAGAAGGCCATTAAGTTTTGAAATTGGAGACCATGTCTACTTGAAGGTGTCACCCCTACGAGGAATCAGAAGATTTAAAGTCAAAGGCAAACTTGCCCCTCGCTATGTTGGACCATTTCCGATCATAGCTAAGAAAGGAGAAGTGGCTTACCGGTGGAATTGCACGCAAGTCTAGCGAGATGTACCAATATCTTCCATGTGTCTCAACTCAAGAAATGCCTTGGTGCACGAGGACCAAACCCCGATGGAAGCGGTGGAGCTCGAGTGACGACCTACAAGGAGCGTCCAATTAAGATCTTGGACCTGTGGAAAAGAAAACCAGAATCAAACCATCCGCACTGCGAGTGCAATGGAGTCATCACTCCAAGAAGGAGGCCACACGGGAACGCGAAGATCAACTAAGAGAGACTACCCGAACTATTCACCAACTAGGCGAATCTCGGGGTGAGATTCTCTTTAAGGGGGTAGGTTTGTAACATCACGAAAAGTTAAATTTTGAATTATAAAATTTTCTTGCATTTATTTTTGTGATTTTGATTTGAAATTGATTTTCTTAGAACATTTCTTAATTAAAGAGTCGATGATTTTCAATGAGCAAAAGAAATGAAATAATAGAACATAAAATAATAAAGGAGAATCGAAAAGATGATCCGGTGTCAAAAGAAAGTAGTTGAACCTAAGTAATGGATTATTTCTAGGGTTAAAACTTTTACAAAAGTTTTGGGAGAGGAAAATGTGATGGAAAGGTATATATTTGTGAAAGTAAATATTTGCATTTGAGAAAAAGGGTTTTTATGAAGTAATAGATGCAAATAATTCCCCATAAAATAAGGATTAAAAATATATATATATATATGTATTAATGTAAATGCATAGGAAAAGAAAGGAATTAGTTAAAACCAGGAAAAAGAAAAAGAAAAAGATTTTCTTTTGAGGGCGACCAGTCGGCCAGTAGAAACAAACCCACCCGCACTCGCTTCGCCTCCTGCTCTGTTCTTCTTCTCCCCTCTCTCTCTCTTCTTCGCTCGCGCCTCACCGGCCGCGCGCGCCGCCTTCGCCCGCCATGGCCCGGCTTGCCTCGGCACCGCAGCGTTCGGACAATGGATCTATGTCCCTTCGGACAACGGTCCGTTCGACCGAGGCGCCGTTGCCATCGCCTCGACCGCGCCTCCTTTTTCCAGCGCGCTCTCCCCTCGCCGCCAAGAACTCACCCTCCGTGGCGACCATGCGACCGCCACCGCCCGGTTTCACCCGCCCGCCCACGATGCGGCGCCTCGCCCAGGACCTCTGCTCGGTCGCATCGCCGGTCACGTGGCGAAAGGCGCCAACCGCGTCTTGTGGCGAAAGTCGCGGAGGCAAGAGTGTGGTCACCCTCTCGCCAAGTTCCTGGGCCTGCTGCCGCTCCGTCGCTGACGCCCGCCTACTCCGGCGTGATGGGTCGAGCCCTCCCGTTGCCGATCCTCCTCGGTAGCCTATAAAAGCCGTGCGACCTCTCAGAAGTATCGCCGCGCTCCTCTCCCTCTCCTCTGCGCATTGCCGCAAAACCCCTAGAATCGCCGTGAGCCTCATTTCTTCCCCAACTCCGTGACACCCTCGCCATGACCCCGCCCACCCGAGCTCAATTCCCGCTCCTACACCACCTCGAGTCGCTTTCACTCATTTCAGGCCTCCCAAGCTCCGGCCACCGACACCGCCGGCACAGTGAGAGCTCCCGCCGCCGCCGCCGCCGCCGACCTAACTCCAGCACCTCAGGCCCTCGCCGCCACCACCACGAGCTTCACCTCGACGCCAAGTTTACATATCACGCCGCAGAACCTCTCCGGCCCTCCCCCGCCATGGCGCCATCACCGACTCCGGCCTGCCTCGGCTACCCAGTAGCCTCCCCGAGCTACCTCAAAGGATATAGCATCCTTAAGGGGTAGGCAAAGCCTCCCGCCCACTTGGTTATCATGACTCTCCTTTCCCCCCCTGGCTCCCGTGCTGCGTTCGAGCCCCGGCTCCGCGTCTTGGGTTGAGCCATTCTTTTGTTTTTCTTCGCACAGCGACAAGTGGGCCCCACTGTCGCCGATCACGCGTATACCGTGGTCGATACCGACCACCGTAACGTGGTCGAATCCGGCCAGTATATAACGTGGTCGATACCGACCACGTGGTCGTTTTCGACCACGTTAATATTGAAACCGAGATCTTTAAAATAGCATAACTTCTTCATTTTAACTCCAAATCGGGTGAGACAAATTTCTAAATTGTCTAAATTCGAAATCTATCCAAAGGAACTGAAATCATAATTTTAGATTTTATATGAATTTCGGTGTTATTTGGATTGATTTGTTGCTTTATTTCAATTGCAAATTTTCGCGTCTGGATTACATAGCTTACGAGACTCAAGAAGAAGAGGCGAGGCGGATGCAGATCCCAACACCCAACCCTCTCGAGCACTTTGACCAAGGCGAGTTATCACTTGATCATATTGAACCCTTGTTTATGCAAATTACTTTTCTTTACACTATCCAAGTGCATGCTATTATTTTATGTGCTAAAGTATGTTCAAATTTATTAGATGTTAGATATAGACCTATTACTACGTTTGTTAGTAGTACCTGTGCAACCTTTGGGATATGTGAACCTTGTCGCCTTAGTAAAACTAGCGTAACGTAGTTTTCACAAATAAAGTTATGATATGTCGTCTTGCTTAGTATTGCTAGATAACAGGGATGATAGTTATCCCAAAGTATTTCACTTGCAAATGTGATAGTAATTTGGGCGATCGTGGTGGGAATATTGGAGAAAATTTGGGCTATTATTTTATGCTTCAAAAGCCTCAAACTTGCTTAGTATCCGAGTGGATGATGTGGGGTGGTATGTGGTGCGGGGAAGCACAAAGCGTTTGGGATGTGGTAGAACCACTCGAGATAACCATAAGGACCGAATCTTGTCATGTTAGCAGTGTAAAGCAGTACAACCACAAGTCGTAAATTACAACTGGCTAAGTAGATTTATCGAAACCCGGACTCATCTCTTTGGTAGTGGATAGGCGTGGATTTGCAAGGCGAGGAAGGCCTAAAGGGACACCAAGGGAGGGTGAAGTTTTCCGGTGTCCTAAGCGTTGCGGGAAGTGGAGCCCATTGCGTTAGTGATTGTGGAAAACATCCCGTGCAACGTATGGGACCCACCGCAAGTGGGATAAGCCCATAGGGTGAGATGACGAAAGAGGCTAGATATCTTGAAAGGTTACGGTGTGATGCGCTCAACCATATGACTAAGGAATCGTGTGGGCAACGAGTTGATGTCTCTTGTGGGGAATGTGTACAAACTCTGCGAGTCAAAACTATTCGAATAGCCGTGCCCACGGTCATGGGCGAACATGGGGACTTAACTAGATATAGTTCATTTGAAATAATTTTGTGGGTGAATTGGAAAAACATAGGCGGAAAGGCCCTAGTTTGGATTTGTCTGGTGTCGCCCCGGTGGTAAGATAAGCGACTATAATGCTAAAGGTCTTTGTAAAGTGCGAGAGGCCATGTAATGGTGGATGGACTCTGTGCACTATTAATATAATTATTTCCAGAAAATGGTGTCCTTCATAAACTGCTAGGTCATAGGGATTTCTAATTACTGTATTGAAAAGGCAGTTTCTGGCAAAATAAAATAAACCTAGAGCCTTCTCTTGATCAGCCAACATTCTATTATCGCATTACGTGTGATGATTCGGCGAGCACGGTGGTTAGTGTGCTCACACTCGCATTATCAAAAGCAGAGAGCGAGGACACAGGACCATTATGAATATGAAGATGCCCGGTCACAGAAGGAAGGAAGGACGATGGGAATTAGGTCGTCTCGCGTATTTTTCTGAGCTTAGACAAGTTAGACCTAAGGCATTGTGTGCACGTATATTATCTATCCTAGGTAATATACACTGCACACATTACCCCCCAGTCGCTTGCCTGAGGTTATGGCCCTACTTTTGCTTTCTCTTCCGCTGTTCACTTGTAATGATGATATTCTGGATTGAAAAATCCGGGTCTGACAGCGGTGAGAAAGTCTCTAGCTACGAGTAAAGCTAGTTGACTATTCTGGAGTGCTCTTGAGTAAGACCTACTTTGGTAGGTCTCCATAGGAGTGGAGAGATCCCTATGCCGACAAGGACGGGCCCATGATAGGGTAAACATCGATGGATGTTCACCCAGGCTATACCGGTATATGCAATGAGATGAGCAAATGAGCATGTAGAGTAGTGTTGCATTGCACTAATGGTATGACAATGTTGGAGCATGAAATGATAGTATGAACATGATGACGTATGTGGAGGATGTTTATGGTTGGTTAATGGCTTATATGTTTTGGTAATGTTTATCATTCTATTATGTACTTGTTGAGTCTCTAGACTCACCCTTACTTTGTTGTTTTTTAGGTGATCATTGAAGACGTCATGCATGGGTGGGAGTAGCACATAAATAATTTCATGTACCAGCAGCACTCCTCACATCAACTTTTGTTAGTAGGCTTGAGTCTCTACTGGTATGCTAGAATAGTCGCTTAAAATGATATGATGTAAGTGATCGCTGCATTATGATTAAAGTAGGGTTTGCTTAATGATTAACAGTTGTTTAAAAATGGTAATATTATGCCATGGTGGTAGCACTCTAGGTCCAGAGAATGGGTGCGGTGTTACAACTCCATATCGCCACATACTTGGCACATGTGCTCCCGACTTGGGCTCAAGTTGACATTACCTTCACGACGGAGGTACCTCAGGGGTACAATTCCCTCACCAAGACTCGTTCGTTGTCGCGGCCTAGTTAATTAGTTATGATTTTATGCAATTATAATTAGTTAGTGTCAGTTAGTTAGTAGTTGTAATTAATTAGTAGTTGAGTAGTACTAGTTACATTAGCGCAAAATAAGTGGTCGAATTTACGTTACCGTAATAAATTTTACTTGTATTCTAAAGTAAGTAGGTCATAGTAATTTAGCCATAGTTTTGTACTATTTACCTACGACTATATTATAAACAGTACAAAAGTATGGTTAAATTACTATGACCTACTTACTTTAGAATACAAGTAAAATTTATTACGATAACATAGAGTCGACCACTTATTTTGCGCTAATGTCACTAGCACTACTCAACTACTAATTAATTACAACTACTTAACTAAACTAATTATGACTGCATAAATCATAACTAATTAACTAGGCCACGAATAAATACATATGATTAATATAACAATGACTAATTTGTTACGACCTATTTTATCACAACTAAGTAAATAAAAAATTAATAAGACCTAAACGATAAGGACTAAATTAATTATGCCTGAATAACAACAACTAATTAACTACACATTTAATAAAGACAATTCATATGAGAAAAAATTACCTGTTAATATGACCGCTAATGATGGCACTAAACAATCTTTAATCATCTGCTAAGAAATCGACAAAGCGGGCGAAGAGTTGCACACATCGTATCTTGGGGGCGGTGCATTTGTACGATCCCTCATTCATGACTTCATTATAGGTGGCCCCTAGTTCGGCATGTCTCAGTAGGATGACATCGATGCTTAAGGGTAATGCAGTACCTCATAATATCAGGCCTTATAGAATTCCACATCACCAGAAGGACACCATAGAGGAGATTATTCAACAGCCGTTGGAGTCAGGGGAAATCAGAACAAGTGTTAGCCCAGACTCCTCTCTTGCAGTTATGGTTAGAAAAAAAAGATGGGTATTGGATAATGTGTGTCGATTATCGACAGTTAAACTCCATGACAATTAAAAATAAATTTCCAATGCCTGTGATAGAAGATCTATTAAATGAATTACATGGAGCAAATATATTCTCAAAGCTTGATTTAAGGTCTAGTTATCATCAAATTAGAATGTCTGAGGAAGACATACATAAAACTACCTTTAGAACCCATTTAGGCCATTATGAATATTTGGTCATGCCCTTTGGGCTTACAAATGCCCCAACTATATTCCAAGCCTTAATGCATGAGATATTTTCTCCATATTTGAGGAAATTCTTGCTAGTATTCTTTGATGACATTCTAATCTATAGCAAGTCTCTTGAGGAACATGTCAAATATTTGGAAATTGTCCTGTCATGCCTGAGACAAAATCAACTCATGGCTAAAAGGAGTAAATGTTGTTTTTCTATCCCTGAAGTGGAGTACTTAGGACATATTATTAATGCTTTGGGAGTAGCCATAGATCCCAAGAAGATACTAGATGTGGTGAGGTGGCCTGTTCCTACTAATGCAACTAAACTCAGAGGTTTTCATGGACTCACCGGCTACTGTAGGAGATTTGTGAAGGGATATGGCTAGATTTGCAAACCTCTGTTTGATTGCTTGAATAAAGATGCATTTACATGGGGACAAGCACAGACCAAAGCCTTTGAACAGCTAAAAAGGGTGATGACCACTTGTCCAGTCCTGGCTCTGCCTGATTTTGCAAATCCATTTATTTTGGAAACGGATGCTCGTGGTACTAGTTTGGGTGCAATTCTGATGCAAGAAGACAGACCTATTGCTTATTGTAGCGAGACCTTGGGAGTGAGAGCAGCAGCTCAGTTGATATATGACAAAGAGGCCATGGCCATACTTGAGGCTTTGAAAAGGTGGAGGTATTACTTGATTGGGAGCAAATTAATCATTAGGACAGATTAGAGGAGTCTCAAATATATTACCACTCAGAGGCTAGTAGAAGGTATTCAACACAAACTATTACTAAAACTCTTGGAGTTTGATTATTGTGTGGAGTACAAGAAGGGGAAGGAGAATTTAGCTGCAGATGCACTATCTAGAAGGGATGCTATTCCTAGAGGAAAGGGAGAGGAATGCCATGCAATGGTAACCATTATACCTGAATGGACAGAGGATGTAAAGGGGAGCTATGTCAATGACCCACAATGCGAGAAATTGTTAAATGATTTGCAGGGCAATGCTGATATGAACAATGGTTATACTAGTAAAGCAGGACTTCTCAAGTATAAGGGGAGAATACGTATGGGAATTGGCAATGATCTCAGACACAAGATCTTAGAAGCATTTCATTCTTCTACTTTTGGAGGACATTTAGGTATAAGGGCTACCTATCATAGGGTAAAGAAACTATTCTATTGGCCTAGGCTTAAGAATGATGTTGAAGTGTTAGTAGTTGAGTGCCTAATTTGTCAGATTACAAAATCTGAGCATCTACACATTCCTGGACTTCTGAATCCATTGAAAATTCCTGACATGGCTTGGATGCATATAAACATGGATTTTATAGAGGGGTTGCCTAAATCAAAAGGGAAGGAAGTTATCTTGGTAGTAGTGGATAGATTTACAAAATATGCACACTTTTGGCATTGTCACATCCTTATACCGTCCAACAAGTGGTGCAAATTTTCATGGATAAATAACGTCTTTAAGCTACATGGGATGCCCACTGCTATTGTTACTGACAGGGACAAAATCTTCACTAGCAAGCTGTTCCAAGAATTTTTTGAACTCTCTTAAAGTATCATTCCGGTTCAACACTGCTCATCACTCATAAACGAATGGTCAAACGGAGAGAGTGAATCAATGTTTGGTGGCATACTTGAGGAGCATGACATTTCAGGAGCCCAAAGAATGGATGGCATGGACGTGGTTGATAATGGGTTGAATGGTGGTATAATACCTCATATCATACTTCTCTGAAGCTTACCCCCTTCAGGCTTTGTATAGCTATCCACCCCCTCAGATAGGTGAGCTAACTATCCCTTGTAATGTATTTGAAGAAGCTAAAGTGACAGTGGAGCAGGGGAACGAATGTTAGAACAACTTAAGTTGAAACTGCATCAGGCTCAAGAAAGAATGAAGAAATTTGCTGATTCAGAACCGAAAGGCAATTGAAGTTTGGGGATATGGTGTATCTTAAGATGCAACCATATAGAATGAATGCTTTGGACTGAGAGGCTCTCTTAAACTCATATCAAAATACTATGGTCCCTTTCGAGTTTTAAGCGGAGTTGGACCGGTTGCTAATAAACTTTAATTGCTTGAAGATGCCGCAATCCATCCTGCATTCCATATAAGTCAACTGAAGAAACACTTTGGATCTCACACCATACCGATACCTAGTTTGCCCTTAGTTGGATCCAACGGAAAGATCAAGACTGAGCCAATAACTGTTTTGGAGAGAAGAGTTATTTCCAGGAGAAATGAACCTGTAGTTTAGCGGTTGATTCAATGGCTTAATCTTGGCCTAAAGGATGCTACTTGGAAAGATGCTACTTTCATTCAAAGTACTTTTTCTGATTTTTAAACCTTGATGACAAGGAACTTTCAGAGGTGGGTATTGTCAGGCTGACAAAAATGGCGCCTATCTTCTGAAGTCTGAAATGGCATCTGTATTCTGAAGTCTGAAACAAGAGGAAGTCCGCAATATGGAAACCCTTCAATGATTTCAGTTAATCAGCACCAACGGTGTAGATTTCATCCGGAACACGCAAGGAGAATGGAATGGCCACATTTAGCCTTACTATTTATTGTTTTTACCTGTAGCCATCACGATATTTTGGGCTTGTTCTTTTTGGCTGAAGGTTATGGCTTTTGGCTACGGCTTATGGCTTTTAGGCTGTTCGTGTGAGAGATTACAGAGTAACAGAAACTCATATACAATTTTTACCGATATAAATGAAGTTGGTACAGAATATACTACAATTAACTAGTAGATATTATCCTGAAAAGATATTTTGTTTAAACAGATTTTAGAAGGTGAAAAGAGCATGCCTTTAATCCTTCCGAACTATTACCTCAGCTGCAGCTCAGCCGCCAGTTATTTACCGCTGTAACCGTGTGTAAAAAAACCTTAGGGTTTACAACCCGAGACAGGAGGCGAAATGGAGGAGGAAGAAAGCAAATTAGTATCTCTCTGTTAGTTAGAACCCGAGTTGCTTCCCCCATTTTCTTCTTCAATCCAGATTTCCGATCAAACTAGAAATCGCCCCCAAATCCACGAATCCAAATCCATTTCGGTCAGATTTATTAGCCAGGATCTGACACTTACCCGCGCGTATCTTCTGATTTCCGCCCCCTTCTTGCTACGTCTAGCCGGCTCGCTCGGCCTCTGCGACGCTGGCTCCCCGCTTCGATACTTGCAGGTCGGTTTCCCTCTCACCATACGCTTCCCTCCCTATTGTTGACTTCTGTTATTCTGTAAGCTTCTCGTTCTGTTTTTTGATCTATAGCATGTCAATTGAGAGGAGAATAGTGAGGATTCCGGCTGGGGCAGATGCCGCCACTAAGAAATTTGTGATCTTTGGGGGTTACCCTTTGATTCAGCTATTCTTGTGAAGAGCTCTGCGTCAATCTCTCCTCGTGCATGCCTCAGTTTTATATCATGCAAATCTGTATGTGGTGGCCTGCGATGCTGGAAAATCTCGTGTTTCATGTTTATGCTTAATAATGTTCTTTTGGCACTTGGTTGGTTGGCCTTGGATTGCTGGACCGGCAAATTAAGTGTTATAATTAGGTCAGGCTACCAAAAGAGCTCTGTACCCGATGAATTTTGGCGCCTCGCCGTGTCATTCATTCAATCATTCGTGCTTTATCTGCTTCTGCCTTTCCCCCCCTGATTTTGCTCGCATCCGTGCTTCTGCACTACATCCCTGCAATACGATGTTTCACACGATGGTGCTTTGACCATGGCAGGGATCAGTTGGTCAAAATAATTTGCCCTCATTTGTAATGGAAGGGGCACGAGGAGCTTCAAGTAATGCGGCAAAACACAAGAAAGGAAAGTCTCCAGTGCAGATATGGAGGCCAATCTCAACAGAAGCAAAGTCTCCAGTGCAGAGATGGAGGCCAATCTCAACAGAAGCAGTTCCCCGAAAAGGTATGCCCCATTTGCTACCTGTCGTTTTATTGCACTTGAGTCAAGGTCATCATGTGTCATAATGCATTTCAACCTGGTCCTGTGTCCTAATTCTGATTGATTGCTAGTATGCTGTGAAGATATTACCCCTATGCCATCAACCTGTCTATTAACTGTTCAAGTGTTCATTTCATAAACCGGTCCTTCTCAAAATATTCTAAACTTAAATGTGTAAAACTGGGTTCTTGCGATTACCTATACTGGGCAAGGAGGTCAATTTGTTCCAGAAGTTGTAGATGTTAGGTTTTTTCTCTAAACCCTAGAATCCTAGATTGATTCCGTGGAGGCTTTCGGTCTACCCTCTGTTCCTCTGTCTTATCCGTGGTGCCGCTCACAATCACAATCAGACATGTCAGTTTTATGAGTCTAAAATATATTAGTCCCAAGCACACATGTGTGAGTCATGCGCCATGATTAGATTGTTTATGAGATCAATTCCAATCTGATCATGTGGGTCAATAGCCTGTAGAGCCGATCCTGCAAAACAAACCCAGCTATTCCGCCCTGTGCTATGCCCGGGTTAAACAAATGCATGCATATCAAATTCTAGTAGACTTGATCTCAATAAATATATCTACTATATTCCAGCACAGCCGTCTTTGGCACCTCGAGTATTAATTCCTTGAGTTAAATTTCGCATCAAATATTCCCTATCACTTGCATCAATAATATAAATAATTCCACACTGAGTAAAGTAGACAATAACCATAATAAATATTGAATGCCACATAAAATTCCCAACAGTAGAGGGTTCGCCTTAAGAATTTTTTCAAGAACTAAAGTGAATGTTGCATACTAGGTGAAATGAGTGTGGAGGTAACTGGCTTCAATGAGGATCTACATGGGTCCAATATCTCCGAAAAACATTCCTCTTCTGTTGAGGTATGCCATGCAGGGCATCTAATTATTTTGATTTTTCAACTAAGCTCCTTTTTTTTTCTGTAGGCTTGATATATGAGTGATCTTTACAAGTACAGTCTCCGAACACTATTCATAGATTCAGTTGTTCTTTTTCAGGTGGATGCTTCTCTGATGCCTTTTCTGAAAGGAAAAGGGTATTGACCTCTTGAACCTGTTTCATATGCGTACCATTCTTGGTTGGGGATAATGCTTGGCCTTTATCTATGAGAATAATGTGTATTCTTTGGTTGTTAGTGGATCTACGCAGAAGCAGATTGAACAGGAGACCGGAGTCAAAATTATTTTTCCATCTTCAAAGGAGGAAACACTTGTTGGTAAAAATATGCCTGTCATTCTTTATTGAAATTATGTTCCATGAAGTAAGCTGTTAGTTGTTTGCTGAGCTAATGAAAGTTACTTTATGATACTACATGGAATATTCAATCCTCGAAGGCAAAAGTGCTGAAAGTAATATAAAAGCATCAGAGAGAATTGCAAAGGACCTTGATGAGGTAAATATTCAACGTACTGCAGCAGTAGATGATTACTGTTTGTTATGTCATTCACTGAGTCGTTGCACATGTTCTTTTTTTTTTTGTCTTTGTTGCCATACCATTGAAGTATCGTATATAATTTGTTATGTTTGATTTTACATACCATTTTCATGAGGTTTGTAACACTAAAGTACTCTGTTAAGTGTTAACTAGTTAACTGTAATATATCAAAGTGCAAGTGCAGAACCAACATAGATCCTATATCTGTTGCAGAAGCATTAGTGCCAATTATCAAACACGTCATTTAGAAGTGACGGTGCTACTGTGTACTAGATATTGTTTTATATCCTGCTCCTTTCCTTGCATAAAGTTGTCAAAAGTAGTACCATCATTGGAGGAATTTGAGGCATCCATTACCACTGTGCAACTCAAAATTCTAAGTCCGAGATCCAAGATCTGCCACCACCTGTTTTGTCATGTTCCTGCTCCTATTTATTGCAGTTAATAATAACAATAACTCCGTACTGCTGAACTTCTCCTATGTTTCAGGCTGTTCAAAGTCCAATGCTAGATTACTCTCATTTCATATCACTTCCGCTGGCAATCCACCCGGATCTTGTCGAGAAGCTGAACCAGTTCCAGAGCTCGATCCTCGGGGCTTCAGCTTCTAATGTAGATAGTGATAAGGATGGGAACACAAGTGAAGGTCTAAAAGTGTGCTGATTTTTTTTTCAAGTGCCTCATGTTCCTTCTTGGAGTTACTCCTACAGTCAATACTATCAACTTTGCTTATGGAACTTTGATTCTAGATCTATGTGAATGTTTAAAAAAGTTGCATGAATCTCTACCTAAAAGATGCATGCTTGCAACTTATGCTCTAGATCAGTAGGAGTTCCATGAAATGCACATAGCATCATTTCAGGGTCAAGAAGAATGACATAAAAAAGGCTTATTTGTATTATGGAATTCTATTAATGTGCTCCAAGTTCGGATTATGAAGTTGTGGAAGAAAACAAAAAGAAGAAACATGAAGATAGCCTGTTTTTCTCTGTTCCGTTACAGCTTACAAAGCTGTTTTTGTTTATGTTGGCATCAGTGGCATGCCACAGTTTATTTTGGTCAAGATAGCTCCTAAGAGGTTAAGAGTTATGCCAACATGGGAAAACTAGTAGCTCGCTGTTTAATAATGAGAAGCAGCAGAAACTATATCAAAATTGAAAATAAAAAGGAAAACTAGTAGAAATATTTAATGTATTGAAAATAGAAAATTTTGAAATTCTAATTCAGAGATGGAATCTCTAGAAACTTTATGTATTTTATTGTATGCTAGTGCTATCATGGTGATATTGCATGTTATTATTATGAGTGTTCTATGCATTTATAAATTACAATGTTTTTGTTCCCTTTAGGTACTGAACTACTCTTATTTATCACCTGCAGATTTCAGCATTGACAAGTCAATATTTATTAATCCCAAAACGTTTCACCTAACGGTTCTTATGTTGAAGTTGTGGAACGAGGATCGTATAGCTAAGGCTTCTGATGTGCTCCAGGTATTGTCATTTTAGGAAGATATGATTTTATTTGCTGACAGTTGCAAGGAATTTAATGCACTGCCTTGTGAATGCAGTCAATATCTTCCCAAGTAAATGAAGCTTTGGAAAAACGACTTATCTCCATACAGCTGAGAGGTCTGGTAAGTTGTAACATCCCAAGTTTGGGAATTGTTGAAATTGTGAAAGTTGTAAAATCTTTTATTGCATTTCGGTGTTATTCAAAAAATTTCGGTGTTCATTTGAATATCTTGTTTTGGCTTTGCCAAGCAATCCAAATAACCAAAACTAAAAATCTAAGAGCATGAGTCAAGTAATTGGAAAAATTAAATTCAACAAAATTTGAATTTGAAATTCAAATAAAAAATAAAATCTAAAATCAAATTAAATAAAAGCAAAAGCAAAGCAATATTAAACTTTGCATCCAAACACTTGAGCCAAATTATCAATCCGAATTCCAAGCTTTGCTAGCTTTCCCCTTCCTTTCTCTTTTCCTTCTCTTTCTTTACCCTGTCAGTCGGCCCCCGTCTTCTTCTTTCTCCTCCCTCTTATCTTGTACGCCCGACATGGCTACGCACGCGTCGTGCCACGTGCACGCTACCTGCATGACTCGCGCTGCACCTGCACCCCATGATGCCCGCCGTGCTGAATGCTACATGTGCCCCCATGCATGTGCCTTGCCGTGCCATGCGCGCGACGGACACGTCGCTCCACCTGCTGATCCTGTGTGCAAGTCGCCACTTGGCAATGCTTTTCAACAGCGTCGCGCTGCGTTCTCCTGCCTATAAAGTCCCCCTTTGCTCCTCCCTCCCTCTATTCTTCCAAGCCGTCGTGCCATGTTCAAGCTTGCCTACGCGCTAGCTGTTGCATCCCCACACCGTTCCGACCGCCTTGGTGCGTCTTTCTCCATGCCGCCTACATCCAAATGCGCTCTCGAGGCTCCTCATCTTCTCCCGTCAACCAATTTCGGGATTTCTCCACGTGAGCCATCGGAGCCACATTCTTCCCTGATTCTGGCTAGAACCGGCTGCTGTCGCTACAATTGCGTCTGTGGTCATCCCCAGCCCGATTCCTCCAGGGTGGAGCACCTTGGCGCCCTCCCGAAGCTGTCTACGGTGCCACCTTCAGCTCCCTTTCCCTTCGGTGAGCCGCCACCGTGAGCCTCCTCGCGTCGCCATTGGCTCTCATCGTCGGCCTGAGATTTAAATTTAAAAATACCTTGTGTGTGATTAAGAAATTCTCAAACATAATTAGGGAGTCATTAATATTTATCTCAAATCCAATTGCTAATCAGAGACATTATTGATATACATACAACTTTGTGTAAATGGCAATTAAGTTAAAGAAAAGGTAATTAACCAATATGTTTTTGCCATCTAAATTGAAATACAAATTTAAATTAGAAGTCTTGATAAAAATACAATCTTGCCTACATAACAATCGTCCTATCAATATTTCTGAATTTAAAATCACCAGTGGTAATTAAGAATAACTAATGTACCAACAATTCAAGGCACTAACCCTCAAGTTATCTCACTCGACAAATAAGACCCTGTACCCAGATGGACTCTCATATCTATCATAGGTCTAATCAAACTCTTGGAACCTACTTAATAAATATAAAATAATAAAAAAGCTATTAAATTAAGGATCGAGCCTTGGTATCTTGCAATCGGCTATGTCTTGCTATCTTCAAACCTGAAGCGGAATATTCCTGTGAATGTTCCTTCGACATCGATCCTTCTTCTATATCCTTCTCGGCAGAGCTTCTCTGTTGTTTCCTCCTTTCGCTCAAATTAAAGAATACCATGTACCCATTCTTCCTCAATAACTATTATTCAGTAAGTAAGAAGGGGAAAGTCAAGCTCTGCGGTCATCTAGAAGAGTTGACAAAGCTGGAAGACGATGAGACCGAGAACTAGATCGTGAACCCCAGTTTGTTGTATGTGTGCGTGTCCTGAGGATCCCACCTGTCTGAAGTTTCCGTTTTCGCTGCTGCTTTCTCATGATTTCAGCCTGATCGGCTCATGTGTAAGTCCACCGTTATATTTACGCTTTCGCAATATATGTATTTGATGTACATCAATATATATATGGGTATTATCTACTGATCCATATAATAGTGCGGTGGAATCACAGAGGATTTTGGATTGGCAAAAATGCGGGTCTGACATAAGTCTCTTTTTGAGTAGTAAAGATGTTATTCTCGAATATTTGTGGTTAGTATCTGCATCGGAAGCTGATTTATACATGAATAGTTGGATAGATAAAATTTGAGCCAAAGAACAGGGCATTTGTTTTTACTTTCTAGATACCTCCTTCATAGTACTCTCTTTTACGGTTTTACCAAAAGGGAAATTTGATGTCAGAGGCAATATGACACTTGCCTATAATTTCACGGTATTTGGATAGTTTTTTTCCACAATTTTCTGATGATACAAAGTTCTGATGAATATTTTATTTCAGACATGCATGAAGGGCTCTCCAGCTATGGCTCAGGTGGTATATGCTCCAGTACTGGAAGTTGGTGGAGAAGAGCGCCTAACACGTGCTTGCAGTATCCTTCGGAATTTCTGATAACTAATAAGCAATATGTATTTATTGTTAATCCTTTGGAATTTCCTAAGAAGCAATCTGTAGATTTACTATTGTCATTCTCAGTATTTGTTTACTACTATGATAAAATTAAACCATCTTTATGCAAATGTTACTTCTTCACTTCCACTTTATCAGAAGTCATAATTGATGCCTTTGTCAAGTCAGGTCTAGTTCCTGAAAAGGTTGCAAGACAAGAATTGAAGGTGAGTAAATATATGCGAAAGTAATTTTCTTTTGTTTTCTATTTTTGCCTATTTACTTGACAGGGATATATAATTATTTTGCCCATTTTAGTCAGCAGTATTATTGTCTGCCAAAACATACTGAAATTGCAGATACCATCTGCTTGTAAAATAAACCCTTCACATTTCTATTTGCATGAAGAATTGTTGGTAATTTTTCCATGATTTAAATTCAACACTCCATACATATGATGCTAAAATTGCCTTTTTCATTTTGCATCTGCAGTTACATGCAACCGTAATGAATGTGAGGCACAGGAAGAGGTTAAAGCAAAAAAAACTTTTTTCTGCATCTTGGTAACGTGCTGTCCATGTACTGTTCGCTTACCTTGACTGCCTTGTTTGACTGCAGCAAGAAATGGAATCATCACAGAAACGATTCATTTGATGCTCGGAGTATATTCAGTATATACGGGGAACAGGAATGGGGTGAATACCCAATTCCTGAGGTTCACCTTTCTCAGAGATTCAAGTATGACGTAAGTGGATACTACCATTGCTGCTCCTCAATTCCCTTGCCCGAGGAGATGTAAACGGAGTGAGGTCTGTATGTTTCAAAATAATGCATTACTAACTTTCAGCTCATAAAGTTCATAAATCTTATGCCCTTAGGAACTGCTATGGATCGATAACTTATGCTATGTGGTTTGCTTCTATTGTTCTCAACATTTTGCACGCCAATGAATGTGACATCCCTAGTTTGTACGGTTTGTAGGCCTTTCGGATTCTTGATGTCCATGGGGTTGCCAATGGCAATGGGGGGCTCCCTGGAGAAGGATCTGTTGGTTCACGTTGTTTCTGATCTGGCTCATCATGTACAAATCAACCAACAATGTCTCCATCGTTGGCGTCAACTCATCATAGTTCCCTTCTGCTATTTGTCTCCTGTTAAAGAGTTACTAGTGGTTTGCACTGCTCTTCCTGTGTCTCATTTCTTTCTAGTGTAACAATCTGTTGTTTGATGTGAATTTCACTCTTAGACCCCCAATCCTATGTTATGTGATAAAGAAATAAAATCACCGGCCTACTGCCAATAGAGCTACTTTTTCGCAGTTCCATTTCATTTCCTTTTGACCAACTCGTGCTTTCTGTCTTGGAAATGGCCAAACGACGGAAATGTGCACGAAAAGCAACTTTATTTCTGCCCAAATTCGCATTCCAAACGTAAGGACAGGCGTGTGTGCCTGCGCCAGTGCCTGGAGTGAGTGAACGCTGAAAATCTAAAGCAGATTCGAGCTGTTAGCCCAAGATGTGATTTGAGTGTCTATCTGCAATTCCTACTTGGCAATTGTTGGCGTGCTGTTCCATATGCCATATGAGATCCGACGGCAACCAAGTACTGCACTGTGCTGCTTGTTAATTGTTACTCCATCTTAATCCCCCAGCAAAATTCATCGGATAGCAATCAAGATCTCGCAAACATAAGATTGGTACGTGTTAATAGTTGACACTCAGACACGGGCGTGCATGCCACCGAGGCACTGGCAGTGCAGCGTCCATTGCTCTATGGTGCTGAAAGTTTCAGTACATCAGCTGTGGCCGTGATAAAAAAATAATAATTCAAACTTCAATGTTAAGGGTCTATCTGGAATACAGGAATTCAGATAAAATAGTTCAATTTTCCACGGAAATTATAAAAATTATCGTATTCCAAATAAGATCTTAAGTGGCGACTGGCGACAGACCTAAACAGTGTTAAGATATCTAGGACTGTTCAAGACGTGCTCCCACACGGAAAGCGAGACCGCTTTTCTTGTTTGCCCCGGTGGACATCGCTGGACAACCGGATGTGCACCACACAACGTGGACGATGCCATCTCGTGCAGTCAGTCTCACTAGCCAAGTAGGCAGGACACATGTAGCGGCCTAGTTAGGGTGTAAACAGAGCGGATAATTTGTATCCGTCATATCGATTGAAGGCATACGAAATGGATACAGAAAGGGTAGATGAGTATCCGACACTATCCGTGTCCAACTCCGTGGGTATCCGACACTATCCGTAGATAAGTGATATACGTCCGTATATATCTGTATATCAAATGATATGAGAAAGTCTGTTGTGATTTTACCTAGAAAAAAAATAACATATATGCAGATTATCACATCTAAACAAGCGAGAGTACTAAGTGTTCTTCTTTCAACATATCAGTAATTAGTCTCTCCATGTGCGCTCTGATTGTACCATACTGTCTAATATCCTGTGCAAAGAAGCAGATAATTTCCGTCCGACCGACCGTCCGACAGATTATGGAACGGATACGAAATGAAGAAATAGATATCCGATATTACCCGTGTTAAACTCTGACTCTGAGAAAAAAATATAAAATAAGATACAGAATAAATAATATCCGTTCATATTCACGCTGATTAAGCTCCTAGGCGTAGCTACTACACTGTCATGGCCATTGACGCATAGGAAAGTGCCATCCCGTGCATTCAACCACAGAGACTTGTACGGTCGGGATCGCAAGCTTTCACACCGTTCCGTTGCTGAGTTTGTCTTGTACTACCGGACACGCCCGCCTAGCTACGCCTAGCGACGGTGTCCTGCTGTCCGACTGCGAAATGGCACTGCCATGAGTCACTTAGCTGCTCTCCTATCGCCGCTCCGTTAAATTGTTCAGAAACCACAAGCGGATGGAAAAAGGCTTAGGCCACTGAAAAGAGCGAGAGAGACGCGACCCGACGATCGATTGGCGAGTGGCGCCGTCGGTTTGGGAAGCGGGCATGTCATGTGATGGGAGCCCACTTTGGCACCGTGCCGCAGCCCAATCATGCCGCCGCTGAAGAAGAAAGTGCTTCGCCGGTGCTGCGTTGCTTTCTACTCCTTTCTCTTTAGATGGGGCCGGCCTTTCGTCTACCTTTTGCTATTCAGGAGCTGTGAACTTGTGAATTGTGACGGCACGAATTCCAGGCTGCGTCTCATTCTCAGGCCGAGGCCAGTCTGGAATGTAGCAAAATTTTCAATTCCTATAGATGCTAAGAATGGCAGGATATAGCCTCTGTTGTTTTTAGCTTTTGATTTTGATTTTTTACTTCTTTAAAAGTCGAAAAGTCAAATGTTAAAATGGAGCAGCTTCTTAAAGTAGATTCTTTAAACGATTTTATAAATTTAAAATTGTGTACACCGTTTACATTAACATATCAAACATATAAATAAAAGTTATTAGCCATATCCGAAAAGAAAACCATATAACATCTGAGCATTGGTTTGACATATCTGGGATCCATACCTGGACAACTAGTCCATGTCCCGTGTTAAGATGCGGCATGTACGTTCTGCCTATTAAGCCCTTGTTTTTTTCCTCTGAAACTGACGATTTTTGGCTTTTGTTACAGTACCTAACTTTTAAACAGAGTATTTTTTCAAGACGGGGTCTACAAGTTAAACGATATATACGTTAAGAGCCCAACACCTGTACCATCCAAAATCACAAGTGAGTATCTCTCTCCATAATCCGTACCGTAAATAACCAAAATTAAAAAATTTTAGCTAAAAGTTATAAGCCACAGCTATTGCCAAACATGCCCTAATTCCCGGTGCCAAACCAAGGAGGCCTCCACTCACTTGAGCCATACAAATGTACGTACCAGTTGCAATTTCAGACCCGGCCGAGAGCCGATATCCAGATCCAATCAAAACCTATCTTGGTCACCTAGAGTGCCATTTCCCTTTCACTTCCACAGCGGCTGCCAAACAGATACTCTAAATGCATTCTGTCCTGTAACACAGTGCTGCTACCAAGATGGTCGATCTGACCACCACAGCAATATACTTTTCAGACGATTGATCCAAGATGAAGACGGCTCGGACTAGTCGCCCAGGCGTGGTCTGTTTGAGCTCCAATTCGCTCGTCCTTAGCATAAAGGCGCGTAAGGCTTTTACGTGTTCTTGAAGAAAAAAAGAAAACATTCTCGTGCGACCCGGTTGGAAACCGTCCGATCAGTCGTGCTACACGCGTATGTGGTCTGGACCATGATCCGAGTGTGTCTGGACGATGCATGTAATGCGAGGACAGAGAACCGAGCGTGGTTGGCGCTGTCCTAGTGCGCCTAGTTCACCGGATTCGTTCTCTGAGACCGAATTTGGTGTGTTTTACCTAAATAATTAAAATATGATATATGTGTATATATGTTTAGTGAGAAAATATATGTCTACGCTATGTAAAACCTTATGCTTTGGTAAAATTTTTAAGCATGTGTGATAGTGTCGTTAGTTGTGTGTGTTTTTTCATCCTATGTTATCACGCATGCATCTGCCGGACTGCCACCGACCATCCTGTATAGGGCCTATACATAATCGTCAGCGCCTACACTTCAGCATCCATCATGCAAATTCTTCATAATTTGACCTACATTAGTCAAGGTATACATCATGCAACTTTAATCCAATGACTGAGGTCATCTAAATTCGATCCATGACTCAATTTCCTAAACCCCTGTTTTTCTGGGAAAATCGGAAGTACCGCGCTTAATACGCCTATAGTTCCACCCTACGGTACTACCGCTTCTCAAAGCGATACTTCTGCACGCTAAAAACCTCACCTGAAGCTCTCTGGAAAAAACGTACCATAACTCAACTACGGTACTTCCGCCAAGTGGTACTTCCGCACAAACAGAACTACCGCATTTATACCTGCGGTATTTTCGATTTTTCTGACACTTCCATAAGACAGTCCAAATCAAATGCAATATTTACAAAACTATTTCACCATTCTACAAACATTACAATGATTCATCACAACATTAAACATAATCTTCTCACATGGTACTTCATAATGTCCATGCATGCATGTACTGAAACTACATATGTGTATGCAAGGCGGCTAGCTGGCGGCGCGGACATGATCATGGGCCTGATGGCGGTGGTGCTGGCCCACGCACTGGTGGTGACCATCATGGTGTCAGCGGGGCTCCATGTCTCCGGCGGCCACATCAACCCAGCCGTCACACTTGGGCTCGTCGTCCGCGGCCACATCACGCTCTTCCACTCCATGCTCTATGCCTGCGCGCAGCTGCTCAGCTCCTCCCTCGCCTGCCTCCTCGCCTTCCTCACTAGCAGCTCAGCGACGCCGGTGCACGCGCTCATGGTGGGGGTTGACGCGGTGCAGGGGTCCTCATGGAGGTGGTGCTCACCTTCTCGCTGCTCTTCACAGTGTACATGATCGTCGTTGATCAGCGGTGGGCCATGGGCTACCTTGGCCCGCTGTTGGTGGGCCTGGTCGTTGGCACCAACATCCTTGCCGGCGGGCCCTTCTCCTGCGCGTCCATGAACCCGGCCCGCTCCTTCTGGCCCATGCTCGCTGTCAGAGACTGGGCCGACCATTGGGTTTACTAGATCGGACCGCTGATCGGTGGGCCGCTCGCCGGGCTGGTCTACGAAAACTTGTTCATGGTCCGGGGCAGCCATGAGCCGCTTCCCTGGGATGACGCGGGGTTTTAGACCCTAATGTCGTGCTAAATAAGTCTTTATGTGAGCCGATTGTGCTTGTATGCGTGTTGCTGGTTGGTAGAAAAGGTTCATTACTCAGTCTGAGCCTTCGTAGTTTGGACTCTCTAGTTGTGATTTTTGGATCAGTGAATAAGAACTTCGGTTTCGCTATTCACAAGCTGTCTGATTCTTTGTTAAGTCGATTTTCCTAGCTATTGGTTTAGCTTTGAGCGCGCATGTATCTGATTCCGATTTTGATTTAATGGTTCAAACAATTGACTTACAATTACGAAAGCCGCAATTCACCTAATAAATAGAGAACATATATGAACTTTGAGTTCTCTTTGGTGGAAACAATCTTGTTCTTGTTCTTGTTGGCCCAGCCTGTGTATGGTGCATTTGTGCTGGTTGTATTGGATTAGGCCTGTTTACTAAAAGCCAATATGAAAATCCGATTTTTTGAAATGACTTCATCATTTCTCTCGATTTAGAGATAAGATAGGGGTCAAAGGTACATCATGCATCTCACTCCTCTCGTGCATATATCTTTCCCTTACTTTCTCACCGCTCACTCTATTCTTCTAAAAATCACTTATTTTAATTATTACTATTTATTTTTAACTAAAAATTATTAGCGGTAGCAGATATAAACAACCCCTGCGAGTACTCTTCATCGGCTTGGCCAACATGGACGATCAATGAGTCGGTCGGGTTTTACCATTCTTTTCTTTTCATTTTCTGGTAACGTTGGCCCATTGTTTCTCGCCTTTTTAACATATGGGCCATTGTTTACATTTTTGGGCTCACCTAAAGTTCCTAGTAGCGTATATGTGTCTAACGATCCAAGTGATTAATTGGCATCACTCAATGGATTATCCATTAAACACTCCATGTCACTTGTGGAGCTTCTCAGAGAAAGAAAGTTCCAATGCCCTTTTCTCTACCTTTTTTCTACACAGCTTCTACGAGAAGCCTGTGCTTGCAAAAGAGTTAACCCACAAACGAGGCAATCAGAGCAGTTGAGCAATCGAATTCTGCTTAAAGACCCTTGATGAGAGCGACACTGCAAAACAGTTCCAAGTGGTTGAAATTCTGCGCAAAACAGCTCAAACCCAACGAAATTTCATGTTATCTTACACACCAAACAGCTACAGCTTTAGAACGCGCAGACCTACGACTTGGATGCTTGCTCGCCCTTTAGTTGGGCAGCCCTCCGCGTGACTAGGCGTAATAGCGGAGGAGACGGTTGCCGTTCTAAGTGTGCTTGAGCAGTTCTCCGTCGAGAGTGGAGAGGCGGTATGAGCCTGCTCTAAAGGAGGCCATCACTATATAGGGGTCCTCCCACTTCGAATCTAGCTTGCTTATCGAGCTAGTGTGGAGAGCCTTCTTGAGGATGAGGTCCCCATCGCAAGCTAACGCGGCCTAACCTTCTTGTTGTAAGAAGTTGCAGTCATTCGTAGGTATTTGACGATATTGTTGGTGGCCTGGACTCATGTCTCATCGACAAGGTTCAGCGACAGCTGACGTTCCTCTGGTGGTGCTACGACTAGCACGCGGTGGGACTTCGCTTTGAGCTATTCGGGTGTCATGGCCTTGCCACTGAAGAGCAGTCTAAATGGGGTGAAGCCGGTAGGTCACGTGGTCGTGGTGTGCATAGACTAGAGATCCTTGGGCAACTCCTTCGGCCACTTCCCATTTGGAGAGCCGACCAAGTGCTTCTTGATTTTATCTGAAATGGTGCCATTGGCACGTTTGATGTCCCCGTTAGACTGTGGGTGGCCCATAGAGGCGTAGCATAATTCACAAAAGTCCTAGAAGGCTGCTTTATCAAACTGCAAGCCATTGGCGATGATGACTTCTTTGGGGACTCCAAATCGGCATATGATGTTTTACTAGAGGAACTTCTATGCAGCCATGGATGCGATCATGGCAAGGGCCTGCAGCTCGACCTCACTTTAATAAGTAGTCGTCAACCACGATGATGAACTGGAAATCGCCGAAGGCGCACGGTAGTGGCCCTACGATGTTGAGTCCCCAAGGCACAAACAGTCGCATCGACAGTATTGGCTGGAGGGGGTTGGTGGTGTGTGGCTAAACCTGTCCATCCATTTGCACCCTTGGTAGCGCTTGACCAGTTTCCAGTGTGTTTGAAGTGGCCGTGGGCCAGTGTGTAGGGCCCACTCAGGATCTGGGGGCAGTTGTGCTTGGTTGGTGTGTGGGTGTCCATTCCGTGATGAAGTCCACCAGGATTTATGATTTAATGCGGCGTGGGCAATTTAAGTGATGGAGAAGGGCGCCAGTTCAGCTGCCCATTTACCAATGCAACCCGTGAACTCCTTGTTCTGCAACATTCCCCAAGGGGAAAGACAAGAGCACGATGATCTTGTGTGCTAGAAAATAGTGCCTTATCTTTCGCGAAGCCATCAGAAGGGTGTAGGCAAGTTTTTCCAACTTGGTATATCGCATCTTCGCTCCCTGTAGGGCCTTGGACACATAATACATCGGGCATTGAGTGCACTCTTTCTCCAACACCGACACCGCTAACGACAATGGGGTTGTTGGCGGTCTGATGAGGAGTGGAGCCTCTGGTGCAGGCATGCAACCTTGGGGAAGTTTGTGAGGTCTTCCTTCAGTTCTTGGAAGGCATGTGTGCACTCGTCGATCCACTGGAAATCATCTAAGCCGCCGAGAGTTTTGAAAAGGGGAGTGCCCTTTCCATGGCCCTCGCTAGGAACCAGCTGAGGGCAGTGAGGCGGCCTGGCAGCCTCTGGACCTCCCTAATAGTCTTGGTAGCCTCCATGGACTATATGGTACCGCTTTTGTCGGGGTTAGTCTTGATGCCCCTGTCAGACACCAGAAAACTGAGTAGCTTGCCTGCCCGGACTTTGAAAACACATTTCTCCCTGTTGAGTTTGATACCGGCCTGGAGAAGATTATCGAAGGTCACTTGGAAGTCTGCCATGTGCAAAGCCGCACGTCTACTTTCGATGACCATGTTATCCACATAGGCTTCGATGTTCCGGCCTAATTGGGGCATGAGGACCAATGCTATGAGCCTAGTGAACGTCGCCCTGGCATTCTTTACCTAGGCAGTTAGACTAAGCAATATGTCTCGCCGGGGACAATAAAGCTAGTTTTATCCTCGTCCTCTATAGCCATGCGGATCTGATGATATCCAGAATACGCATCAAGGAAGCTCATCATCTCACACATGACTGAGGCATCCACCAATTGGTCGATGCGTCGCAGGGCTAATTGTCTTTGGGGCATAATTTATTAAGGGTGATGAAGTCGATGCACATACGCCAGCTCCCCTTTGTCTTTTTAACCAGCACCGGCTTAGTGAGCCAGTCGTGGTGGACCACCTCCCGGATGATGCTGGAGGCAATAGCTTGGCCACCTCCGCCTTGGTGGCTTCCTACCTGTCTAGGACATTCTTCGCAATCTTTGCTTAATGGGCTTTGCCTCGGGGCGCACCGCTAGTTTGTGTTCGATGATGCACCGATCGACTCCCATAATGTTGGTGGGGGACTATGTGAAGACGTCTGTGTTCTTTTGGAGGACCTCGAGCAGTCTTCACTCTACCTCGAGCAGTATTCTTTTTACCTTGCCATCCGGCTTTGGCTTTAGTGTCCATCATGCAGCGGAGGGAGGGGATGTGTCGAAGGGTGGGACAAGGCCCTCGCTCAGTGCGTGAACCTTGTGATGTGGGCTTCTCATGCCTACTTGGATTTGCCATGCGAGGTCCCGGTCGTCGGTTATCGTGATAACCCCTCTAGGTCCCAAGAGTTTCATGCATAAGTAATTGTGGTGTGGGACTACCTTGAGGGTGGCCCTTCCTAGTATTGTGTTGTACAGATACAGGAGATCCACAATGTCGAAGTCAATCACCTCCACCCTGATTTGGTCACCTCGGCCAAAGTCTACCTCAAGCGCCACTTGGTCCAATGCCCTAACTGGGCTGTCGTTGAAGCCTTGCAATGGGATTCGGGGCTGCTGAAGCCTGCTTCATAGAATACCCATTTGATCAAAGGGACCGATGAAAAAAATGTCTACGGAGCTACCCCTGTCCACCAGGACCCATCTTACTTCGCACCTGGCAATATTTGTAGCGACAACCAACCGGTCTTGGTGAGGGAAGTCCACCCCCGCAGCATTTTTTGTCGTGAAGGTGATGTCGATTCGGGCCCATACCGTGAGCACTTGTGCTAGGTATGTGGTGACATGGTGTATCCAACACGCGTAGGCCCTCTGTTGTCGCTCAGACAAGAACTCGAGGAATGACCCCTATGACTGCGTTGATCACTCCGCGGGGTCCGGTGTCCGTGGCCTTTATCCATAACACGCTTAGTGAGGGTTGCGCAAGTGGTACTTCTGGAGGCTGTGGTACGTGTGTCACCATCGGCGTCCTCGTGTCTTAGGCACGGTCCTTGGTCGTGCTTTCATGGAGCACTATGATGGTGGGGCATTCACGCGTTGTGTGCTCACCCCTGCCATGCACTTCACATCATGCCCCCGATTGATGCTTATCCTCCTGGCCCCATCCCCTTCCACGTCCATGGCCAATTCCTCTGCTGTGGCCCCAGCCTCCGGGGGTAGAGGTCTCGTTGCCACCTCATTCGATGCCGAGCACGTACCTACCTCGAGGCCCCTTTCGTTGCTTGCGGTTCGAGCCCCCCTTCGGGGTCAAGGAGGTGGGCTTGGCCTTGGCGGTGGGCCCTGCGATGTCAACCTCATGTCTCATCGTGTCCTTCTTGGCCCTCGTATGTTCTTCTATTTTATGGAAGAGCTTGACCACCGTTTTGTAGGCTTTCAGGCGTTATACTCCGCAATGGGCCCAAAGACCTCAGATGGCGGTGTTGATGATTGTCATCTTGTTGACATCTTTTACTTGGCATCTAAACTTGGTGAATCATCTAAAGTACTCCTATAGCTTCTTTCCAGGGGCCTGCTTTATCATGAAGAGCTGGTTGGCATTGACTCGCTCCGTGTAGTTGCCGTGAAAGTTGTTGTGTATGAGGTCACGAACCTGCTCCCACACGTAAATGGACCCGAGGGCGATCATGAAGAACCAGGACAACGCAATCCCCTGTAGGGAGAGCAGTAGCCCTTTCGCTTTCGTCAAGTTATCTTCCCCGTGGCTTCAATAGTCATTTCATATATGCTTAGGAATTCACGGGGATAAGTGTCACCCTTGTAGAGCTCCACCGTGGGCATTTTGAAACCCTCCAGCCAGGCGTACCCCTGTAGGCCCGCGCTGAGGAAGGACTCGGAGTCCACTCGCCGGGTGTGCTGCGGGCGCCGGTTGTGGCATCCAGACTTTCCATCCCTTTTGTACCTACCTCTGTCGTCACGATGGGGGAGGCGGTCTGCTGGCTCTACGTCTCCTGCATCTCAGCATGACCCTCCGTAGGTCCGCTAGCTCGCGCTGTAATATTCCAAAAATCGCCTCTAGGCCACCATTGCTCGGGCCTAATGCTGGCACCAGGGCACCCTCTACTCATTGTGTGGTAGAGGCGAAGGTGTCCGGGTCGTTGGAGGTCATTGCTTCGACGACGGAGATGCCGGAATCACCAAGAGCCGTTGAAGCGAGATCCTTTGCTTGCAATGTCGTCCACTTTGTCACCTGCACTGCTACTAGAGAGAGTTGTCTTCGTCACCCACCATGACCCCAGGCGTGGTCACCCACGGGGGCGGGGGGGCCCTCGACCACGTGCTCCCTCATCCTCGAGGCGGTGGTTTTAGCCGCGGTGCTATTCTTTCGCTTGGGAATGAACGTCGTCTTCCTCCTCGTTACCATCTGACCCAAGTGTCTTTGCTTCAGCTCATAGCTTCTACGACGCTCCCTATGGACGACACTAATTATTGTGGTTACATACCAAACAATGGGTACTAGAGTTTTGGGAAGCACGAGAGGGGTATATGGAGCCTAAAATTGAAGAGAAGGAGAGGTGTAGAGTATGTATGTCTTGTATTCAATCTCAACTCAAGTATATTTCTTATATCAAAATGTTCTCTCCCTCCCCATGGTGTCTAGGGTTATATTTATATTCATAGGAGAGATTGTTTACATAAATATCAAATATGTTCTTTCCTTGTTATAGATTTAGTGGGTCTGTGTAACTTCTAGTTAAAAGGAATAATGAGCTTTTTTGCTCTCATAGGGCGATTAGACAAGGTAAGGGCCCACTCCCCGACATTTCCCAAACCCATCCATTCTGCATGGACTTCACCAACTAAAAGGAGGCCTAGCAAGCCACTTAACCTAAGCCAGTGGCCTCCGGTTGCTTTTCTTTCCGGTGGAGGGTGACGCGACGATCAACTTGCCCAAAGAGACCGATGTGACCGAACCGAACTCCGAACAGGAGATAAAAAGTATTTCGTCGCCTCTCACCTCATGCAACCGGTTGTTCTTTTCAATCCATCCAAACTCCAAAGATCTAAAGATATGCTAATTAAGATAGGGAGCGGGACGGATGACACCACGACATGTCCAGATTGAAGCCACGCGACGCCATTGGCGATCCGGTGCGTTCGGACATCGAGATCGTACCGGAGCTCGACACGCAGCCGAGCCATGCGAGCAAGCTAAGTACTAGTAGAGTTCAGATTTTCAGAGTGGACTGTAGTTTTTTCTTTCTTCTTTTTTGCCCCTCTTTTCCAGCGAGAACGACGGCAGGGCGCAGGCCTGGATCTGATCGAATTGTTTGGAGATTACGTCGGCGTGATTTTTTGTTCATGGATCATAAGGAAAGAAAACAACCAATAACCAATAATGGAAGTTCGGCAGCACCTGCCAAGCCACAGCAACAACGGGTGCTCCCGACCCACCCCTCCGCAGCAGCAAATGATTTCCGGTGATTAGCGCTAATTAAAACATTTAATTAGTGATAATTAACTAATATTAGTACTAATTAAATATGATTAGCACTAATTATATCATACACTACCTAATTGAAGTGGCCAGTTGGCAACCTGCTGAGCTCGGTAGGTACTTGCTGAGCTCGGTAGATTTGTAAAAACAGATGTCCGTTAGCTAAATTTAAGAAAATAGCTACAGTATCATCTGTATGAACAGCTATTCAATGTGATGCAATCTCGATTTGACAGATAAGCTACTTGGCGAGATTGTTTGTTCATAGATCAGAACGAGATCCACCTAGTGTCATGTCTGCCGGTAGGGGTGGCAACGGGGCCGAGGGGTCCCGGGGAGGCCCCCGTCGCCGCCCCGATCCACGCTAGGCAGCCCCGGCCTGGCCCCGCTAGCCTTATCGGGGCAACTCGGCCCCCGCTCTCGGTCCCCGCGAGGACCTGACCCCCACAGGGATCTCACGGGGATTAAAAAATAGGGTTAATTTTTTTTACTAATTTACAATTATTTAGATATATTTTTTCTTCAAAATATAGTTTTAAAATATATATTCTAACATATAGATTCAAGTTTTAGTTCAAATATACAAAAAAGAATACAATCTCTCACATTAAATAATTATAATCTATTATTTAAAAATATTTTTTATTTTTGCCAGACCCCGTGAGGCCTCGTGGAGGAAGGACGACCTCGCGCCGCTAGCCTAGTGGGGCCCTGCCCTCGTTCCCCTGCGGGGGGACATATCCGGAGAGATAGCCCTATATATCTCTCCAGACATCTCCCCCACGACTTGCCCCTACCCCCTGATACAGAAATTCTTCGTGGAGAAATTGCCACCCCTATCTGCCGGCTCGTAGTAGATTCGATTTGAGAGTTGCATTTCTTTCGCCGTTGGGCTGATGAGATTTTGGGTGGGTTCTTTTGGGCTAATGGCTTATATATGGCCTCGCTCGGTTCGGCTGAAAAGCTGTGGCTTATGTCTAAAATTGCACTGTAGCGACTGAAATTTCACTGTAGCTGAAGGTGGCTTATTTGATGTAATTAAATTTAAAAAAATTTAAAAATAGAAAAAATGCTATCTCATCACGGACAACGCAAACGAATACGGGGAAAAAAAGAACCGGCAAAAAAGCTCAAAAAAGGCAAAAGTTTAGAAAAAGACGAAATTTATGAATAGTGAAAAACAAGCCAGAAGCTGAAGCCGAAACGAGCGGGGCCATATTTATGGTTTAAATATTTGAATTCTGACTGCTCGCGAGAGTAGTACATAGAGAAAAATAGTCGCATGTGATTTTGGTCGGTACAGCTGAACTCAATACATTTTTTAGTGCAATTTTTTTATTGATCCCGCCTTGAAAAAACGTACCGTTTAAAAGCTAGTTAGACAGTACAACTATAAGCCAACTTTAAGCTCAAAAGAAACCCGGTCTTTAGCTTTGTAGGTGCAGTCTTAATACCCAGCTAGATACAGTCTTGTGTGAACAGTTGACACGACATATGGCATGTTCTTTTCAGCTTTTAAAAGCTGCTTTTCGGCTTTTCTACAGTAACTAGCTTCTAAATAGAGTATTTTTTTTTCAAGATATAGTTTACTAGTTAATTATAGTACATACTTTACTAACTTCATTTATATCAGCAAAAATCACACGTGAATTTTTGTTACTCTGTAATCTCTCGTACAAACAAATTTAAAAGTCACAAGTCATGACCAAAAGCCACAAGTCATGACCAAAAAGAACAGGCCCATAGCTGAGCCAAAATTGGCCAAACTCCATGTCATAACCCCAAAAGATGGGGGTATGTTCTTTAACAGCTTCTAAAATCGGCTTTTGATTTTTACCATAGTACCTAACTTCTAAATAAAGTATTTTCTAAAGACGGGATCTACAAGTTAATTGTAGTATACGTTAAAAGTCTAACATCTGTATCAACTAAAATCATAAGCGAGTATCTCTCTCTCCATAATCTCTATTGTAAACAGCTAAAATTCAAAAAATTTAACTAAAAATCATAAATCGCAGTCATATCAAACAGGCAGGTATGCACAAAAGTAAAGAGCATGTATACGAGCCGTTTAGAGGCCTACATGGAAAAAGGCATGCTTAAATGCTGCACTTCCTTGGCATATCCGAAACAAAAGCTAGCAAAAAAGTCATGGAAAGAAGATACTTTCCAAAAGTAAAACCTGGTTAAGGACTACTATTTACAATTGCAACATAGAAACCGTGTGCACATGTTCCGCCTGACGTACGCGCATAGCTCCTTGCAACGCATCGAGAATTTGAGGCGCACCATTATAAGCTTTTTGACTTCTCAAATCCGCGTTCAGAAATATCCAACCTATATATAGCGCTTTCCACTGAAGAAACAACAACTTCAGTACGCTCTTGTGTGCCATCGAATTAAGATCGATCGATCGATCGATCGCCTTTCCCCTCGAGAAATATACCGATCGTCTATATATGCCTTTGCGGATGACGAAGCTGGAGCTCGGCCACCGCGGCGAGGCGTCGGAGCCCGACTGCCTCCGAGGCGTGCTCGGCGAGCTCGTCCTCACCTTCCTCTTCGTCTTCATCGGCGTCGGCGCTGTCATGGCCGCCGGTATGGTACTTCAATATTACTAAGCCTTTGTCGACTCTCTTTCAAAGAAAAGGTGCCGTACTTTAGTTGAATTATCTGCCCATGCATGAATCTCATCCTTGCCGGTACATAAGGTGGATTTTTTTTCCTGATGGTTTATAGCTTACAGTTTAAATATTTGAATTCTGTTTACTTATAAAAGGTAGTATGTATAGAAAAATAGTGACATACGATTTTGGCTGGTACAGCTGAACTCAATATATTTTTTACTACAATATTCCTATTAATACCGTTTAAAAACTAGTTATTGTAGACAGAACAAGCATAAACTAATTTTAAGCTAAAAATTTACTATAAACAGAATAAACATAAGTCAATTTTAAGCTTAAAAAAACCCAGCCAGGAACAACATATGCCGTCCTTGTTCTACTGTTGATTTGGTCTGTTTGCTCCGTACCGTGCACAAGTATGCAGGGCAGTACCCTGGAGACACTGTTTGATTCATTTAATTGCATTTTACTAGGGTAGTGTACACGTGGATTACACGTAGGACGAGGTGGACATGTTTATGCTTACGGGGACACTTCCTACAGAAAATTGAAAATATATGTAAGCCTAGGATTGATTTTTTTTTTCTTTTTTTCTTTTGAAAGAAGGCGTAGGAGGGCTGCTTGTGTCATTTCATTTAGAAGGCTCAAATAAAAGTTACAACCATGCTCAAGGAGCAGAGGGTAATAAATTGCAACTTAGATCCAATAGGAACCCTCACGCCTTGGGCATCAAAAAATGCAACCTAAACCGTCTGGGCATCTTCAGCGTGTTACGAAATATAGAAAGTTACGGTGTGGATAAATACCAGAACTATACCTAGGAGGTTTAGACTATTAGTAGAGAGACCTATGTAACATGAGAATAGATCTGAAATCAATAAAGACTATGTTCTGGTGTTCTCTCAATTGTGTCTCCTGGTAATTGATGTATTATATTCTTGGTGATCGATTGCGTGGATTGCATTGTCGTTCGTTTATTCCTCAATTACTTCTTAATACGTTATCAGCATGACTCGCTCTACAAGGTGCGCGGTATGCAAATCACGAACCAGTCTATTGCGTATTGCATTTCATGTTTCAATCTAGATTGAAACTAGATTCGTTTGCAATGCCATGATTAGATCAGATGTGTTCTAGTTGATTCTAGTCTCAGATCAATCTGAATTTCGCTAGCATGTTCTTTATGCACTTTTGTAAATGTGCTAGATGAATCTAGTTTAATCTACATCGGTCTCAAAGAAAGAGTAAAGATTAGGATCGCTTGGAAAACATGCCTTTGATTTGGCAATACCACCACCGTTGGCACCCAAAGTCGTCGGCCGTCATGCATACGCGCTCAAAGTTGCCGGTCGCCGTTCCCCGCGCCGAGTCCACCGCTCGGCCTCACCGCCACTCACAGCCGTGGATGGGACCGCCGAAGCCGCGCCAGCCACCGCCAGAAAAACCAAAGATGTGCCAGCCATAGTCACCAAGAAACGCGTGCCATAGCCCGAAGTTAGAACCTAGCCATTGCCGTACGAAGTCGGAACCCGGCCGCCACGCACGAAGTTGGAACCCGACCGCCACCTCACAAAATCAGAACCCGGCACTGCCGCTCGAAGATGAACCCCGACGACAGCCGTCCGGAGTCGATCACAACGCCCCAAGGCCGCCACCGCCTCTACTTGCGCTTGGCCTCGCTGGCCTCCACCTAGTTCGGACATCGCCGCCTCCGCTTACACCCGGCCCTACTGGCCTCACGCCGAGCCTGAAGTGTGCACACTTATAACGTCCTCGTCGACCGTTGCTCGCCGTGCCCGGTCTCCCACCACGCCAGCCTTCCGCCAAAATCACCGCCACCCTAAGCGCACACACGGTTGTGGTTGCCGCCACGCAGAGGAGCCGGGTGGCTAGGGTTTAACCCTAGCCACCGGTGTTGTGGGCTAACCGACTGGTATGGGCCGGATGGGCCAATTTCGGCCCAAAATGAGAAAAAAGGTGGAAAAGAGGAGAAGAAAATATTCGGCTGGTGGAATTTTCGTCTTAGACCCTACAATTTTTGGTAATTTAAGAAAAATTGCTAACAATATGAAGATGACTATAAAATTGACCCCAAAATTTGTCAAAACAACAAATAAGTCCAACAGACCGAGTTTCTCTCCAAAGAAATTAACTTTTAGATTATTTGGGCTTCATTATAATCTTTTAGCACCTTTGTCATTATTATGTTTTCTGGTTTTACTTTCTTCAGTATATTATTTCTGCTTATTAGTAATTCTGAGAATTTCTTATTAATTAGCAGAAATTCATTAAAGATTACCAGAAAATTCTAGAAAATCCAAAAAACATGGTTTTTAGGTATATGAGCTTCCGTAAATTTTGTGAAACCTTAGACTTAGTACACCTTGGAAGCATAATATTTCTTTTCTGGTTTATTTCCTGACATTATGTGTTTGGAGATTTATTTAATGGGTTAGTAATTCTGAAAATTGCTTAAATGCCTTAATAATTATCAAAAAATCACAAAGACTATTAGGAAACAATTTGGGAAATGATAAATTATCTACTAAATAGATAAAAGTAAATCTTTACTATTTGCACTCATTTCATGCATTTAAAATTACTTACCAGCAGTAAGCATGTAGGAAACTGCATGAATATTGAAGGACTTAGGGCATCATTAAGTGGATATTCGCTCTCCTCGAATGGCTACAATTGTATCATCTAGGCTTATTTCATTATAATATAGTCAGGCCACTGTCAAGCCTAACACTGATATATCTATACCTTCTGCCGCTGAAAGGTAAAAACTTTGTAGTTTATGAAGTATTGCCTCTACTCTACCCTGAAGAATGACTATATGATTTAGATTGATCCGTTGGGCCTAAGAGCCTTCTCTGAAAGGATGGCCAAACCAGTTAAATATTATTGATTTCCCTATAGGCACTTTGCAAGGATCTACTTCTGTTTCTAAGTCTGCATGCGAGTATTACTCCACCTTGCACCATATTGTCTCTGGACTAAGTTTAGGTAAGCCGTATGTTACTATAAATAGGTGCATTCATAAGGAAGAATATGCCTATAGTGAACAATATGGAGTCCAGTAGTATTCTCCTAGTTATCCTTTAGTTTTATTTAGATGCCATTTTACTACATAAGTAGCATCAATAGTATAGATACAACTTCTGTTGAGCTTGATCTTGTTCATGAAGAGCACCCCTTATCTTTTGCTTTAGGCTGAAATTATGCATTAGATAATTATTTTCCCAGATGTCATAAATATATTTGGTCTAAGTTATTCTATTAAAGTCTTATCCATGTTGAACAGTTGCTTAATAAAACACATTGCCAGTAGCATATCTTACCTGCAGTAAAAATAATTAATCATGCATAGAATAAAATTTATAAATATTATGCCTGACATTTGAAAAGAATAATATGCCTTAGTTCACTAGTTCTTTGCGCATTAATGCCCAGATGGCAATATAAAAATTGTTCTTCTTGAAGACACTAGAAATCTAGTCAAATGTTAAATCTCAGAAGGATCACATTGACTAGAAAACACTATGAACCTCAAAGACTTGAAGTCTATATATAATCCCATCTTTCATCTTACAAAGTATATGTCAGTTTCACGCCAATACAATTTTACTCTTGAAGTAGTATAATACAATTTATTGCTCAAACTCTGAGTTAATTCGGAGCAAATGCTAGAAGCAGGAGCTCTCACTTAGAATTTTACGGTTGGCATGAAAAGGGGGAGGAATTTGGGCATATGAGGAATATTGAAACCTCCGAGGCATAAGAGTAATGACAAGAATAGTGGCATATCCTAGGTCAAAGCCAGAAGCAAACAAGCTTGAAGCTATAAACAATCTAGTTTATTTGAGAGATAATTGAAATAGCTATCCACACTATTGGCAAACGAAAATCATTACAACCTTCGAAGGGTAACTGATTGATGGTCATGTGACCGCATACATGGGATTACACGGTAGCATGAAGCTGCCACACATATACCACTGGAAGCTATAGCTATTTGCTTAAAGAAAATATAACTCTCAAAATACTAGATGATCTATAGGGATCACGGATACATCACGTATCTTACTTCTCTCGCTCCCAACACGTACATGTATCTCTTTCTCACTTTTTCACCGCTCACCACGCTCTAAAAATTATTTCTTTCGGCCACTACTATTTCTTTTAGTCAAAAGCTATCAAGCAAAAGATAATATGGACATCCATTAATTTCTTGTTAATGCTTACCAGGAAAGACGGCCGGAGCAGCCGATCGGTCGTCGGAGTTGACGGCGGCCGCTGCGGCGCAGGCGCTGGTGGTGGCAGTGCTGGCGATGGCCGGGTTCCACATCTCCGGCGGCCACCTCAACCCGGCCGTCACGCTCAGCCTCGCCGTCGGCGGCCACATCACCCTCTTCCGCTCCGCCCTCTACATCCTCTCCCAGCTGCTCGGCTCCTCTCTCGCCTGCATACTGCTCCGGTGCCTCACCGGTGGACTGGTACGTACGTACGTATACGTATTTTCCATTTTCCTACACATGCATTGCATGTAACATCGCTAGCTGTCCTGTCACATATAAATCCTACGTGTCACTTTGCAGGCCACTCCGGTGCACACGCTGGCAGAGGGCGTGGGCCCGGTCCAGGGCGTGCTCGCGGAGGGCGTGTTCACCTTCACGCTGCTGTTCGTCATCTGTGCGTGCATCCTCGACCCGAGGAAGTCGGCGCCGGGGATCGGTCCGCTGCTCACCGGCCTCCTCGTCGGTGCCAACACCATCGCCGGCGGCGCGCTCACGGGCGCGTCAATGAACCCGGCGCGGTCGTTCGGGCCCGCGCTGGCCACCGGAGTCTGGACGCACCACTGGGTCTACTGGGTCGGGCCCCTCGCGGGCGGGCCCCTCGCCATGGTGGTCTACGAGTGCCTGTTCATGGTCGTGGAGACCCACCAGCCGCTGCCCCCGGAATGAAACGTCGACATGCATGGGAGCTTTCGGTAAGTTTTGGGCCGTTGGATTGCTCCGGCAAGCTGTGATATCCGTATATATATACATACAACGAATGTGTTAAAGTATTTGAACCGCGTGTATGAGCTTTGGCGGCCTATGCGAGTTTTTCTTGGGATAATTGTGGATTTGTGTGCATGCGTTTGCGTTTTCATGCTCCATTTTGGCTCAGCGAATCAGCCGTGTAATTAAGTAGCAAAATTCATGTTTCACCATAAGGCTTTCCGCATGGAAATATGGAATACACCGAGTCTTGTTTTAACATTCCGTGTATTCAAGCACTACGTTTACGTTAGCTTGCATATGTTGATGAATCGCAGATGTTGTTGAGCCCTGAAAGTCTTCATATATAGGATAGCTCATGATTAGGTGCTCTAGCGCAATGCTCAGGACGAGAGCTATATGTAGCCCATGTAGCCAAGCAATATGGTAGAAGACGATGGATGATGTTACAGCCGTCTGATCTAGACAATGTTGGTTGTTGTGGACAGTCTCAAATATTTTTACAATATAGTGTGGATTGTTTTTACTACCTGGAGCTGGTTGTGACACACTATATGTTGGAGTTTGAGGGTCCTTTGGTAATTTCTCATATTGAGAAAAGGAAAAAAGGAAGGCGGGCCCCATCTGTCGGTAGGACAAGAGAGAGTGATAAGGGTGGAGACTTGGTCTCCAGCCCGAGCACGCGTTCGGCTGATGGACTGCGGCTCTCTTGCAGCATGGAGACTTGAGGCGACGGCAGCGCTGGAGGCGCCAACACCCCGGTGCTTCGCCGACCGTTGGCAACAGCCGCGTCGACTTCGTCGCCTCCCCCTCCTATTTAATGGTCACCTCTTTCTCTTGTTCGACATCAGCACAGTGAGTCCTCTACTTCCTAATCTCTTCCTCGATTGGATCTTGATCTGGGCGGTGGAACTACTACTCTCCGTGTTCTTTATCAGCTCTGGCAGCAGGGAACTAATTCTAAGATATTCCAATGCGACTTAGTTGAAAAAATCCATCGAAACCTTTTATTTTTACTATATACTATTTTCCACACATAAAAAAAACTATATACAAAAACTATGTTATAAAATACGGATTTTGATGAATTTTTGTATAAAACTAATTTTAGAGTATTTTCTAATTATTATTAAAGTATTCAAATAGATAAAGAAATATAATAATATATAGACAATAGAAGTACGCACGAGTATGAAACTATTTTTATATGCATACACACGCACTGTATGTAGAGATTGTTGTCGTTGGCCGGATGCACAGAGGCATTTTATGCCGGAAATGTGCGTGAGTGAACGGTTGCACACTTGCACGCGCGTGTTGACAATGCCGAGCTTAGTTCACAATGACGGGCAGTGCTGGACCGATGCACTTTGTCTCACGCTAGAAACCTAGCCTGGCTCTAGCTAGACATCTGCTTAGGCCGGCCATTTGTTGGCAGGCTGTAACACCCTATTTCTAAGAGTATTATGAAACCCTCGTAACTGCTCAGGACTGTTCAGCTGCGAGTACATACATCGAGTGCATAACATTGTCAACACAAGCTTAAGAGCAAAAGTCGACTTTATTACAATATAAGGACTTAAAACCAAGATTCACAGTAGGGCCAACGGCCTATAGATACATTACAGCAAAAGATGCCACAGGCACGTCTGAGCGGAGAACGACCCTAATTCCAAACTTCGTCGATCTCGTAAAGCACCATTTCATCGACTTCACTTGCTTCTTCCAAGTTAGCTATTTCTGTTTATGTTTTTTGCAAGTATGAGTACTACTACTGTACTCAACAAGACGCACGGAGCTTAACAATAACTACATGCAAGGTATAACAAGTGGAGAGGGATCAAGTCTATTATTTTATGTGGATGTAGTTTTAGTTGGAACTAAATAAAAATTTTAAACTATACTTCATTAATGAAAAAAGGGTTTTTCAAGTTTGATTATCAACCTTCAACATTTCCAAATCTTTCTCAACACTACTTATGCCTTGATATTGGATTCACCCATTAAACACAACTTCATTTACCGGAAGTACGGCGTATTCGAATACCATTATTTCATGACTCTGCAGAGCTGCCCTGCTTTACCCACAAGATCCCTTAACCCCCGTTAAAGAGTTAAGAAAACAAGGTTGTTCACTGCTCAATTCATTATCTAGTCTCTACCCAGTAGGTTTTTGATCTCAATGAGCTCGGATGACCTCACGGACCTCGTCTGACTCATTGCAGTCCTACAGTTGTATGGTTAACCACCTCCCATACGACTCACCCTCTGACTCCTCCTTTACAGTTGTAGAGTTTTCAATTGAGATTGAGCAGCTACTAAGCCAGGTTTGACAAAGTCAATGCTTGTGGTTGGGCGGTTACTATGTCTTTTACTCAGCATAAGGGTCTAGTCCTTACATTTTTAACTGAGGCATCATCCATGCACAAACCCATATTCAGCGTTCGAGACACTGCCACCAATTCATAACCAAGCCTTCACCCTAGGATAAGGTCTTCGGATCCAGTTCTGCGATCCTCGCTTACCCTAGATCCATCTTTTCAAAACTCTAGACAATTACCAAAAATTCTTAGCAGTGGAAATATTTTGATGATTTCCTATGCTACCATGATTACATAGCTATCATATTTATTTTTACTATATCCTGTCAAGGTGAATATGGCCATCAAATTAAACTGAGCTTTCTCGGGTGGTAGGACATAAATAGTATCATGTCATTCTAAGCAGTTATTGTACATAAAATAACTGAATGAAATAACATAATGAAAATACATGTAAATAAATAATTTAAGGAACGTAGGATCAACATGTTCAAAAATATGTGTGACTTGCCTTGCGGGTCTACGATTTCAACTAGCTCTAACTCCTCGGACGGTTGGATCTGGACTTGAGCTTCTTCTCCTTGCTCCTGGCGTTCTTCAACTTCGGTAGCTAACGTAAAGCAAATAAAATTAGTTAATTCCATGCCCGAAGAATTGAGCTAGGAAATAAAGAAATAAAATAACAAAGAAAATCCGATAAAATTTAAATAAATAGAGTTTGGGCTTTTTGGAGGTCCTATATGTGGATATGGGCCTGAGAAATGGGTTGGCGGGCTCGAAACGGTCAATGGATATAAATATGCATTTTTGAGTTTGGGTCAAGTACTGTTCATTGGGCTCGGTCGGCACTGTTCATCGGGCTCGGACCCGACGCGGCGAGGCGACTCGGTGCGACCGCGTCGGCCTAGCTCGGTCGGAGGAACAGTAACGTGCCGTTACTGTTCATCTTCCCCGTTTGCCCGAGCGCGCGCGCGAAACAGAGGAGGAAGCAGCGATGGCCGGTGGCGCTAGGGAGTTTTGCGACGGCTTTCGGGGGCATGGTTGGATTCATGGGAGTGTGGGGGTTCCATTTTGGGTGGTGGTAGGCCTGGCGGAGGCGGCGATCGCCGGCAGCGAGCACTTCTTCTCTGCGGCCGATTTGAGCATAGCTTGTGGAGGGGAGCTTCTCCGGGCGATCGGGATGGTGTTTGAGCATCAGTGGGGTTAGGGGAAGCTAATGGGAGGTTCGGTTTGAGCTAAAGAAGTCGGAGTTGGGCTGGCCACGGTGAGGTGGTTCGGCCGTTGGGCGGCTTTCGGCGCCGGGGAAGAGGGGTGGCTGGGGAGCTATGGCGGCGGTTCGGAAGAGTTTTTGGAAGCTCAGGGATGCTACTGGAGAGAGGAATTGGGCAATGGATGGCCGGAGGTTGGACATTGGTCTAGGGCTCGGTTTTGGGGGATTTTGTAATTACCGGCAAAGGAGACGACGGTGGAAGCTCTGGGGCGTCCGATGAGATTCGGGGGTGTGGGGGATTCACTGAGGAGGGCTCGGTCGCTTAAATAGGGGCTTGGAGTCGGTTCGGCACAGGAAGCTGGCCAAGGCGGTGCTGGCGCGTGGCGCGGTCGGGAGGGTTCGGGAGGGCGCGGTGCGGCGGTCCGAGGGGAGTGTCAGGATGTCCTCGGGCGACGCAAGGCGGCGGTCAAAAGTAACTGGCGGTGTCAGGTCGGTCGGGGCGGGTGTGAGGGCAGAGAGGCGTGACCGCGGGCGGACGGTGGCGGTGGCGGCCGGGCAAGCTGACACCGGGGCAGGGGCATTAAGGGTGAGGTGTATGGTGTCCCACCAGAAGCGAAGCGGGCGGGCGGGCGCCAAGCGCGCGGAACGCCGGCGGTGACAAAAATTGATGGCGGCGGCGGTTTTTGTCGGACGAGAACAGTGCCGAACGCTGATCCCTCCGTCCATGCTGGAATGGTAAGAATTAGAAGCTGCTTTGCTTTGAGATTGGTGCGGATTAGATTGGGGAAGCTAGAGGAATTCAATTCCAACTCAAACTCAAATAAAATTTGATTTTGCAAATTCGGTTTCGTTTCACAGGCGCAGTTGAGTTGGCGAACCGTGCGAAAAAGGGGTCGAGCGCCTCGTCGGTCGAGGTCCAACGCAACAGAGGCCGCGCATGCTGCCTTGACTCTTGACACGGCGTCGCCCAGCGCGCGAGAGAGATGTCGTGCCGCTCGCGGCGAGGGGACGCGCATGTTCGTGCAATCTGCCGGTCTATCCCAACCTAGCATGTAGCATGCGACCTTGGGGCCTGCCGGCGACCCTACCAACATACGGCCGCCTTAAGGTTTAGAGGTGTTTATTTGGATTTATGTTTTTTGTTTTTGCATTTATTTGACACTGTTTAAGATATTTTACTGTAATTGATGTAAGTTTTTCTGTGTAATTAAATTTAAAAAGATAGAAAAATAGAAAAAAAAACAAGTTCACCGTTCTCGAATAATACAAAGAAATATGAAAAAAAAGATAAAAAAACCAAAGAAAAAATAAATAAAATTAGAAACCCTAAGCTGAAAGCATGAGTGCAAATGAGCAGGCACAACGTACGGATGTGATTAGCGACGTACTGCCGGTACTGGCTAGCTAGTGTAGGAAAGGGAGGCTATAACACGGTGCAAATTCAGCTTGAATCCGTTTCGTCCCCACCCCAAACGCTCGGTGCCATTGTTTCCTCCAAAAGATTTTCCTTAAAGTATTACACATACACGTACGCTCCATTTGCATGCCGTGCCTGCGGGGCGCTACAGTGTTTTGCATTGCGACATTGACCCACGCACCAAAACAGTAGTAGCAGCAAACAAGTCGACCTGCATGCAGATGCAGCTCGCTAACCATTGAGCGGTCATGGGTCATGGCCAAAGGCCAAAGCTATAGGTTGTGGCGCGGTGAGCATACAGTACATGCATGCAGATACGTACTGAGATACAGAGGCACCGCTCGATCGATCGCCTAGTCATCATTGAATTCACCCACGACTCGTCTGCCGCCGCTTCTCCACCCACACCGGCGACAACACCGGCGTCGGCCCGAGCCCGACCACCTCCTCCTCCTCGGCCTCCATCTCGTCTCTCACGGCCTCCCCGTCGACCTTCCCTGCCACTGTTTCCTCCACCTCCTGCTCACCGTCGTCGTCGTTGTAGTTGTCGTCGTCGTCTTCCTCCTCCTCCTCCTTCCCAACCACCCTTATCCTCCACACCTTCACGCTCTTGTCCAGCCCGGCGCTGTACACCACCATGCTGCCCTCCACCTCCCCGGCCTCGCCACCGCCCACCGCCAGGCAGCGCACCGGCCCGCGGTGCCCCTCGATCACGGCCAGGCACGTGTGCGACGCGCCGCCCTTGCCCTCCCGCCTCCACACGCGCATGGTCGCGTCCTCCGACCCGCTCACCACCACCCGTCCGCCGCAGCCGGAGGCCAGGCAGAACACCGCCAGACGGTGGCCCTTCAGGAACCCGACGTGCACCGGCCGCCCCGCCGTGGCCTCCTTCTCCCACACGTTCACGTAGCCGTCGGAGGAGCCGGCGTAGAGGAAGCACCGGCGGGTGGTGCCGGTCGCGGCGTGGCAGAGGGTCAGCGCGTTGACCGGGGACAGCTCGGAGCGGAGCACGATGATCAGGGCGTGCGTGGTGCCGCCGTACACGCGGCGCCACATCTTGACGGTGCCGTCGGCGGAGCCCGTGAAGATGCAGCCGTCGGCTTCGTTGACGAGCATGGCGTTGATGGGCCCGTCGTGGGCGACGAAGGAGTCAACGCAGCTGCCGTCGGAGAGCTTCCAGGCCTTGACTGTCTGATCGTGGGAAGCCGTGTAGAGGAGGCCCGCGACGGCGTGGAGCACGAGGCAGGACACGGTGTCGCGGTGGTGGTGCGGTCGCTTCTTGGCGAAAGGGAGGAGCGAGAGGCCGCCCTTGGCCGGGAGGGTGGCCGCCTTCTTGGCGCGGATGTGGTCGCACACGGCGGCCGCGCACACCGTCCACACCCGGACGTGGTGGTCGCGGCTGTGGGAAGTGACGAGCGTCCCACCGCACGCGGCGAGAGCGGGCACGCGGCCGCGGCCCACGTCGAGGTACCCGCGGTTGAAGCACCCGGGCGCCGCCCACGCGCGGACGCGGCCGCTGTCCGATGCCGTGAACAACACCCCTCGCCACCGCAAGCGCGTGCACGTCGCCGTCAAGCCGGTGCAGCGCCGCGAGGCAATGGTAGATCGCCGCGGGCGACGGCGGGAATCGCATCCTGCCGTGCAGCGGCGACTGCACCCACGGCGAGCACCCGCCCCTCCCCGCCGCCTCCCCAACATAGTCGGCATCTCCGCGCCAGACACCGACGAGAGGCTCAGCCGCGCCGGCTCCGCGACCTCACGCGCCGGCGACCGCCCGCCTCCACGCGCATGGTGGTGCACGGGCGTGTGCGCCGGCCGCGCCTTCCGGTCCTCCTCGAAGAAGCTAAAGCTCTTGCGCCGCCCAAACTCCATGGCCCCTCTCCCACAAGCAAGCCGCTCCAGCTCACTCAACCAGCTACGATACGATCGAATTGAAGTTTTACCAGCCTAGCATCGATCGCACGCTGCCGCGCGGCAGTAGCTGCTGCTGCTATACCGCGCCGCTTTATTAGAAGCAGACGTATAAACCGATGCATATGGCGACGGAGCCATAGATGGTGGACCACATGGACTGGTGTGTAGCGCTCGGTGGTACCACGGCGCGGCACCATAACTCGAGCGCGCGCCGAAGTTACGGAGTTGAGTAAATGGCGGCTGCGTACGTACGTGGGCAAGGGAGTACGTACGTGGGTCGTAAAAAGATTCGGGGCGTAGAGGAAGATTACGTCATTACGTGCACGTGGTCGCGTACTTGCGCCGGAGATTAATGCATGGTTTACATTGGCGCCATGGACTCGAACAGCCGAACCAGGCAGCTCCACGATCAGACGGCTACCGTGACCTTCCTAACGATCTAACGGCTATGGAGGCGTGAGGTAAGACCTCATCCTGTGTAAGTTTTCGCCTAGCGATGGATTTGGGTGGAGGCCAGGAGGATCTTGCGAGATCACCCTTCAGCTGCTGCCTGCTGCCGAACTCTGGGCTCAAGTGTACCTTCTGCGCGTACGGACGGCGCCATTGATGTGATGTGCACCCTGCTCGCAAGATCGAGTATGTTTTCATTTACTGCGGCCTGCAACCGCACCTGCATGATGCAGCAGTAGCCTGCATGGCTAGGACAGGGCTTCTGTGCAACTGGGCACGGGCCCTGTTCTTCTGTATTTTCGCTCCGAAAGTTAAAATAAACGTTAGTTTCCTACGATAAATTTTTTAAATAGTTTCTTGAGTTTAAAATTATATATTTTATTTTAAAAACTGTAAATAAAAGTTACAAGTCGTAACCAAAATTCATCGGCCACAGTCCAGAAGAACAGCGCCTTAAGATCTGTTCAAAAGTATCATGCTTTTGGTTGTGGTAAACTTTTAGTTTATTGTGAGAGAGATTAGGGGGAGAAAGGACATTTACGTTAACAATCTACTCTGTCCAAAATGGCTCCTACAATAATTTCTACAAACGTCTTATAAAAATCACCTTAAAATCACTCATTTCAACTTCCGACTCCTAAAAACCAAAAGCCAGAAACTGTTTGTTTGGAACAGTGGCTTAAGCAGTTCCAATTCCATGGCATGGCAGGATAGCAAACCAGCTCAGATCTGCGTAACACTGTAGCACATGCGGCTGTAGCTCTACAAGTACTGTAGCCATGAATCTGGACCGTTGGCTCTGAAAATAGACGGTCCAGATCGTGTCTGGTTGCAATAGTAACTGCTCTTGATCATTGTCGATATTGATTGGCTAGTGGCTACTGCCCATCTCGATGGGTGATAGTGGGACATTTTTTTAATTTTCTCGTGCGTAGTTGCGTACTGTTCGTGTGATAGACTAGTACCAATTTTACCGCCGGCCACTGTTAACTCGATCTACGTACAGGCAGATGCCCCTTCTGCGTGCAGAACGTTCCGATCAAAAACACTTTTGACACTATTTTATATTATATTTATAAAAATAATAATATATGAAACGTATTGATAAAAATATTATTTTTGCCGTCTGGCTGCCCGCGAGGCGACGCGTGGCGCTGCCGCCGGTGGCAGGCGCCTGCAGCTGCCTCACTGGACGGCAGGCAGCCTGCCGTCTGGCCGTCCAGGGAGAAGGCGGCAGGTAATTAGGTCGGCTAATTAGCCGGCCTAATTACTGTCCTAATTTTTTTGTTTAGTATTTGTTTGAATTTTTAAATATATCAAATGAGATCCAACAATTACGAAAATTTATGTACAGCCTCCCGACACAACGTACCTCATATTGTAATTTTTGAGTAATTTTATCCATTACGAATGTTGCTCAAAAATTCATACAATTTTGATAATTTTATGAATTTTTAGATATAGCAAACGAGCTCCAAAAATTACAAAATTTTATGTGAAGTCTCCGGATATAGTAATAGTTATTGCGTAATATTTTGAGAATTTTATGTGCTCCGAATTTGTCACGTTTATTCGGATTAACTTAATCATTAATTTAACGATACTCACGCTTGTTTTGAAGTGCCATGTGTCGACAAATCGTGGTATATATTATTTGCTGCTGTTTGGTTTGCACAATTATCACGCTCTCTGTATGTGCCCCTCTCGCGCGCTCTCTCGTTATTAATGTCATTCGGATATGTGCTGGCTTGACATAACGACCCCCCTCGCTTGCTCTCTCATCGGCACAAATGTTAGTGTAGCCATGTCGCCCCGTCTCACCCGCTCCATCATGCGCACATATGTCACTTTTGTCGTGATATCCACTGTCGCCCGTGGTGGTGCACGTCGACAACGCGTCCGTAATTTCCGGTGGGAATGCACCGAATTGTCTTTTTGCTCGCTTCAAATACAAAGCTCTCGCAATCGCTCATTGCTCATGTAAAATTCGTTTCGCTTCTTGTAGGAAGAAGAACCTTCTGCATCATGCAGTAATATAGCATGGCAGACATCGAGGGGCCCGTCGGAGCGGGGTCGCCAAAGGAAGACCTTCCCCTGGAAAGGAGGGTGGACTTCAGTCGTAACTACCACTTGAGGCCAAACAGGGGGGCTAAACCGGTATGGCCGAAATGCAGATATAAGGAGGACGCGGTCGTGTAGGTCCACGATGGCCATTTCGATAGCGGTCGTACAGTAACATAGTAATGATGCTTGCCACATATGCTGAAGTCACGTTCTGATGATGGCGCAGGGGCTCGCTGAGCACACAAGTGTGGTCGATCATCGTCTTGATCGAGAAGGTCAAGCAAAAAATCTTAGCTCATTGAGCGCTGACCTTTGCGGAGCGGCCTTCCACTACACACTTCACAGCGTAATTGGCTAGGTTGGACCGGTGCACTCGGTACACACAGTTGATAGACAAGACGTACCATGCAATAGCTTGTTGCACAGTTGTCTTGCTAGGGAAGTGCTGCCCAACTAGGAGGGTGTCAGCTTGAAACCCCCACTAGGAACCTTCTTCATGCGGCAGTACGAGAGAACGTACCACAACATCATCATGCCTGGAGGACACATAGGGCACCTCCGTCGTCCTCGCTATCATCAGAGCCTGGGTCAGTATCCTCGTCGAATTCCAACCCAAGCGGCTGGTTCGGTAGATACTCGTGGTAGTCAATTCGAGCTGACCACCACATGCCCAACCCCTTATTTCTTACAAAATCAGGGGTGACTGTACCCTCCGATATAACACATTGAGTGGTATCATCATGAAACTCCACTTGTGGTTCCCCGGGTGTCGAGGGGCCGAGCTCATCAACGTTTACAGACTCCCGGTGTGTGAAACTTACGTACACCATCAACCTCCCGTAAATGGCCGCCTCAGGCTGGAAGGCAATTTGCATGTAGTGCCATTCACCTTCACGAGCTCCCACATGCTATTGGTGCAGGTGATCCCCTCGATGGTAAGTTTCATCGCCATTGCCTCCGTGGCGAACTCTCTTTGGATGTAGCTTTGTAGCTCATGAATATGCATGATGCCAAGTCTCTTGGTCTGGAGCACTTTGTATTGACATATTGATAGATCCAACCCATTGGGTCCAACCCGTACAAGACCATCACCGTAGAACATTATCAAGTGTTCCATGTCTACGACTACCTGAAGCCACAACAACTAGATCCGCAGTAAGCGTTACAACAAACATAATTACATGCGTGTAACTACATACGAATAATTCATTAATTACTGACAATTTGACTACCAATTCGAAAAAATTACCAGTATTTCCGCGAGTGATGAGTGTCTGAGATGACCAATGACCAACTACGACAGGTTCGTACTTACAGCTGAGCGTAAAGCGAACCCGGTGCACTCAACCCGCAAATTAAGGACTCCTTGTCTATGCGCAGCACTTTCGGTGAGGGAGGACGGCATGGCAACATTGACAAATGTGGGGACGATGGAGCGGATGAGGGTGGATAGCACGGACATAACGACATCAGTGCGGACGAGGTAGCGCGCGAGGCGGGACGACACGGGCAGAGTGACATTTGTGCGAAGCACGCAGTGGAAAAGAAAAGATAGCAGTAACGAGCTGACATATGTGCGAAGGACAGATGTCACACACTTCAAAGGAGGATTGAATTAACATGAAACGATAGCAGCAACGGACCGATAATTACGAGAAAATTATCATGAATAAACGTGGTAAATTCGGAGCACATAAAATTCCCAAAAAATTACGCAATAACTATTACTATATCGGAAGGCTTATATAAAATTTCGTAATTTTTGAGGCTCGTTTATTATATCTAAAAACTCATAAAATTATCAAAATTGTATGAATGTTTGAGCAACATTCGCAATAGATAAAATTATCTAAAAATTACATTGCGAGGTATATTATGTAGGAAGGTTGTACATAAATTTTCGTAATTTTTTGGAGCTCATTTGATATATTTAAAAATTCAAATAAATACTAAACGAAAAAAATTAGGGCAGTACTGCCGCCTCCTCCATGAACGGTAGGCAAGCTGCCGTCGGCCCCGGCGACAGTGCCGCCGCCAAGAAACAGCGCCATGCTTCGCCTCGCGGGCGCTGCCTCCCGGCCCGCGGAATGCAAAAATTAGATTTTTGTCAATACGTCTCGTATACTGTTATTTTTGTAAATACGGTACGAAATAGTATCAAAATTGGCTTTGATTATATGTATTTATAGTTGTATACACAAATACGTAAAATTTTAGACGAATTAAATTTTTCGTTATATAAACCATGATCATTACGCATCAATGAATACTCCATACGTACAGTTCTGCTGCACCGGCCTGCATGCTACCCGGCTGCCCGTGCGTACGTAGACAGGTATATGGATAGATCTCGATCGGCATGCATGCTAAATTGGAAAATGGATATACATGTAATTAATTAATCTACGAATTGAATGAATGCTCTGCTCCAGCTATCTTCGTCCATCTACATTGACACTGCCCTGTATTCTGTACTCACTACGTGCCGACAAGCGGTTTCTAGCCGTGCACCGCGCACTTCTGCTTCGCGTAATTGTGAGTTGCACTGACCAGCAAACCAGGCATCCAGCATCGCATCATATGTTGAAATGCCAACTTGCTTAACTGAACGTTTCCATTTCAGCTTGGGAGTGGAAACTTGGGGTCGTTAGCAAGGGATCCAACGTTTTCAATTCATCTTCGAAATGGAAACGTCGGATCCCCGTAGGGTTGTCACCACAAAAATCGAGATAAGTGAGTGGATAGAATTCCGTTTAGATCTAGTCTGCTAAAAGAAGATCAGACAGCTAATGTGAGAGTTCCTGTTGTCCTATTTTATGGTCAATTTGTACTCGGTTTTTAAGCCTTCTTGTATATATATGTGCACCCACTTTACAAGTTTCATACTCCCTCCGTTTTTTCTATGACTTTCTAAAATCTGCACCGTCAATTTTTTTAAAATTTTAATCATCAATAGACTCAAACTATCTAGATTGGCTATACAAAAGTTATATCCGTAGATTTATTATTAAAAATATTTTCATAATATTATAATTTTAATAGTATATCTTAGTGTAAAGTTATAAAAAATAGTAGTTAAAGTCGTATCTCAGATACCGTAAAAAATCAAAAATATCAAGTAAACAAGAACAGAGGGAGTATATACAGGAAGTAAGCTAGTCCTAAAAAACAGTAAGAAAATTAAGCTGTGACGACTCACCCTACCACTTCTATAGATGCTCGAAGGGCACTCCAATGATTCTACATCAACAATGTTCAACCTTTAATTAGCCTGCCATGTAAGCTAAAATCTGATGTGAAAGATTATTTAAGGAGAGAGATAAGAGCAATATCTCATACAAGTCATCACCTATTTTAGAGGACCAAGGCATGTAGACATTGATGGACAACCCCACTGCTATAAAAGAGGCTATACTGGACGGCTACATCACAGACAGTTCATATGAATTATCTGTGCTGCAATTATCATAGACGGTTCATACTAACAATCGTCTATGATATTTTTACAGATGGTTATTTATACGAACCGTCTGTGATAAAGCAATACATCACAGACGGTTCGTACTAATAACCGTCTGTGAAAATATCACAGACAGTTGTTATTATAAACTGTTTGTGATAATGCAAGACATCACAGACGGTTCTATATACCAACCGTCTGTGATATTTTTACAGACGGTTCGTATAACAAACCGTCTTTGATAATGCCACAACATCGATCTGTGGCATCTCCCCAGGATTTTGACAGCAGGCATCGGTTCCTCCCATCTCTCTCCCCTTATTTATTACTCCTCTCTCCTTTTCACTCCGAGATAAGTTCTACCGGCTGCTCCTAGCTAATTCATCCACTCACTTGTTCGTCGACGATTCCAACTACCGCCGTGATCTAGTGCCTCCATTGTGACACCACGGTCGACTGCACGACACACTCTTTGTCGTAAGTGTCGTAAGAGTGTCTTGTGCAGCCTCACCGTCATGACACAAAGGTGATGCTACTGCCGCCTCTCCTTCACTGCAAGGCACCGCGGAAGCAGCTAGCTACCAAGACGGTGCTCAAGTCAGCGTCAAGGACATCCAGCTCGCGTGCTGTTAGGATCTCTCCTTCCATGTTTTGGCCATGGGTTCGTAGGATTAGAATGTATTCTTGCCATGTTTAAGGGTTGGGTTTGTAGGATTAGGATGTGTTCTTACCATGTTTAAGAGTTGGGTTCGTAGGATTAGGATGTGTTCTTGCCATTTATTGCTGTGTTAGATGGGTAACCTGCTCATTATTTTGTGATGTTGTAATGGTGAATTCTAATAGAATGTGTTATTGTATTTGCTTGTTTTCAAAGGGCATAGGTAAATTATTTCTTGAGGCTAGCAAAAAAATAGAAAAAATTTAGGTATAAAATGAACTATCATAGACGGTTCAGAAAACCATCTATGATGACAATTCCGAACCATCTGTGATGAAACATTTTGTAGCAGTGCCTGTTGGGGCGAAACGGGTGTCGATATGACGCACTTTCATGGACCGCATGGATCATCTGTGCCGACGGGATTCGAGAGGAGGCAAGCAGAGGAGGGGGGAGGAACGGAGGAAGGGGACATTGGCCTCACTCCTTACCGTCGAGCCACACACTGTGTTCCTTGCTGAAGTGACACTACGCGCGAGCCACCTGCCCTCTAAGCTCTGCACCGCACCGTGGACAGTGGTGACAGGTGGGCGGATGGGCAGTGATGCCGGGGACAGTGGAGGCGCAGTCTAGGAAGGCCACCAGAGGATAGAGGGACATTATATCCGACCATCGAAGGGGAGGAGGCCGTCGGAAGGGAAAGGGATGTTGGATCTGATCACCGGAGGAGAGGAGGACGTCGGAGGGGCGGGAGCTGCTAAAGGGGAGGGGGCGCGAGATCCGGGTAATCGGATCCAATCGCCGAAGGAGAGGAGGACGCCGGAGAGGCATGGGTCTCTGAGGGGAGGGGCGCCAGATCCAGCCACTGGAGGGGAGAGGGATGCCGATTCCGGCACCACCGTGGCTAAGGGAGGAGGCGGGTGACCGAGGGAGGGTTGATGGAGGGAGGAGGCGGGTGGCCGCCAGAGAGGAGGGGAACGGTGGGAGGAGGCATGTGGGAGGAGGAGACCAAGAGATATGGACGACGGATGAATGGACCGAGAGACGGAATTATTATTGGGTCTATCTTTGAAAACTATGCACTGAGATTCTAGTGTCTATTGTATAGTATCTATATAACATGAATATTATAGACATTGTTATGTAATATTTACCGCTAGGAATGTCCTAATTAAGCACATGCCTGCTTCTGAGGCAAGATATGTGGCGCTTTTCGTGGATCACGCAGAGGTAATAAGTGTTTCGTGGTTAGTCTGCGTTAATAGCCGTGCATGCATGGTAATAGGTGTTACTGTTGTAGTAATTAAGTACCAGGACCAGCCTATCATACTACACTTAACTACATGCTACAGTAGCAATAAAAGGAAACGGGGGCTTTAGCTTAACGGGGAAGTGCTTCTATCCCGTAAAAGGGCCGGGAGCTACCTTAATTTGCTTACCATATGCCTCTACATATATACCTGATCTACAAGACTATACACTGTATTCCGATTTTTTGAGTTGTTCTCTGGTATGAAGATTGTAGTATCACTAATATAATTTTTGTTTTTTTAATCCGCATCAATGTTGTTTTGTTTATTTTATCCCTGTCTATCAGGAAAATAGAGAGCCTATTCTTTTTTGCTGCGGCTTATGGCTTTTGGTTGAAATTTTAAATTTTGGTTGTTTACGGTACAGATTACGGAGAGACCGATACTCACTTACGATTTTGGCTGGTACAGATGTTGAGCTTTTAACGTATACTACATTTAACTTGTAGACCCCATCTTGAGAAAATACTCTATTTAAAAGCTAGGTACTATACCAAAAATCAAAAGCCGTCCGGCTTCTTGCCTGCCGAACAGGCCCTGATATAGTCCTCTATATAATATTCTTCTTTCCATGTAAAGAAGCAAAAATTTCTCAAGGATGCAATGTGTGTGGTAGAGATAAGGTACATAAGCTCTTGGGTTTAGATTTTCATTTCCAACAATTTAGTTCGTGCTATATGACTTCCGGGTGAAAATTTTCTAGCTCTGTACCCGATGATGCATGACGCATAAACTCAATTGTTACTTTGTTACAAGTGATAATTAAGAACCATGAATCCATGGCATATATACGAGAACTTAAAAGATATTAAACTACATGCCAAATTAATAACCTCAAGTCTCAACCACATGATTTCTCTCCGAAAAGAGGAAAGACACATGATTTCGAAAGTGCTAAGTAGATATCGATATGGCTGCTATGGATTCAGGACCAATATATCAATTCATCCATGTTTTTAACCTCTCCACATGCCTAACTAACCAAAGATAAGCGTGCATGGTTCGGAACACCCGGGCAGTAATTTCGACGATCGATATGTCGCTGTCGTTTTTTTTTTATTGTATTTAGCCGCGCGCGGGGCGGGCATCGGGACCATCCGTGCGCCTAATGCGATTTAATTTACTCCTTCTCTAATGTACAGTGTACTAATAGATTCTGTACGACCAAGCTTTTTAAATCTTATCTATTAATATATATTAAACTATATAGATTGACTATATACAAATAATATTATTAGATTTATCTTACAATATACTTTCATAATATATATTTTATTAATATTGTTGCTCGTATATTATGATAATAAATCATAGTTAAAGTTTTATATTGGAGTTCTAGAAAGTAAAAAACGTCACACATTTATAGACGGAGGGAGTATTGATGACTTTAATTATGTTCTACAGTTTTCCTAATCATACCGAATTTAAAATTGAAAAGACTATGAATTCAAATTACTACGGCTTTTGTTAGGAGGAGATCGATCGTTCGCATTGAAACTTACCTTAGGTAGTTAGGTTACTACATTGAAACGCACAAATCAAAGGCTCCAAACACAGAAACGTAGGGTTTTTCTCCCTGTTGATAAGACATGCCATCTTGCACTCTTTATAGGTGAATTCGAGGGCTTCCGACCGCATCTGATCAATTTCTAGTCCCAAGTCGATTCGGCAGACAACAATTGAATCTTACGTATATTCATGTTCTTGACATACTGAGATTTTGCTGTGCCTGAATTAGCTTTTTTTCGTTAGGCCAGTTCTTTTTCTAAAAGTTGTGAAAATACAGATAAACGCAAGAGATCGCAGGTAGGCTAGTGCATGTAACCGAAAATATATTTGTAGTTGAGATCTAGTAAAGGTGGAAGAAGGGTAGTATATATATGTGGGCGTGTCATGCCCCGTATATATGTTGGAGAATTCGCTTGCACACATACAGGTACACGTAAAGCATTTGACGATCGATCAAGCTTGCATGTATATATGCACGGCGTTGACACGTGTTTCTGTAGTTCTTTTCTAGTTGGTGCGTTTAGTACGTACCAAGCACAGCGGGAGAAGATTCATTAGGACGGGAACATAGGTTTTTCTTTTTGAACAGTGGAAGAGAAATTCATTTCAACTTTCAAGCCTACAAAGGAACTAAATGGTAGGAAAGAGATGAAATCTTCAAGAACAAACCCAATCCTGCGTACATGCGCTGGCAGGGGCCTTTAACTACATGATGTTAAAGTATACGAGTATTCACCTTTTACGTTGAAGACCCGCAAAGAATAACTTGTTACCATCAAGTCTTTGAGTTGATGAACATACCGCGCGAACTTCTTTATCTTCCTTGCTAAAGACTCTATCTTACAACGGCAACATAATTGCCGACGATCACAAAAGCGGAAAGTAGATTATCAAGGATCTTCATAAATGTGTAGGACCTACGTCTCGGTAGTGGTGGTGTTCATCAAAAGCAAGATAGAGGAGGTTTATTGACAACCAACTCAACCTGGTGTTGATCTTCAGTGTAGACGTCACCGTCGTCATCTAGGTGAGTCGGTAGAACTAAACCCATCATGGGTAAAAGAAAATCGGCAAAGAACTTACCGGAAAAAAAATAAAAAATTACTTCTAGAAAATAACAGGTCCCCATCCACTCTACGCCGGCGAGATTGCCGTGAAGAGGGGAGAGAGGTCGACGGTAAGGCCGTGGTGAAGCTCCTGGTGGCTACTAGGGTTCCGTCTACCAGATAGAAATTATACTGGAGAATTAGTTAACCAATCCATTAAGCGTCCTACACATGCACAAGGCTGTCCTCAACAGGATCGCACTAATCACGACTTAAAAACGTCCAAGCCCAATACAGTTCCAAGCCCATGTACTGATAACAACTTAATCTTCTCAGATTTTCATCTAAAAAGTCGTATTTTATGTTAATTTGGAGATGGAATTACCAATTAAACAGGAGCTCAAAGTTCAGGCTACTCACGAAAAAAATGAAAATACACCTGTCACAGCTCAAAGTTTTAATTTAGTATTAAAATATTGAAACTATTATTTTCTTGAATTTTTTGAATTTTAAATAATTTCTGTGGGACTCAGAAAATTCAATTTCCGAACCCTATATATACTATGTTAGTCCCATAATCAGTAGCTAATGTTATTAATATTGTGTGTATATTGAAGAAGCCCAATAGCTAATATATATAGAGAGTACAAAGAGATATTACAAGGGAACATATCATATGCGGATAAGAAAAACGAGACATATAAGGAAAGGAATAATACAACTCATATTCTATCTCTAATACCCTTAACACCCCCTCAAATGCAAGGCGTATACAATAGCATTGCATTTGAAAAGGGGTTAACACTAAAACAGAAAAAATCCGAAGTCCGAGTCTTGATAATGTCGTCATTGTGTGCAGCTTTTGAATAAACTGTCAAATCAAGATGAAGAGGAATAGATAGAAGCATGGCAGCGCAGATCGAAGCCCAAGACGGTGGCGACGCAGTGCACAAGGTGCAGAAGACGTGTGGCGGCCTTAGAAGCTCGGGGCGACGGCTAGAGAAGCGGTACCATCATAACGACTTCTACGATCTGCACGCGGCTCAGAGAGTAGAGCGGCGGCTGCTGCCATGCAAAAGAAAATTCCTATACTTCTAAGACTGACAAAAGAACACAGATACTAGCAGTGATTTAAGGCCGGACCGCTCTTGTGAAACACCCATGCGCAGCATCTGGTCAAAGCCAGACGGATTATCTCCCAGATAGAAGAGCCTTTTCATATGACAGTCTCCATGCCTTTTCCACATACGGCGCCACCTAGGCCAACCCGGCAGCGAGGAGGCGGGAGACAGAGGACGGCGCGGGCGTGGGCACAGGAGCAGGCTGGCGAGCGCACAAGGGAGACGCGGCGATGGCGTGGAGGGTGCCGAATCTGGCGGCGGTGAGGCCGGATTCGACAACCAAGAGGCCAGATCTGGGCTTGCCGGCGGTGGAGATGACCGGACTCGCTCTCTCCTCCGAGCAGTGGCAGTGGTCCAAGTGACGTTGGCGGCGGCTCGTGCTGTGGAAGATGAAGACGATGCGGTGGCGGCGTCAGGCGTAGGAGACGGCCGGATCCAGGTAGGACTTGGCCGGCAGCGACTGGATCTAGGAGCGTCAAGGTCGGCGGTGGCAACGAGACGAGGCCACATCCGACCGGATCCGGCGTCTGATGGTAGCCGCCAGGCGAGGCGGGTACGTAGGCGCGGCGGCCAGATCTAGAAGAAGCGAGCGGCGGCGGCGGTCCAAGAGATGGACGGCCATGGCGGCTCACCGGGATCTAGGCATGGCGAGGTCCGACGGCGGTCCAGCGATGGCTCGGCGACAATCTGGTGGCGGCAGCCAGCGAACGCGGGCATCAAGATGCAGTGTAGCGGCGACGGCGTAAGCAGCATGAGGTGGTCGTCGACGAGAATCCGAGTGTGCCGGCGGTGGCGGATCCGCACAGATCCGGCAGTGGGACGTACGGCCGGCGAAGAAGTGGCCACCCCCGGGAGGATCGATCTCTTCTCCCAGGGGCAGCAGAAGCGGAAGACACGCAGAAGTGGATCGAGGTTAGTGTTTTAACCTAAGCTTTGATGCCATATTATGAATATTATGTGTATATTGAAAAAGCCCAATAGGCAATATATAGAGAGTACAAGGGGATATTACAGGGGAATATGTCATATGCAGATAAGAAAAATGAGGCATATAAGGCAAGAAATAATACAATTCCTATTCTATGATATTCTATTCCTTCTCTAGGCCGGATCCGGCAGTCTTCGGCGCCTGAGACTGCCACGCCGCCGTCCACCCCCTGCCGGATCTAGCTGTCAGGCTCTTCCCCTCCGTCACTCGGCCCTTCAGCTCGCGTCGGCGCTCTGCGTCGCTGTCGCCTTGACCACCGTTGCCAGGCCAGCTCCTGCCCAGATCTGGCCGCTGCCGCCTCAGATTCGGCCTCTGTGCCTCAGATCCGGCCTCTTCGCCACCAGATCCGGCTCTCGCTAACCTATCGGTGGCCGCACCTGCCTCTGCACCGATGCCGTTCTATCCGGCGTGGATCCGGGCTCCTCGAGCCAGATTTGGGTGCCTCCGTCTTTCCTCCACTCAGCCCGGCCACACCGACCGTCGCCCTTCCCGGATCTGGCTCCCCGTCGCCAGATTCGGTCATCTTCGGCCGCCTGCACCTGAATTCGGGCACCCCGACGCCGCCTCCTTCGGCCACTGTCACCTCCCGGCCGCCGTGCCTACGCACGGGCTGCCGCCTCCCGGCCTCCGCGCCGGCGCCTCCTTCCGCCACTGGCTTCTCCCAACTCCGGCAGAGAGAGACGGGAGGGAGTGAGAGGGTGGAGAGAAGTGGGAGGGCGGGAGTGAGGGAGGGGTGTGAAGAGAGAGAGGGGAGAGGGGGGTTTTGAGGAGATAATATTCTTTCTACTACTGCTGGTATCTTTTGTAACTGCTAGCACACACATTCACAACATTAAATCACATCTATACACAGATAAAATGAAATAAAATAGCACATAGTACTTAACGGTTAACATAGGCCTACTTGGCCCAAGTTTACACAAGTGGCTGACCTGTTAAATTGAACACTTTTTGAGTTTTACAATGGAAGATAAATAGCAAGGTAACAAAAGGGGCCCTAGGTGTTCAACAAGCAACGATAAGTACAAAATGTACTCCGTAAGATTTTAAGAAAAGCTATTATACATGCAAGCTTGTTAAGGGAATGGCTATCCTAGTAGGTTTGTTTTGCATAAATTGATTTTTTATTTGCAATAGACATAATGATTTGAAAAGAGCAATTTGTAGAAATAGATAATTTGAGAGATAATAAATTGATAATATGCAATAAGCAATTAGTACTTGGAAGCATATGGCAGCCATCGCCATAAAGTTCATCTTTTAATGGTCCATTGTCAAAGCATTTTTTGACATGGTTCTCCACCTTTGAAAAATTGTTGTCAAAATGTCTTTTTAACCAGATAACCTAACCAAAGTGGGGCATTACAAGGCAAATGTCCATGACTGGAGACATGGCTATTCGAATATTGTACACTTTATCGACAAGATATAATTAGCCCACCATGACTTGCCATATGATAGTATGTGATTTGAGCAACTATAACGAGGCATATGACATCCACTGAGGTTTCACCATTGAAGGGCTAACCACCCAGTTGGAAGCCCCCTTTTGCACTGTGCAGGTCTCCAGTGGCTCCAACTGAACCCACATTTCATTGAATGGTGAAACCAAAGCTAATACAATATAAATTAGTTGGCCAAGTCCATCCCATCGATCCTTAATCACCCGAGCATGACTTCCACAAGACGAGATCTCGTGCTAACCGCACCGGCCTCCACTAACCACTTGCTCAAGTCTAAACTATTTTTTCACATTTTTAACCAAAGTAAAAAAGATGACCCCTCTGCCCAAAATGTTTTAAAACATTTCTTGAAATGACCAAAATTGAGTTTTTTTATTGAATGTCAACATTTGTACCGATTTTGAGCTAAGCATATGATCCAAGAATCACCCTAAAATTCCCAAAAAATATTTATAACCATAGTGTATATTATTACTAGGGTGAAAATAGTACGTATATCAAGTTTTCAAGGTAGGGTCGATGCAACAAATGGTGATAACTACTTGCTAAACGACGACCTAGCCATTTTATTAAATTAAAGCATGCATAATAGTTTGAGCAAACAAAGCACATAACATTGAAATATGGGATCAAGATGATCAAATAAGTGTGCTTGCCTTTCTTGTTGGATGCTTGGTCTTGCTTGGGATCAAAATCACATGTTTTTGCACTACTACAAAAGAGGCTATACTGAACGGCTACATCACAGACAGTTCCTATGAACCATCTATGCTGCAACTATCACAGACAGTTTATACTAACAACCGTCTGTGATATTTTCATAGACGGTTATTTATACGAACCGTTTGTGATAAAGCAAGATATCACAGATGGTTCTTATTAATAACCATCTGTAAAAATATCATAGACAATTGTTAGTATAAATCGTCTATGATAATGCAGGACATCACAGATGGTTCGCATTAATAACCGTCTGTAATAATTCACAAACGTTTATTTATAAGAACCGTCTGTGATATGTACATTATCACAGACGATTCGTATAACAAACCGTCTCTGATAATGCAACGACACTGATCCGTGGCATCTTCCCCAGGATTCTGATCTCACCCGTCCATTCTTTCCGCATCGAACGGTTTTTGCTTCGAGCCGTGTATGATGTTAGAGTATCACAGACGATTCTAATTACAAACCGTTCGTGTTGTATTTATCACAAACGGCTCACAAATCGTCTATGATAACCTCTGATTATTACTAACTCATAAATTCAGACGGTTCAGAACTGTCTGTGATGATATTTCTGAACCGTCTGTGATGACCCTTTTTATAGTTCTGGCACTTCGATATCTAAATGTGAAAAGCCACAAAATATAAATAAATTAAAATAGACTCCAAAATTCACGAGTATTATTTATAAGTAAATCTCAAGATTTTATAAAAAAAATTAGAGACAAAAATGCCTCAATCAGAGTTCGTATGAGAGAGAATCGTCCTTTTGAAGCTTCATCAGGAGAGAAAACCCGAGAAAAAGAAGAGAGAAAATACTATGCAAGGGTTTCAGATTTTCAAATTAATTTATATTTTTATTCCTAAAGGAAAACCAGATTTTATTGTGTCATGCCGATGTCAGCAAGGAAATTAATTTTAACCAGAATTATTTTTCTTAAAGAAAAAATATTGAGTCACTAACATGTGGGCCCAGTTGTATGGACATGGTCCACGAAACGGTGCATTGGTCCATGGTCGATCAGGCTCATGGCTGATGTGGTATTGTCGGCAAGCGTTGATGTGGCTGGTGACTAGGCTGACATGGCGGCGAGGTGGTGGCCAAGTGGCCCATAACGGCATAGAATAGGGCGATGGGAGAAGACGATGCGATTCTAGTGCTACATTGGTCTAGAGATAACATTAATTGATGGGAAAGAAAGACGAAGTGAAAAGGCATAAGATGATACGGTCGGGAAGACATGTGCTAACTGGGAGCGAAGACGACCACAACGGAGTGCAGTAGAGGGCGCGCACCATAATCGGGAATGACGACCACGTTTCGAGCGTTGTGGTGGAAGAGAAGAACAACTACGGCGCAAAATGGAAACGGCGAGGGATGAGGAGGGTGAAGATGAGCTAAGCAGGGTTTATAGGGCAAGTCAAGGGCATACTATTCCCGTGAGAGGTCGTGTACGCGTGACAGGATTCATGTTGATAATGAGCCACAGTGCCCCTCATGTGCTAGTAGTGGCAGAGCGGTGGAGGGGATGTCTCGGTGCATTGGTCAGGGAGCTCGAGGCGACGCGGGAGATGCGGCTTTTGTAGGTAGGCGTGCAGGTACTATGCATGGAAGATCAACTCCAATGGTGCTCGTTCGAGATGGAAGACGAAGGCTGACAAGTGGGTCCAGCTTATCAGCAACTGTAGTGGTCAGGAGAGAGAAGGTATATCAGCAAGATTACGCCTTCGCACGACGAAGGCAGAAAGAGGAAAGCGGCGTGAGCGAAGGAAGGCAACGGGCCGCAACTAGGCCTAAATAGGCGATGGCTAGGCCAAGGCTACTGTTTTGTACCACGACTGCATTTTGAATTTTCAAATCATTCTCTAATTAAATAATTCTAGAAATTCGGTTTTAGCGAGGAAAAATAGCAAACAAGATCTAAAATACCAAATTTTTTGAAGATGCACTTAAAAATATTATGGATTTAATTAAAAATTTTAGGTTTTTCCCTACATAAATTTATTTAGAAAATTCATTTTTTTCTGCAAAAATGGATATAGCATTTTAGAAAATTTCAAATTTTTTGAAAATTCACAAAAAAGTATACATGAATTTTATAACTTAGATTAAATTATTTTTTGGAATTTGGGATGTTAAAATTTCCCCCTAATCTTCAAATTTATAAAAAGGCTTTTCCAATTTATCCTGAAGCTAAAAATATTTTAAGTGTAAAAATAAAAACCAAATTTAAGTTGAACATATTTTTCCTAAGTTAAAAATGTATTCACAAATTGTTGTGAATTCTCCTGGAAATGTTGAACCTTTAGCTATTTTTTATAAGCTTAAATGATTTTCTAGTATTTTCTAAAATCAAATTTAAATTTAAAATTCCCTAACCATCTCATGTCGAATCCCTCCACGACCTGTTTTTCTTCTCTCTTTTTCCTAGCTTGCGAGTTTGTTTTCCTTTCTATATTTCTCGTGCTGTGCCTGCTTTGCTCGTCCGCTCTCCCCCTTTAGCTGGTGGTTGGGCCCCACCTGTTAGCTCTGTCTCCCTCCTTGTTGTCTTCTTCCTCCCGACACCATGGTCACACCTGAGCTGGACCACACCGCGTCACCACCTACATGGCAGGAAAGTGCCAGATCTCTTTCCTTTCTTCCCTCGCATGTCATGAGCCTAATTTCTTTCCTTTCCTCGCACCCCTTTCATTTTCTCCCTCCCCATCATTTCTGATGCCTACGATCTTCAACGAGAAATCATTGTGTCCCCGCCTCGAGCATATATAAGTGGCCCCTTGGAACCGCAAGACGCCACACCAGAGAATCGCCTCCCTTGTCTCCCTCAAGCCCTGGAGACCCAGCACTGTAACTCTCTCTCTCTCTCTTCGAGCTCTGCCACCAACTCCAATGGGAAATTTTTGTCAAAGTAAACCGCAATGAGCCACACTGATCCCATCCTTGTCCACCCATTCTGTCCCAAAACACCACTGGAACCTCAACATCATTGGAGCCGAATATGCATCGCCGCCTTTTCCCCGCTGCCGGCCACCTCCATCCACTTCAGAGCAATGTTTAATCTTTCAGATACAAAAAAAATTCGACTGCTGACGAAAGGAATGAATGAACGAAATTTCGTTCAAAATTCGAACAAAAAATCAAATTTTTGATGAAATTTAACTAAATTTGAAAAAAAATTCAAATAAAATAAAATTCATCCAAATTTCAGCAGAATGAATCATGTTTTGCTGGGTACCAAAAGGGACAAAATTTCATCCATTTTGTATAACTATAGACAGGGTGTAATATCCTGAGTAACGAAGGTGTACGACCCCTTGTACGTTACTAGGTGGATGAACATCTCCCCTATTTGTAGGTAACCTCAGGCCAGATAACTATTATATTATTAGCAGATTATAGTGGGAGAAGAAAGAGCCAGGAATCAAGCCAAGCCAAGCCACCATTATTTCTTGAGGGTGAAGAAAGAAGCAGAAAAAGGTGGGGCTGGCCGTGTGTTCAAGTGGGAGGGCACTTGAGCCAAAAAACCGAGCCAGCCAAAAGTGTGGCTCAAGCCAGGAAATAATGAGCCATGGTTACTCCTTATGCATGAAGAAAGAAAGGAGGGAGACCAACCTTGTTGTGTCCATCCGAGTGGGATTCCACCTCCAAGCCGTGTCATGCGCAAGAAAGGAAAAAAAGGGAGCAGTGTGGGGAAGGGAGATCGAGTCCAGGACTTCACTGCATGACAAAAAGGCCGGGCTAGGAATGGAATTGAGCCAGGAACTTAGTTTGAGCCAGGAAGAAAAGGAGCCAGGAGTTCAACTTCAGCTAGAAACAAGAGGGGACGCAATTTCTCTAAGCAATTGCATCGGTTTGGTTCCATAACAATTAAAATTAATGTTTAGGATAAATAAGAGTATGTTTTGATTTTTAGTTTGTTTCTTTTCTTAGAGATAGAGTCCAAACCTAGTTTTCTTTTGAGTCCGAGTTAGATACTTGTACATGCATTAAGATCGAGTCGATCTGGTTTATTTTGCCACGCATGAGTTTAGATGGTCGCACCCATTGGAGGTGCCTATAAAGGCTAGGGCGATATCCCATGTAACCTAGGTTCAAAAATTATGTTTAGTTTATGAAATAAACAGAAAAAGCCACTTTGCACCATGTCTTGTGTTTGTGAGATGAGTTGAAGGTATTGTCGTGCATAAGAGAGAGTTTGCTACATGAGGAGGAAGAGATTGCCATGAGGGAGAGTTAGGGTTTCATGATTCCAGCAAGAGAGAAAGTTATCTTCGCATGTGCTAAGTTGAGAATACCTTGTTCTTAGATTGTGTCGGAGGCATTGATATTGCAATTCAATCATATCAGATCAATTTGCGAAGTTTCATGGGTGGTACCATCAAAGATCGGGCTATTGACACATCAATCAGCATTTACCACTAGTTGATCCGTATCATCATGGAATCAGAGCTACTGTTGCTCATACCTTGTTGCTATGAAGATCAATGGAGGACACATTGAAGATGGAGTTGATCATCTAATTGGGCTTTCAATTGGAGACATGAGAGGACCCGATGTAGGAACCGAGCCAATTAGGTTTGTTCTTCTACCGATGTCGGGTGGGAAACACTGATTGCACCATGATGATGACTGAGAAAGCTTCATCAACACAGCAAGCCAAATACTTGTGGACAGATTGGAGTTGACAATGACACCACATCCGAAGCCATATCAGTTATCGTGGTTGTGTCGACACATCCCAACTACGCAACAAGTGGAGGTAAAGTTATCTTTGGACGGGTACACTGTAATTACCACTTGTGATGTCGTTCCTATACATATGCAAGGATGTTCGTTGGTGTGGGCATGGATTGGTTGTGTGAGGGTAGGAGATACGTTGAGTTGCTTCAAGTCTAGACATACATTTCTCTTTTCCATGGAGAGGAATGTGTCTAGAGATCACATCGTGGATGGACTAGTAATACTTGAAGGATCGACAATGGCATGAAAAAGCTACGGCCAAGTTCAAAGTGTAGCAGTGAGAACAAGAGATAAAGGCATAAGAACAAGCAAAGAAATAGGAGGAAGAAAGAGAAGCTAAGGAGGCGGGCATTATTTCTGCTTGTGTACAACAAGATGGTTTGAGCATGATGACAAAGAAGGCTCGAGTTGACAACACTTGAATTCTCACAATGGGGCAACGAACCAACATATTCAAATCAGAGTGCAAAATTAGTGGCAAAGTTTGCAAGCTTATCTTGATGGTGGCAGCTACAACAACATCATTAGAAAGGATTTGGTTCAAGCTTTGGGGATGATAACATGTCGATATCCAAAACTGTATTATGTGCAATGGTTGCATAATATCAGTAAGCTAAAAATTACTCACTGTGTCAAAGTTTCTTTTTCAATAGGAGATTATCACGACAAGGTGGAGTGTGACACCGTGCCAATGCACGCATGTCACTTGCTGTTGGGGCATCCGTGGCAGTATGATCACTATGCTACGCACCACGGGAGATCCAACAAGTACTCTTTGGTGCATGAGGGTACGTCGTTCATGTTTTATCCTATATCGGAGAGGGCGATCAACGCTGAAAGCATCATCATCAAGGAGAAGACTGCGAAGAATACCCCGAAATCAAGGATGATTTCGCTTGAAGGGAGAGGAGATGATGTGACACCAAGTACCAATGTTACTTTGAATTGCGATTAAGCTACAATCTAGAACTATATCTCAAATTTGGTGTTGTTTTGCAACATGAAGCTACAACCAAGAGTGCATGTGGCTGCCGGCGGCGTCGGGGGCTCGGGGCTAGGGTAAGATTTGTGGGGCATCAGGAACTCGGGTGGCAAGAGGGGCAGAAGGCATTCGGGAGGGTTAGGGATCTCAGATATGGGGAATTATGGTGGATTGCTGGTCATAGTGGAGTGCTTGTGGCTGCCGGCGGTGTCGGGGGCTTGGGGCCGGGGGAAGATTTGGGGAGGGCGTCGCCATGTTGACCGTCTGGACGGGATCTCAGAGACTCAGATATGGGAAGGGAGTGGGGAACTGGGGATCTCAGATCTAGGGAGTCATGGTGGATTGCTGGTCATGGTGGAGTGCTTGTGGCTGCCGGCAGCGTCGGGGGCTCTGGGCCGAGCCACTGGGGGAAGATTTAGGGAGGGTGTCGCCACGTCGGTCGTCGGGACAGGATCTCAAAGACTCAGATCTGGGGAGGGACTTAAGGGAGTGGGGAACTGGAGAAGTGGCCAAGTGGGGAATGGGGATCTCAGATCTTAGTCACAAGTCACGGGTCGTGGGGAGTGAACTGTGGACCATGGAGTAGGGGCTGACGCAGTGACGCTGAGGACAAATGACAAAGTGATGTTTACGATAAAGTTTGAGCTCGGTTCGTTATAAGTTTGAGATGAGCTCGAATCAAATCCAGACTGAGCTAAACTCAAGCAGTTCACGAGAGTTTTTTTATAGTCCTAATCGTATTGGATAGCTCATTTGGCTAAGTGTAGGGTCGAACTTAACAGTGAAACGTTAGCTCATTTGGCTAAGTGTAGGTGCGAACCTGACAGTGAAGCGTCCAATGTGTCCAGCGCATTCGGACGCACGGATAGAAACAATCTCGAAAGGAAAATCAATCCACCCCGTCCACGGCGCTCCGGTCCTCGCCACTCCGCCCTTAAACCCCGAGACCGAAATAAAACCGGACCCCAACTCCGCCATGCCGCAAGTGCCTTCCCCTCTCCGCCGTCTCCTCCCTCTCTCCCAAACCCTAGCCACGGCCCCTCTCTTCCTCCACCTCTCGCGCCGCCTCTTCTCCTCCGCGCCCCGCTCCCCCTTCCCTCGCGCCGCCGGCCTCCGTGCCTTCGCCTACCGCGGCCAGGCCAGCCGCCACCATCTCCGCCGCGGGAGCAGCACGCTCAGGAAGGAACCCGAGGAGATGGGTAGCGGCGGCGGCGGGGACGCGGAGTTGGTGTTCAATAAGACGCGGGCCGAGGGGAGGGACGGCAGGAAGGGCAGGAGCATGGAACTCAAGAGCCGCAGGCTCAACCCCGTCAACACCATATGCTACGTGCAGGTGAGGGAAATTACTGTCTTGTACTTTGCTGGAATCGTTAGGCCTGCTGGTTTATACTTAGCTTCAATTCAGCTCAATTTAGGTAGAGATTCTCTTTTAGCGGTCCGTTATGCTTAAGACGCTGGGCTGAATAATGCTTGTTGTTTTAATAGGGTACAATTCATCTCGTAATTCATATGCTGCTTTGTGTAAATCAAGTTCCTGTCGGGGTACTGTACTGGCTGGACTGTGGACGAACGTGCTGAATTCTTGTGCTTGAGTTTTCATGTCAGTAAGCGTGCAGTGCCCAGGGAGTTCATGAAGTTTGGTGGAATTCGTGTAGTTTCATATTGCTGTAGTAATTTGAGAGGATGTGCCATTAGGAGCTTGGAATATGCTTGCTTCAAAAAGAGCTTGATGGTCTGCCTTAGGTTTCAGAAATCGCATTAATATTATTTTTTGTGATCCCGAACTGATTGTAATGGAGGATTAGCAAGCATTATGTGATGAATTCTGATGTTATCTTGGAGTAAGGAGAGCATTTTTTTTTGCTTCATGCTATATCTGTGTTAATGCACTATGCAAGTTTGATGATATTTGGCAACCTTGTAGTTAGGGTTACTCCTAAATCTCAACTTTAAGCTATTAGTACATGATCTATCTCTGTATTTTTTTAAGAAAAAAACATTGATAAAATCATTCTTTTAGTTGAGCTGTTGAATGATTTCTATTCCACAAGGTTTTCAACCACTAAATGACCACAACATTTTATTTAGAACTTAAAAGTAGGTAGTAGGAACTGTTGTTCTATTATCTTTTTATAGGTCTCACCCCCCTTCATTCTTGCTGTGCAGATACTTGGTACAGGAATGGACACTCAAGATACTTCACCTTCAATTTTGCTGTTCTTTGACAAACAAAGATTTATATTTAATGCTGGGGAGGTATGATCTGCTGAAACATTATATTCTTGTATTTATTTGAACAATCTAAACAACTATTGTAAATTTGTAATTAACTGGAAATCAACTTTCATTTCTTTTTCTTTTCCGAGGCATTTTAACAAAGGATTTACAAAACAGCATTGTTATCTTTACTAATCACTGCTGCTGTTGGAGGTGTGCTGCAGCGTCAACCTTGGAGAAAATCCCATGCAATCTTTCTTCCTTCATTGCTAAAATTTGTCGTGTCCTAATAAGTAACTTTAACTGCTGTATACCCGTAAAACGAAGCATTATACTAGCTGCACCATTCTTCTCTGAGCGGTTTAATTATTTGTGGCTAACATGCTTAAGTGGTTAAATGGGCTGCTTAAGTGCACAAGCTTTTGATGGTATCATTAACAACTACAATTCTTAATGTTTGTGAACTTAGTCTACTGAAGTCTTGCTATCTAACAGGGTCTTCAGCGTTTTTGCACTGAACACAAGATAAAGTTATCAAAGGTATGAGATGCCCTCACCTGCAACCCCACACGCATTCACTGTCTTGTTTCTGTCCTTTGTTTGTGTATTGTAAACTAGCAACATGCTTAAATTATAATTCTCCACTTCCCAGATTGACCACATCTTTTTGACACGTGTGTGCTCAGAAACTGCAGGGGGGCTTCCAGGTATTTCAAATTTGTTCACTTTTATGATTTACTCTATGTACTGAACTAGTAGGTTTGTTTGATGTACTGATGTTATGTATTCATGACATAGTTATTTGTGTTCTTTTCATTTTTTCCTTAATGTAGGCCTGGTGCTAACTTTGGCTGGCATAGGAGATGATGGGATGTCGGTAAGATGACATGATTTCTTTGTTGTTTTCTTTCTAGTACCGTCTAATTGTCAATGCTCATGCACCCAATTAAGCTGATTGTTCAAACTGATTATAATATTCTTCCTTTTAACTGCAATACAGGTGAACATATGGGGACCTTCAGACCTGGATTTTCTAGCAGGGGCGATGAGATCTTTTATCCCAAATAGAGCAATGCTTCACACGCATAGCTTTGGCGCGGAACAATCTACAGATGCTACTGTTATTATTGATGATGAAGTAGTTCGGATATCAGCAATGTTTGTCAAACCAAAGTACCATAATGAAGCTGATAGCTTGACGGAGGTCAACTTGAAGCCTGGTGATACGGCTGTAGTCTACTCATGTGAATTGCCAGAAATTAAGGGAAAGTTTGACCCTGCTAAAGCCGCTTCCCTTGGTCTTAAGCCTGGACCGAAGTATCGTGAACTTCAACTTGGGAACTCTGTGCAGTCTGACCACTTTGACAAAATGGTTAGTCCTGAGTGCTAAGATATTGAATGGTCACAAACTGAATTTGTCATGGCCTTTTCATACAAGCATATATTTGTTTAAAGGGGGTATGTGTACCTCTATCCAGTGCACCTCCTAGTTGGGGTGCAGACCATGCAGCCCTGGGCTTAATTAACCCCCCATAAATTCTCAAAATATTATGTTCAGTAGAGCAAGAGGCGCTCAACCTGGTGGTAAAGTTTTAAATACAAACTCAGGTCTACAAATAAAGATTATAGAAAGACAAATCTGCTGAATAAAATAGTAGATAATATTTTATTTGAGTTTTTTTGTCATATCTTCTGTAAATTTGAGCTTGAATTTTTGCCACTGGGTATACCACTGCTGCCTCTAGTTAGCCCAATTTTGTTGGATTGGTCATCTGCTGCTTTTCCCTAAAGGCCTAAACAGTGTAATTTAAGCTTCTGACGTAACTTCAATATCAATTGCATGCACCACTTAACTAACTACATGGAATTCTTGTTTAAAGTTCCTTTTGTTTTACATTTAACTAATAGGTTCATCCAAGTGATGTTCTCGGCCCATCAATTCCTGGACCTGTAGTACTTCTGGTGGATTGCCCTACACAATATCATATGTGTGAACTGTTTTCGCTGCAATCCCTTAGCTGCTTTTATGAAGATTCTTCCCATCAAACAGAGAATGCCAAGAAAATAAATTGCATAATCCACTTAGGTCCATCCTCTGTGACAAAAGCTGTTGATTATCAGAACTGGATGAAAAAATTTGGCGCCACAAAGCATATCATGGCAGGGCATGAAATGTAAGATTCAGTTTCATTTACCTTTTCGATCTATGCTTTCATGCATTCCAATTATAACTTTTCCTACTTAGGTTTGAATTTCATTGACGCCGCTAGTCAAACGGAAATTAATTACACTTTTACAATAAAAGCAACAAAATTCACATGGTTGAAATGTTGAATTCAGATGGAGTGGATGTGTAAGAATCACTAACAAGATTTGTTAATGACTGCCTCTTGAAGGTTTATTCACCCATGCTATCCTCTTGTTTAGTTCCTTGACTTCTCTTGTAATTTGGGAGGTTTTTCCTGATTTCTCTATGAACAGTTGTGACGATTGAGATACTTTATGATATTTTGCCCTTTTGTAAAACTTAAGTAAAGCAGCATTTTAATGACCATTTGACAATTTGATACTTATTAATGCTTCGTTTTTTTCTAATTTGAATTCAAGGTGTTGGGTAAGCTTCTTTTTCTATCTTTACTATTTTTTTCCTTTAATTTCACTCAGCATTTAAAAATATGGTGTTGTACTACCTGTGGAACATTCTTATAAAATGATATGTTTGTGCTTGAACTTTATTTTTACTTTCAGACAAGTAACTACAAATATAAACCAGTGCCCCTGTATGACGACGATTTCCCCTTTTTTTAACACTTGCAGTAAAAACATGGAAATTCCTATCCTAAAAGGCAGTGCAAGGATATCGTCGCGTCTTAATTTTGTATGCCCTCAGCTCTTCCCATCCTCTGGGTTTTGGCCTGTGGAACCTGCAAATGATGTTAATTTGGAGAAGAATAAGGTAAAATTCCAGCGATATACTAAACATAAGAGATTTAATGTTGATATATTTGCTGCTTGCAAACATAAACCATCTTATTGTCCTTTCAGAGTACTTCATTGCAAGCCTGTGAAAGTGTGTCAGCTGCAAATCTGCTGAAGGTATGGCCACGTATGCATCTACGCGATATTACTGTGTTCATGGTTGTCACGCTGTCGCCTAGGCGACGCCAAGTCGTCCCGGCAGCCGGAGGGGGACGCCGAGGCTGGTCGCCTCGCCTTGTCCCGTTGTTGATGTCGATCTTTGGCCTGCTCCCGCCGCCGGCGTCGAGGGGTGGGGAGGCGGCGGGGAGAGCTCGGGCGCGGGGAGGGGAGGATGCGGCGGACTAGCTGGTGGCGGCTAGGGTTAGGAGATTCAGCACGGGGAGCTGGAGGCGGTGGGGGGAGGAGGCGCCGGGAGAGGATGCGGCGGACAAGGGAGGCGGCGGGGAGAGGAGGCGGCGGGGGAGAGAGGAAGTCGGGACTCGCGAGAGAGATTCGAGACGGAGACGAGAGTGAGTCGAGACGGGAGGGGAGGAGTGAGTCGAGACTGAGACGACGGGAGATTTTATACAACATGAGATAGAACATGACATGTATGCCATAACGTATATACACAACAGGACATGGCGCTCGCCATGGCGTCGCCGCGGCGTCGCCGTGGCGTCGCCTAGGCGTCCAGGCGCCCCTCGCTCGCCGTGGTCGCCGACCTCGCCATGACAACCATGACTGTGTTACTACTTTATATTTGATCGTTTCTATATTCAGATTTTTTGCTTACATGAAAAAATAGTTTCATTTATTGATGTGAAATGTCGATGGTTTTTTTTCATTTAACATGTTCCTGCGTCACCACAACTCTTGTAAAAGTAGCATCGGTAGGTTTTCCCCTCTTTATGGTCAGGAATTATTTCTATTTTTTAAAAAGAATAAGAAAAAAGCTGAGGGAAGGAGGGAGGGATAAATGTTTGATTTCTGTCTTCGAAACAAATTGCAGGATCAACTTATTTTTGTAACGTGCAAAACAGGATTACCAATGTTAAGTTTTTTTGGTCTTTCAGTTTCATCTGCGACCATATGCTCAACTGGGGTTGGATGGAGCTTCTATTCCAAGCTTGTCTACTTATGAAGAGATTGTAGATGAACTTATTTCTGATATTCCAGAGATTAAAGAAGTTCCTGAACAGATCGGCAAGTTCTGGCAAAGTAATGTGGACCAAATAAACAAACTACCACCAGATGGCAAGCATATGCTGATGGTTGAAGAGCCATGGATTAATCAAAACTGTCTTCCTGATGTTTTAGATGAACAGAGAAACTCAGTTGAGTTTCAAGACATCAGTCTTTTGAGAGAAAGTGGCTGGAGAAAGCACCCAAAGAACAATCCAGAGACCCCTTGCTGTGTGGAGAATGCAACGAGAGAAGATATGGAAATCACATTCTTGGGTACGGGTTCATCCCAGCCTTCGAAATATCGAAATGTTAGTTCCATATATATTAACCTGTTTGCACGAGGAGGTATGCTTGTGGATTGTGGTGAAGGAACTTTAGGACAATTGAAAAGGAGGTTAGTTCTAACATACTATTAGAAGATTGCAAAAACCTTTATGTTAATTATAGTTAAAATACAATTCTGTTCTTTGTTTTTTTTTTTTTGGTAATAATAGGTTTGGTGTAAGTGGGGCTGATGAAGCTGTAAAGAGGTTGAGGTGCATTTGGATTTCCCATATTCACGCGGATCACCACACGGGTGTAGCTAGAGTTCTTGCTTTAAGGTCTAAATTGCTAAAGGGTGTACCTCACAAACCCTTGCTTGTGATTGGACCAAGACCACTTGAGAGATTTCTAAATGCATATTCAACACTTGAAGATCTTGATATGCAGTTCCTAGACTGCAGGCATACTTTGAAGCCTAGTGTTGAGGCTCTTCTCAGTGGCAATGTTACCGAATCTGCCACATCTCAACTTGAAAACACCATGTTTGCTCCTGGAAGTAGAATGGAGAACTATAACAGGAAGCCTGCCAGTCCAAGGGATACTACAGCTCTCGCTAATTTGAAAGAAGTTTTACATGAATCAGATTTGGAGATTCTGTACAGTGTCCCCGTTTTACACTGTCCACAGGCATTTGGAGTTGTTTTGAGAGCCAAAGAGAAGTTGAGCAGTGATGGAAAGGCTATTCCAGGATGGAAGGTTGTATATTCAGGTGACACGCGGCCCTGCCCAGCTCTTATAGATGCATCCAGAGATGCCACAGTGCTGATACATGAGGTAAGCTGAAAATATTTTTATCCTTTGGATGACTGATTCCATTGAGTGACTTGATATCCATTGCCATTTCCCTGGCCGCTTTGGTAGCGTATTTCTCCCTGATGAGTGCCATCGCTGTTATGTTCCAAGTTTAAATGGCTGGTGGCTTCCAAAAGCTGCAATATATTATTGTAGTACTTAGCTTTTTTTTGTCTGTCCATCCTGTTGGATCTGTTTCACGTTCCAATTAATGTGGACCACAAGCACCAACACTAAACTAATCTTGCAGATATTGTATAATATATTAATATTAATATTGTTAGCTGTGTAATGTTCTATTCCAGTTATTGATCGTGCTAAATGACACTAGGTTTTGATGATTTTGCCTGTCTTAACCCTTGTTTCTTCAGGCAACATTTGAGGACAGCATGAAGGATGAAGCAATCGCAAGGAACCATAGTACAACAAAGGAAGCCATAGCAGTAGGCACATCAGCTGGAGCATACCGTATAATATTGACCCACTTTAGCCAGAGATACCCTAAAATACCAGTCTTCGATGAGGTCGATATGCACAAGACCTGCATCGCCTTTGACCTGATGAGTGTGAACCTCGCGGATTTGCCCGTGTTGCCCAAGGTTCTACCTCACCTGAAACTCCTCTTCCGGGACGAGATGGTGGTTGACGAATCTGATGAGGTCCAGGAAGCTGTTATGTACTGATGATAGATAAAATAATGTACATTATTTTTGATATAGAATGATTTTTGACATGAGAATCCAATTGTAGACTGCTCAGCCATGGGATGAAAAACTTGTGAAGCCAACCACCGTGAAGTCAGATAGAACAGTGTTATCATTTGCTCTTCCAGTTGTATCGTCAATTTTGACAATGACTTCTGCAATATGTATTATCAGCTGAAGTCGTATGTGTTGTAAGCTTGTGATAACCAACATAAAACTTGCCCATTTGCTTTTGTTTTGAAGAAAAACCTTCAGGGTTGTTGGGAGAGGGGAGGTTTGTTTTTTTTATGTGGGTCGGCTCGGAGTCGTCGTAAGCATGCGGTGCGGTAGCTCCTGACAGATTAGTGGTTAAGGGTTGCATAATCTAGGCACTATACAAACCTTTACATACGGTATACCGTAGACAATACCAGAGGCACATGCTAATCGGAAAGAGCTACTAATATTATAAACTCTCACAACTGTCCCTTCGCATCCATACTGTAGTCAATACCACAGAGGCACATGCTAATAGTAAAAAAGCTAACTAATATCAGAAATTCAACACAACTCACTTCGCATCGTATATTTTCACATACTCCTAACCAAATATTTCCTGTCTCTTTATTAATCAACGCGGAGTTCTTGTGCTAGTTTGTACGCTTGTTCTTTTAGTACAACGGAGGAAGCGCGCACACACTCATGTACACATGCTACACGCATATTCCAACTCACATATATGTGGTTGCATCCAGACTTCCAGAGGCAGAGCCAGAAGGGAGCAACGCCCCAGGCTGAGCTAGAGTGCATGGATGACACTCACTATATATGTGATATTTTTCTGAATTTTGCAATGAACTTTTGATTTTAGGTCTAGAGCTGAAGCACTGCTAGCCCTGGGCCTGGATCTGCCCTTAGGTGCATCCACTAGCACACGCAGGTTCCAGAAGTCAGTGCTGGGCAGCGACTAGGCGCCACCTAGGGGTTTGGCGGCGTACCGCCGCGATTTCGTCCAAGGCAGCGGGCTAGGCGGGAGGGCCACCTAGGACCGGCTAGGTAGTCGTCGTCAGCGACGCTCGACGGCGTGAGGCAGCGCCGAGGCGGCAAATAAGAGGTCCGTGCGCCCGACCGCCCTGATGCCATCCAATCGTCGAGCTAGGGTTCAGGCTCCCCGCGTCGCGCCTCCCTCCGCCGCTGAATTGAGGTCGCCGCCGGCTTGTCTCGCCATCCTCGCCGCCTCCGAAGTCCGAATCGAGGTTGTCGGCCTTCATCTACGCCGTCGAAACGAGGTACTCTTGTCCCGCACAGCCGCTTTCCCCTCTCCCTTCCCCAGTCCCGCGCCGCCGCCTTCGGCTCTCCCCTCTCTTCTCCTGTGCTGCCGCCTTCCCCTCTCGGCTCTGGTGCCTCAGCCTTTCCCTCTCGGCTCTGGCCCACTCTGCTCTGGCCTTCCCCTCTCTCTCCTCTGGAACTCTCCGCTCTATGCTTATTTGCATATGAGTTCTAGCTTATTTGCATTTGCATATGAGTTCTAAATTCTAGCTATGTTTAAAATATATTGAACAAGCTTATATGAGTTCTAGCTCTGAATTCTAATTTGCTTATTTGCAAATCAAAATCAATAACAGATGATATGTGTTTAAATCAATAACTGAATTCTAGCTGTCATTCACATTTAAGTCACATTCAGCCTTTGTTAAAGTCATTTAGGTTTCCTCATCTCACAATTTGATCTCTTATTTATAGTCTGCACTGAATGGAGAATCATTCATATATATATATATATATATATATATATATATATATATATATATATATATATATATATATATATATATATATATATATATATATATATATACATATATATATATATATATACATATATATATATATATATATATACATATATATATATATGTTTCATACTTTGATCTCTTATTTATAGGCCAGCATGGATGTTCTTTGAGATGTGTGGCTATATACATATATATATTTCATACTTTCATTCAACATTCATATCAATTATCTATACATTCTTTCTCACATAATAGCAAAATAACTCATCATTGATTAAATATGCAGATTTACATGATTATTTAATTACATAAATATTTACATCAAGTTTTTAGAGGGGAGATAATATACATGACAGTCATGATTACATCAAATTGTCTATATCTTGCTTCTTTAGGTAATTGTGAGCTCCGCAGAAGCCAAATCCAGCCGACATGCTAGCCTACCAGGCTATCACACTCGCGTCGTGCTCCACACATCGCGAGTCCGTCCTCTGGTACGTCTAGGAAGTCGATCCTTTCAGACTTCCTCTCACTCACGGCGGTGCCTAAGACCACAATACCAACAGTAAACGAAGGCGAGCATCCCGGTGCTTGAACGTGAGATCCCTCTCGTCGTCCTTGGAGGAGTTTTTTTTTTTTGGATTGGACTAGGGATTTCGATTTTGGAAGGAGGGGAACGAGGAGGAGCCAGGTTCTTTTCGGTTTAAAAATTGGTTTATGTTTATACTGTCTACAGTAACTAACTTTTTAACGGTGTGTTTTTTAAGATATGATCAATAAAAAAATTGTATTAAAAAGTGTATTGAATTCAACTGTACCGGCTAAAATCACATGCGTCTATTTTTTTCCGTACTGTCTCTCACGAATAGTCAGAATTCAAATATTTAAATCATAAACTATAAATCATCAGTTAAAAAAATCCAATCATAGAATAAGAAAAACATAGGGCCTTGCCGCTTGCGCTCGCGGGGGGCAGGGCAGATGCGGAAGAGCAGAGTGAGCACGAGGCTGGCGGGCAGCGGAGCCAGGGGCGAGAGGTGGTTGTGGCCTGGGGAAATCCATATGGATTCATACGAGGACTTTGCAAAAATACTAGACAGGGAGATTTGGCTCGTGTGACCTGCCACGACGGCATTGACAGGGAAATTCACTTAATTATTTTTAGTGATTCAAACGTACATTTTGGAAGTTCAGGCGATCTACTTCAACCAACGTGACAAGTTCAATGAACACCATATAATTTCGGCTTCGACTTCTAATTTATGTTTAGAGAAAGAGAAGTCAAAAGCTGATTTGAACATCTTTTAAAAGCGATCTTTTTAAGCTGCTTCCAAAACCTACTGGCCGAACTCCGTCGCCTCCGCGTGCACATATTATAAAATCTATTTTCTAAATTTTATTCCAACGGCCACGTCTTTGAGCCATTACTATTCTATTTCAGCAAATATCCAAAAGCCCCCATTAAAAATCGCCAACCGGAACTGATTAAAACATCCCCTTAAATGAACCATCCATCCATCCAAACATGAATCTAAGGGGGTGTTTGGTTCATAGTACCAAGGTGGTTAAGATGATCTTATTTAGGATGACGTGATTCTTCGATTTGGCTGAATAATATGATATAATATCTGACAGAATATTCTCTATCAAATCATTTAGATAAAACATCTTATCGGATACCACCCACCGAACCAAATCACCCCTTAAATGAAGATACTCCCCCAGGGCGGTAGCATGGCAACCACATGACAGAAAACTTTCCGGATACTACTACTTCCTGCTCTTGGTTGGCTTTCCCTAGAGCTGTTCAGTGGGCTGGGCCCACGGTCTGGTACTATTGGCCTGACCCGAGCACGGCACGACCCAGTGACCGGGCCATGCCTAGGCCGATGGTGTGGCACGCCGGGTCGGCATGGCCCGACCTGGCCCTGTGATCGTAAATGGGTTGTCTTGACACCACGACTGACCCAACTCGCTAAAATATAGCCGTTTTTTACCGTTAGGGGAAAAAAATTCAAAAAATAGCAAACAAATTCAAAACAATATAATTTTTTTTCTATAAATAGGAGGGCATCCAGACTCTATTTTTCACACCTGAAACCTCACACTCATATCTCTGTTTAGATATAAAAAATCCGGTAGTGTCTGTGCAAATTTGGCAAAATTAGTGAGACATTTGTGCAAAATTCAGAAAATTCAAAAAAATTCAAAAAATTTCTAAGAGCTGCAAAAGAGGTAATAGTACTGTCTTATTTAAATTTGTTTTCTATTATTTGTTGATTCAATAGTAAGTTAATTGTTCTTTACTATTTCAATTTGAAGTTGATTCAATGGAGAACTACGATTTTTAACTCCTCAAATTTGGCCTCTCGGCGGAGGATATGCAATCATTTCAAGAAGGATATCCATCCGCGGAAGGTCAACATCCATAACAAACTGGAGAGCCAGAAGAAGCGACAGCCTCGGTGGCGCAGGGTCCAATCGACCCATCTTCTACTGGCTCAACAAGTGCATCTACAACCCATAGCACGGGTGCAAAAAGAACAAGAGCTAGTACATCAGGAGTCCGGAACAATTTCGACAAGAAGTTCAAGACCGACGCTGATGGGAATTCGATAAGGTATACTGTTTGTAAAATTTGTGATAATAAATTGTCTACAAAATTTTTAGGTGGGACGGGTCACCTTATCTGTTTTCCTTCACACCCAAGGTCATCAATCTCGTAGCTCCTTCAGTAAAACCCAAGTTAGAGACCCTGAACTTACTGAGGACGATTAGGTTGTAAGTGAAAAAATATTTTTTTAGAACTTTTTCATAAAGCTACACTTTGTCTTTCTAGAGTATACTATCCAACCTCTCCTCTAATTGTTCATAATATTCTTGAAATTGCCACTCACCTAAAGGCTTTTGAAAATGATCCTGTACTACGAGATGCTGTAGTTGCTACGAAAACTAAGTTTTTAAAAAATTAGAGAAAAAATTCTATTTTATATGCATTCGTCTTTATTTTGAATCCTAGGGTCAAACTCCAAGGATTTATAAATGTATTACAAGTTTTAAGTGATGCTACCGGTTTAGATTATTGTATATACTATAGAGTAGTTAAGGATAAATTATATGAGGTATATGAGAAATATAAAAATAAATTTAGGTCTGTGCGTTTGGAAAGACCCCCGGTAGCCCCTAACACCTCTAGGGGACTATGCAATGGAGCAAGATTTTTGGTTCTTCCTCTAGAGATTCTCGTGCAGGTGCAGGTACACATCAGTAAGAAGGAGGAATGTGGCCAAGCAGTCGAGACTTATCAAGTTATCTCAACAGTGATAGCGTCAGCTTTGAGCAAGAGTTGAACATCCTCTTATGGTGGCAAACCTAGAAAGTAACATATCCAGTGCTAACCATATTAGCGCGGGATGTGTTAACTGTTTCTGTCTCTACAGTCTCATCGGAGTCAGCCTTTAGTCTATCTGAAAGAATAATCGAGGAGCGATGAACAAGTCTCTCGAACGACATGGTCGAAATCCTTCTGACCATCAAAAACTGAGAATAAGCTGAATCAAGACTCCAACATACTGCAGAGAATAGAGATTTAGAAGTATCTTTTGAGAATTTATATCTAGATAGTAATAAATAGGATTTTCAATATTTTTCTTCACATGTAGTCACTAATGAGGTTTATAGGCTGTACTCTTTTTTCTTTGCTAAGGTTTTCTCAAGTTGAGTTTTTACTTAGTAAAGTTTTTAACGAGACAGCTATTCCATGTAATTTAACAAGTTAATAAAGCTCATATATCATTAAAAATAATTATCTTGATGATTAACACTGTCTACAATTTTCTATAATTTTTCCTAATTTTTTTCCTTAATTTTCTATAATTTTTACAGTTTTTTCTTAATTTTCCATAATTTTCTATTTTTTTTCTCTTTTTCCCGCGATCTATTAAACCGTAATCGTGTCCGTATCGGCATGATATAATCGCGGGCCATATCTTGAGCTCAGACATGATCCACAGGCCGGTACGACACGTCCGTTTATTTGATGGACCTAAACAGACCGTGCCGTTCCGGCCTCGCACCACCCAGGCACCCATTGGCCACCTCTAGCTTTGCCCCCGTCAGAAGAAAGCAAAACGGTAGAAGCCTTAACTCCCCGACCTGACCCTCCACGAGAAGCTTCCATCCCTCCCTCCCTCCCCTCCGGCCGCGCGTGCCGCTCACCCCAACCTCCTCTCCTCACAGACCCGGTCCACGGCCGCATCCGCTCTCAGATCTCGACCTCCCGGCGGTGCGGTTCCGCGGTGGGAGCCTAGCCCTAGGGTTCCGGCCGTCTCCGATCGGGGCGAGGTAGGGCGCTATGGATCAGAGCCGGCGGGCGGTGGAGTCGTACTGGCGGTCGCGGATGGTGGACGGCGTCACGGCGGACGACGACAAGCTCGCCCCCGTCTACAAGCTCGAGGAGATCTGCGAGCTGCTGCGCTCCTCCGATGCCAGCGTCGTCAAGGAGGTCGCCGACTTCGTCCTCAAGCGACTCGACAGCAGGAGCCCCGTCGTCAAGCAGAAGGTGGGCTCTGGACTGCTCCTTCTCCGTGCCTCCCTTCATTTTTGGGATTTGGGATCGGATTGACCTGACGGGGGATGAGGATTAAGTAGGCGCCCCGACGCGGCGAGGAAGATCGTCCAATTCATGGCTAGCAGCGTAGTACTGATTGATTTTGCGGCCCTGGTTACGATGCCTAGAGCATTCTGATCTGAATGATGGAGTAGTTAAAAGAGCAGGATGGTTCACGTGTTGGTGTTGGGGAAAGCAACGATTGAGTCCAGTTGAACGGTGCGAGCATGTGTACGCTTGATCTGCAGTCGACCGCGAGGTGTGGATGAGAGGGAGAATTTGGTGGGTTAAGGGAAAACTGGCAATTTCTAGTGTTGAAAGAATGGTTATTGGTGAGGACGTGCCTAGGTGAAGGTGTAAGGGGAAAAAAATCGATGTTTTCGTTCTTTGCTACTAGGTGTAAACAACTTCTCCACTAGAGAACCCTCCTTGCTTAACTGGAGGTGCCGCTGCCCCACGCACGTTCTCACTGTATCCACCCCCAAACCAGATGAACTGTACCTTTTACACAAATTAGCTAGATTGGATTTATATATAAAAAAAGGGTAGTTCCTACTGATGGAAATTATATTGGCCTTCTACTGCTGCTTCTTTTTTTTTAATAAAAATGAGAACATATTCCCCATTCCCTTGCACGTAACTGCTCCAAATTATGGGTTGTATTACAGTAACACTTGCAGATTAGGTTGTTTGCTCTGAAGGGTTTTGTGTGATTAGTTACAACACTTGAGACTCTAGTGGGTTTTATGATTGTTTTTGGTGGACTCTGTTGTCAAAAGAAGAAACCTGGTGCGGCTAATATGAACTACTACAATTATTATCGCTTTGATCTAATAAAAGATTAGTTTAACTGTATATATTCGAGGTTGTTTAAAAAAGTTGAATGTGGACTAGTTACTTCACACTAAAACCTGTGATCATAAATTGAATTACTTTTTAGTTATGGTGTGTATGCATTCTGACTCCTGATCTCACTATGATAGATTGAACATCTTGATTCAAGATTTCTGAAATATATCAGACTTCTGAGTAACCCCTCTCCAGGTGAACCAAAGGCTTCCTAAAGACATAATACTGCTTTGCCAAGCGTTTGTACTGAATAATCCATGTCAGTTTAGATTCATGCATTTACTAGGCTCTAGTGGGTTTTATGATTGTTTTTGGTGGACTCTGTTGTCAAAAGAAGAAACCTGGTGCGACTAATATGAACTACTACAATTATTATCGCTTTGATCTAATAAAAGGTTAGTTTAACCGTATATATTCGAGGTTGTTTAAAAAAGTTGAATGTGGACTAGTTACTTCGGGCCTGTTCTTTTGGGCTTTTGAAATCAGCTTTTGGCTTCTGCTACAGTACCTAACTTTCAAACGGAGTATTTTTTTAAGATGGGGTCTACAAGTTAAACGATCTACACGTTAAAAGCTCAACATATGTACCAACCAAAATCGCAAGTGAGTATCTGTCTTTCCGTAATCTGTACCGTAAACAGCTAAAATTCAAAAATTTCAGTCAAAAGCCATAAGCCGCAGCCGAAAATAACAGGCCCTTCACGCTAAAACCTGTGATCATAAATTGAATTACTTTTTAGTTATGGTGTGTATGCATTCTGACTCCTGATCTCACTATGATAGATTGAACATCTTGATTCAAGATTTCTGAAATATATCAGACTTCTGAGTAACCCCTCTCCAGGTGAACCAAAGGCTTCCTAAAGACATAATACTGCTTTGCCAAGCGTTTGTACTGAATAATCCATGTCAGTTTAGATTCATGCATTTACTAGACTTCATGAAGTAATGTTTTATGTAATACTGACCACAAAATGCTTTCTTTCAATCTTGATATGGTGCCCCCATCTCGTATATATTCAGAGAAACATTTAATGTTTGCAGTCGTAATGTTGCAGCTACAGTAGCTTTTGTTTAACTTTTCAAGTACATTGGTTTGTTTAATCTTTTGAAGCTGTAGGCTTCAGTTCCCCCAATTCAGTAGTATATAACCTTTTATACTCTTTACTTGTTTTCCAGGCTTTGAGGTTGATTAAATATGCTGTCGGAAAATCTGGCACTGATTTCAAGCGGGAAATGCAACGGCATTCAGCAGCTATGCGCCAACTTGTTCACTACAAAGGACACCCTGACCCCTTAAAAGGGGATGCCCTTAATAAGGCTGTCCGTGAAACTGCAAGTGAAGCTATTGCTGCTGTTTTCTCTACAGAGGACCCTAAACCTGCTGTTGTGACAGAAGGTATTGGCAAGCGCATACAGGGCTTTGGAAATACTAATTTTGATCCATCAAGAGATGACAAAAAATCTTTCCTTAGTGAACTAAGTGAAGTAGTGGGCATCGGGAGTTCTTCCATTAAACAGGGCTTGACCAACTTTGCTGCCGCACGTTCAATGATAACAAATGATAATGGTGGTGCGTACAAGAGCCCAAACCTTCGTAGGTCTCTGACCACAGAAACTGATAGATGTGGTAGGTATGATCCAAGTGAAATTCAAAGTGAGAGCCGTGCCTCTGGTGCTTCAAAAAATGTGGCTTCTGGCTCTTGGGGTCCAAGTCCATCCAGTTCTGCACCTACTGATGATACTGGCTCAAGTCAATCAGGGGTTAAAACACGTGAGGAAAGACTTTTGGAGACAATTGTTACTACAAGCGGTGTGCGTTTGCAACCAACACGAGATGCTCTGCAGATATTTCTAACAGAAGTCTCCAAATTGGATGCAGTCGCTATGAGCTGTGCCCTTGAGAACAAACTAAATTCTCCATTATGGCAGGTGAGTTTAGGATTATCTTTTTTCGGGGGATCTACTTTTAACCTTTTTAGAACACTCATTTACAACTGAAATAAATTGGCTAAAATTCTAGTCTAAATTATGGTCCTAACTCTCTTGACATTTGACAAGTGGCAAGTGTATATTGCATGGACAAATCAAATTATTTTTTTTCTTATTTATTCATGGTTACATGTATGCACTTTTGATAGTATACTAATGTGGAAATTCTGGAAAGTGCAAATCTATCCAAAAGTATAAATGCATCTTCCGATTTAGAATGTCCAAAGGAAAACATTAGATATAAGAAAAAGGTTTATTATCCTCATTTTTAGCGAATGATGCAGACTAATTTCATTTCTTACCACAGACACTATGATTATCAACATCATTAGACTCTGCGGTCTGCGCCAAGGTTCCAAAACCCGGAACCGGAAGAAATCCCGGCCAGTGGCCGGTAACAGTAACCGGCCGGTTACCGGAAAAACCGGCAAAAAACTGATCACAATTTGAAAATCAAAACTTGAATTTTGGGATGTTTTGAAACCAGTAACCGGGAAAAAACCGGCCAAAATTTGAAAATAAAAAATTGATACCAGTCGGTTTTTTCGGTTACCGGTCTCCACCGGTAGAAACGGTAACCGGTAACTGCCAGGATTTTGAACCCTGGTCTGCGCATCTCGTACATAATTAGAAGTTTAGAACTGTATGTAATAGAGGTTAATGTATAAACAGCACTGTGCTCAATTCAATGTCCAATTGTCAAGGCAGTTACCGTAATCTATTGAGCAAAGTCATATGAAAAATGCACATGTGCTGTAAACTATTTGCATGAAAAAAAATGCTTAGTTCAAGGACCTTTACACGAGCATCCCCTGCTATTGCAGTTCATGACATGTTTGAGCATATTTACCCAGCAGGCTAGCGGACTGGTCCTGATAATAGGTTAGGCATTTATTCAATTGATCAGTGGATTCAAATTTTTGCCTTGTTTGCCAATACAAGCCAACTATTGCTGAATCAAATCAGGTTTATTTCAGGCAGGGGTTAGTGATATGGAGTGTGTTCATTATTTGTGATGTTTGTTGACCTTGTTTGAATATTTTTTTTATACAACAGTATTTCACATCATTATATTACGTAGTTAGATCATATGGGTGTACCATCTTAGCTTACGAAGCATAGCATTTTCACCTTGTGATGTTTGTTGACCTTGTTTGATTGTTTTTTATACAACAGTATTTCACATCATTATATTACCTGGTTAGATCATATGGGTGTACCCTCTTAGCTTACTAAGCATCGTATTTTCACCTATAGTGTATTAGATATTCATAAATATTTAATATATTTGTTTACTAAGGTTAGATCATATGGGTGTACCCTCTTAGCTTACTAAGCATACCATTTTCATCCATAGTGTATTAGATATTCATAAATATTTAATATATTTGTTTACTACTCAGGTTCGCATGAAAGCCATTTGTGTGTTGGAAGCCATCGTAAGGAAACAGGATACCGATCCTTACTCCATCATTGCTTCATATTTCATTGAGAACAATGCTTCTGTTGTTAGATGCTGTGAGCTGCCACAGGTTTCTCTCAGAGAAAAGGCTTCAAAGGTGAGTCGATTTGCAAAGCTGAATCACTTAAAGTAGAAACTTGTGCATATTCCATTAATCAAAGAAAATGTGAAATGAGTTACCTTTTATTTCCTGCGAATCACTATTTGCCATACATTTTTTTCCTGCTTTTAACTCTCCTGGCCAAAGTTCTTGCTACCAGCAATTATCAAGATGTAATGAGCTGTATCACTTTTATTAGGTCTTAAATCTGCTGATCGGGGATCCACCTACCGGAACAAAAAATCTTTCAGAAACAAAAACCACAATACCTGCTGCTGTTCAGATGCCTGATTTGATTGATACGGGGGATCAAGATAATCCAGGAATTCAAAGTTCAGCTCAGGAAAGCAGTGAGCAGATAATGGGGCATAGTACATATGTTTCTTCGGTTGATGATTTGCTTGGTGGTGAATCTATTGCTGATATAAGTACGACTACTAATGGTAATGGAAGTGATCCATTTGCAGATGTATCATTCCATGAGGCAGAGATTAAGGAGACTAATGACCTATTCTCAGGGATGACAGTAGAGGAAAATTCATCAGCCGCCATGCATGATAACTCTTCGATAAACAAAAATGAATTGCCAGATATATTTGGCAGCAGCCCTGAGCCATTCTTCCAAGAAAGAGTTGAGGACAAAGGTACTGTCAATGATTTGATGGCTGGTTTGAACCTAAATGGAACTGCCCAAGCTCATCCTGGAGTTAAAGCAGAATCAAAGTATAACCTCAATGGTTCACAGTTCTTTGACATGAACAGTCAGACTAGCCATGTGGTAAGTGCTGAAGCATTGAATGGTATTCTTGGTCAAAGCTCCTTTTATCAGCAAGTTCCGTTGCAGTACAACCTGCCACCACAAATGCTATTCAATCAATCATTTCCTGGGCAGCAATTAAATTTTGGTGCTATGGGGGTGGCTCTTGCTCAGCAGCAGCAGTTGTTGCAAAATTTAGGAAATTTCAATGCTGGACTGGGACATTTGTCTTCCAATTCAATGAACAGTGGAAATGCATCTGTGCTTCCGGATGTTTTCAATTCAAGTAATCAACCTCAAAATCATGTTGCTGTGATGAGCAATTCAAAGAAAGATGAAACAAAAGCTTTTGATTTTGTCTCGGTATGCATTTTCATTTGGTGCTTATTTACTCATTTTTTATCTCGCACAGACATCAGTTGCAACTTGCACTTGGTACTACCTGTAGTGACAATTAAGTGATGTTTTGGACATAGGCATGGTCTCCAAAATATCTTTGACAACCAATTCTATTGTAAATATTTATATAACCTAAATAATAGTATGCAAGTATTTTTCAAGACAAATCTAATCATATCATTTTCATACGGTCAATTTAAATATTAATAAAGATATTGTTGGTCAAAGTTAACATAGTTTGACTGGACGCAAGGACATCATTTATTTTTGACTGGAGTGAGTATTAGATTTATTATTTTGTTTCCTTTTGCATGGTATCTAATTAATAATTTCTAGTTTCTTAATGCCCCACTGCAAGGTCGCATAGAATCTGAGTACTTGTTATTATTCTTAAAAATAATCCGATATATTCATACACTGGGACTTTGAACTTTGATCTTTCTAAGCTCTTATGCCTTTGGGAATTGCAAGCGGAGAGCTATAGGTCTGTGGACAGAAGAAAGAAAATATGGTTGTTCAGGGGGAAATTGGGCAGATACAAGGCTGCCTAAATAATTTCTGCAGTGTTGTGTTGGACTGTCAATGTTGATAGGATGTGATGAGGAACAGCTGGTAGAACTTAGGTGAACAATGTCTGGCATCATGCGTATTTGTGATAAGATGTCTAGATCGTGTGGAGTCTGTTCAGTCACTAGGGTGCTCGCTGCTCCAAGAAAGCCTATACCGTTTTATGCTGCATTCCTTTTCCAATGCAAAAATAAGGGATCATACATTACTTTATGTTAAATTTATTGGACTTACTCTGGTACTGCTAAATTTAATACTACAATAGTATTGCATAAGATGTATTATCATCGTTCTGACATTTGAAGCATCCATCTGTGTTGTTAGCAACAACCTTGCTGTTTTTTCCAGGATCACCTTGCAGCAGCACGTGGTTCAAAGAAGTAACCCGAACAAGCGATGTGCATGTCCAGATTGTGGAAAGAACAGAACTCTTATGCTTCACGTAAATGGTGCACATCTCGTCACAGCTTCACCGATTAGCCGCATGAATCACATGGCTGGTTTCGCACAGCGTGCTTCAACAAATGAGTTAAGGATTCTTGCATATGGTTCAAAGACGGGATATTGTGTTGTATCATGTATTTAGACAAAGGTCGATTTTATGTTGAAATAAATTGTATCTTCCGACTTTCTTTTCATGTCTTGCCCTTTTTAAAGAGTCAGACATTGTATATGGCGATCTGCAGGCGGTATTTTATTTTATTTTATTATTACTGTACATCTTGGTTATTTTGATGGGAATTGTACAGTTCGTTAAATCAATAAGAGGCGCAATATGAGAAGAATGCCTCATGATACCGCTTGTACAGTCGTACGTCGACTGGAGTGTACCTGCAAGCTACCTGCAGATTACGTATTGTTGGGCAAGGTAGCTACAGAAAAATGCCTCGCGATAGAGAGGAAGTATCAAGTGAGAAGCAGGCTTGAACTGCGAGACTATGTATCAGTTGACAATATGGCCAAAACCTACGCATAAACAACACTGTCAAACAGAGAATTGTGCCAGAATTTCACGTGGCAAAGATCTTATCATGAAACAGGTCGTTTATGATCTCGTTACGAATTGGTAAGAAAATAAACTGATGCAGATGTTAATAGAACAAATCATCCACTATTACAGCGGGGGGAACGCCGCGCGGAGGCTCCGCCAGCTCAGCCCGCGCCAGCCCTCCGCGCGCCGCGTGGCCGGGGAATATTGGTACGGTCGGGGGAGTGATTTTGCAAAAAAGTCTCTCTATTTTCCCGAAATTACGTACAGGTCCTTCGTTCTCACGAAAAGGTCCCTGATAGTTTTTTTTAGCCCCTCCATTTTGCAGGATGGCCCCCCACGATTTTCAAAATTGCGCACGGGTCCCTTTTTTACGTACTGTCCTCGTTTTTTTGCAAAAAAACCCTTCGTTTTTTCCGAAAATACGTTTTTGCCCCCGGTTTTTTTAACATGTCCTCGTTTTTTTGCGAATAACACCTTTGTCTTTTCCGAAAATACGTATTTGCCTCCGATTTTTTAAAAAACTCCTCGCGAATTATCGCCTCTTTTATTTTGGTACGTCCGGTGGCTGGCGTGGCGTGACGCCGCGCCTATGAGGCTAGTTTGCCATTATGTGGGTTCCAGCACTTGCCCTATCAGCGAATGCACCCTGCAGCCATGGGATCTTGTCCTCATTGTTTTCCAGCCGTTGGATCCTTGCCTTACCTTTTTTATACAACTATCCGCCAGTTAAAAATCTTTTCTGCGCAACCTCCTTTTCTCGTCTCAGAAGCTGTGGCATGCGAACCCATTTCCCCTTCCAGCTCATTGAGCTTGTCTTCCATGGGCGGTCGCCAGCGAGTTTCCCTTTGCCCCACCACCGTGGTTGCTCGCTCATCGGAGACGTTGCCGCGAATCGTTTCACTATCGCCGAGGACCGTTGGGCCAAGCATCCAGGTGAACCGACGAATCCAGCGGTTCCCACTGCTTGGTGCTGTTGCCGGCATCGACTGTCGGCCGTGCCGGCGCCGCGTGGGTGACAAATCCAGGTGAAAGCTCTTGATTTTTCAAATCGAATGCTTCTAATCTCTGAGTTGAAAGTTGGCAATTCCAGAGTTGAAAATTTGACCGTCAAAGTTAAAAAGGTGATTTTTGTTAGAGTTAAAGATTGTTCTTTTACCTAACATATGCAAATCGAACCACGTCTTATAAGAAGAAGAAATCTTTCTCGGTATCAATCCCCTTGCCCCTCATTCTTTGAGAATTGGAAGGATCCTTTTCGAGTTTCCATTTCTTCATTTAGAATTTGAGCTCTTCTATCTTCGACTTATTTTTTTGGCTTCGCCAGTTCGTACATAGGATCCTAACCTAACAACTCCATTTTTGTCCAAATTGTGGAGTAAATGTTCTTCTAAATGTGGTATTTCTTTAGTAATTTTTTCAACGGAGCCTTGCTTGTCGTATCCGTCTGAATAACTCACCAAAAATTTCAATTGCGCTTATATCCATCACTATAGGACATGGGTTCAAGCTTTCCTTAGCCCCTTTTCATCAATGGACTCCTGACATCTACGCAAGAGTGTGGTTCGTTCAACAAATTCCTACCTCTATCTATTTCTGAGATGTTTGGGTTTTGCAAAACTCCATAGACATGCAGAAGAGAAATGCTATCCCCACTCCAACCAAGACAGAATTTTTACCAAAAGTTTGTTGTGATCTTTTTGTTCAAATAACAATTAAGGTGAACCAGGGTCAGGAACAAATCTCTTTATGATAAAAAATCTATTTTGCAAGCTTGTTATTATAGGTAGTTCCTACAAAGAATCGATAAAAAAGTTGTTCAGAAAGGTGCTGAGGAAGCATGGCGGTGGTAGCGCCGAAACGGCAAATGAGGAGCTGGGACGGCGACATTTGGAAAGGCGGGCACATAGGGAAGAGAACGTGGAGTGGAGACAACAAACATGATGATGCGAAGTAGACATCTAGCTTAAGCTTTGCTAAATAGGTGCACTTTGAATATAATATGTGCCAAAATTTTGGTAACCATCGGCCCGCCACCCCTACCAAATTTTGGTAACCGTTGTCCATCGGCCAGCCACTCCTACCAAAATTTGGCAATCGAAAACATACCAAGTTTATATAAATGTCATTTGATATCCTCATCCACCAACGCAACACAACAATAAAGCAGCACATGTCGAATAGACGGGAGTACTTCCCACCAGGGCCACGGCACAAAAGATCCTAGGTTCCTCCTTCCCTAGACCCTATAAAGCTAGGGCAAACCAGTAGCTAGTGCCCGACCTGACCCAATCCGATTTCCTCCTGTCATTGACGTCCCAGGCCTAGAGTGGACTCCATCCCAGACTCCTCCACATGGAGTCATCGTCATGAAATCTACTCACATCACATGAGCACTCAATTTGAGATGCTGACGCATGGGCCAGGCCGCAAACCCCCCACTATTGGCTCCACATGTCATAGAGTGTGGCATAGGGCGCCACCGTGGACTGCGACCCAACCACATAAACTGATACGACCACACGCTCTACTCCACTCTCGCCTCCATCGCACTCGTGCACTCCAAGCTCCCTCCTCTTTGCCCAATGGTAAAGACATGAGGAAAATTGAGGGTGGGTTCAAAGACGAAGTTAAATAAATCGCAATTGATAAAATTAGGAGGACCACATAGAATAGGTATCTCGACGATGCCATAAAAGGAAAAGGTTAGCATCAATTCTTTAGTTTCAGATTTGCAGTAAACAGAGATAGACAAAAGGTAGCTTCATTTGCCAAAATCTTCAAATGCAATCAATTCAAAATTTCCTTCACATGTAAAGTTATATTGATGTCCTAAACTCTGGAGATGAAAACACGTACTAGATGGCAATATTATCTTTGTAAGAAATAACTTGAATGGTAGCCAACATATTGTAAGGTATAATGCCTGAGCCATTCTCATTCATCTTCTAGAAACATGCAATTTCCAACATACATGTGTTCGAACATCGAGAGATAACTGTGTCTAATAAATTTTCCTACCATAAATGACACAAATAGCTTGAAAGCGTATGAAATAGATCAGAAAAGCTAATTGACCTGAGTTTCATTGATAGAAATTGCAGTATCTAAAGCATGGAAACTCAATGGCACATACTAAATTGCAGTGTCAAATGCAAAGTTAATTTCTCCATTATATCAAATCTTTCAACAAAATGTGACATATCAATTCTAATCGGAACACATAAATCATAAGTTTAGTTTAATATCTAAGAATTCAAGTTGGTCAATATCAAAGAGATACATATAATTTCTGAAATCATAGAAATAAGAGGACTCAATACAATCAATAACTAGGAATAAATGGTCAACAATAACTCAATTTAAAGAATAAAAGAAGTAAGAACTACAACTACAAGAAGAATAGAAGTTTAGCTAATTACCTCTGTGGCATGTGCCATGTGGCCCTTGGTCCCAACCTCTAAGGCTCTCGGCAGTGAGCAGGCGGTCGATGACTCAGTAGGTACCTTGGCGGCTCCCAAGTCCCTACTCCCTAGTTTGGCAGTCCCTCCTCTCCGAATCCAATGCTCCCCTAGTCTTCTCTTCTTGCTCGCCAATCAGTCGCCTCCGTGACCGGGCTAGTCGGCTAGTCCCCCCCGCAATGCGCCTCCTGCAAAGCCTCCGTCAATCCCTTTTGCTACCTCCTTGGCCCTCGCCTCACTCGCCTTGTGTGGTCGCATCCTCGTAGCTCGGCCGCCGCCACCACGCCGGGATCTGCAACAACAACAAATACACACACACACACACACCAAATCATCCAACTTAAGCATAGGTTCCAATGAGGAAGACATCCATGAACTCAACCGCACCATCCAATTCGACCCAAATTAACTAGAAACACCAACGAGAAAACATACCAACCAAGACCGACCCAACAAGAAGCAAGAAGTTGTACGCCGTGTCACGCTTCTAGTTGCTCCAGGCCATGCTGTTCATCGTTGCCATGTTCTGGCAATGCAGTAGGGCCATGTTGAGCACGCCCTCACTACATATGTCCAAGCGCGCCTGCCAGGAGTGCGCTGAAAGGTGTGCACCTCAACTATGTCCCCATTGTGCATGCCGTAGCGTGACACAAACAGCGACCACTGGCCCGTGAGGCAGTATATCCGGCGGGTCACCCGGTCGTGCTTCAGTACCATGCGGTATGGGTGGCTCGGGCGGTCGAATGCTAGCACAGGTAGCCCGCCGCACTCCCTATTGAACACCAGGTGGCGCTCCCCCGCTATAAGCATGATCAAGAGAGGCGAGGTCCTGACCAGGCTGTCAGGAAGGACGAGGCGCGCCTTGTCACGGCTGTAGTCTGAGGGGCTAAGTCACTTAGTGAGCACCAGCGCTGGTCGCGGGAGGCGGAGCAACTCAGCACATAGACCTTCATCCTGTTCTTCTCGCTCATCTCTGCGACCGCTCATGTCGCTTCTATAGTGAGAAGAACCAGTGGTTTCCCCAACCCGTCGTGGCGGTGCCTGGCCATCTCCTAGATCGTCGAGGTCGCCTTATACGGGTGGTACCGCACAAGTCTCTTCTTGGGAAGGAGCATCTTTGGTGAGACGCCAGCGAGGTGTTAGAGTTCTGAAAAACCAGAGAGCCTTAAGTGATATGTTGAACATTTCGGTTATCTAAGGGCTGATATTCACCCGTACCCATTCGTTAAGTTACATCTTATGGTCTTAAGGCTGGTCCTGAGGTTTATGAAGATTGGGCGGTCAATATCCATAGATAGCGTTTCGCTAGCATCCTGTGACTAGAGTTCAATACCGTCTTCACTGTTTGCCGTCTTGATTCCTTTTCTGTTATTGTTCACCGTTTGTTCCTGTTACTTTTGTCGAAGTATGTTGATGAGATAGTTACAGATCCTATATAAGTAGCCGCAGTGTAAGGAATATGTTATGAAATGAAAATCCCAGTTATTGCTCTCTACTTTACCCTATTCTTGTTCTTACTTTCCCCTTTTGCCAAATCACAATTCATCCCCAAATCGATTATGAAATCCAATTGATTTGGGCTTAGTTAACTCGGGTCCTGACATCTTTGGTATAAGAGAGAGGTAACTCTTGACTGTGAGTAGATCTTGATTGTCCTAGAGTAGTGAGGGTTGAGGAACGAGTTTCCTTAGTAAAATTCCTATGCTAACTCGGGGAGATTCAAATCTGTGGTGAGAGAGTGTGGATTTGAACACTAGTAGTGAGGGTTTGGAAGGATCTGATCTCTTTCTATAAAATTCTAGATCTACTAGGGAGGCATGTAGGCATGGGTTGTTGAGATGCAAAGGGAAGCAGAACCCCGGAGGAGGAAGTTGAGGCAACACTTGTGGGAGATGTGGAGGAGATCAAGAATGACATGGCCAAGCTGTAGCAACAGTTGGAATTCAACTCGAGCAGTGTGCAAGGGAAAATGAGCCAACTTGAAAAGCAAGTTCAGAAGAACCCCACTAAAATGGAACAAGTTGTAGAAATACTCAGGACCATGATGGACAAATTTGGGCTGGATGAGGTGGCTAGCAACCTAGCTACGGTAGAGGGAGAAGAAGGCTTTGCAAGGCTTCCTACACCAAGTAATTGCCATTTAATTGCACATCATTTTAATGCAGGTAACCAACACAGTGACATTTCACCTTTGCCTTTCATTATGCCTCCTGGAAACATAGGTCCTCCCGTAGTACTACCTGCCTCAGGAGCCAACACTAATGTGTATAATGGAGTAGCAACACCTGTTGTACCCATTGAGAGTACTGCTACCGGTACATTTGGGGTTAGTGTGTATCCATCAGTGTTAGTAAATGGAACCTTTGTACCACAATTCATTGCATCTAATCCACCTTTTATGCCTCCATACATTCCACCAAATTCTTACTCCTTCCAACCACCTAGGTACATGCCATATAATAGAGGTAGCCATCCATGGGGGTACCACTAGCCAAGAGCACTGGGAGTACCACATGCCTCAACTGATGGGGGAAATCAGTACACCCATAATTTCGGCAAAGGATCAAGTTGGAATTTCCAAATTTTGATGGAGAGAGCCTTGAAGTTTGAATAAGGAAAGCTGAAAAATGTTTTGAGCTAAGAAACACCCCTGAAAACCAAAAACTACCCATAGTTGAAGTATACCTCATTGGAAGGGCAGATGAATGGATTCGTAGTAATACCATTGACACCAAGAATTTGAGTTGGCAGCAGTTCTGTAGCATGATTTGTAGGAAGTTTGTAGCTGAAACTAGATATGATATTACTGAATCCTTTAGGTGGTTAACATAGACTGGAAGTGTAGAAACTTACATTGACAAGTTTGAAAGTCTAATGAATTGGTTAGAAGGAACAACCCTAAATTGCAAGAAAAGTACTTTCTGGAATACTTCATTTTAGGTTTGAAGAACTACATCAAGATTCCCCTGAAGTCCCACAACCCAAATTTCTAGTAGAGGCTTATGCTCATGCTAGAAATTATGGTAACAATATTCCTTACAAAAAGTATACAACTTGGAACCCTAAAAGTGTCAACAAGAATGTCAGTTAGGGACATGCCCAAAGCAAGGAGTATAATGCAGGGGTTAAGAAGGAAACTGGAGAGAAACCAGCTGCTAGTACAAACAACAAGTGGGCAGGAGGAAAGTGCTTCATATGCCAAGAACCATGGGTGCTAGGGCACAGCAAAGTGTGCAAATTTCATAAACAAATCCACTTAGTAATAATTGAAACTGAGGAAGAAGTGGAAGAAAATCCAGAAGGGGAGTATAGTACACCACCTAGAAGTCCAATGCACCAAAAAGGAGTAGAGGAGGAGCTAGAAATTTCTTTGCATGCTGTGTCTGGCACTAGTATTGAGGCTACCATATTTACACTGAAGATAAACATTGGGAAGGTTAGTACAATAGCCTTGGTTGATAGTGGCTGCATTGGTACTTTTATGACTCTAGCAACTATGAAGACCAAGTGTAGAATGGGAAATCATCCACCTGTTCAGGTAGCAGTGGCAAATGGTATGACCCTACAGAGTAGTTCCAAATGTGTGGCCTGTCAGTACACTATACAGCGAGAAACATTTTTGACTGATTTCAGAGTACTCAAGCTCATGGGGTATGATGCCATATTGGGGGTTGATTGGATATACCAACACAGTTCAGTAAGTCTGAATATGAAAAGCAGGGAATTCAGCATCTGCAAGGAAGGAGAAAGGAATGTTACATTTATTGATGAGACATACCCTAGGAAGAATTGTGTAATCACTTCTCAAAAATTGAAAAGGTTGATGGAAAAAGGGTGTGCGGGTGCCCTATCTATGCCAAAGCTGCTCAAGTAGAGAGTGATGAACAACAAGTTCTAGTAGAACTGGAAGAAGTACTAGCGCCGTTTGCTGATGTCTTTGAAGAATCCAATGAGCTACCTTCCACCAGAGAATGTGACCACACCATCCATTGATGCCCAATTCCTAGCCAGTCAATGTCAGACCTTATAGGCTGCCCCACTACAAGAAGGAGCCATGGAAGCATTGGTAGAGAACTTATTGTAGTATCAGACTATAAGACCTAGTGTTAGCCTCTATTCTTCTTTAGCTATACTAGTGAAGAAGAAAGATGGGATTTGGCGGTTATATACTGACTATAGACAACACAATGCTATCACTGTGAAGAATAAGTATCCTATCCCAGTGATAGAGGACCTATTGGATGAATTGCATGGGGCCAAATATTTTTTCTAAAATAGACTTAAGATTAGGCTATCGTCAAATCAGAATGAGCCTAGAGGACATTTTTAAAACATCTTTCAGTTCACACTCATGCCATTATGAATACTTGGTGATGCCATTTGGGCTAACTAATTCCCCTTCTACCTTCCGAGCACCGATGAACCAAATCTTGGCAGCCTTTTTGAGGAAATTTGTTTTGATATTCTTTGATGACATATTAATCTATAGTGCTACACTGGAGGAGCATTAGGAGCATGTAGAGCAAGTCCTTGAAGTATTGAGGAAGAACAAGTTATATGCCAAGAAAAGCAAATGTGTGTTTGGTCAGTTGCAAGTGGAGTATCTAGGGCATGTGATAAGTGACAATGGAGTGGCAATTGATCCAAGAAAGATTAGGGCAGTCCAACAAGGGGCAATACATGAAAACACAATTCAATTGAGAGGATTTTTAGGTCTGGTAGGGTATTATAGGAGGTTCATCAAAGGTTTTAGAACATATGCAGACCCATGTTTCACTTTTTGAAGAAGAATGCTATTCATTGGGGAGAAGAACATCAGCATTCCTTTTTGTAGGTTAAGGAATCTCTCACCCATGCACTAGTTCTAGCACTCCCAAATTTCAAACAACCATTCATTCTAGAGACTGATGCAAGTGGGAATGGCCTAGGAGTACTATTGATGCAAGGTGGTAGGCCTATCTTTTACATGAGCAAATCTATTGGCCCAAAGGCTACAACCATGTCTACTTATGACAAGGAAGCATTGGCTATATTAGAGGGATTAAAGAAGTGGAAGCATTACTTGGCAGGCTCCACCCTGATTATAAGGATAGATCAGCAAAGTTCAAAATATACCATTGAGCAAAGATAGACCGATGGCATACAACATAACCCCTGGTTAAGTTGTTGGGGTATGATTATAAAGTGGAATATATAAAAGGAAGAAAGAGCAAAGCAAATGATGCTTTATCTACGAGGAGTTGCCTTGAAGGAAATATGGCAATCACAGTGGCCATACCTCTGTGGGTTTCTGAAGTGACACAAAGCTATGTTGGAGATTAGAGATGTCATGAGTTAGAAGGCAAGTTGAGAATTGATGCCAACAGTTCCCCTCCATATACATTGAGCAGTGGCATCTTGAAGTACCATGGCAGAATCTACATAGTTACTAGTACCAATCCTGAGGAACAATTGCTTAATTCATTTCACAATTTAGCATTAGGTGGCCATTCAGGAGAAAGGGGAACTTATTAGAGAATGAAATTGTTGTTTTATTGGCCATGGATGAAGGCTATGGTCATTGAGTTTGTGAAAACATGTTCTGTATGTTAGAAGAACAAAGTAGAAAATGTGCCATACCTAGGTTTGTTGCAGCCACTTCTAGTTCCAGAAATGGCATGGGCTCACATTACTACGGATTTCATAGAAAGATTATCAAAGTCTAAAGGGAAGGATGTGATAATGGTGGTGGTGGTAGACATATTTACAAAGTATACCCATTTCATACCAATGAGACATCCTTATTCAGTACAGGAAGTAGTTGATCTCTTCCTGATAATGTGTATAAACTACATAGTCTTCCAATGGTGATAATTTCTGACAAGGACAAAGTTTCCACTAGCAATCTATGACAGTAACTTTTCAAAGCCCTGGGTGTTAAATTGAGGCTCAGTAGTGCCTACCACCCCCAAACTGACGGCTAGACAGAGAGATTCAACCAGTGCCTTGATAATTACTTGAGATGTATAACTTTTGATGACCCAAAAAGATGGCATTCTTGGTTGCCCCAAGCAGAGTGGTGGTACAACACAACTTTTCACACTTCCTTAAAAATGAAAACCTTTGAAACATCGTATGGCATGAAACCACCCCTAATTTTAGAGACCATGTTACCAGAAGCCGCTGCAGAGGAAACTAGGAATTGGTTGCAGGGTAGGCAAGCTACCTTTGAGTCTATCAAGGTTAATTTGGAGAAGGCCAGTTCCAAAATGAAGTTATTTGCTGAGAAACACAGAACCGAAAGAAAGCTGGAGGTAGGGGCATGGTTTATCTCAAAATGCAGCATTATAGACACAGTGCCTTGAGATTACACAAGCTACTTAAGCTCCATTCAAGATTTTATGGGCCATTCAAAATCATGGGCAAAGTCGCCAATTCAGCTTATAGGCTTTCACTGCCTGAAGGATGTCAAATTCATCTGGATTTCCATCTTAGTCAGCTCAAAAAACACATGGGACCTAAGGTGATTCCAAGCACAGATTTGGCTCTGGTGGATGCCAAAGGACATATTTTGACTACCCATTGTTGTCCTAGAAAGGAGGGTAATACCCAAAAACAATGAACCTGTGCTTCAATGGAAGATTCACTAGGCAAATTTGCCTCCTGAAGCTGAAGCTGCAACCTGGTAAGATGCTGACTTCATCACCAGGATCTTTCCACGATTCAATCCTTGAGGACAAGGATCTCAAGGAGGGAGCAATTGTCAGAGTTCTGAAAAACCAGAGAGCTTTAAGTGATATGTTGAACATTTCAGTTATCTAAGGGCTGAGATTCACTCATACCTATTCGTTAAGTTACATCTTATAGTCTTAAGGCTGGTCCTAAGGTTTATGAAGATTGGGCGGTCAATATCCATAGATAGCGTTTCGCTAGCATCCTGTGACTAGAGTTCGATTCCATCTTCACTGTTTGCCATCTTGACTCCTTTTTATTACTGTTCACTGTTTGTTCCTATTACTTTTGTCAAGTATGTTGATGAGATACTGCGGATCCTATATAAGCAGCCGTTGTGTACGGAATATGTTATGAAATGAAAACCCTAGTTATTGCTCTCTACTTTACTCTATTCTTGTTCTTACTTTCCCTTTTTTGCCAAATCGCAATTTGTCGACAAATCGATTATGAAATCCTATTGTTCGGGCTTAGTTAACTCAGGTCCTGGCACAAGGCCCTCATAGGACACGTCCCCCTTGATGGGTACTGTCATCGAAAACCCAAGAGTGGGCACTAGATGTTGACAGGATGTCTCCCTCTTGTCGGCCGGCTAGTTCTTGGGGAAGGAAACGAGAGCACCGGCCCAACAACAGTGAGTCCGGGGGTTGGACCAGTGCCTAGCCCTGGTAGAGAGACAAGGCGGGGCACCTAGCTCTGGCAGAGTCCCATGGCGGAGCAACATCCGAAGGGCGCCGCGGGGGTGGCATGGAGGCGGCAATGGCAGGACAAAAGTGGAAAGGGGTAGATGGAAGGCGGCGGCGGCGACACGGAGATGACAGAGTGGCGGTGGTGGCCTTATGCTTGGAGGCCAAATTGGTCTGGGGGCTGGAAGGGATGGGCAGAGGGGGACAAGGGAGATTCGATGGGCCCCATCCTCTTGCACGAATGGGATGATTGCGTTGGCCGCTGCAATGCCCTTGGGGCAAGGCAGGGTTGTCTATTTTGCTACCCGGAATTGCTATATATCATTCAAGATATAATTCTTGGGCTTTCAATCAATTTTCTTACAACTCTTTGTTCTTTGAGATTCGGCTTAATTCCGGAAATTGTTCTGCTGTAAATACAACGCCCAACCACCCCAGTGCTATCTATAAACAGAAGTGAACTGGCAGAGTAGCGGCAGTCTGCAGTCTGCACCAACGAAAATAAGAGATCTGCTCAACGCTGCATGGTCTCATATCTTGGGCTCAGAAGAGCTGCCCGTCGGCCGCCACAACAGTCAAGCACGCCTCCAAAATCTCAGATAACTTCATGACAATGCACTTTCAATGAGCTCAACGAAACCGGGGGGCGACATTGGTGGCATTGCTCCTTCCTGAACATCAATCATCTCCAGGATCTTTCTTGCAGTTGCTTGCAAATTGTCAGTACCAAGATCTTTCAAAATTGTGGATTGAGCAGCTGTTATATTTGCGTGGATAGACTCGTTGTTTTCAAGACCGATGTTAGATGGCTTCGCTTTAGAATGTGTTTTTGCAGAAGTTACTGCAGTGGTGAAGATGCCAGATTCCTTGAGACCACGAATAATAGCCTGCAAATATGAGGCATAGCTTAGCAGCATTCCAGAGATGCTACATTCTGAGTTAGTGCCTTCAAGACTGAGATTAAGACTCAGGCTTACCATTGGTGCATATATGCGTGTTAAAACACCCTTCCTCAAAAGTTTCAAATTGGTATCTTTGTCATTCCATACAACATGTTCCCGGAACCTGAACAAAAGTAGCCGAACAAATATATTATCGTACTTCAGGCGAAGGGTAGGAAGGGAGGGGGTGCAGAGGCGTAAGGTTGTTACCAGTTCCTCATCTCCTCCTCAGTAGCTGTTGATGCAATTATAAAGGCCTGACATGCCATAGTGGAAAGGCAAATTTATTAGTTTTCTCGAATTTGTTAATTAGCTATACTTTGGCACTTTGCAAACAAAATATCCTACTAAAGCTGCATCAGTGTTTTTTGGCAAAGCTAGAATATAGAAAAAGGTTGTTAAGAAAGTCAGCTTCTCATTCATAAGAGCCACTGTGATTCGTATCATACTTCTGCATGCTGTTACATTTTAAATGATATCAATGCACTACTTCAACCAGAAAAATGCATGATATTTGACCACGTAACCATAGGTCAACAACAAATGTTACACAGGTGCAGCAAAGGGAAAGAAAAAAGTACTCACCAATCTGTCGAATTCCAAGATAAAACATCGCTTCACATCTTCCTTTGTTGGCTTGCAGCCACACCTATCCCTTCTTGAAGTCAAGTCTGAGAACTTTGTGTAAGTGTAATGCAGAATAGCAGCCTCCTCCAACTTGATTTCACTACAGGAAAAGAAAGAAGATGACTAAACCATCCAGTAAATACTGACTAAAATTTGCTCACTGAACACTCTTTTTTTAGATTTTTCTAAAAAAAGATCTCCACAATCCACATATTCAGATATCTGCCATCTTACTTCGGGGTTTTCATGTAATTATGCCATCTATGAGCACCATTTGGACGCATATGCTCCTGAACCCTCGCGGCTGATTTCCCATTACCATACGTGAGGAAGTAGTTTGGATTACCACGTGTTGCTTCTTTGTATAGGCCAAAATATGTATCCTTTGGAAGATGATCATAATTTTTCTTAAACATGGAAACCTGCAGGTACACAAACTTGGTAAGAATTTATGAAGTATTTGATGGATGGTGCATCTGCTATCAAATCTACCCCAAAAAAAATGGCAAGAAACCAAACAACAACAGCTTGAAGCATATGGATGCACATAATTGATCAAACACAACTTACAACCATCAATCAAGAAATTGTGTAATAAAGTTATGAAAATTGCCACATAGAGATAAGATTACGATTTCGTAATGGCATATTGCATATCAACTAGGAAAACTGGCTAACTGGTCTCCATCTCTCCACCAAGCAGCAAAACTTTATCCTCATGAAGCTGCTTTTCTTTTGACAGGATGCACAAAAGGAGAAAGATCCTTCCACCAGTTCAGGTTTCAACTTCCAACTTCTAAGTAGTGTAATCCAAAAGAAGGCTAGCATTGTGATTAAATGCAGGGCAATTCTGAGTCCGTAATTTCAAGCATGGACCTGGACCCCAATAAGGAAATAACAAGGACTTTTGCTACCAGTTGCTACAATTGGTGAGCTTCTCTTTGATTTTCCCATACAGCTTCCTCATGGACACAAAGTTCTAATAGCATGATTTTAATTACAGGCAAAAATCTTGTTTTCAATACTTCACTAATGCTAAAGCATTGTATAAGATGTTTGCAAAATGTCAAGTAATCAATATTTTTCTCGGGAGTTGTATTTTTTCAGTGTGGTTTTCACTGAACTGTGCCTTATGTCATGGTATAGAGCCAATCTTTCCTTTTCTTTGAATATGTGTTATCAATAATAATAGCTTGCATACCTCAGTAAAAGGATCTTTGATGTCATCCCGCTCAATGCTGCTCTCCTGGGAAACAATATATAACAATCAGATGTGAAACAGGTTACCTTATTCAACAACAGATTAGTTCAGCAACTCACATAGTTGGGGAAGATAACCATGTCAACATTATCAGGAACATCTAAGAGCAATCGCCTCAGGGAGTACTCCCGGGCACCAGCTGGATGAATTAACTCATCAGTATCAAGATGAATGATCCAATCCATTCCAGCATCCTGCGATAATCAAACAGGAGAAGCTCATATCAAACTCACCATGAAATACAAAGCTTTTCCAAAATCCAACAAAAGCATGTAAAATTCCACCATAAGTATAGTAGATAAATTATAATCGTATTAATGTGTGCCAACAATTGACTGATGTAAACTCACATCCTTTATATGGCATTGGTGCAATAGCAAAACATAGTAAAGCGATTGGAGTTTATTGAATTTTTATTCAACAGCAATAGCACTTGGGCTGACATTTATAGTTGACTGCGAAAGGAAACATATATTTTTATTAAGGAGTAACTATGGTACACGTGCTTCGTATTTTATGCACTTTACTACACTTATTCCACCATCCACTGCCCATCCTACACGTGAGTGTGGGAAGTCGAAAACAATGTAATAGCCATCTATTTTACTATCGTTAAATCCCTAGATATCAGTGTAAATGTTGTGTTGTACTAGTGATGCAATGTAATGGTGTTGGTGCTACACAGTTCAATAGAGAGGATGGAACATGATATGATGATAATTATGGTTCCCCTCAGAAATTGAGTTGAAATAGCAAAATGGTAGCTGAAAATTTGATAAAATGAACAGCGCTAATGCTTGTGAATCAAAGAATTGATAACTATTATGTTACTCTTTACAAAAGAAGGTGAACGTCAAGACTGCTACGTAAATAAACACTATCAAACAGATAAAAATAAACAGCTCATACCCTTGCCATAACAATAGCCATTTCCATGTTTAGAGATTGCTTAACAAATAGTTCATAATTGCACGGCTTGTAAAAGAAACCTGCCAGCCAAGTCTCATTCCAAATGCGACTGAAAAAATGATTGAAACAAAAGAAGTTTAGACGACCAAAACCTCAGGAATATACAGAAATAAACTTGTTGGCAAAATATACATAGTTCACTTGCACAAGGAAAACAGAATATAGGATCCAACCAACAACAATACTTCAGAACATGCTTCAATCTCGTAAAAAGTTCAACAAACAACATTGCAATAGTCTAATAGAAACAATTAACTTAACATGTTTGATATACCTCAACCACATCACTTGAAGTAAGGAAATAGTATCAGAATTTAACAATGCATTTCTTATCTATATCTTGTTGCAGAAATGTATTATTTACAAGAATTGAATTTTACATTAGTTGTGGATAAAATTTTTAGCCGAACTTCAAATATTTACAGGAACTAGGTTTGTTAGTAAACAAACACTCATATAACTGTTCAGCATATCACCATACCTTCTGTCCTGTTTCTCTTTTAGTTCTTTAGTTCTGAAGATGACTTTCACGCCCTAAAATAGAGACGCAGAAAGTCAGAACTAGATCATGCAAAAGTCACACAATGAAAGTACATGGAGAGACTTATTTACCCGAATAGATTCAAGGACTAAAGTAACAGCTGGTTTTGCAGCCTCTCCTTCAACAAAGAGAAAAAAGTGTGAAACACCAATGACCTTGTGATAATACAACCATGGAAGAATTTGGTGTAGGCCAGCAGATGTGCTTCCCGCAATACAGATCTGCAGTATCACGAAGAGATATCCAAGGGATATAATTAGTTCAACATAAGCATCATGTTGTGCCGCACAAGACTCTAGACATGTGTACCAGACTCTCACAATTAATACATGATTTGATGTTCAAATTAAATATTTTTTAGTACCATATTGCTATATTTTAAAAATAAAATAGACAATTTGACATAGATATGATATTCTGGGGTTGTGGCATAATTTCAGCGGGTCATCTCTACTTCATCAAATATGTACATATGCTGCAATTTTGATGGTGCATACAAGGGAAAATGTGCTAGTAAATCTTCACCAGTATGGCCCCATTTAGCATAGAGTAACTGCAAGTTATGTAGGTTTTTTCATGGTATTCTGTCAAATGAACAATCTGGATAAGCATAAAGTATTTCAATTCATAAGTCATGACTAAATTCTGCAAAAATCATGGTTCCACATCTAGTGAACACAAGATCTCACTAAGTCAAAGCAAAGTTCACCAAAATATTGTCGCCGTTTGCACAAATGCATTTTTGCAAGTCAACCAACCCGCAAACTCTAACATCCCAAGTTATGGAAGGCTGCAACACTCAACACTGCCCAGGGTCAAAATCCATCTACTATACCTCTAAGCATCTGCTTTCATCCAAAAAATACCTCTAAGCAACTACTGATCTCTAGATGCAATCAAACATGATGATATTTGTTGAAACAGCACAGCCTGAGTCTACAACAGCTAAATCGCACTTGAACTAACAATAAATTGCTGTAGACGTTAGGGCTTTGCACTAAGAAGTAGGAACAGGCCTAGATACCAAGGTAAGGTTTCCACCTATTAGGCACCAACTCAAAATCCATACAAAACCCACTCGATGGTATTGTACTAGTGTACTACTGCGAATACCGCACGATATCACAAATTCACATAGAAATACTATCTGATCTCATCCTCACAATCCCAGGAGCAACGCGATCGCACAAAATCGTAATTGTAAAATTAAAAATATCGGGCGAGGTCGCGCAATATCGCAGCTCAACAGGCTACAAGCTAATCGGATCACATCTAAAATAAGCACAATTCCGTAGCACGAGATCTCATCGAATCGCTCTAAAAACGGGATCTCTACGCGCAGATCAGATCGGAGGGGAAGCGCGGATCGCACCTTGGGGGTCAGGCCGGCGTCGGAGTCGAAGCTCCAGCCGCGGTAGAGGGATATGCTATGGGGGGATGCGCTCCGGCCGAGGATCTCGGCGCAGTCGGTGGCCGCGGAGGAGGCCGACGAGGAGGAGACGGCGAAGTAGGAGCCGCCGCCCCCCGAGGGGGAGGACGACGACGACCCGAGCGGGCTGTTCTCCATGCCGGGGAACCTCTGCGTGTCGGCGGGCCACGCGGCGCCGGCCGGGTCCCGCAGGCCGCCGCGCCACTGGAGCGCGAAGGCGAACGCAGCGAGCGCGAGCGGCAGCAGTGTGAGGAGGAGCAGCACGCGCGTCGCCAACGCCGCCGCCCCGCCACCGGCGGCAGCGGAGCCTGAGGAGGAGGCGCCGCGGTAGCCCGCCATTGGGGAGGGTCGGTGGCCGGTCGGTGGAGAGAGAGGGAGTGGGCGCGGGGGCCTCCGCCTCAGTGTTCTTGTACACACTCGAGCGAGCGTTGCACTAGAGAGGTGAGCGCTATGCGAGCTGGGCCGGGATGGGCTGTAGTTAGGCTGGTGAAGTACAAGGTGTTAGGCCGGTTGGATTTTCTGGGATAGGCTGGGCTGGCCTAAATGACTATCAGTTTGGGCCGTTCTTGTGTGGCTGACTGTGCTAGTAGTGTAGCATTGACCGCTGTTTTTTACTGTTTCTTTTTGTTTTTCCTTTCAAGCGAGAATGACATCGTTGCCACTAGGGTTTCGTGAATTTGTAAGTTTGCCGTCTCAGAGGAGCTAATTGCTCTAGTGCAACTAGAGAGGTGCCACCGGAATTGTGGGAAATGGTTTTTTTAGATCAAATGATTGTATTGCCCTTCATCAAAAAATACAAAAAGAAAAGGAGTTTTGCTCCGTCGAGGCAATTCATTGAACTACTGTTGTGCAATCAACCATAGCCGTTGCCGACTTTCACTTCGGCAAATACCGCATCCGGCGCACCAAGAACTGCCACACCGCGCCTTCATGACTGCCACCACCACCACTGACTTGGGGGAGGCGTCCATCGCGAGGAGCTCCTTCATCTTCCTTTGCTTGGCTGCAGCGCGCCCGTCCCACGCACGGATGGCTTGGCGGGAGAGCGCGATGGATACTAACACCATGGCGAGGATGGTGAGTGTCCCTACGCATCATCCACCTCCCCGTTGTCCCTATGCACGTCACGTGCCACCACCATCGCCCTACAAGCATAACCCGATGCACCTCCTATGCGAGCTGTGGCTCGCGCACAGCGCGAATGGCGGCAGCAAGCAAAGGTGGTCATCTCAGATTTTTTTGGTTCTAGGTCATGTGCTTTCAGCACGGTGCCCTTCGTCCAGCGATGCTGGTGCCAAACTCGAATCTATCAATGTTGTCTTCTGTGGACAGGGGAGAGAAGTCTGGTATCCCCATTCGCTCTAAACTGCCCTAGTACTTATCATAGACCTCCGTAGCGTCCATATGATGGTCATCCATATTGTAATCTCTCATGCTTGATGAGAACTAACAAGCATCAATGGGAGTCAGAGCCCGAGGAGGACTAGGGGAGTGACGGTGTGAGCTTCCAGCAAGGCGCCATGCTGCCACCTTCATATTGTGACTCCTCGATAGCATATCTTTACCGAGATTGGACGTTCTCTCTCTTGCCTTCGTGTTGTGACTCCTTGGTAGCATACCAGGTGCCACTGAGTTTTCTGTTGTACAGACTACTGAGACTATTGAGCAAAGCAAAGAGAGAAAAGAAGCTTGGTACTTCGTTGGTTTAGAAATGAGCAGAGGAGGTGGGTTTTATAGCCATGGAGGAGGAGAACGTTGCATCTGCCCATTGTCTCTCAACCTCCACACCACTCTACCTTCTTCATCTTCCTGTCTTGTCACTGGTTCCCAATCGCTGCCTCTCTCCCTCCCCGCCCGTTGCTTCTCTGGTGTGTGTTTCATCTTATCATTGGTGACTTTGTGCCATGCTAGCTACCAGGCGGCTTAGGCAACCGTTGCCGAGGTCATGGCCATGCTGCCTGCTGAGTGCTGATGCAAGATGTGATGTTGTCCCCTCAGCCAGGCCACCACACCGTCACTCTATCTCTCTCTCCTCACTCTCTCCTTTCTTTACTCGCGCTGGCGTAGCAGCGGTGAGCGTGACGGCACTGCGGCCGAAGACGGCGTGCCAGACGAGAGTGGCGAGGAGCTAACGGAGGACATGGGCAGCGAGGAGCTACCGGGGCCAACAGATCGGAAAATCCCGACCCTACTCCAAGGTATAGTGAGAGGAAGAACAGAGGATATATTCGGCATTTTTTGAAAAATAGGCCTGACCATGGCAAAAAAAAAACCCTATTTTCCTCCTTTAGAGTGGCGTACAAGCAAATACCTTGTTTGGAGTGGCAGATTACCGATTGATGGCAGAGATAATCGTGCTTTTCGTTTAAAAAAAAATGTCAGCTCGATCTCACCATAGGCCTGATTCCCATCAGACCAGGTACACCAGCCTGTGATTGCATTGCACCCTGCCCCCACTTTCTCCAAGACAAAGATATTTTGTTTCCATACAAGATGGCAACAACGGTACACTTGCCAGTGCAACTCTGAGAGCAGTACGCCATGTTACATGTTCCAAGCCCCGGACCTACACACCCACATGCGCTAGCTCAGCAGTCTCAGCTGGCATTTTTCATGGCATGCAGGGCTGCATCAGCTGCTGCTTGGCTATTCTTGGCTTGCGTTGCCAATTGGCAGTCGCCACGCCACCCACAAGCCAGGGAATTCGACGAGCTGTGCTAGCTACTGATCATGCCATGCTGCATTTGTTAGGTTGCGGCTGGCTGGCACATGCCTTGGAAACTCGGTAGCTGGTGGCCCTGCATGCCTGCCTACAGGGCGACGGGGCACGTCCGTACGTACACATCATATGCCCAAATGCCCAATGCATGCATGCACGCTGCCTTTGCATCTGGCAATCATCTTGTCCTTGGGGGCGAAAAAATCTCGATCTCATCTTAACTACGTATATATGGTACGTGGTTCTGTGCTGGTAATTCAGATATAGAGCGAACGGGCAGCCACTCCTGATCACTGATGCTCAGAACTAGCGACAAAGAGCAAAGAGATGACATGTATTGTAACGCACCTATTTCTAGAGGTGTTAACGTTCTCTGTAACTACTTAAAATTATTCAGTCGCGAAGTCTATACATAAGTAAACATCACAACAACACATATTTACAATAAAAGAGCTAAACTTTATTACATAAATATGGTTTAACAACCAAACTTTAACGCAGCGAACATGTAAGCCCAAAATTATCTTATATTACAAAAGAAGGATTCACAGGCAAACTTGAGCGCAGCTAAAACCTAAAACCAATCATTTTCAACGAAGTAGGGTTCATCTGGAACTTCATCCACATTTTGTTCATCACAGTTTCGTTGATCTTATGTTTGTTTGTTTGTTGTTTAGCAAGTAAGAACTTCTTGAGATTAAGGGGTTCTTTCAATAGTTAATTACCCAGCTTACTCAGATTAAAACATAATAAAATCTACTTATGACTCGCTGTTGGAATCACCCAATAAACACAGCTTCATTTACCAGAAGCATAGCATATTCGAATACCATTTATTTCACTCTGCATAGTTGCCCAGTTTTACCTATAAGATTTCTCAAACTTCCAATGTCATACAATATACACGCTTTAGCTTGTGTGCGACTGAGTTGAGAAAATAAGGTTTTTCACCGCTCTTCTCTTTTTAGTCTCTACCTGGTAGGCTCTGGACCACACATTTTCGGGTATCCACTGGCCAATGTGAAACACTACTGCCTGTTTTTGAGTGGACTTACCATTGTCAAGTATGGTTTTACCGCTTCCATTCCACTCCCCTTGGACCATTCCAGCACCGAGAACCCCACTTTTCTGTAGATATTCAATCGAGTTGAGCAGTTACTAGACTAGGGTTAACAAATCAATACTTGTGGTTGAGCGATTATTATGCCACTGCTACAGACAGCCCTATCACAGACGGTTCGGAACCGTCATCACAGACGGTTTCTGAACCGTCAGTGTTTAGGTGTCAGTGATAGTTGGTGGTTATCACAGACGGTTCCTGAGCCGTCTGTGATAACATACATTACAGACGGTCTTGACTACTAACCGCTGCGTGATAGTTCGGTATCACAGACGGTTTTTATAAACAACCGTCGTGATACCTCACTATCACGAGCGGTTAGTATTCAAGACCGTCATGTCTGAGACTATCACAGACGGTTTTTGTTTAAACAACCGTCTGTGATACCGCACTATCACAGACGGTTAGTAGTCAAGACCGTCTGTGATATTGTGTATATCACAGACGGTCAGTTGTAAAGGCCGTCTGTGATATCATTCACACCACAGACGGTTTGTAACAACGAACCGTCTGTGATACCATATGCATCATCCATTTTATTTGCTGCTTTTTGGCTAGCCTCAACAGGTCATAAGTATCACAGACGGTTCATAAGTAACAACCGTCTGTGATAGTTCAACCCCGCCTTACTTAGATATCTCAAAGGGGATTATTACCCTTATAGAGTAATTAAGCAACACCGAGTGAACCACACGGCTATCGGTGCGATCTCGGCTCCCTCGGCGCTGCGTTCGAGCCCAAAGCGACATTTCAGTTCTTGGTGGCGGTAGGCCGACATACCGACTTCTTGGTGATCGACTATCCATCGCTTCTTCCCACTTCTCCCACAAGAAAAGAAGTGGGAAGATGCGATGAATAGTCGATCACCGGTTGTTTGCATATGTCGTCCGCTCATCAAGAATCTGAAATGTCTTTTTGAACTTTGTAATAAAATTGCCTTGAATTTTGCGGGAAAAGAAGGATTGTCGAGTGGACATCACATCTCGACGATGAGTCGGCATCGTCGAGGAACATGCAAATACAGAGGCAAGCACAAAACTCAACAACACATTGATCGGATCGATCTATTACGGGATGACAAGCTAACAAACCCTTCGTGGCACGACGGTCCACACTAAACAAGACACACTTACGACACTTACGGCAAGAGTGTGTTCTTTAGTACGAACCGGTCGTGTTGCGATGGAGGTGCTAGCTCACGGCGGAGGGAGATGCATACGGGAAGCTTATAAGCTAGCTAGTGGATGAACTCACGCGTGACTAGTACCGATGGAAAGGTTGATGGGGAGTTATTAATAAGGGCCCGGCCGTGGGAGGAACCGGTGCCACCATTCGATGTGGAGAGAATAGACGGGTGAGATCGAAATCTCGTATACGCCAATTATTGGTGACATGTGACTATTACACACCAATTATAAGTGACATGGGATTATCACGAGCGGTTCTTAACAGAACCGCTCGTGTTATCCGCTTTCACGCATCGTTCGTGTTAATAACCGTCAGGAACTTTCCTGACGGTTCTTAACAGACCCGTCGTGTTATCTCGGCGGTATAGACGGTTCGTATTAAGAACCGTCTGTGAAAGTTCACAGACGGTTATTAATAAAAACCGTCTGTGATGTCTCAATTATCACAGACGGTTCATGTTAATAACCGTCTATGAAAATATCACAGACGGTTGCCAGTAAAACCGTCTGTGATGTACCCGTCCAGTATACCCTCTTCTGTAGCAGTGTGCCCTTCACTCAGCATAAGGTTCCAGTCCTTACTTCTCACCATGAGGTTGCCAACCACACCTAGATCCTCAGTGCTCTACACACTGCCACCCATCTGCTCAAGCCTCCTCCTAGGATAAGGTCGTGGACTCCAACCATCTAATGGCTTTCCACGATTCACCCCTACCCTAGAATAGTTTTAAATACATTACCGGCAAATGCCAATTCACTTAGTAGTGTAAAATTTTGAATGAGCTACTCTACAATTATTTATACAATAATTAAATATTACTAAGGTTGTCAAAATGAATGTGGCCTCAAATTAAACAGCGCATTCTTCAGTGGTAGGACGTAACTAATTCACAAGTCATTATAAACATTCATTTTAATTAAAAAATATTTTGCAAATAACATTAATGCAAATATTGTGATTAAATAATTTAAATTTCATGGGATTCAATATGATCAAAAACTTGTAACTTGTCTTGTTGCTCTATGAACTCAACTATCTCGTACACTTTGATGCCTGGTTCCGGTCTTTGCCCAGTCGCCTCAGAGAACTCGGGAGCTAACGTAAACACATAAGATAGCATAAGGTCCGTGCTTGAAACTAATCAAGCTAGGAAAATAAATAAAATAAAAATGAGTAAAATGCAATAAAAATTAAATGGAGTTGGTTTGGATTTTAATTGGAGCTGAGATTGGTGGAACAGAGGCCAAAAATGAGTTCGTGGTGTCGAAATAATTGAAATATGGTATTTTTAGGGTTCGGTGAACAGTGTAGCTACAGTAGCTATAGTGCTGGGCCGACCCGGAATGAACAGTACATGCGCGCGGGTGTTTAAATTTAAAAATAACCCAACGGGCCTACCGGCTCAGCCCAAAAATGCTTGGCCAAACGGCCCACTCACGCGCGCGCACAGACATCCAATGGCCGACACGCGGGTGACTGGGATCAGGCCATGCTGGCCCTTCGTCTACCTTCGGCTTCCTTCCTCTGACACAAAACAAAGCGGTGGCCTCAGTTGAAGTGGCTCCGGCAAGGCTCACCGGTGAATGTGAGCGGCATGGGTAGGTTTAGTTTGAGGTGGTGGTTCTATTTTTGGGCTTTGGGAGGTGTGGAGGCGAATGGTAGTGGTCGGCGGCAAGTGAGATGCTCGCGGGCTCCACTGCGGCTCAAAGGCTTTCTGGCGAACTTCCGGCGAGGTTGGGAGTGATTTGACCATCTATGGAGAATAAGTTTCACGGTGGTGATGGTGGTTTAAGCCGAGGAGCTCCCAAGAGGGCTGTCCACAGAAGAGGCCTTACGGCTGGCGGTGGCATGCTTCGGTGTGTTCAGTTATGTGTTCGCGATACTCTGAGGATGCTATATTGGCGGGGAATCGAACTTTAGTGACCGGGGTGGATGATTAAGTGAGTGGCTCACCGGGCTCAGGGGAGAACGACGGCAGAGCTACAGTGAGGGGAAGCTCAATTGGGTGGTTCTGAGGAGTGGAGGAAGTGGTGCAGAGCTTTCAGTGGAAGTAATCGAACTTTAAGGGTGAATTGAGGCGGTGGGAGCAGTAAGGCAGTTTCGGACGCCGCCTGCCCAAGGAGGGGAGAGGCGCAAGTCAACCAGCGCTCTACACGAGGGAAGGAGTGAGGTCAGCAGGGAGATGGCGATTGGTTGGTGGGGCCTTGCTGACAGCTTGGGTGGTAGAGGTGTGAAAAAACGGGATGGCGCCAGTGCGTGCGACCGTGTGGACTAAAGAACATGGAGGCGGCAGCAGCGGTGACGGGTTCTTGAAGGGCACCAACTGGAGAGGGAGATGAATTGGCAAAGGGTAGAAAGGTGGCTTTCAAAGGAGATTGCCAAATTGGGAAGGATTTCAAGAATTCAAACAAACTCCAAAAAGAATTCAAACTTTTGAATTTTGGGATGTTTCATGCATGTCCAAGGGTGCCATGCATGCTTGCAAATCTCAACCCTACGTATAGGTTACTTGATTGAATGACCACTCGTTTTTGGCACCTACGAAATTGGTTTTATTGGCTTCTCAATATATAGTTATTGTGTAATCAAATTTTCATTTAAGAATATTATTTTAGTAAAATGTTTTTCTCTTTTTTAGAATATTGTAGTCCGAGAGACCATGTAGAAGGTCTAGAATATGTTTGTAATGAATAGTTATCACTTTGGTTGAATTAAAATTGAATTTTGTGAAAGTTTCAGAAATTTCAGAAGCTCAGAATTGTTGTCAGGTCTTAGACGGTCTAACCAGACCTAAGATGCATGGTCAGACTGGCCTTGACCTATTCATTAGGTTTTGTGCTTGGTGGTCTGACTGCCATGGGAAAGGCGGTCCGACCAAGCTAGTCTTGAAGCGCTTGATTTGCGTGTCATGGCCGTGACACGACGGTCAGGCAGGCTTCTCGAGGTCAAACATGATGCATGTTTTTGTTGAGTTGAATGATGTATGTTCTGACTAACATGAGTCAAGTACATAGAACTTGTGCTCGAAATGGTTACTTGATCTTTAGATGTGCAGACGGCTTGGAGAACAGTAGTGGTCAACAGCAAGGAACCGTGACTAGGCAAGAGAGCTGAGGTTCGTGTGATCAAGCAAGTCCATGTGAGGCTAGTGGCTCAAGCGAAAATACAGAGAAGACAAGAATCGTGAAAAGGCAAGTTGGTGCATGTGGTGCGCTGAGTGACAAGACAGATGAACATAGAGATGGTTCGAGGTAGACTGAATGCATAAAATGTGACGACTAGTCATTGGGCACTACAGAAAACATGTCAAAGCATGAGGATATGCTTTGATGTGAAGGTGAAGACGGAGTCAAGGGAAGGTGCTCGGAAGCTTCATTGTGGGTATTTTGGTAATTGGTCAAATACCAGGTTGGTGCTTTGATCAGAACTGCATCGCAGGGAGACACAACGGAGAAGTGGTTTAGGTCAAGGAGAGTCAAAATTGCTGAATGGATCAATCAATAAAGGTTTAGCATGTTGAATCTTGTGAACACTGTGAGAAGCATGTATGCATGTGTAAAAGACATGTTAGTGGGGTAGACGGGTTTCCCAAGCACTTAGCAGGTTGAGACCCACTAAGTGGTTCGGGTTATAAATGGGGAGGAGAAAAGATGTTAGATCTAAGGATTTTAGGGTTGAGGTTTTTGTTTTTCCACCTTGCCTCCTTTCATGGTTTGGGGGGAGAGAGAGTGAGTAGAAGTGGAAAGAGTGGTGCTTTAGGAGCACCTTGTAATCTACATACTGCTGTAATCCTTCATCTCTATATGGTAATGAAGATCAAATCTTGTCTCCTAAATTGCCAGTTCTTCACGTCTTGAACTTTGCTTGTATCTTGTGTTTTTATATGATTTCTTCTTTCTCGAGCTTTCTCTTGGTCTTGCTGCGGTCCATGATGAGTAAGAGGCACTAGAAGATCCGAGTTGATCAATCGTTGTCCATCTAGATCACCTTAATAGTAAGAAACAAGATTATGCTTGGTTCGTGAGAGTCCTTGACCAAGATTTTTTTATTTTGTGACATAGGAGTTCTAGACCAAATTCTTACTTAAATTATCTTGTTAGAACATATGAGAATAGATCTAGAAGACTTCATGTCTTAGATCCTCACAGGTAAGAAGTAATTTGAGTTTTAACGTTTTTGGTGTTTTTGTGATCTAGATTTCATTATCTTCAATTTAGTGAATCTATGCCCAAAAACCATGTAGTTCTTGATTTGTTTAGGTTTCTATTATCCTGATTAAGTCTCATGTAAAATTTGAAAGTGTTTGGATGATAACTAAGTAAGCTCTTGATATTTGAGTTATGATTCGAGGGATTTTTAGGTCTGGGAATAGGGGACCGGTCAGACCGGCCCTAGATATGTGATTAGACCGGCCCAGTGATCGACTACCTTCGTCCTCGATCAATGACCCACCTATCGTGACGGTCTAACCAACCTTAGACTGAAGGTTGCTGATTTTATTGGTTTAGATCTTTAGTCATATTTTGTGTGGAGTATAGTATGTGTAATATGAAATTGATGACTCTCATAATCACTTGAGTTAAGATTTTGAATACTATTGGGAAAAAAGTTCCGAGAACCATTCACTCTTCTCTGATCACCGGTATCGGTTCTACATAGTTCTTACATAAATAAATATGATAAAATTAGCACTCGAGTTACTTATAGAGACCAGCTAAAAAAGAGTAGAAATTCTTTTTTTAAAAAAAGACTAAAAAGAAGAAGATTATGTCCCCTGTCTTTTCCAAAAACTATGCTTTCTGAAACTGACCAATTGCAGGAACCTAATTCTCGCGGTTTTATCACTGTGTGTATCAAGGACTGCACGCTAGATTCCGGTAAATCTTCTCAGTTGTCACTGTACACTTGTGGTTCACAGATCAAAGCGCCGTTAGGAACGATGACTGATCCTACAGGGATTTTATTCCTATAAACTTCTTAGGAAATCCCCGTGTTCCAAATCAATCCTATGATTCCTAATTAAGCCTTCTAATTAATTAGCGTTGGGCACCTTGTCACGTATGTATTGTTGCAGCGTGCACGGCGCGTGTTGCCCAGCTGGAGAGAGGTGAGGAGCACGACGACGTCAGAAGACTTCCGGTGATCGATGTGCTCTTTAATTAAACCTGATACAGATCCCACAACTACATCTCCACTTCATGGGTTCCACTGCACGTCTGCGACATACGCAACTTGTGCGTGTGCTTGTTCGTGTGCGTGCCTGTATGTGCAAGAGACAGACCAAAGCTCTCAGCTACTTCCGAGGGAGAGAATGGTATTTTGAGATAAATGGATGAAACGAGTCCATGTTGCAAATTATCTTTTTCCCAAAGGGAGAAATAGTTGGTTAATTATTAACAGCTCACCTTAAAATCCTGTTCTAAAATAAATTATAACAGTTGTTAATTTTTTCTAAAGTATTCGATTGAAAAATAACAAATAAAAACAATATTACATCTCTACGAATAATGTAAAGGGAAAAAATCACGTTAAAAAATCAACGTGTTTTAAACGATTTATCCCTGAAATCTGAAAGACAACGTGTTTTAAACGATTTTTTTTTTTGCTCTGAAATCTAAAAGACGGAAGCTATTGCTGTTTGTAACAGACTAAGACAAGAATCATCAATGAGGATATTCGGTTGTGTTCAGAATTTTGCTAGGATGATTTCCATTGTTTTAGAGGGAAGGAAGAGTCGGCTACAGCACACATACGATACGACGTGGAACATCCAGTCTCCGCTCACAAACTCTTCGGTGAGATTCGAACCCTAATCATTTTTTTTAAGCCGGTGAAAACTAGATACTACTCCTCGCACACGACAAGTACCCACGTGTGGACGTTGCGATGCACACGTGAGTGAGCCCAACAGCGACCAGCTAGACCCAAGGCATTGGACAAACTAAGGCGCGCTGAAATTACTGCCTTGCCCCGGGCATAAACTTCAAACAAAAATATCAACGCAAACCTATCAATCAACCCCTTCTTTCTTCTCCTCTTTCTCCTCCTCCTTACTTTCCAAATCTTTTCTTTAATTAATTAGTTTCCTTGCCCTATCTAAGTATCGATCATACAATTCTTTTCTTTTGAGTGCACACATCATGCAGGCCCTCTAGCTCTCTCTCTCTCTTTTTTCTTGAGAGAACCGCGTGATAGGATTAAATTCACGTCCTTTTCATCTCGGCACTGATTGAGATCTATTTGGCTAGCACCAAGATCGATCCTAAGCTTTCTCTCTAGGTTCCGTGCCATGATTTAGTACACCAAGTAGTAGTAAATTAAACTATTTCTTACCGAGAATTCTCGTGCTTATCTTGTGAAGAGATGCTTAATCAACACGAGGTCGTCATTAATTCTGACAGCTTAATGCTCAAACATTAAGGTTTAGGAATATGGCGTTTGTTTTCTCGGAAAGAATGTGAGTACAATTCCTATGTTCGGAACACGGACCAAACACGACTACCAAATAGTTCTTGGTATATATTTCCAGGAATTAATCAACGCCTTCTAGCATAAAATTAAGATTAAAGTTTGAGTAGATAGTCCATCAGGCTTGCAAAAGGACATCCTTAATTAGGATATTAACTAGGTTCTACCATGAAAGATGGCATCACTTTATGGAACAATTGCAGAGGATATGCTCTACCATCCTACCTAACCCTTATACGTATAGACAATCAAATTGAGTTCAATTCACCAAGACATGTAAGCTAGCTAGAACAGCAACAAACTGTACCATACATATCCACACCCATTAATTTGTATTACAATTGAAGGGAGTTTAAGCTTGTCTTCATCACACCTCAAGCTGAAAACTAAAGCAAAACAAACAAAAAGATATACACAAGTTCCTTATCATGACCAACAAACATATCGATATAATTACACATGTTTAATCAACCCCAAAAACAAGAAACCCCACATAAATTTACACGGAGGAGAGATCACCATCATCATCAAGAGAGAGTAATGAGGAGAGGTCGAGGTGAAAGAATAACAAATGTTCATGCATCCATATCCATGCAACGTGTTTGCATGCCAATATATATGCATGGCAAGTGTGTATCTTTACATACTTTGTGCAGCTACGTAAACAGACAGTTATCAATCACAACAACTTAAGACTTTTTTTTACCGGCAGGTAGCCTGAGTTGCTTCAGAGTTCAGTGATCACTTCTCCGGCTCAGCTGGTGTGGCTTCGGCTTTAGCCGCCGGCTTCTCCTCCTCCTTCTTCTCCTCCTCTTTCTTCTCCTCTACCACCTCCGACGGCGCCGCGACCGCCTCCGCCGCGTCGGCGGGCTCGGCCTCCTCCTTCTTCTCCTCCACGGCGACTTCCCGGGAGGTGGTCTCGGCCGCGGCCGCGGCAGCGGGCTCCGGCTCGGCCTTGGGCTCCTCCATGGGGACGAAAGGCGCAACCTTGTCGAAGATGAAGACGATCGCGCCGGAGAGCGGCGTGGTTCCGGACTTGGCCACCGCGTCGCTTACCTGCTTGGCTCCCGGGAATTCTACAAACAAACATATATAGGTTAGTTTAATTAGATATCAATTAGCTGGGGATTAACAATATTTGTTATTCAAGAGCAAGGAAATTAAAATCACTTTTATTCGAGGAGATGCAGTAGAGGTGCGTATCATTTGTATTAAGAACAAGAAAAAACCATGCAAGGTTATTAAGTTACATATGTAGCCTACTATTATACACGTCTTAAATGCGAGGTTTCTTGCATCTACGCTAAAAAGGAAGTTGATGAGGTTTCAAATAGAACAGTGTGTTTGTTTTGTTGTTTTTTGCTCGACGGGCTAGGCTTTTGTCTGCATCAGCTAAAGTAACGGAGTTTGCATGTGAGCCTCTGTTCAAAGAAACATAGGTGAGAGATTCCTATACAGTTTAATTACGTGAACCTGGCAAAAAAAAATTAATTATGCGACATGAGAATAAATGTTATTTTGTTTAAAAGACAAGGAATAAAGGTTACGTAAGAAATAAACCCTAAGAAAATGACTCGACAAGACTACTAAAAGAAACTCGAAAAGAAGGCAGTCCTATTTGTTTAGCAAAAGGTGATTGATAAATGACAACTAATTCCCTTAAAAAGTATATTATCCTTGATATTTTGAACTCCTTTTGAAGGATATGCATGCATAGTTCTGGCTTTTTAATACCATGGAACAATACATTTGCATATCACAAAAAAATGTATCAACTAATTCATTAAGTAGAGCCCACTATCTACTGACTGCATATACTTCAAGTGCTATTATTACTCTTTAGACTATAAAAAACACCAGCTTCTTCAAGTCTTTTTCCTTTCTTTTTTTCAAGTTGCTTTTCGTTTTTCTTTTTGAAAGATTTACAGCCATGCAAAACCTTGCAAAATTATAGGCACGATTTTTATTTTTGCTTATTCTATTTTTATGTACCATAGAAGTACAAAATAAGAATGATTTAGTTTTGTCATACTTACCAATCTTGGCCAACTCCTCAAGGAACTTGGTGACTGCAGCCGAGTTCTTCTTGATCTTGGCTGGTTTGTTATCCTTTATCAAAGCCTACAATATGTTCAATAGGTAAATTAAAAGGGTTAATAGCTATCACTTAGGTGGCTACTGTTATGTCTCAAGCAGCCCAAATAAAATTACCTAAAAAAACTTCTTACCGTAATCTCAGCAGGAGATGACTCAATAACCTCCACAACCTTGGGCTCTAGCTCTGTCTTCTTGTCTTCAACCTCCTTGCCAACCTCCTCCTGCATACATGGCAGATATATAGCACACCCCACACCACACCCAATCAATAATCAGAACAAAGATACTGAAGAAAGCTAGACTATCACTTCCAGGTGTGGCTATCCCTGCCTTATTGAAGGATTTCAAGAACTCAGCAGCAGCAGCCTTCTTCCCATCCTTGTCGAAGATCTTGTTGAGTCCAGGGAGAACCTTGGTTTTCCAGACACTGGCCATCTCTCTCCTTCAGGAATCTGTGCTACTCCCGACCAACACAAGAGGCGCAAAAAGACACGTAAGAAAATCTTCTCATGGCGCTGAAAAGGAAGCAAAGAAAATGATCAAAGCTGGAAGAAAACATACATGCGGCTAGCTGAGAGATGTCTAGCTGCCCTCAATGGTTCCTGTGGTGCGATGTGCAGTTCTGATCGCCAGCCTATCGATGGGCAAGCGGTACAGGGGCCAGGATGCCATGAGAGTGATATATAATGGGCTGGCAAGAAAGGCACCCTGGGCTTGCAAAAAATTACAAGGATACCCCCACATAACGTGGCATGGTTCCCAGAGGGAGGCAGGGGTATAAGTGTCAAATGGGGAGAAGATTACGGAAACAGCTGACAGCTGAAATGATGGAATGGGTCGTGGAAGGCTTGCAAGCTGTGCTGGCGACCTGGAGTGTAGAGAGAGAGAGAGATAGAGAGTATGATGGTAGGATCCTCTCTGTCATGACTTCGTAATCCGCTCAAGTGTCGTGTCAATTGCATGCATGATTTGAGGCTGTGACTAATTTTTTTAATCAGATACGAGAGCTGTAAGAAACAATTGGTAAAATATAGTATTTTTGAGATATATTTTCTAGAAAGTTTTAAACAGGTTCGATAGTAGAGAAAATCTTAAACACCCAATTAAGATGGTTAAGTTATTATAAAACAGCTCTATTAATAATGTGTCTATGTCAACGTAATGAAATGGAGGGCTAACTATTTATCATTTCCCTTTACCTCAAATATTTTTGTAATGAATATTGAACTGCAAGTATACATTAGTTTCTAGGTTGAAAGATCGCCAACTTTATCAGCATACTTTACAGAGGTAGAATGATTTCTGTTTTTTCAACATAACAACCACATCGAGTTAGTACCAAATAGCTATCTTTTCTTATGAACAATATGAATTGATGAATATTTGTTTTTGCCATGTATCTTTTCTTGATCCTTTTTATTAAATAGTTCTTTTATTTCAAATGATAGTATAAAGTTCGTCGTAGGCCACAAGGACCATCTAAAATCTATACAGTCAACTAGCTAGACACAACAAAATTTTGGTACATTTTGCTAAAATGATAATAACTAATTTAGTAGTCTAATAACGTAGTCGTTACATTTTATTTTAACTTTACACAGTTATGGACCTGACAAAAATGGACATACTGCCTCTTGAATATCCCAAGTCGTCATTTCATTTTTCAGCTCAATCATTTTTCATCTCTAAATTGGTGAAACGGTGCCTACATACATTGAATCATCCTACTCTAAAAGGAGGTACCGGTGAGACGCCACACGCCGCACATCCTTGCCCCGCAGAAGATCAGGCACACCACTTGTGGCACATCCCTACCTGTGGCCCACACTTGCTCGGTGGGCCCCACCTCAAGGAGAGTAGCGTGAGCTCCTCGAAGAAGCAACGCCCCGCCCAATCAGCCCTCATGCCTGGCCCTACGACCACAGCTTAGTATATTTGGTCTCGTTTCGGTTTGGATCTGTAGCTTCTAGTTTCTAGCTTACTATTTTTTAATTATATATTTTTTCTGACTTTTAATTTTTTAGGGTTTTTATTTTTTTATTCGTTTGTATTATCTATGATAGGTTAACTTATTTTTTTATTTTTAAAATTTTAAGTTTAGTTACGACAAAAGGTTATCATAATATAAAATAAATTATAAGTCAACTTATTTCAACTGTACCGAGCTTAAATTTGCCCGGTGCTAAAGAGCCAAATTAAATAAGAAGCAAAAAAATCCAGCAAAGCTGTTATTAATTTACAATGTTAGAATCATGTGCCTTGCTTAACAAAAATAAGTACTTGTGCAAGGACAGCACTCCAATGTGCTGGCATGAGTGGCACCTCTACCAGCATGACAGCTCCCTCCTTCCCCAGTGGCCATATGCGTAGGCGACAGACAGCCGTGATTGTGTTTGCCTCATCCGCTGTATACCATGGATATACCACGCCTTTCGAAACTGAAGGAAATGTCTCGTTTGTCTTAGCCTGTGTATCTCGTAGCTCCCAAGTAACCATGTGTAGTACATGTGTAGTACTGGGTCTGTTCTTTATCTCATAAACTGACGGTTTTTAGTTTTTATTATAGTATCTAACTTTTAAATAGAGTATTTTCTCAAGACAAGGTCTACAAGTTAAACGATCTACACATTAAAAACCCAACATTTGTACCTACCAAAATTACAAATGAGTATTTGTCTTTCCGTAATTTGTACCGTAAATAGCCAAAATTCAAAAATTTCAGCTAAAAACCATAAGCCGCAGCCAAAAAGAACAGGCCAGTGTTGGTGGGCGACAAGTAGCGTGGTCGAATCTTTTAGTGTTCTGTTTTTCGACCCTCAACATTCAGATTAGGTTTTACTTTGGTCTTATACTTCACAATTGTTCGATTCGGTAAGTTTTTTCGTATTGTTGATATATCAAAACCAAATGATAGCACCCTAAGAAGCCCAAATCTGGAGTTCCAATTCCAGGATAATTCTGCTGTGCAAATGGCATGTGTGTGTGCCTGCAGTAACTGACATCACAAATAACTACGGGGTAGCATTTTCCATGTTAGCTCCAAAGGATTGCAAAGCGTCTCGACTTGAAACCTTTTGCCATAGGTATTATATATAACCATATTATCTCTCAAAGGTGTTATAATCGTGTGACATTTTAATACATGTTTTGATATAAAGTTGAGTAGTATCGTATACAGTATTTGTTTTGTAGACAACAGGGTCACCCAGCTTTCAATTGAAAGTGAATAATCTACCCTACTCCTTTGGGAATAAAATTAGGATCTATTAGGAACGGATGAATGAAAAACATAGGAATAGGGTAAAATATAGGAAATGTATATGAATGTAGTGACAAAATATATGATTGAAAAATACAGAAAAAATATAGGAAGAGGTGTTTGGAATGCAAGAATAAAAAAGTACGAGGGCCTCTTTAGAACGCAAGAATTGAGAAACACAGGAATAGGAAAAACATAGGATTACATGTCATGCTTTGTTAAATCCTATAGAAATTAGAAATAGAGGAATGAATAACAAGTGTTGTTTAGTTGAACCACAGGAAAAGCACATGAATTTTAGTGATTGCCATGGTTGTCAGACTCAAAAGAAAATTTCCAAGAGGTTTGAGTGTATATTTATTTTTCTCCAAAATTCCTATTTCCATAGAACTTTTGAAAGACCATGTGAGAAGATACAAGATTATGTTATAATAAACCATTGCAATTTGGTAATGTTGAAAATTTAAATTGCAAATTTGACGAAATTTTCTGGAAATAGGCAGATCAGCTGATTAGACCAAACAAAGGGGACGATCGATCGACCCCATCGGCGATCGATTGCCGCCGATTCTTGGTTCAAACAGGCCAATGTCTTTATCTTGGATGTACAGGGTCGCTTGGAGTCAACCATGATCAATAGCGAGGATCGGTGCTACGCTCGTAGAAGAGCCGAAGCCAAGAACGATCGAAAATGCCAGGTGAGATGGTTAAACTCAAGCAATATTCTCATATCTATGATCCATGAAATATGATCATCAATCAATACATGTACTGATCTACAAATCATAATTGCCGCGCATAATGATATAAGATTAGAGATAATTTAGAATAACAACAAAACATGAATAAAGAATTCCACGAATAAGTCACATGATTGTTGATCAATACAAAAGATATTTATTTAAGAAATAAAATAACATATTTAAAAAATTGTAAACATAAAAGTGATACAATCATCTCTATGATTAACTCTAAGACATATCACTATCAGTACCAAGTATCAACCCCTTGAATGCTTATGTGGTTCTGATTTTAGTGAAGCATATATAGATAAGTAGGGCTGTGTTTTGCATGCCAAATTGCCAACTCAGTCCAATAATACCAGCTAAAATTTTAAAAATGTAGACCCTCCCTTTCGTCTTCAATAACAAAAATTGTGTCCACTTGGCACATGAGTACATGACAACCCCCGTTTGCTGTCCCTTATGAGCCAGGTAACAGGACCTCAACCAACGAATACCGTTTCTTAAGCTGGACATTTATTTATTTATTTATTTTATTCTAGTCAGCAAGTTATGCTTGACTTTGTGCAGCACACAAGCTACCATGATGTATTTCTATCCTACGCAATTACTCCATCCAGTTTACAAAAATAAATCATTTTAAACATCAACATGGTTCTCAAAATATAACTTTAATCACTAATTACAATTACAATATATTTATAAAAATCAATAAAATTATAATAATATGAAAGTGCTTTTCAAAACGAATCTACACATATAATTTTTATATATCTAATCGAAATATTTAAAAAGATATCGACAGTGAAAGTTTTAAAATTTAATTGTATGTATTTCAATACGATTTGTTTTTGTGAACTAGAGAGAGTAGTCAGAAATTGCTCCATGGCAAACTAATCACTCAGGAGTCTCAGGAATCAAGTTTCCACGTCAGGAAGTTACTTGTTACGGAGAACACTCAATTGATGAGCTAAGATCAGTTTGTTAATATCAATATCAATGGAATCAAACTTTTCCTCGCAGGAAAAAAAGGGAATCGAACTTTCGGGCAAATGCTGTTTTTTTTTTGGCACCGGTCAAATCAAGATTTTGGATTACCATCTAGCTAGTACTTGTAGCCATGATATTGATTATCTGAGTTGAAGTTTTGAAGTTGTATGTATAGACCACGTAACTACGTGGACCACTTAGTTCTCTGAATAAAATGGGAGTTGTGCTTGAGACGGCAAACTTCTGAAAAGGATTCTTATGGCGTTTCTTTTCAGCTTTTAAAAATTATTTTTTAGCTTTTCTATAGTAACTATTTTCAAACTAAATGTCTTTTTAAGATAGAGTCTATAAATTAATTATAATACATATTATAACGACTTCATTTATATCAGCAAAAATCACACGCGACTTTCTGTTATTCTACACTCTCTCTCACGAACAGCTTAAATGTCATAAACTGCAACCAAAATTCATAATCCAAAGCTAAAAAGAACATACCCAGTTTCTTGAACACTTTGAGATTATGGGATGCATCTTACAATAATTTAAGATGTTCTGTAATCATATTTTTCACATTTCTTTATACTACAGCCGTATCACTATATAAGTCGTTTTAGCCTTCTCAACTTTTCTCAAAACATAAGTCATTCTACAATTTCGAGACACTTTTGCCCCTTTTGTTCCTGTTATGACTTTAATTAATTTCATCAATAAATGGTATCTTTTTCCATACCTCTGCTCTATTTCTCATGGAATTCCCACCTAACTCTAATCAAATGAGTAAGATTATGGGAATGGTTGAAGAGTAAAAATGTTATTTCACCCACTCTTTTATAATTCTTGTATCTAACTCTAAAACGACCTATATTGTGATACAGAGGGAGTACATATTAAGAACAGTATTTCTTGATGCAAATGATTTAGTACCATCTTACAATGATTGAAGATGCCCAGTAAATCATATTTTTCACATTTCTTTACAAAACATTAAGAGTGGTATCTATTGCTTAAACAGTGGTGTGAAACCATGTGTAGATCACCCCATGTTGTGTGATAAGTATTTAACTTTGCCGGTGTTATGGGCGACGTCGTCCTAGCTAGCATTGCCGGTGCTATCCTTACGAGTCTTCCCCTTCACCATCTGCGGGCGTGAGGCAAGTAAAGACGAATAACATGAGCATGACCAGACATGAACGGCACCTATTCAACTAACAGTTGGCCCTGACAACATATCGAAAAATTGTTCATTCGTTCAATACAGAGATTAAGAAACTACATACAATAGATAATCAAACCCTCACAGCTAGGTAACAGGTACGAACCCACGATCATATTCTCAGTAAATCCTTGGAGCTGAGTTTATTTTATTTCAATTACCTTAGGCGCCGGCAACATGAGGTCGGAGACGTGCACTTCGCTGCACACCGGGAGCTCGATGGGGCGTCCGGCTAGGCTCTTGCCTCCACACAGTGTACAAGGGGCGGAAAGCCAGCAAGGGGATGACTGCGCAGGACACGGGGAGGACGGAGCGTTCGATACCGACTCGGAATGTACGGGAGAGGTGGTGTCGGACGTCGAGGCGAAGGATGACGAGTCGACGATCGCCGGTAGGGGCACGGACGGCGACGCCTACACCGGCTGGGAGGGGGAAGCCAGAGCCGAGGACCCGGTGGGGGGATGGCTAGGGACACTGGCCCAGCTCACGCACGAAGGGGGACGAAGAGAGGAGGCAGGCGTGGGGGATGGCGGTCGCTGGATCTGCGGGGGAGGGGGAATGGCGGTCACCGGATCTGCGTGGGGGTGGGTGGCGGTCGCCAGATCTACAAGGGGAGTGTGGGGGATGGCGGTCGCCAGATCTACGAGGGAGGTCGTGGGAAGGCAGACGCCGGATCTGGAGCGGGGGCAGAAGCCGAATCTGTGCGGTTCAAGACGGAGGATAGGGTGACAAGATGGCTTGTAGCTTTACCCCACCCTCCGGAAGCCCTTCCGTTTGCTCCAGCTTCCAACTTAGCCTGGCCAAAGTTGAAGCTAGAAGCAGCCCCCATAAGCCATATTGAACAGGCCCGATCAACTAGAAGATACCCGCCTGTCAATGCTAACCCTAATCTGCTAATCACGCAGTTGGCACGATCTCTAGCTTGTTGATACGGTTTTCCTACTATTAATTTAAGTTGAACTTAATTGAATTACACGTGGGTATGCGCACATCTAATTGAACAGCTGTACTTTGCATCCAATATGGAATTGTTTGAGCCTGGCTTCTGCTGGCAGATAGATGATGGTTGGAGCTGAGTAAGCCAATGCTCTAGTTTGCTAAGGCAACGGCATTTCATAACTTGTACTCTGTCCATTTCAAAAAAAAAAAGGCACTTCGATATGCAATCTTCGTTAATTTTAAAACATTCTCGTCTGCATATCCACTTACCTTAGCTCAGATGTCTGCAAAGGCTTCCCTTCAAGCTGCTCATCCTCGTCAGGTTCTGTTTCAACCAACCACATAAGAAGCAGTTGTTACGGGAACCTATTGATGATCATGCGACGGGGATTTCGTCTAGTTAATTTTGTTTTGAACGAGCCTGCGAGCCGCGTTCTGCGAGAAGATGAGAATTAGTTCTAGATAGTAGTGTTGCAGTACTACTATGTAATATCTGGCTATGGTGAAATGCAAAACGTTGGGAGTGGAATGTAATGCCTTTGGTGCTTTTGGCTTGAACTCGCCATATGTATGGTCAGGACGACATTCCTGAGATGGAAATTAACTCATAAGATCAGCCCATGATGCATTCTTCTTTCAAGTTTCTACTTTTCACATTAATTATTTATTTCTAGCCTTCTTAGACTTCTGTTCATACAATCAAAAAGGAAAGGCAAAATGCTTCCTGTTCATCTTCCTGTTCTCCTGAGTGCTCTTTTCACGGTATCCATTTATACCCATCTCAGAGTTTTTCCTTTGCATCAGATTCTTCATTACTCAATTCTACAACAGTGGTTCCTGGTGATAGTACAACACAATGAAATGTCATTATTCTGATCCAACAATATATGTGCAACAAGGAAAACAAAATATTACTCACCATTCAGATCATACCCTATAGGCTTCTCTCCTTTGGCAGCAGCAGGAGTGCCACTCCCATCGCCGTTACCTGCAGTTTCGCGAGCAAATTCATTCTGAAGCTCGACCAAAGCTCACCCGGATCAATTCACGCAAGGAATACTCCAGCTAGGTTGCTGTCATTGTCCTCTCGACGCAGCAAGTTACGCACCAACTTAGCCTTCTTCGCTATTCTTCATGTTATCTGTACCGTAGACAGCTAAAATTCAAAAATTTCAGCTAAAAACTATAAACCGCAGCTGTTGTCAAACTGACCCTAAGTAAGCCACAGTTTATTTTGAAAGCACATACCATCATGGCGACGGCAGAAGTGGCGGCGGATTCAGACCCTTTGTAGAGCATAAGTTTCAAGGCACACCGCCTGATCTTATAGAAAAAATCATCTCGTCGCTGTTCAACTCGAATACCAACGACTCGCACATCAAGTCAGCCTCCTCCGCGATGCACTTGAAGCCATCGTTTTGCAATTGGTGCAAAGAAGTTTGTAACCATCAAAACAACAATTGCTAGAAATTAAGCAGGTCACACTTTGGTTCTGTTTGTTGAAGGCAGGCACGTACCACCAAGCCAGCAGCTGTAGCAGGGAATTCACCCTTTGTGCCGATCATATGATGCGATATGTAACGCCCCTTGTTCCTAAACTAGCCGTAGTTGCTAATCTCGAGGATTTAGCACGAAATTAACCGCACAACTAACGGAGTCATTGCAAGACATAGCAATTATTAAAATGTACAACAAAGTTAATCGAAACAAAAGAACGATAAAATAAAGAGAGATAATTTACAACATACAACCGAGTTCACAAATTTTACATGCATGTCCAGACATACAATGAATACAGTGAATACAACTATAATTGAGCATATTGCTTACACAATTATAATTAACCAGATATTTTGGAACCTTTAATCGGGCACAAACTGAAGTAGCGACGGGATTAATTACAAGAAAAACAAATAGCAGGATATCGAAAAAGAGAAAAACAAATAACAAGATACCAAAAAAGAGAAAAACAAATAACAAGATACCAAAAAAAAACAAATAAAAGAAATAAACAAAAGTCAGAACGTTGTACCATCGTTAGGTTAATCAAATAGGTGTTTCGTTCATCAAGATATCAAACCACCCAAAAACAGTCGGCACCTCTCTCAGTAGTAGAGTTTCATATAAACAAACCTTCCACTTTCACTGCCTAGCAAGTCTAATAAAAATCTCCTCAGCACAGCCCTCCCATGGTGAGGAAGAGAACCCCCCCCCTCCCGGCGACAGCCAGCTAGCAGCTCAGCTCCACCCCATCCCCCAAGAATCCCTAAGCCAACCGAGAATAAGGAGCGTGGAGTGAAGCACGGCAACCAGGCCTGAGGAGAGCAGTGCTAGGACGAGGGGGACGAGCTTGTGAAGGAGAAGAGCGACGTCAGGAGGAGGGCAACCAAACCACGCACCAGATAACCAGAGAGCAACCGAGCCAAGCACAAGCCAACTGGGAAGACCGAATCTCGGTTCTACCCAAATCGAGCCCAATATCATCCAACAAGGTATCCTCCATATTCCATGTTTGATCTTTGATATCACTATCACGGGACCACACGCACACGCGGCCTCATCCACATGCATCGCACGAAGCCATGGCATCAATACAAATAGGCTAGAGTAGTGGAAGAGAGAGCTAAGGAGGGGAGTAGAGTATACCAGAGGAGAGCCAAGTTGTGGCATCGGTGTTCACTGTCGGCCACCGTGCGCACCCGACGGCCACCCCCACACTCCCTGGCATGTGAGGAGAACCTCGAGCCCTATCACGGCAAGCCAAACCAGGCAACCACCGTTCACCACCTTAACCTCATTCTTTGACAAAAATAAACTTCAAATTGAAGAGTAAACACATGTAAGAGACAACAACTAGAGGTAAATCAAAAGGGGAATCATGAGTAGAGGGAGGAGCATCGGATCCTAGCGACCGGAGTCAGATCCACCGCGTTGCGTAGGGGCGGCGACCGGGTATCGAGAAGCCGAGGCGTGGTAATAGGGTGCGAGGGAGAGGAGATCTGGCTAGGAGAGGAGTCGTGAGGCGCAGTTCCAAGGAGTTGTTAGAAATTGGCTCATATTAGTAAGGCTCATTTCCTTAATTCCCAAGCATGCATGGTTTAGTATCATATTGCTAAGGCAATGTGAGAAAGACCAATTTATAAGGTGGAGTCCTCACCACCCCTTAATATGGATAGAGATGGTATGAGGAGGGTCCTGGCTAATCACACACGTGCGCACGTATTCGCGTATTTTCGCGTGAAAATCACGTGACTTATGACTTGCGATGCGCGACCGTGCAGTGTCGTGACGTGGTGCGTCATTTGGTAGACCAAGTCCATCTTTATTTTTGTTAAACTCTGCACCACTCTCTCTGTTTGAATGAGATTCAAACATTTGAATGAGGCTTTATTGGGTTTGATGACAGGCAGTTACCAATGGGTAAATGCCTGGTTAAATATGTCATTTATCAAAGGGTAAATGGCTGTTTTAATCATGTAAATTTTCAGTCTGTCTATTTATATGCCTGGAGACGTCCAGAGTATGAGTAAGATCCTCACTGCCTCCATTTCCTTCTTCTCTGTGATCTTGCGTTTTTGTACTGTGCTATCTGAACTTCGTCAACCTTTCTTCCCGGCGTGCACCTCGAAGGATGGAGAGCGGCTATCTCTGAACCATTGTCGCGGAGAGTACCTACACAGAGCAGCAATAAGGTTTCTGGGCAGCGTACATCTACACGACCGCTCACTTCACTGCGTCATCTACATTCTGCACTACATCAAGCCTGCGCTGCATCAAGCCTGCGATGCATCTTATTCTTCATCAAACCTAATTGTTAGTTGTCCGTGCATTCGTTCGACTTTGATACTATAATTTACTTGTGTATATTCTGAAGTATGATGAGTAGCTTGCTGTTAGTTGCGAGTTTTGCATCACTAGTTTATTGTATTTGTCTCCTAGTAAAACTTGGAATTAAAATATTGCCCACATTTTTAATAATCCAGAAACCTTATTGTGAATTTTGTTGCAATACAACAATTAATGGCTAGTGCTTCTGATGTGATGAAACCTGAGAGATTTTCTGGTCAAAACTTTCGTAGATGGCAGACTAGAGCCAAGTTTTGGCTCATTTCTTTGGGGCTGTGGTGGGTTATCCACCCACGGTATTCATTTATGATTGAGCATTTCGTGCAGTTTGAAAATACGAACAACACTGCTCTTGGCTGCATTCTGACTGTTCTGGCAGATCAGCTCTATGATGTGTACATGGACTTCAAGTCCGTCACAGAGTTGTGGGATGCATTAGAGCACAAATATGCAGAGGCAGAGGCAGGTCGCTGGCTCTACATGTGTGAACAATTTTTGACTTTAGCATGGATGAAGCTAAGTCTATAGTTGGATAAGCTCATGATCTCTAGCTACTAGTCGGTGAGATTACGTACCTGGGCTGTGTGTTGCCTCCAAAGTTTGTGGCTGCAGCATTGTTGCTAAACTCCATGTCTCCTGGCGGGATTTTACTACTAGCTTGAAATATAAGAGGAAATAGATTTCTGTTGAGGAACTCATTGCATCCCTCGATGTGGAAGAAAAATCAAGAGCAAAAGATGCACCTATCACCTCTGACCAGAACAACATAAATGTCATAGAGAAAAAGACTGTTGCAAAGAAGTACAAATCCAACAAATCGAACAAGAAAACTAGCTGTAAGAAGAAGAAAACTGAGAAAAAGGATTTGAGGGACACCACCTATTTTGTGTGCGGAAAAGACGGTCATATGGCGAAGGACTGTCACTTCAGCAAGATCAGAGATGGTGAACAGCCAAAGAAGAAGGCTGTCAATGTGCTCATAGGTGAGGCATTGACATCAGGAGGGTATGGTAATCCACCTATTGTCTTTTTAGCACGTCAATCTACTGATTGGTGGGTTGATACTGGTGCTAATGTTCATGTATGTTCTAATATTTCCTTGTTTTCTTCTTAACAGGCAGCAGGGGCTTCCTCCGTCCTAATGGGAAACAGGTTGCATGCTTTTATTCTTGGTGTTGGCACGATGAATCTGAAACTTACTTCAGGGAAGATTGTCCGCTTGAAGAACGTGCAGCATGCTCCAACAATAAACAAGAACCTCGCTAGTGGTTCTCTCCTATGCAGGGATGATTATAAGCTAGTTTTTGAGTCAAATAAAATTATAATGTCCAATTTCAAAAAATTTGTTGGTAAAGGCTATGAGAGCGGAGGCTTGTTCCGCCTAAGTATTTTAGAGTCTTGTTATAATCTGAATATTGCAACTGTTTTAAATAAATGTGAGGCAAATATTTGGCATTTTTGTTTCTATCATATTGGTTTTGATAGTATTGCTAGAATGTCCATATTAGATTTAATTCCAAAATGTGAAATTGTCAAAGGATCAAAGTGTCAATCATGTGTACAAGCAAAGCAACCTCAAAAACCCTTTAAGAGATTAGAGGATGAAAAGAACTTGGCACATTTAGATCTTGTTCGTTCAGATTTGTGTGAAATGAATTGATTATTGACAAAAGTAGGTAAAAGATATTTTCTAACTTTTATTGATGATGCAACACACTACTATTATGTGTATTTGCTAAAAACTAAGGATGAAGCTTTAAACTATTTCAAAACTTATAAGGCTGGGCTTGAGAACCAACTAGAGAAAAAAATAAAAAGATTAAGGTCTGATCGTGGAAGAGGGTACGTCTCTCATGAATTCTCCCAATTCTGTTCTGAGTATGGAATAGTCCATGAATTTACACCACTATATTCACCCCAATCAAACGGGGTAACTGAGAGGAAAACCAGACACTAACAAACTTAGTTAATGCCATGTTACAGAGTGTCGATATGCCTAAGGCATGGTGGAGAGAAGCTATACTGACAGCAACTTTCGTTCTAAACAGAGTAATCACTAAAAAGAGTGAGATTACTTTGTATGAAGGATGGAAGGGGAGAAAACCTAATGTTGATTTTTTGCAAACTTGGAGGTGTTTGGCAAAAGTCAATATACCATTGCAGAAAAAAAGAAAATTCGGACCAAAAACAGTAGATAGTATTTTTCTAGGATATGCTAAAAATAGCACGGCCTAAAGATTTTTAGTAGTTAAATTAGAAACCCCTAAGATTATTGCTAATACAATAATGGAGTCTAGAGATGCTTCATTTTTTGAGAATATCTTTCCTATACGAACGGCAGGCAGTACTTCACGAACAGAGAATATTCAAACTGATAATATTGAAAGTGAGAATAATCAAACTTCTGAACTTCCCACCATTTCTGAACCAATATATGATATCTCTGAGGAGGATAACAATCTAGTCACAGAAGCTCCTCGCAGGAGCAAGAGACAAAGGGTTGAGAAAACCTTTAGTGACGACTTTATTGTATACCTTGTAGATGATGTGCCAAAGACTCAGTCTATAGCGAGATGGCCTCTATTATGGCTAATGGGACTTGGGAGATCACATATCATCATATCGGGTGCAAACCTGTAAGATGTAAGTGGGTTTTTAAAAAGAAATTAAGGCCTGATAGTACTATTGAGAAGTACAAGGTAAAACTTGTGGTCAAGGGTTACATCCAGAGAGAGGGAGAGGATTTCTTTGATACCTATTCTCCTGTCGCCAGACTAACCACCATCAAAGTGCTTCTTGCGTTAGCATCTTCCTATGGTCTACATGTTCGTCAAATGGATGTGAAGACAATTTTTCTTAATGGAGAGTTGGAGAAAGAAATCTATATGGATCAACCAGATGGTTTTATGATTTCTGGACAGGAAAATAAGGTATGTAGATTATTGAAATCTTTGTATAGTCTAAAACAAACACCTAAACAATGGCACGAGAAGTTTGACAAAACTTTGATACCGATGGTTTTGTTGTGAATGAAGCTGATAAATGTGTGTATTATCGTTATGGTGAGGGTCAAGGAGTGATCTTATGTCTGTATGTAGATGACACACTTATATTTGGAACAAACACTGCCATAATTGACGAGGTCAAATCTTTCTTATTTTAGTGTTTTGATATGAAAGACATGGGAGAGGCAGATGTCATTCTGAATATTAAATTGATCAAAAGTAAGGATGTGATCACTTTGAATCAATCCCATTATGCTGAGAAAATATTGATCCAGTTCGGTTTTGAAAATTATAAAGCTTCTCCAACACCCTTCTGTATTTAGGGTTTTGAAAATATTGATCCAGTTCGGTTTTGAAAAGATCAATTAAGATATTTACAAATTATTGTGTCACTTATGTATTTAGCCGGTACCACAAGACTTGATATTTCATTTGTTGTGAGCAAATTAAGTCGATTTACTTCTATCCCGGGAGATGATCACTGGGAGGCACTTGAAAGAGTGTTGTGCTACTTGAGGAGTATAACATCTTTTGGAATATATTATACTGGACACCCTTCTGTATTAAAAGGATACAATGACTCTAATTGGATTTCTGATGCGGATGAGATCAAAGCTACAAGTGGTTGTGTATTTACTTTAGCTGGTGCTGCAGTTTCATAGAGGTCTTGCAAATAGACTATATTGACGAGGTCAACCATGAAAGCAGAACTTGTAGTAGCACATGACACAGTCAAATCTCTGAAGTCGAAGCCGTCCCTGCTCTCCTCCTCCGACATTGGGACGGCCGCGGCACTGCTCTGATCTGCTCTAGGGTTAGCTTGGGTTCCCATCTGGATGGATGGGATGGGCGATGGAGGAAGATGAGGGCGACGTGCCGTGCTCAATTTGAACTTTTTTTTACTAGATACGACGAACTTACTGGACCGTCCCACACGAATTGAACCGGGCCCACATGCACAGTTCCCTTGTGCTAACCCTGATATGCACGATCTCGTGTTGATACGATTTTCCAACTAATTTAAGTTGAACTTAATTAAGACTTCAAAAAAAGTTGAAATTAATTGTGTTGCACATAGGAATGCACGCATATAAACATCTGTACTTAGCCCATAATATGGAATTGTTTGAGCCTGAGTTACGCTGTTCTGCAGGTAGATAGACAGGGACGTTGCCCAAATATTTCGCACTCTGAATTGATGCGTCAAGATAGGTACATTGATGGCTTCCTGTGTTATGCGTGTTTCTTTTGAGATAGCAAAGAGGGGGAAAAATAGGGGGGCATACAAAAGACGCGATAATTTTTGGAACATCAATTTCTGTAGACCCAACTGTAAAAACAATCCAAAATTTTGATACAAGGAGCCTTCCCACTGTCTTTATTGAATGCAGCGTATTCATATTGATTTCTCGAAACAATTTCTCCACTTCTCTCCTATATCGTTCCGATAATAAATCAAAGAGCCATATGTGCATCGCACACCTTCATTCCTCTTACTGCCATCTCGTACATATCTCTTTCTCACTTTTTCCACCTCTCATCCACTCGTAAAAACCACTTTTTTCAGTCACTACTTTTTAGTTTTAATAAAAAATTATAAACTACAGCCAAAAACTATCAACCATAACCAATACGAACACCCCCGTAAGAATGTCATTAAGTAACTTCAACACTGCATCAGGACTAGAGGTACGAGGCAAGATACCAGACTAACAATGCGACCACATTCTCATACATGGGCGTCACCCAACTTGGCAGCTATGTTTCCAACTTTCCAAGTGGCTCCAGTGTTATGCCATTACAAACAAGGCGTTTATGCTTTGCTGCAGGGCTCCGATGTACATGCACCTGAAAACATGGGTCTAGATACAGAAAGAAAACAGAAGGGAGAAGTGGGAGGAAGGAAGCACACCACTAGCATAACAGCACCAAAAACACAGCAGCATCGATCTAGAATCTACACACTGCCAATCACCTGAAAGAACAGGGGGCATCAGCATGCCTTGCATCAAGCAAACCAGCTGCACATATCTGCGGTGCAACTCCGCATTTGAGGCACAAGAGGAAGAATTCAGCAAGCAACTGTAACTACTACTGGGCTTCTTGTCTATCATGTTGCATCTCGGAAGAATTCGGTAGGAACTGATGATGGACAGTGCTTCTTCGCGACAAATTTATACTGAGGAAAGAAAGTTCGAGGAGGACAGCATTAGCAGCAGTATAGTCAACTGATGAAATTGGGGAGCACATTCAGCTACCTTATGTTGACTGTACTTTTCTCTGATTGCAGGAAGATTACTCCCAGGACCAACACTGAAAAGGCAGTGCAGTGCCTTCACACAATCGCATAATTCTGACGGCTTGTATCGTGTGTAATGGGCAAGGGTGGAATTCTGCTTCCAATTTACAATGGGAAGTACATGTTAGCTCATGTAACAATACGATTTGGTAACTTCTAGAAAGATTTGTGAAAAAGGCAACATGACGATGCCACGTACCCAAGGATGCTTTGTTGGCTGGAGTGTGAATCTTGCCAAGAAAATAGCTGAGGCCGCTACTAGTGAAGGAGGGTAAGAAAGTAGATTGTACTCCAGCAGTGATAGCTCAGCGACATAATTGGCAAGGAACTCAAGATGCAAAGATGGATCCTGTACAAAGAAAAGTTGTTAATGCAATGCAACAAAATATATACCTTATGGAGTTGTAATAAGCAGAAGCTGATTAAGAGAGCAGTACCTCATCACATACTTGTGCAGCCCGAACAAATCTCCTATTGTAAGCAAGAAAGAGAGTTAGTCGGATTCGGTTGGTATGGATGTTACTAAGTTCATTTAGATGAAAGAGAGCAGTACCTCAAAAAGCACTTTGTTGTAGGTGCGGTCATTTCAAACTTCAGGTAATTCAGAACGAAAGCTTCCATTTCCAAAACCTGATTATATATGAGTTAGAGAATGGGGAAGACAAACAAGGAACTGTCTGATGTAATAGATCACAGACCTCATCCCTGAAGTATGTATTGTCAGTGATGTAGCAAAACTCTTCTACTTGGGGTGCACATATCTCCTCATATTTGCTGAGATTTGACCATGCCATATTAGCATGCTAACAATGAAATGCAAACCAAGAATAACTGGAAATAAATTAAAATGAACTTGCAGGATCTTAGTAGCTTACGCAGCTATGAGCATGCAAGCAACACCAAGTAATTGCAGCCTTTGGCGATTTATCTCGTTGCCAGAGAGATAGCGGTCAATGTAATTGACTGTTAGGTATAAGGTATCAGGAACAAGACGATATTCTTCAGCAACCTGCAAAAAGAAATGAATTAATATAATGGAAAAAGTGATCTTCAGGCTTTTAATTTATTATTAAATTTGCTTTGTGCAGCAGAAAAGCTTACTTCTACAAGCCAATCAATCAGGATAGCCCTCATGCTTGGGTTTACATCCTTTTGAATCGTTTCCATAAAATCAGTTGATGGTCTTTTCTTGGTCTGCTAAAAATTAAATATAACATTACAACAACAACATATATATAGACAGGCAAGAAGCAGAGCTCCTAGTACTCTAGAGCATATACATAGATCAAATCTAGCCTCAATTGAAGATGTTTTTTGTCCACAGATCAGACATAGACAACCATTTGATTGAATTTAGTTTCGTCCATGCATAAGACTTCAAGGGTATTGATCACAACAGAGCTATAGACTGTATCAACTCATCTATCTACACACCGCCTAACATCATTTTAACACTACTTGCAGCATACGCACACCAATTTGTGAAATTTCAAGTACAGCAATGCAAGGTGTTTCAAAATGGATTGACAATAACTTAGTACATATTTAATTAAGAGACAGGTTGAGACTTGATATTAGATAATGTCATAGTGTCTACATGTTATCTACTTTTCAATTGATTCTTTCTGCAGCTGACTACATTCAAATTTCTGTATACACTAGTATGCTACCATACATATAAACCTTAAATTCAGAAATACTGTGTTATGTGGGGAAAACATTATGTCCGCCGTGTCCGGGCCGGAAACACCCGCGCGCCATAAGAGGGCGACAACGGCCAGAAGAGTCCAGATTGAGTTAGTTAAAGATAATTGTTATCTCTAAGAATTAAGAGTCCAGATTGAGTTAGTTAAAGATAATTGTTATCTCTAAGAATTAAGAGTCCAGATTGAGTTAGTTAGGAAAGATAATTGTTATCCCTAAGAATTAAGAGATGCTATCCCTTGGAGTTAGCTATATAATCCCTTGTAAAGGAATCAGGAAGGCAAGCAAGAACTACTCTATTCTCTCTTCCAACATAGGGCGCAGGGGGAAAAACCTCGCGCCCCTACCGGTCACGACTACGACCTCCGTAGTCGGGGCGCAGCACCGGCAAGCCGTGACATCTTGGTATCGGCTTCGAGCCTATCCTTGACACCTTCCGGTGTTTCGCGGCGCCATCCACCGTCCACCGTTTCCACGATGGCGGGCGCCGGCGAGATGATCTCAAATCACGATCCTCACCTCACCAAAGAAATACAGGCCCTCGGTCATCATCAACAACCACGCCATGGCAATCCAGCGCCTTGAACGGCAGCCGCCGCCCCAATACTCGTCCTCGTCATCCGGCAACCGCGTCAACTCCGGGGAGCATCACAACGATCGACCGCCGCGTTTCCAGAAGATGGATTTTCCCAAATATGATGGCAAGGGCGATCCGCTTCCGTTTATTCATCGATGTGAATCCTACTTCCATCAACAGCGCATTGCAGAGGAGGAGAAGGTGTGGATGGCCTCATACAATTTGTTGGACATTGCCCAAGCGTGGTACATCCAGTGCGGATGGATGAGGCACCCACCATGGCGCCGCTTCACCGAACTCCCGAATCGCGATTCGGCCCTCCCTGCGCTCCAATCCGTTAGGGAACTCGTCGCGTGTAGCGGACGAGCACGGTGGCGATTTCGGGACCGATTCAAGTGCTTCTTGCCGGCGAGTTCCCTACGGGGAGCGAAAGTCCGGCTCTTCACGCCGGCCTTGACCGCCGCTCGGCCGACGTCGAGATCCACAATCCCCAGACGCTAGCGGTCGCCATGAGCCTGGCGCGCAAGTTGGAACTCCGCGACCAGACAGGGGCACCGCCAGCGCGCTCTTGGGCAAAAGGCCTTCTGCCTCCACCTGTACACCGCCACCTGCACGTACAGCCGCCAGCAAGCACGACGACCACACCACCCACGGTTTCGTGGAGGTCGCCAGTGAAGCGCTGTCGCCGGCGGAGATGGAGGAACGGCGGCTCGGCTTGTGCTATAAGCGCAATGAGAAGTTTGGGAGGGTCACAGCAGGTGTGTCGGCACCTCTTCTTATTGAGCCGAGCGCGCAGATGACCCTACTGAGAATCGGAGGACAGACCAAGTCGCCGGGAACCTCGGATATCCCGCACGCGATTGCGGTGTCCGCGCGGCGAGACAATGCAGGTATGCATCCAAGTGGGAGGCGCCACACTCCACGCACTCCTCGATTCTGGCTCCACGCATAACTTCCTCTCCGAAGAGGCGGCGAGCCGCACTGATCTTTTACTACGCCGCCGCGGTGAGATGTCGGTAACGGTGGCCAACGGCGAACGCGTGCCCTGCCTTGGCGTGTTCCAGCGAGCGGCTTTCTCCATCGAAGGGGAGGCATTCCAGGCAGATTTCTTCGCTCTGCCCCTGGCCGGCTATGACGCGGTGCTGGGCACCCAGTGGCTCGCTACCCTTGGCCCCATTCTGTGGGACTTCGGGGCTCTCACCATGTCGTTCTGGCGCAGCGACCACCGCGTCCGCTGGCACTGCGTGGCGGGTTCGGCAAGTCCCGGCCTGCGCTCCTGCTCCGGGCCTGACCTCTTGGAGGCCCTCCTCGCCGACTTTGGGTCCTTTGTTCGTCGAGCCGCATGGGTTTGCCGCCTCGATTCCACGATCACAAACATCACTCTTACGCCGGCTCGACTCGGTGGCCGTTCGACCTTATCGCTACCCGGCCACACACAAGGATGAGCTGGAACGCCAGTGCGCCGTCATGCTGGATCAAGGGCTCATTCGGCCCAGCTCTTCCGCTTTCTCATCACCGGTTCTGTTGGTGAAGAAGGCCGATGGTTCGTGGCGGTTTTGCGTCGACTATAGAGCACTCAACGCCATAACAGTCAAGGATGCCTTTCCTATTCCGGTGGTAGATGAACTCCTGGATGAGCTACATGGCGCCAAATTCTTCACCAAGCTCGACCTCCGCTCAGGCTACCACCAAGTCCGCATGAACCCAGACGATGTGGCCAAGACGGCTTTCCGGACACACGACGGCCTTTACGAGTTCCTCGTCATGCCGTTTGGACTTTGCAACGCTCCGGCCACATTTCAGGCGCTTATGAATGAGGTGTTGCGGCCTTTCCTTCGCCGGTTCGTGCTGGTCTTCTTTGATGATATCCTTATCTTCAGTGCTTCGTGGGCCGATCATCTTCGCCATGTGCGCACTGTTCTCAACACTCTCCAGCAGCACAAACTCTTCATCAAGCGGTCCAAGTGCGCCTTCGGGGTGGATTCCATCGCATACCTGGGCCACATCATCTCGGCGACAGGCGTGGCCATGGATCCAGCCAAAGTGCAGGCCGTCTTCGACTGGCCCCTACCTCGCTCAGCACGTGCGGTCCGGGGTTTCCTCGGCCTCGCAGGATACTACCGCAAATTCGTACGGGATTACGGCACCATTGCCGCCCCACTCACGGCCTTGCTTCGCAAAGATGGGTTCACGTGGTCAAGCGAGGTGCCGAGGCTTTCAAACGCTAAAAGCAGACTCACCACGGCACGGTGCTCGCTCTTGGGACTTCACCCGGCGGTTCGTCGTCGAATGCGACGCTTGTGCCACGGCCGGGCGGTGTTGTTACAAGACAAGCATCCCATTGCTTTCTTCAGCCGTCCGGTGGCGCCACGACATCGCTCTCTGGCCGCTTATGAGAGGGAATTGATCGGTCTAGTGCAAGCCATCCGGCACTGGCGGCCTTATCTTTGGGGGCGTCAATTTTTGGTAAAAACGGATCATTTCAGTCTCAAATATTTGTTGGACCAACGTCTCGCCACCATTCCCCAGCACCATTGGGTGGGCAAACTCCTGGGATTCGATTTTACCGTGGAGTATAAACCGGGCAGCACCAACATTGTGGCCGACGCTCTGTCACGCCGCGACACTGAAGTGGGTTCCATCTTGGCCCTTTCATCACCGCGGTTCGACTTCATCGATCGTCTACGACAAGTACAAACCACGGACCCCGCTCTGGTGAGCCTCCGGGATGAAATAGCGGCCGTGAGAGGTCGCGCCATGGGCCACCGTCGACGGTTTGGTCACTTTCAACTCCAAGATTTACATCGCTCCAACATCACCACTCCTGCACGAATTGGTGTCCGCTGTCCATGAAGATGGCCACGAGGGCGTCCAGCGCACACTCCACCGACTCCGCCGCGATTTCCACACACCTAACTTCCGCTCGGTGGTCCAGGATTTCATCCGCAGCTGCTCCACTTGCCAACAGCACAAAACGGAACACCTTCGGCCTGCGGGACTTCTTCTGCCGTTGCCAGTTCCAACAGCGGTGTGGGCAGACATCAGCATGGACTTCATCGAAGCACTGCCGCGCGTAGGTGGTAAATCTGTGATCCTTACAGTGGTCGACCGCTTCAGCAAATATTGCCACTTCATTCCGCTTGCACACCGCGTACCGGCGAGGCGGTGGCCAAGGTCTTCTTCGGGGACATTATGCGCCTCGCGGCATTCCACAATCTATGGTGTCGAGGCGGGACGGTTTTCACCTCTACGTTCTGGCGCGAACTCATGCGGTTGTGTGGCGCAAAACTGCACATGACCTCCGCTTTTCATCCCCAGTCGGACGGTCAGGCAGAGGCGGCAAACAAGGTAATTGTCATGTACCTCAGGTGCCTTACTGGAGATCGGCCGCGGCAATGGCTTCGCTGGCTGCCGTGGGCCGAGTACGTCTACAACACGGCTTTCCAGTCTTCTCTTCGTGACACGCCTTTCAAGATCGTCTACGGACGGGAGCCTCCATCCATCCGATCATATGAACCAGGGGAGACAAGGGTCGCGGCGGTGGCCCAAAACATGTCGGAGCGTGACGAGGCGCTTGTGAGCGCCGCTACCGCTTTGAGCGAGCTCGGGCAACTTACAAGCACCACTCGACAAGCACCATCGCAAGGTCCAGTACGCCGTCGGGGATTGGGTATGGCTGCGCGTCCGTCATCGGGCCCCGGCACATCTCCGACCCGCCTGGCCGGTAAGCTGCGACCACGTTTCTGGCCGCATGCGAGTCGGCGATCATCAACGACGTCGCGGTCCGGCTGACCCTTCCTCCTAGGGCGCGTATGCACAATGTATTCCATGTGGGCCTCCTCAAGACTTTCGTCGGGACGCCGCCAGATGGGCCTCCACCCCTGCCGGATATGCACCACGGCTGCAGTTCGAGCAGCCGGCGCGGTTCGCACGCGGCTTGCGCGTGGTGGCCGCCAAGTCCTCGTCCGGTGGAAGGGTGAGCCTCCGTCCGCTACTTGGGAAGACATTGGCGCCTTCATGGAGCGCTATCCGTCATTCCATTTCATGGACGAGCCGCTTTCGTCGAGGGAGAGATGTTATGTGGGAAAACATTATGTCCGCCGTGTGTCGGTAGGAAACACCCGCAGCGCCATAAGAGGCGACAACGGCGGAAGAGTCCAGTTGAGTTAGTTAAAGATAATTGTTATCTCTAAGAATTAAGAGTCCAGTTGAGTTAGTTAAAGATAATTGTTATCTCTAAGAATTAAGAGTCAGTTGAGTTAGTTAGGAAAGATAATTGTTATCCCTAAGAATTAAGAGATGCTATCCCTTGGAGTTAGCTATATAATCCCTTGTAAAGGAATCAGGAAGGCAAGCAAGAACTACTCTATTCTCTCTTCCAACATAGGGCGCAGGGGGAAAAACCTCGCGCCCCTACTGGAATCACGACTACGACCTCGTAGTAGTGGGCGCGGCTGCCAAACAAGCCGTGACATACTGATTCTTGTTATCTTGTGGCATTTACTATTTACTTTCTTTACAGAATGTTCAGATCAAAGTAACAAACAATCAATGGTCCCAAAGCATTGCTGGCAATTGACAATAAGGTGTATGATGTAGCCAAGACACCAAAAGACTTCAAGACAACAAGCTGAGAAAGGCAAGCAAAACCAAGAAACATGTACCGGGCTGAAGCATATCAGCATTCAGTCCAATGCTCATGTCATGTAGAAGATATGCTAAATAACATTCTGATAAGAATTTGTTCTATTGATCTATTCTAACATGCGTTAATCAACAATCCCTATTGGCTAAGTGCACTGATCTGTTCAAAAAACGAGTGAAGTTGGTTTGGTGCCATCAGTATAGAGTCTTTCCTTCAAATTACGGATGCAATTGCAATCTACCCCATAATTAACAACATGAAAAGTGATTTTGCTCTGAACATTGCAACCAGAACAGTTTCTTATGTTCACTGCTTGAGAGAGTAAAATAATTTTGGCACCAACTGAGATATAGAAGAAAAGAATGTGTCACCTCAGCCTCACGCAAGTGCATGTAGATATCAGAAACAAGAGTAGCACACAACTGTGGATCCTTATAGTTATTGTCAACATCACAAATGTGGTCGATTTCCATTGGGGCAGGAGCATCCTTCTTCCACTTAGTTCCTGCTAAAGAAACAAGATATAACAAAAATCAACAAAAATCTAACAAGATAAACTATAAAGCACACATCCTATCATTTCAGCAAGCAAAACAAACCTTCATCATCTCTATCCTCTGATATACGCAGGTTTTCATTTGCTCGTCTCTGCAAGGAAGCGAGCATTGAGGAGTCCCCATTATCAATGTACTCGAAGTCAGGGCTTTTCATCGAATCGCATGTGGACACCGTCTCATCAATGGAAATGGAATCTCCTGAATGTGCAGGAGACACGAAGCTGCTGCAGGGTACAATGGCAGGCGCGACAATCGGCACGACGGTAGGCACTTTGGGAGGAGGAACACTCTCTTTTCGCGTGGTGCTGTCATGGCGAGATATGGCCGGAGCTGGCTTGGTGGAAGCCGATTTCACAGCAGAGCCGCAATTCGAGCTCGTATTGCGAACACTTGCCAAAGATCGCTTCTTCACAGGTGCAGCTGAGGTTGCTGAATTCAACCTCTGCATATGAATTGAATAAAAGGAAATAATTTAATTCAAATCTCTTCATTTGGGACTCCCCACCAATTAGGCACAAAATGGATTAAAACTTGTACAAATATTAGAAGTGCATAATACTATCATTATCCTATTACCGATAGAAGATTCCAAAGCAAACAAAGATGAAAAATCGCCACTTGGCGAACACCAAGAAACTTTCTTTTGAAATTGACAATAAACTTTATGCTAAACTCTTCCCGTACAGTCCAACCTTGTGACCATCAACCTTTTGACCCATGAGATGTAGCCTCATAATGAGCAATAGAAAGAGCAGAAATGGTAAGGCTGCAAAGCTGAATGAGAATAGCACTAAGAAACGCATCAGCCATAAGATCTGGGAATGTGCGAGAGGAGAAATCGTGCGTCGGCTACGCAACGAGAAATCCAAGAAATGCTGCATGAAATTGAGGAAGAAATCGAAAATCTTGCCAGCCAAAAGAGCCCAAGAAATGTTGCATCAAGAACACAAATACAAAAAAACACTACAGAATGGCCAAAGGAGAGAACAAATCGCAGCGCACGTCCTTCAATAGCAGAAAAGACTAAATCTTCCACAGATCGCTTCGATGGCCACCACATCACCGCATCAGGAATTCCCAAGAACAATGCACTTGATCCATCCGTAGAACAACCAAGAAGCGACAGAAAGCGACAGCAAATTGCGCCCGTAGCCTCTCCACAACCTTCAAAACACTAAACCGACCAAAGATCCCAACCCCAGACGAGAAAAAAAAAACACCAGCAATTTCACAAGACAATCCCCCAATCCCGCAACGATCCCTCACGTTCGGAGCCTTACCGCATTGCCCGCCGGGGGCGCGACCTTCCCGGAGCAGGCCCTCCCTCCCGCAGCGACGTTGGTGATGTTGCCGAGCGCGACGCGCTTCTTCGCCTGCTGCGCGGCCGAGGGACCCGCGGCCGCCTTGGCTCCCCCGGCGTTCTCCGTCATGGCGGGGCGCTTCGCCGTCGCGGTCATCACCGACGACGAGCGGCGGGAGGCGGCGGCTTTGCTCGACATCGACGGACGGCGGGGGGAGCTCACGGCCACCACCACCCCTGGCGGAATCCTCCTCGGGCTGGGGCTAGGGTTTGTGGTGGGGAGCGGAAGGGAGGAGGAGACGAGGTCCCGACAGCGCCCAGGGGATTGGGAGGGGAGGACGAAGGGAATTGAAGGGCGGGGAGAAGAAGAGATGGCAGGAGTGACGCAGGGGTGGCTATTTTAAGAAAACACCCCTGTACTTTCAAGATTGTTTCCTATTTAGGAGCTAGTAGTATTAGGCAATGAGTGCAATCCATTCACGTTGTCTTCTACTAATTCAACTATTCAAAATTCAAATAGCATGTGTCCGGTAATCCAATCCGGAATCGATTTTCTGTTCATAAAAAGGATTTGTCCTTTTTTCTCGGCCGTGTTTACGTCACAGGACCGATTTTTGCATCAACCAAACCAACAACGGAGAAAATGCAGCAAATGCAGCGTAGAGTAATGCCTTTGCACACATGTAATAATTAGCACCCATAGAGCAAGATTAACTTTAACTAGCTACGTAAAAAATAATCCAAATATTTCCTTTCGGTCTTTGGAGCGGCTGTAGGAGATGTCCTCTGTAGAGCTAGGTCAGTGACACATGTCGTATGCCGCTACTACTACTGCGATGATGAAGAGAACTAAATTTACGAAAATATACATTTAAGGGTCATATTTGAAGAAAAAATTTGTATATATGCGATGTGCAGTAGTTTTGCACATATATACATAATGTCACAAGAAAATTTCTCAAAGTTCATTTCTTCCGTTAGATGCTCTCAGTGTTTAGATTAGAGCATCAAGTTCTCAAAAAAATAGATTAGAGCACCAAGATGGTCATTTGTTTCGTGGCAGTGTTACCTAGAGATATCTTTTGAATTTTGAAATTTGAATCCGCATGTGGGAGTGGAGCACCTAAGACACAGTTAAGATGTTACTATAGTTAAGATGATACTATTAGAGATAAACCCATTCCCCTTTCTTTACCACGGAGTAGCAGCCAGCGGAGGGAAAGGGGCGTGTTTGAATCCAAACCGATCGCGGCCGTCCGTCCGCTCCGCAACGGTTGGATCGTCCCTCGTGGGGAGCGTGAGGGGACGCGGCTGGCCCCCACCGGTCAGCTTTTCCTCGCGGTTTGAACCCTTCGTTACCTGCATAAGGGCATCTATAGTGTGCAAAAATAGGGGGTCTTAAGTCACCTTAAAGTCGACCTTATACATTACAGGAGTGATCTTAAGCAGGCCATAAGCAAAAAAACCTTAAGACCAGGCCTCAAGCTAAAGACCTGGCCATAAGCATTAAAATACATTTTTTCTTTATCTGACAAGTGAGATCATCTTAAGACTAGTGGGTTATATACATTACAGCATTGACCTTAAGGTTTAGATAAGACTCATCTTAAGACCTCTTGAGTTATATACACTATGAATGCCCTAAGCGATCAACTGTAAGCACATACCACGTTGGGCCTCGGACGCAGACGTGCTTTACGTGAGGCGAAGTTACCTTTTACCTGGTGGGTGGGTGAGCGGAACCGAGGAAGGAGCCTCGGTTTTAAATTTTTTCGAACTGAGGGTAGAGTTAAAAAGGGAAAGATCTCGGAGTGTGCAAGCAAGATGCAGGAGCTATGCTAACGTTACAGGAGGCACGTGGGGCCCACCTGTCTCTGGCTCCGTGCCATTTTGGATCCGAGTAACGCGGATGCAGGTGGCCAGTGACCGTTCGTTCATGCAGGCGTGATGACGGCCAGTACTCTGGAAAACTCGTGTAGGAGTAACCGCATTTGGGGGTGTGTTCTTTTGAGTTTTAGGGCGTGTTTGGTTTTTAGTTAAACTTTGTCATGTCACACTTGTGGTTGTCACAGAGAAATTAGCTGTTGTTTGACTCCTGAATAAGCTGAGGCAGCCATATAATTTGTTAGTTCATTTTCGTGCAAAATTACGTCACACTTGTGGAGGCCTTTTTCTTCGCCACACTCTTTGGCGGCGCCACAGACTGCATGGCTAGCAACGGCCCGGAACCAAACATGCCCTTAGTTTTTAGTTTATAATTTTTGAATTATGTTTATTCGTAAGAGAGAGTATAAAGAAAGAGATAATTGTATACGATTTTGTCCGGTATAGTTAAAGTCTGTACAGTGTCTACTACAATCGATTTGTAGATCCTATTTTAAAAAATCGTACTATTAAAGGCTAGTTACTATAACAAAGACTAAAAGCCATAAGATGATTCGAATTTAGCCTTGCAAAAGGAAAATAGTTACAAAATGCTACTACCATACTACTCCTGCAAGTATGTGCCGGTACGTATTTCCAAGTATAGTACTATTAGTATGTTTAGAACAGCAGAATTTCGCAAGAATTTATTTAACATGAAATAGCTTATTACATGTAAAAATCGGGAGAAATTTTTGGATTCGAGCCTAACTTTGTAAAACTACTACCAATATAGCCGAAGTCACCGTCTTGTAGTCACCTGTTGCAAAAATTCATAGCGGGAGTGCGCTCCTTAGCGGAAAATTGGGTTGCGAATGCCTAGCAGTGGATGAGGGCAATCAGCGATAAGGTACTGTATCGAGTTAGATTTTGAGCTAGATAGTTTAGGGAGACTGCAAAAGCCGCAGAGAAGGCAAGCCATGGGCATATTCTTTAACGGCTTCTAAAAGTGGTTTTAATTTTTGGTACAGTATATAACTTTTAAATAGGGTATTTTTTGAAGGCGAGATATACAAGTTAATTATAGTACACGTTAAAAACCCAACATCTGTATCAACCAAAATCACAAGTAAGTATCTATCTCTTCGTAATATCTGTCGTAAATAGCTAAATTTTAAAAAATTCAGCTAAAAATTATAAGTCATAGCTATATCAAACAGATCCCACACAGGCGAAGGTGACCGTAGAAAGTTGCTAGAGAGAAGTGTGGCGTCTACCGACTATGTTTTAGTGAACACATGCTAAATAGGAGTGCCCCAACCATAATTAATGATTTTTGTCGTACAGTCAAGTAAAATCATATAATCACGGTACATCACTTCACACAAGGGTGAATTCGGTACATCACTAAAATAAAAATAAATACGGGTGCATCCACAGTGTTTTCACGCAAATGATCATTAGTATACGCTTAGGACATGCTTGGGAACCCATGGATTTCATATGATTTTACAGTCAACTCAATTCTCACAAAAAAAAAGGAAAATCCATGCCTTTCAAACAGTCCCTTAATGTTTGAACTATAGAACATCTCTGATCAAATCCGTTATTCAAATAAGCTCTTTTATGGTACACCACTTACCCCTTTAGAGGTAAGAGGAGTGATGAAAAGAGGAGCCATGTAATCCTAGCCGATGATTACTCAAGGGTAATTTTGGTAAAAAGAAGATTAAGCTTATATACCCGATCTCAGCAAAAAGAAAGAATATCTTAAATGGCTCCAATAATTTTGCTCAAGGTTTACGGACTCATACACATGCCCTTTTTAGCATTAGGATATGCGTACATTCGTAGTACATTTCACTCCTAGATAGCTACTAGTATCTGGTATTGGGTGTTTTTTCAAACATAAAATAGTTGAGATCAACCTCAATTGAGTAAAATAAAAAAAGTTGACTTCGTATTTCAATTTGACATGTAAAACTCCATTATATTGAAAGTGAAAAAAAGCATATGTATTCGAACTATTCAATCCGCTGACATTCCTACATATGATGTTGAGAATAACAAAATAACTTTGTACGGTATAATATGGTAGGGAAGATTACTATCAGCCTACAACTAAAATATTTACCTTATTAGCAGCCTTGTTTAGTGTGTAGTAATTGACAATAGTAGCGTTTGAAATGCAGTAGATGACATATTACGTCCCATAAAGTAATTGGAATATGAGCCATTCGATCGAGAAAAATAGATGGTTCAAACTAATCTCGGTGTACCTAAAATAATCCTATTCAAATTGTTGGCCGCAGGGTTACTTATATCAATCACTTTTTCACAAATCTTGTGTACATTCGAGTGCTATTCTCGGACAAGGCTAGCTGCCATGCTAATGCTATAGAGAGATGTCGCAAACAGTAATGAAGAAAGCTATTCAAATCATAATGGCTCCATTCTTTTCAACTCACGGCTTCTCCCGAACAAATAAACACGACAGCTTCTCCGTCGTTGTTTCAAATGATTTATTGGGATAACCTTTTCAAAGTGGCTTATCGATATTCGATTCATTGGCATAAGCATTCGCGTTAAAGTCAAAAACCATCAGCCATAACCATAAATTATAAATTGCAGCCGAAAAGAATGAACCCAATCTCTCGTTTGACCGATGACCGCAGGACATTTTACATGCTTCAGCACTGGGCTCTACCAATAGAGAATATTTATTACCACTGGCAAGTACCGCTGTCACGTACAGTAGTAGCCTTAGTTCATGTTTTTGGATGGGTTCTTTTGAGCCGTGGTTTATGGCTTAAATTTTTGAATTATGGCTGTTCGTGAGAGACAGTATGCCAAGGAAAATAGTCGCATACAATTTTGGCTGATATAGCTAAATTCAATATACTTAAGCTGAACAGCCCAAATCCCATCTAATAATCTTAACCCCCGGCCCAACCTAATTAAAACCATATCCAAACACAACCCAACCCAACCCTTGCCCAAACCTAATTGTTTCTGCAATGCGATAGGGGTAACTTACTTTTTTTAGACAAAGGGCTAACTTGATATATTAATGTGATGGCTGTCGCTATCAATAGGTTCAAGTAATAATTCTTAAGGACAAGGGTGGTGGCAATGGCGAGGAAAAAGGGGCTAGATCTGTGATTTAGGGACGATGCAGCGATACATATGCAACTCTTGAGAGCTCACCAGATCTCCCAAACTTTACAAAATGGACGGAAGAATAGCCGTCTGCTATTGGGTTAATGTGCTCTAATTTTGTATACGATGTTTAGCTCTTATTAATTTTATACTAGTAAGGTACTCGTGGTTACAATGAGATCCCAAAATAGGATAATACATGTCATCAATCATTACCCCAACACCAATACATTACACCGAATCTCAAATAAATGATAACATGAATTTTATACTATGAAACCAAGATAATTTGAGCTTCCTTGTATACATGATGTAAAAAGCATGTCAAAGTACATGCATGGGTAACTCATCGAGCAGTTTCAGTTATAGCAAAGCTTGGTGTTCGCATTATACATACTATAACAGCAAATCCTACACTGCAACCGGTCTACAAATATAAGGAACTGGATGTTACAAATTAACAAAATAAGTATTGAGAGAACTTGAAACTTCCCCACTAAATTTGTCCTTCCCCATCAATCCTATATCGTATCCAAGACCAAGTGTGCAACCATTCATGTACATAACAGCATGTAAGACCATTTTTCTTTCATCACCATTTTGCTTTCATTTCCTAAATGACAAGTGATTTGGTGATTTGGAATGGTTTACCCATGCTTATCTAAATTCGAATGAGGAAACTACCTAACACAGCCTGTCAGTCACAGCCTCATAGGCATCTGTATGCAACAGCAACACCGTTCTACCTAGTGCAGCTTCCACCACAAAGGAGGCCACAGGCAAAGAGACAAACATGTTGAGGCACCCCCCGGTCGAGACACACGAGCGGCCACAAGGGAAGCTCTGTGCATGAACAACATGGTCTACTTAGGGCATTGATAAGTGTAATTACTTTTCTGAAGAAAAAAAAAACTGCACACACAAGGCACACCAATGGAAGTTGGAACAACTTTTTAGCAATAGCATTATGACCTTTCTTGCAATCTTCTCATGCCTCATGAGAAAATCAAATTTTCAACACATGGATCAAGAAAGAAATGACAAAAGGCAGGAAATTGAAGCAAGAACAACTGAAGATTAAGGTAGATTATAGCATGCATACCTCAACTGGTTTGCACGCGTCCTCTCTTATGCACCAATCTTCTCCGTTTCAGTTTACAACGGCTTCATATCTAGACTCCACCCATGGCACGCCGCTGCATCATTCACCTGTGTCTCTCCTCACCAACATGCTTCCGAAACTAAAACAATCACCATCAGGAACGAGCCCAAGGGCACAAGTGTCAGTTGTGGATGGTGTCGAATGGTGTACACCTGATATTCTAGCAACACAAGTCAACACAGTGTCATCCTTTCAGTGATTTGTACCTACATGGATTAAAAGGTTACATGATTAAGCGAAAGATTCATAGTTATCTTAAGCATACGATATGTACCATCTGGTCAGGCAACAGCTTCCCCTATCAGCTCAGTTCAAAAACAATCTATCCAAGAAGAATTGAACAGAGTCTCCTCAACCAAGAGAGAGAGAGAGATTACTGTCATATTATGATAGCATGCCCCTATGTTATTTGTTACAATATATTGATGTTTAGTTCAATCACCAGTGGAAGAGGTTACTTTTCGACTGTATCAAATATTTCCTAAACCTTTGTTTTCCTGGAATGTGTAACGGATTTGATATTTTAGGTTTTGTGCAAATTAGCAAAACAATATGTTAGAGTTTGCTCAAGGCAATGGATAGATGAAACTGAAGTAGCAAAGCATATTGTCGGCTTGACATCTAGTCTTGCAAATTGCAAATTCAGGCAGGTTACATTTGTTTGATGAGGATCAGTAACTTCAGTAATGACCACACAGAATCTTGTGCATCTACTATTTCCAAATCAATGCAAAATCAAACACAAATGGCCACTGGAAGATAGAGAGGAGAAAGGGAAAGGAAGATGATACCTTACATCGAGCTCACGACAAAGGTGATGCTTGCAGTGGGGTCGGGAGGAGACACTACGAGGAGGCTCGTCGAGCCATGCTGTAGCCAAGCCGAAGCACTCGTCCCCAAATCCAAGAAGCCAATCCCATTCTAACCCAAGCATCAATTGTCTATCCTTTCAGTACAAATCCGATGTGGCTGATGCTCAAAGACTATGCTCCTTGAAGATTTAACCTCTTCGATTGCTTTCTTGATCTGGTTGTTTTGCCTCGATTCTCTTGTGTTCTTGTATACTGTGACATGTGAGAATATATTTAGAGCCATCTTGATCATCCTCCACCCACGAGATGTTATATTCCCCGTTTTCGGTTTTTACCCGATTTTAGCGCAACATTCCTTCAAACGGAAAAATATCAGAACTTTGCAATAATTTTCTTGATCATTGATTGGAATAGATTTTTGACATCCTAGAGAAGATGCATGTTAAGTTTAATGTCATTTGGACCTTCTATATGAAAGTTGTGTGATTTTTTTGTCTTGTTCGAGCTGAATTTCCTATGTTGATTTGTAAGGAAAGGTAGTATCACCCTTTACACGGCGATAGTATTGCAGCGATAATACCACACCTTTCATGACAGTAGTACTGTTGTAAGGTGTCAAGTTCCATTTGACTTAATTTTTCTTAGGAATTTCGCTGTGGTGGTTAGACTTTAATCTTCATAGCTTATCATAGCTATTAGAGCAAAAGACTAACAATTTTTAGACAGAAGATTTTAGAGAAATTATTATCGGTATGGTTCTTATTCACTCTCTCTAGGCGTCACTTTCAGCCCTACATCATCAAAGTTCCACAGGTTCTATTGCCATCTTCATACAAGCCATGCAGCTAGTGCAACAGGTTCTATCACCATATCATGCAGCAAGGTTTCACAAGTCACAATTATAAAATCATAAAGTAGATTGACACCAAATGGGACCAAATTTTCATCATCAAATAGATGTGCCGTCACCAGAAATGGCTAACTGGCAAGTACTATACTACAGCCGATTCTTACACCATCCGTACAGTGTTTGCCTTCAAAATCCTACGTAGTATATATGACGTGTGTGATGATTTACACACCCTTTCATTTTTCAGTTAGGCAGGTGAATTGCAACGTCAGGTGTTCTGACAAAAGAATTCTGGCTGATAGACACGATCTCATCTGCAGCTGAGGAGTCTCTTTTCGGTTCCAACACGCGAATTCTGTTTGCAGCTAACTCCTTTGTGAGATGTTCAGTGTACTGCTCCAGTGACCTTTTGAAATCAGCAAAGCACTTGTCACAGGGATACTTGGTGCCATTCCCGACAGATGATCCAACAACTGTGCCAGACATGTATGCACCGCATGAATCCAGAATGACACGCTCGCGCTCGTGGAAGTGGCACACAACAAGTGTCTCAAAATGCTGCAGCGAATGAAAGGCGTGTAAGAATGAGTTCAGTGGCATAGAGAACTGTGCAAGAGGTACAAAACTGAAGGGCGTATTTTTGCCATGTACTAGCATTCAGGTCCACAAGGGCTGCAGCAGACTTTAAAATACTCATAGGACTAAGGGGGTACATGATGTTGATATTTCAGAGACTCATTTTCTTGCTCTGTTTATTCAACATTCATTTGCCGTAGCTGACCGTCAATCTTTGGGCACATTATTACTAGGTTCATGTAACAAACATGAAAAAAATATAATTGGTGTCTTTATTACTTAAAAACGTTCAGAAAACATGCAAATTTTGAAGTTGATAATTCCATGACACAACAAATATTTCCTTTCAGAAAGCACCTCACAACTAAAAACGTTCAGGAGATGACAAGTACAGCTGGTGTGATAGGAACATAATAGCTATAAGGATGTTCCAGTAATCCCAAATTGTTTGTCAAATAGATCAAAATTATAAGCAAGGTGCTTTCATGTATATAAAAATAAACCACCGGCATTTTGAAACAATTAAGTTCTGCAGGAGCTGATTTGCATACATCATTAATTTTAGGTGCTTCTGAATCTATGCAGCTTATTTTTTTGGACCAGTGTACAAGCGATGCTGTAATATGACAGCAGAGAATCTTTTTTTCCCAGCACGAAGACTAACCAAGATACCACTTTTACCTTGACAAGAGATGAGGGATTCTGTAATTACCTTTGGAGGCATCCGAAGTGAATATAACATTGTCTTGCAGGATAGTAGAAAAGCAGTCCGATTATATGCCAAGGAATTCTTTTCACCAACAGCTGTATTAGCCGAATTTTTGTTGCCTGGCTCATTAAAGTATGGTTTATCATTCAACACAAGGCCTTGGATGGAGACCAGCACCTGCAGTACGGTGGAATTTGACTTGCCCCACCTCTCACATCCAGTACCCCACCAGGTGTTCAGAAGGCTAAGGCAAACTTTTCCACTCTCATACAAGTTTGGATTTAACCGAAGCCCACCTGAATGGTAATGAACTTTCTGTACATATTTGATAGGTTTTTGTTAAGAGATTGCATTGATGGTGATGCCAATAGAGAAATAAGGGGAAAGCGGGTGTCAGTGTCAAGTGGTTACATACCGGTGGGCATCGCGGGTATTCAGCAGGAAAACGTATGTCAAAGAAGAACAGTCCGTCATGATATGGAGTTCCAGCAGGCCCAACTATAGCAGCCCTAAGCAGATCAATCCTATCCTCATAAACTCTAACATATATAGATCCTGCATAATTGAAACCAAACTGAAATGACAGATCCAAGTTATCAGTACTAAAAGAAATCAACTGATTTCAGGTACAAATCCTCTAAAATAAAGATCACAGAAAGATCACAGGCGCACATGTCAACCATATGAAATGACACATGTAACACATTAGCCTTGCCTTAGTGACATAATTTGATAGTTGCCCATTCTTTTCCAAATATAAAATGATTATTTTCTGAAAACATGCTATATCCACTATGATAAGATTATATGGAAAGGGTCAACATATGCAAAGAGCGATGACTGTATGGAGTATGGACACAACAGTGACTGCTTTGAAGTTTCTGTAGTTACATTTTGTGGCACATTAGTACACTAACAAGCATGAATAATGTCACGAGCTAGTTTGGGACTGAACAACCATGTCAAAACTCCCAACCACACAAGCAAATTATAAGAATCAATGACTATATCCCAATCAATTCCAGCTAGGGTATTGTGACACTACCTTGAAGTTAACAAAGATTTCATGTACTTTCTTTTGGCAGGGCAAATTTATCAGATATAATGAGCATAAACAATGGTGACAATAATAAAGGACCACTAAACGCCATTCACCATCAATGTACTGATAGTTTGATGAAATCATGAAAATAAACATACTGATTTATCATATAAAAAATGTACCGACCAGGTAGATCTTTCTGTAGAAGCTTCCATTCATTTTGGATTGTCTTCACCCAATCTTTGGTGGTCTGGTCACATATTTGGAGGTGGAAAATTAATTTATAGTTGGATTTAATACCAGAAATAGAGTTCAAGAAATGATATAGCATACCTTCCCTGGTGAATGCTTTGCATAGTGGTGATCCGAGAAATCTTGAACAACATCAAATTGGTTAAATGGCATGTAATCATCAGTGTCAGATCCATGTACTGTCCATGTCATCGATGAGATAATACTTGAACATTCAGGCTCATGTTTTTGCAGTGATAGTACAGTGCCAGTCCCACTTGAACAGGGATCCAAAAAACTGTTATTTGCATTGACATTTACAGTGGAGTGTGGAGCAGCAGCTGAAATCCAGGAGACTAGTTAACTAATGTCAAATAGTTATGTTATCACCAAATATTTAGTTTAGAGTTTAGGACAGATATACAGGATGGGATCCTATTTAATGCAGCCTAGACCACTCAGCTCACTGAGGCGCACCGCAACACTACCTATGTGAAATTGCATATCTGAACTGTTACTCCCACCCTAATGAATGACAGCTACTTGCCCCGCTAAAAGTTAGAAAGTTGGGTGCCGTTTTAAAGTAATCCTACAGTGTTAAATATAACTAGTATAGCAATAAACTATAAATATTCGATATTTCCTATAGCAGCGAATACCACATTTGAAATATATGGCTGAAATCTGCCCTTGTAAGCACGTTACTAATTTACTTCCGTAAATCAGTGCTTCAGCCCCCATGAAACTCCTAAGTGTCTCCATCATGCATATTTTTTGCATGCAGTAAGAAAGACATTGAATATTTATTAGTCAAGAGTCACAACTCCTAGATCAAATATAGAGGCATACTTGCCTCAGCACTGCCAACAAAACAAAGTAAATAGGCATTTTCAGATATTATCTGATGCTGTTTAAAGTAAAAATAATTAATGAGGAGGCACAAGCAGAATATATACAAAATTTAACATTGGGCATGGAAAACTACCTTGCAAAGAGGATCAATGGGCTTGCCCGCATAAACAGATTATTCATTTATTACAAAAAAAAGTTCAGAAAAGAACAAAATGCTTTTTTTCAAACGAACAGCTGGAGCTCTGCCTACACTTTATAGAGGAGTAGAAAAAAGTTTTCTAATAGACAATGGGTTTAATTTAGCAAACTTCAAAACATGGTTGATCACACAGAGATATGGATTCATAACGTTAGTCATCAGTACATCCAACCAAACTCTAGTAGCGCTCTAATTCCATCAAAGATATCATACTTTCCTTTCCCTGTGAATGCATAGTTTCCACACCACAATGTAGAATATGTTGTGTGCCTCTAAGCATGTAGTAAGATATATAGTGCACCAATCTCTGTCCACCTTTATTTTAATTCATAAAAGATAATGTCTTCAAGATTTATGTCTCTGTATATCTCCACTTGTCGGGTTCCTATAAGTTAATCTATATGGTTCAGTAGCTGTAACACAAGCAAGACAAATTAGTGCAAAGATGTAACCGTTGGAACATAGCACAGTTGAGTACTGACATAACTATCTAGACCAATATACAGCAGCCAAAATTACCCAATGATTTCAATCCATTACGACTGCCCCATTAGATTTGCAGTATCCCCGCACGTCGAAAACATATTCATATTTGAGCAATACAGAGTTGACGAAGAAGAGTGCATAACAGATTAACATATGGCATCAGATGAGACCACCATTGAACAAGCCAAGCTATTATTTGGAAGGAGGGAAGTATCCAGTGATTAAACAAAAGCTGAGGCGAAACACTAGCACTGATAAATCCTGTTATCTAGGGGAAGGTACACCACCTTTCTTCTTGGAATCCTTCTTCTTGACTACTCCAAACAGCTGAAGCACCTTCTTTAGTACCATCCTGTAATCCACTTCACACAAAAAGTACCTGAAAAACATGAAACACCATTGCAACAAACAACCAGAAAGATTACGCATTTGCACAATCAACGAAGGTAAAGATCAAAAGCACATGAACGACAGATGCATAAACAGCACCTTCACAAGAAATCATTTGCTCGGCACGAATAACTCAAAACAAAAGGAAAAGAAAAAGAAAAGAAAAGGAGAGCTCAGGTTCTTCTTCTTGTTCTTCTTTGAGAAAGAGAATTGATCTTCTCGGAGAATCCCAACGCGCCAAGGAACACCCCGGTTGTTCATGGGCCCCGCTTATCGGCGACTAACCTCCACACTCCAATCAGTGCATGACGCCTTGGTCGGTCCAATGGACCCGAGACACCACCACCCCAAAAACCGACAAAAAGAAAGAAAACAAGGACGCTAACCAGCACAAGAAGTCCCAGAGAGAGGAGATCAATTTGGGACGGTCACCATCCGGGAGCAGGAGCATCACCGCATTAACAAGAACCCCACAAAGAAAATGGAAGGATGACGGATAAGTAGATAGATAGCACAAGAAACCCAAGCACTCGGGTCACCACCGTCCAATGATCTTGGAGGCATCCATCCTCCACCACATCATCAAGAAACCAACCGCAACGAAAGAAAGAACAGGAACCATCATCGATCAAGAAGAACAGAACAGACCAGACGCAGAGGAGAGGAAACACCACGAGTTCTTGGGAATTGGGAGAGCACAGCACCTTCGGTCTCGCGCTTGTGCATGAGCTTGTGCTGGACTTGGGGGAGGGTTTAGTAGCAGCAGTAGAAGGGCGAGGAGGAGACGGATGCTGCCATGCCGTCCCGTCTCCGCGCGTGTGAACTGCGGGGATGGCGACGAGGGGAATGCTGGAGACGGGGTCACACCACACGGATGCGTTTGGGATCGAGACACCTTGCGTGCCAGGAAGGAAAAGCGGAAAAGCGCGCAGTGCGCTTTGCCCGGCTCGTGCCGTGCGGAAACCACCCTAAAATCGCTGCTCACGACAAGCGCGTTGCACGGCCTCGCGCCGCGCTACCTCCTTCCGTTTGATTGATCTGGGCGGCGTTTGGACTCTGGGACACAGGAGGGGTGGTAATAGGATTGGAATGTAATCTTTATCTTTACTATTATAAAAAATGAATTGATGGTTATACGTTTATTCTCTTTCAACCGCTCTGTTCTCTTAACTTCTCATCATTTTTCACTTACCAACCGATCAGAGGAATTCTCTTTTATAGCATGATTCTCTATACATTCAATGAGTTCTGTTGCAACGTACAAGTACGTAACTAGTTATTATAAAAAACGAGTTGATTGTTATTTGTCTATTCTTCTTGAACCGCTCTATTTCCTTAGCTTCTCATCATTCACCACTTTACAACCAATCAGAGCAACTCTCTTCTATAACACGATTCTCTATATATTCAATAAGTTCCGTTATAACACACATGTACGTAACTAATATGGGATAAATTTATCTCGTAATCCCTCTATTCCATGGCTAAATTTATCCTACTTTATATCTTAATTCTGTTCTCATCAGTCATTTCCCACGGTCCAAACAGGATACATGGGTTAATTAAACTAGAAATAATATTGCTTGTTCCAAATCTAGGCTTCCTTCTTTCAAGTTTATAGTTTAGCTTTTTACGGTAATTAGTTTTTAAATAGAGTGTTTTTTGAAGTCAAGGTTTACAAGTTAATTGTACTAGATATTATCTCAATTTTATCTATATCGGTTAAAATCACACACGAATATCTCTCCATACTCTCTTTACGAACAGTCAGAATTTAAAAAATTAAACCAAAAAAATATAAAACACAGTTCAAAAGAATCCACCCGTATACTACAAGAACCCACCCGTATACTCCAAGTTTGTGTATAGCGCGATGTGCAACTAGCACCGATTGAGCTCTCTGTGCTAATATATGGTAGCATCGCCGTCAGAGGATTCTCTTCTTTACGTTTGTGGAAGTTGTTGGGTGCTTTTCCGGGAGAAGACAGCACCAGCAAATCGAGTGCCTGATTGGCAGCCATCTACTACAATCGTGCGCTATATAGGTTGGTTCTCTGCAACGTCGAATTGGGAAACATAAAACCACCTACTGCCTCTTCCCATATATGGTATGGAAAAGAAAATTTTTACAATACATTTTACTAACAATAAGAGAATAATAGTAGAAATTAAATCTGATCTTTGATTTACAAAAGTAAAATAGACTTTTGTAAATCTAATTTTTTTTTCTAAGGGTATTATGAAGACCATGTACAATAACCATAGCAACATCAAGTTGTCGTGGGTGGGAGCCCTCTTCCATGACTGCATGGTAAGTCGTGTGACACTTCGCTTCTGCTGGAGAGCACAGGTAGCCTTGTTTCTGATAAATCCACCACGTGGAGCTTCGGCGTGAGGAACTTCAAGTACATCAACACCATCAAGGCTGTCGTCGAGCAGGAGTGCCTCGTCATGATGTCGTGCACTGACATCATCGCCCTTGTCACCAGGGAGGGGGTTGTCATGATGCACATGTTTAATTTGCTCGCTATATATTCTCTGATAGTAATCTTTTTTAAACTTGCTCGATTGATGGTAAACTAGCATGCTTTGTATGCAAATGCAACTATGACCATTGCATTGCAACTGGGTGGGCCTTCGATGGCGATGAGGGCGGGGCGCAAGAACAACAGGGAGAGCTACTACAGCGAGGTGGAGCAGTACATCCCGAACCACAAGAAACCTAGACATTTTTGGCCCTGTGCAGCATAGCAATACCAGAAGTAGTCCCCAAGCGCATGCAATGCCATTTCTGGCCCCTCCCCGAGCGTAGGACTCCGGTTGGCCGACGTGTACGCAGTCCCATGCCCTGGCACCGCAATAGCCAAGTTATGAGGTCCGGGAGCGCATGATACCACCGCTCCAACCACAGTTGTTCGACCATAGTCGACTTCGACCACTGCCTCCCTCGACCACCTCAGCTTTCAACCGCTACCACTTTCGACCGCAACTGCTTTCGACCACTGTCACTTTCGACCACACCCATTTCGACTACCTATGCTTTCGACTGCAACCGCTTTCGACCATCGCCGCTTTCAACCGCACCCATATTCGATAACTACCTGTTCGACCACTGCCGTATTCAACCATGATAGTCTTTTTGAACTTAGACGTTTTGTCGGAATCATGCGCTCGAGGACCACATGGCTCGGGTGCTGTAGTGCCAGGGCGCGGGACTACGTACGCGTCAACCGACTAGAGTCCCGCACTCGGGGAAGGGGCCAGAAATGGCATTGCATGCACCCGAGGCTACTTCTAGTATTGTTGTGTTGCATAGGGCCAAAAATGTCCTGGTCTCAAACCACAACAACTCGATGGTTCTGTCCCGATGCGCGCCTATAGGGATCAACTCGGAGGGTACGATGGTGTTGTTGGGTGCACACTAGGTAGGGCGCGAGAAATTTTATTGTGTAACGATGACATAGCATAGTTTGTATCACGAACAAATCATAAAGCAACGCGTGGCACGGTAACACTGTAGCAGTACTATAGATTGTACAAAAAAAATTAATTTTTAATACCTACTACAGTGTAGTTGTACGAGAAATAATATTTTAATAGTTGCTTACTGGTCGCAAGCCGTGGTCGTGATCGTGGTCGTGAGCCGTGGTCATAAGCCATGGTCGAGAGCATAGTCGTAAGTCGTGGTCGTAAGCTGTGGTCGTATACCGACTTACGACCACAGCTTGCGACATGTATTAAAAATTACATTCCCATACAATCTATAGTACTATTACAATATTACCTTTCCACGTGTTGCTTGCCGATTCGCTTGTGACAATAAAATTTCTCATAGGGCGCGTCCACTGCTTCAACCTGGTGGGTTGGTTGTACCCGACAGTGGACTCCACCATCGACTCGGTGTATGGCGCCTACCTCTAGGGGCGGCGCCCGACAGTGGACGCCTGGGAGGACACCCGTGACGTAGTGTACGTGCGCAATGACCATATATTCCCTTTACAATTTTACTCATCTCAGGATTCTACTGCTAGTACTGCCGATGGTATTATAATTAAATTCTAACTAATCCGATCCATTGAATTAAAAAGAATGGATGGCTTACATCCATTTTAGGGTATTGTAAAAGAGCCCATGGAAAATGCATATGCGGTTTGATGTAATTAACACATCCTAAAGTTAGCTAGGATTGGCTTGGCCCAACCCAACCCAACTCCCTGGGCCAGGCTGCTACAGGTCAGTGGTGGACCTACGATTTTTAGGATGAGTGTTCAAACTTCAGAGTTAGATTGTTCAGATACGTCGATACCAATATTTCGATACCACGACACACCATTTCCCCTAAAACACTGATACAATGATACATATATATATAGATATAATAAAAATACAAAAATATAGAAATTAATACTTTCTTATGAGGAAATGGGCGACATAAGGCGAGCATAATAGCATAAATTAAATAAATTATAGAGATAAATAACAGTTGCAAACCTTGCTAATCTTGTCCTTTTTACTCCTTTCCCATTAGCAAGAACCTCCTATCTAAGAGAAAGTTGTACTCTTCCATGGAGCAAAAATTAGCATGTAAATTGAAAATATAAACATATCAATCCAAGCAAAATACAATCATTAAGTAAACCAAGTATAGTTCAGTGATTAAACTCCACCTTATTCCCAAGCCTTGGTGAGATTTGTGAATTCCATGATATGCTATATGTTATTTGATAGTGGGGTGAAGCATGAATCAAAGAATAGCCCCTAGTTCTCCTTATCTTGAATAGCCTTCAACTCATTCATTAATACCTTCATGAATCCTATCAACGGATAAGGAAATATGTAGTGTTTCAGAAAACACAATAGGCACTAATTGAGTGATAGAGAGAGAAACAGGTTGACATGCTAAGCCAACCATGGAGAACTTCAATTGTGTGGAATTGCGGTTTCGAATGTCAGCCTTGCAAACTCAACCATGACTTATCAGGATAGGATCCATCTGATGCAACAACATTTTGTATCTACGGAGAAGAAGCATAGCTAAAACAGTGAGAATTTTAAATTAGACAAGTGCATAAAAAAATAAAGATTGAAGAAAATACCTGCTAAGAATCATATCAAAGATCTATAATATCATAAAATACAAAATTCAAGAGTTAACTCCTGGTACTGGCCTACTGGGAAATGATTATGTATTGTCACACAATTATCAAATGAATGGCAAGTGGCAATTTCAACTCCTCATTAGTTATAGTTTGTAAAGGGAAGCACTTTGGCACTTTCTATTATGACTATGAGTAGTGTACAGGTTACAGAAACATGTAAAATAATTACAGGTTACATAAATATGTAAAATAATTTCAACTCCTCTTAGATATCAACATATAGTCTACTAGTCCAGCTTCATGCTAAACTAGTAGACTATATCAGTTGAGGAGGTGCTACTCTGGCTATGCCAGTTGGCCGCTTTTGGTGCCACACACACATGTTCTCGATGGTGCCAACCCTATCATCTCCACTACAGCTTCGTCTCCTCCTCACCCTCCCTATCATCCACCACCGGGCTGGGCCTCCTCAGTTGCCTACCGCCTCCCCTCTCTCTAAGCGTCGTGCTCGCCGTGGCCTCCTTGTTCTCCACCACTGTTACCTTGCCTCCCTAGTCTTCTGCATTCACCGTCATCTTCGTGGGGAGGTGGTGACAACACACAAGCCGGCGGGTGGCTGGAGGATGGGGCGGTGGCTCGAAGAGGACGGTGGTGAAGGTTGGAGGAGAGCCTAGGGTGGTGATGGATAATGGAGAGCTCTACCCTGCTCGATCCGTTTCCCCACCGCCGAATCAATGTCTCCAACTGCGTGGAGAAGGAGGAGGAGGTCATGCTCGGGAGGAGGAGTGGTGGCACGACGCGTGCGAAGGATTCCACGGGGCTGCGACGGGTGGAAGAGAGTGAAGAGTGGTGCATAGGAGGAGGTGAGTGGAGGCGGCGCGTACGAAGAAAGCACCGAGGCAGTGTTGAGGGGGATCGACGCACCGGGAGGATGTGATGACGGTCACGTGGTAGGAAAAGAGGACCTGGTGAGAGCAGGGCAGAGACTTGGAGTGAGCACGACATGGGCAGCAGCGTCATGGAAGGCGCCTGCAATCAACAGGGTGGGAGGTGCCATAGCAGGCGATTGGGTTGAGGAGTTGGTGGTTGTGTTGGGGATAGACAGGGGGTGGTGAATCGCGTGCGAGAGGACAGGTGGGGAAAATGGGGAGGTGGAGAGGCAGTTGTAGAATGGGAATGTGGTTTTCTGCTATCCCACGAGAGGGGAGGGAGTGAGCGCGTCGTGGAGGTCACACATGGCGACGTGTTTTTCTGTGCGGAGAGGAGAGGCTACCACCATAACTCTCTCTTTTAATTAGTAAGAGGTACCTTTTCAATTCTTTTCCGATGGTCCTTTTCATCTCTGACCAGCTGACCCCTGGGCTGAAGCCCTTTTCCTGTCCCTTACCAACCTGAACCGACTCGGCCCAGCCCATTTCTAAGTAAAACCCAACCTATGGCCCATTCAAAAGACGATCAAAGAGCCCAGCCCCCAAAGCCCAAGCTAAATACAACTGAGCTCATTACCAGGCCTACAGTCCTCTAGACGCCAGCGGCACGCACACCACCAAACATCGTGGTCCCGTTGCGCCGCCACCTCCCGAAACTACCCGAAACCCTACGTGCGTATCCGCCTCCCTCTCTCGCCTCCTATCCCCACCTCGCCACCGCGTGCTCTCCGCCACCAACCCAAGCTCCGGCGGGCAGGCGAGCGAGGCAATCCGTGCCCAGCCATGTCGCTCCGCGTGCTGAACCCCAACGCGGAGGTGCTCAACAAGTCGGCGGCGCTGCACATGAACATCAACGCCGCCAAGGGCCTCCACGACGTGCTCAAGACCAACCTCGGGCCTAAGGGCACCATCAAGATGTAATGATCTCATTGCTCACCGTAGCCCGCTCCCCCCTTCCGTTTAGGTGGTGTCGCTAGACGATGGGAGTGCGGTGCGGTGGATAGATCACGCACACTTAGTTGATATTTCATAGATTTATGAGTTCTAGGGTTTTCTCCCCCTTTTTTTAAAATTTTTTTGCGGCGCTGTGGGCGCGGTTCTGTGCCTCGAGGTGTAGTTGCTTGCTCGTTTCTAGATTTGTGAGGTGTGGTATACCGTGCACCGTCTGATCTAGTTCATGAATTTGGAATGGTGTTGGGACGGGTCGGTAAATTAGCTAGTTGTAATTCACATTTAGAACAGTTGTTTGATAGATTTGCGATAGTGTTGCGGCGCCTTTTAATGGCAGTGCCGCAGTAATAGTGCTTTATCTGAATGTCTTTGCTCTGTGCTGCCCAGGCTTGTCGGTGGAGCTGGTGACATCAAGCTGACCAAGGATGGGAACACCCTCTTGAAGGAAATGGTATACTTTACGCTTCACAGCAATATTTGACTATTTGTGATGACACTTGTGTTAGATGTGTCCTGGTGGCGTGGTTTTTGAAGCCTCGTGTCGCTATTTGCAGCAAATCCAGAATCCAACAGCCATCATGATCGCGAGAACAGCGGTGGCACAAGATGACACCAGCGGTGATGGCACGACCTCCACTGTGCTTTTCATTGGGGAGCTTATGAAGCAGTCTGAGCGATGCATCGATGAAGGTCTGGTTATGGGAACCTATCTCCTCTTCTTTGTTTTGATGTTTCAAAAAGATTGTTATTGCATGAATTTTGTTGATTGCATCTGAAATATCCGTTAGGCATCTAGGAGCAATGCATAAGCTTATTTATACAAAGGAAGGTGTTTATCTTTGTTTACAGGGCACACTTTTTGCCAAATATGTAACTCCAATTTGCTGGTACAACTTTTGAGTTTGGTGTTAATCTTTCGGAACAATATGTTATTGCTGCGGGCTGTGGGCTGGCCTTCCCGGGTTAATGCATCTCTTCATTGGCATAAGGCTAAGAATGAGTACGTGACATTGTTATGCTTCTTTCAGTGTTTCACGTGTAAATAGAAGAGCCTATAAGTTATGGTGAAGCTAAAGAGTTGTCTAGCTGTGCCACTAGCCAACTGCTAATGGTTTAGCATATCACTGTCACTGAGATATTTGAATGTCATGCTGCATTAGCCACCACTGATAATTGTTTGGTCGTAGCAGAACTCAGGGGCTAGACTAGCCATCCCTAATAATTGTTTGGTCACAGCAAAATCAGTCTCTAGAGTTAATATTCAAGCTGAAGGATAGAGAGCAACACAATGTAACAAGAGTCTTGATTAAGTATTATGTTCTCTTTTCTGTTAAATTTGAGAAGAGATTACGCTGAGAAGTTCTAGCATGGCTCATTTCGTTTTGTGGACATTAATATGCTCTTAACATGCATTTACGAGGCTTATTTGGATTTTCATTACACAAATTAGCCAAAAAGATAATATTAAAAAAAATAAATAACCTTCTGCTCTAAGCTCACAACATAATGTTATCTTGCAATTGTAAAGCTGTTCTTATTGGGTGAGTCCTTATCTTTACAATTGAATGCTTATTTAAGTCTATAGTAACTAATTGTTATTCTTGTAGGTACCCATCCACGATTTTTGGTTGATGGCTTCGATGTTGCCAAGAGAGCAACTCTTGAATTTCTTGAGAAATTCAAGATACCAGTTGTTATGGGTGATGAACCCGACAGAGAGATCTTGAAAATGATAGCAAGAACAACACTTAGGACAAAGGTAGTTACAATCTATTTCATCCTTTTCTTTATAAGAAAAATTTATTTATGTACTATACTCTTCCAAGTTTTACACAAAATTCACTATTTTGCAGTTGTATGAAGGATTGGCTGATCAGTTGACTGATATTGTTGTAAATGCAGTATGTTTGATTTCTTTCGCTGTGCTGTTTTTGGGAAGCTTTTACAACACTTCATTTCTAAACATATTTGAATTTTCTGTACAATCTCTGCTATAGGTTCTATGCATCCGCAAACCTGATGAACTAATTGATCTTTTTATGGTGGAAATAATGCACATGCGCCACAAATTTGATGTCGACACACGCCTGGTTTGTATTAATTTATTTTCTTTGCTCGATATAGCATCTTGCCAAATTTCATATTCCCTTCAAAAAAAAAGTTCACCCATCTTGTTTAGACATGAGCTTGTGAATTCAGCTATCTGCTTATTCAAATTTTCCGTAATATGCATCTCTGTTTGCTTTGTCACACAAAGACTTGAACCTGGGTTTAACATAATAATGCAACTGGATATTGGATGGAATGTAATGCAAAAATTCTTACCTTGCTGCTTTGGTATTGTATAGGTTGAGGGTCTGGTCCTGGACCATGGTTCTCGGCACCCTGACATGAAGCGCAGGGCAGAGAACTGTTATATCTTGACCTGCAATGTCTCACTGGAATATGAGAAAAGGTACATACTTTTACTAGAGATATGCTTTGTTAGATACTTTGGTTTCATTGTAGTTCCATTTATTTTGAATTCAGCTTCACCAAATATAAGAAGAGGTCCACACTTTTAAGTATATATTTTTTTGTGTGACTTTTATATCTGTCCATGATATATTGTCATGATCGTTGCTAGCCATATTTTGTTAGAATGGACTATCAAAATAATGAACTTAACAGACTCATGCTGTTCTTTATATGTGGTTGTGACACTTATAAAATTCCACTACTTATTTAACTCCTGTCAATCTCTTGAATGTTGTGTGCCAAACATGTAGCCCAAAGGTTGGCTTAGAAGCTACTTAGATTGTTTTCCCATTTTTCATGCACCATTGAAGGGAACTGTTTAACTGACATGTAAGTTTGTCAGTGAAATAAATGCAGGATTTTTCTACTCAAACGCAGAACAGAGAGAAAAGATGGTTGCTGCGGAGAGACGCCAAGTTGATGAACGTGTCAAGAAGATTATTGAGTTAAAAAATAAGGTAACTTGCTTAGTGTGGCTGAGCTCATTTTCTTCCTGTACTTGTTGGAAAAAAACCTTCACATGTTTCCTTGGTGCAGGTTTGCTCAGGAAGTGACAAAAATTTTGTGGTTATCAATCAAAAGGGCATTGACCCTCCATCCCTGGATCTCCTAGCTAGAGCAGGGGTAATCAACTCTTGACTGACTTTTGCTCGATGGTTCTAAGTTAACCTTCAAACTTGAACTGTTCAAGGTTCCTAGTATAGAGAAGAGTCTGGGTCTCATGAAGTTACCAGTTGAACTTGGAAGTTTATTGGCATCATGCATATGCTGCTCTATAAGCTACAAAATGATTGGCTCAAGACAAACTCATGTACAAATGCAATTTCAGCAACCATTTTTGGGGGCTAATACTTATGGCATGCATATTAGGTGTAAATGAAATTGTTTGAAAGTGATTTCAACTAAGATTCAAGTGAGGAAAATCCATTAAATTTATTCACTTAAAAGTTCATGCGCATTGATTTTTAGTTTTACATTTCAATAACAAATATCTTTGCATGGAAGCCTCTTAACAGCTTTTTTTAGAACCACTTATTTTTTGTTGTTAAATATATTTTAATGGCTTGAGCATGTTCTTTAACATAATTTTTATGCTACAGATTATTGCTCTCCGAAGAGCAAAGAGGAGGAACATGGAGAGGCTTGTGCTAACATGCGGGGGTGAAGCTGTCAATTCAGTTGATGATTTGACTGAAGATTGTCTTGGCTGGGCTGGGCTTGTCCATGAGCATGTTCTTGGAGAAGAAAAGTACACGTTTGTGGAGAATGTAAAAAACCCTCGCTCTTGTACTATACTGATCAAAGGTTGGTTAGTTTATTCTTGCGAAAATGCGAAATAATATGATCTTTTCAGATATTCACATTGGCTTATGAACTTAAATTTAACATCTTCAGGACCTAATGACCATACCATTGCTCAAATTAAGGATGCTGTTCGCGATGGTCTAAGATCTGTTAAGAATACAGTCGAGGATGAAGCAGTCGTACTGGTAAGATCTGTAATTTTCCCCAAGACAACATCAAAATGATTGTTTGGTAGTTCCACATTGGAATATCAATTAACAGTAGCTAGTAGCTGGGATTAAGTGAAAGAGATGTGTGTGTGGGATTTTTTCGAGGGTGGTTTCCTCTGACAAGTATTTCTTAGTTCTAACTAAAGGTATAGATAGCTTTATTAGTCCCTTTGAGCACAGTACGATTAAATATGCACCTTGTGTATTGTAAACTCCACGATTTTCCTAGCACAGCAAACTTGATTTATGCCAAGGCATTCCTTGTATTGTTGTGATCATGAATGGAATAGTCCATATAGAGCTAATAGTATTGACAATGAGGTCCATGAGCTAAACAGTCTTTATCATTCTTGAGGATCCATTTTTTATTCTCATCTTGTTTCTCACTTGTCAACTGTAGGGTGCTGGGGCTTTTGAGGTTGCTGCAAAGAAGCATCTTATGGACAATGTGAAGAAAACTGTCAAAGGAGTAAGTGCGCTAAAACATTAATATGCTTTACTTTTGATGTAGCAACATCAATGTTCTGCTAACTGTAGAATCTTGCCAACAGCGAGCACAACTTGGGGTGGAGGCATTTGCTGAAGCTCTTCTTGTTATTCCCAAGACCCTGGCAGAAAATTCAGGTCTAGATACCCAAGACGTTATCGTCGCTCTCCAGGTATATACACATCTATTTTTGTCTCTCTTTGCCTAAGTTTGGAGACCTGGAGGTTTTTAACTATTTTTTTGTATGTTACCAAAGAATGAGCATGACCGTGGATTAGTCGTGGGATTGAACCATCATTCTGGGGAACCAATTGATCCCCAGCTGGAAGGCATCTTTGACAATTACTCTGTGAAACGCCAAATCATCAATTCTGGGTATGTGATGCAGTTATCAGCTTTGCACTTTGATGTTCTTATTGGCCTATTTTCAAAAAAAAAAATGTTAATGTGCTAGCTAACGATTTTTCTTCGTTGCAGACCCATCATTGCCTCACAGTTACTGCTTGTGGATGAAGTTATCAGGGCAGGCCGCAACATGAGGAAGCCAACTTAGTACTTCGTTTCCTCCCTGTTGAGATGTCGTTTTATGAGCTGTCATGGTTTTTGTTTGGTTATTTTTTTGCCTTTTTATCGGTAGTCTGTGCTAGGTAGTGACCTGGGTGAGACATTCGGGCACTGTTTGTTTCACCCTTCTTGACTGAACAGATTGAGATTGCACCTGTAATCTCTGTGACTGCCAAAATTTCTGCCGTTCTGGTAATCTGGGAAGTACTGCATGGTTATATTTTTAGTATGTGGGATGTTCTGGATTCTTGTTGAAAATTAACCCAAGTACGCTAGTTTTTGGGCGGTGATTGGATCCTTTGCTGCCTTGATCATGGTATGGAGTCTGGATGGACTCAATCTCTTGCGAGTAGTAGTTCTTTAGCAACATATTTGGTCATTCGCAAAAGTTGCGTGTTTATTATGTAGCTTCATGTTTTGTTATTCAATTTGAGTGTCGACTTGGGATGAGACGAAAATTGTCTCTTTTGGCCGCCCTGGTGCTTCGTGCTGACTGTCAGGTCTAGATATTCGCCACCGTTGGGGCATAAGAGGGCAGGAGCTCTAGCTCGGCATATCCAAAATCGTTGTGTTCTTTTCAGGAAAGACGAAAGCAGCAGCTCTGCGCGATCTGCTGCACCTGCGCGCCGGCCTGCTGCACGAGGCTCGTCCTTCCTCTCCTGTGCGTGGCCCGCCGCCTCGCCGGCCTTGAAGCTGAGGTTGGATTGGTCGGCCATTGCTAACTCGATCTAGACACGTACGTTGCTCGTCCAAGAAGTTGGTTTAGTCTCAGTGAATGCACCCACCAGCTGCTTGCGGTCGTTAGGGGAGAGACATGGCCACCATTTATAGGCGTGGCTCGACTGTGGACGTGGTTAATTTTGACAAGTGTCGAACATGCCTCGGTCGGAGAGCGATTCCTCCGCACCTGACGTACGTTACGTAGGTCCCAGGTCACCCCTCCAGTACTTCCGGAATCAACGAGAGGCGCGCGCGCTCGGATATTGCCGTCCGCTCGTCGTTCTGGTGTAGTAGTGAGGTCATGGGGCACTTTTTTTAGTTCGCGCGGTCTATGGTATTTAATTATGGCTTATTAATCTAACGAGTAATGGTGGTGAAAAAATTGACACCTTATAAAAAGTGAAAATATAGCATCTCACATATTAACATGAGACTAGTTACGTACCTGTGTGTTGCAACGAAACTCATTAAATATATAGATAATCATGCTATAGAAGAGAGTTACTTTGATCGGTTGAAAAATAGAGAATAGTGAGAAGTTGAATGAATAGAGGTTGATGGAGAATGAACCTACAACCACCAACTCCTTCTTTTATAATAGTAATAGATACTACGATAGAACATTATCGTCAAAGTAAAGAATAAATAATGAAAGCAACAATAGAAATTGCAACGGAATTAAGCAATAATAGAAATCGCAAGGAAATTAAAACTTTTAAAAGTACTTTATTGAAGAGCCAGCAGAAGCTGAAATAAATGTTTGAAACATGAAACTGGCCCATTTCTAACTAAATAAAGAGCAAATAAGATAACATAAATAGTGGCAAGCCACGGTGCTGAAAACTCGAGTGCTCTTATATATGCATGTTGCTATTACTCCACTGGTCTTTTACCTGATAATAGAAAGAGCAAGCGTGAGATTTGAAATTCTCAGCAAGTATCTAACAACGGTCGCAAGCAAGGTGTAAAAAGGACAAGTAATTCGAGCAAGTAATTGACATAGATTAAGTGCAATGAAACTTGGTAACCGGGAGCACTGATAAAAGTCAGAGATAGATGTAATTAACAGGAACAGTGAAAAGTTAGATATAGAGATAACAGGAACAGTGAAATTAAGAATAAGGGACAGTGAAAAGTTAGAGATAGAGGTAACAAGAACAGTGAAATTAAGAATAATCGTTATTTAACAAGTTATGGCAACGACACCAGCGATTACTTCCCACATACCCGATTATACGAGAGTAGTCAGGCACAACACGGCCCCTCGTAAGTTGCCATGTAGGTGAAAATCTCCCCTATATGTGGGTAACCCCAGGCCAGGTAACTGTTATACTGTTAACATGTTATATGGTGTGAATTTAAAGGAACTAAGGAAAGGCTAAGATAATATTATGATAAGTGAAAGGATTTGCTAAGATTGAAAATGGAGAAACATAATTCCCGATATGAGGGCGATGTGGAATGATAATATGGTGTTAGTAATATAAGAGTTATTCTAAAAGAGGTATTATAACATAGCACACATAAGAGTTGGAAACCATCCAATTTTTATTACGGGATGAGTGATAATTAGTCAATTAACAGGTATTATATACATCGGTCATGACTCACAAACGAATTCATATGAGTAATGGATCATGATATCACGAAGAATAAATATAGCAGCCCTAATGTTAAAAGATTGCTAATGGTTTAACCCTAAATTTGAAACATGTTCATATGCTACCTCCATTAATGATTTAAGCATGAATTATAAAACACTAATTAAAAGCATGAATTCTAGAACATTATTAATTGAGTATCCTAATAAACCTAAAAGCATGTGAAACAACATAACCTAGAACATCATGTTATGAATACAATATTAGAAGTCTATAACCAAACAAGCATTAGTAATATAATAATAGTCAGGCAAGCATTTGTAATATGATAACAACTAGGCAAGCATTAGTATTATGATATAACCAAGTAAGCTTTAGTGATATGATAACACTCAGGCAAGCATTAGTGATATGATAACTGTACTTAATGGCAAGGTGACAGATAATCGTGGAACATATGATATGCAGAACGGAGAGGTTATGAACACGAGGTAGTTGCCTTGATCATGTTCGGCGGACTCACTACATGAGGATCAGAGGTGCGCAACTGCCCGAACGTTCCCTTGAAGGCCATGTGCAATCCTGTTTTGAGAGGAGAGGGTTATGCGCATGGTGGAACAAACGTGCCCTTAAATAGCCTCTAAAACCATGTTAGGAAAGTGATTAAATGTGTAAAATGCTAATTAAGATAATTGAAGGATTTTCTTGAAACACTACGATTCCATCCTAATTTCGGAGTGCTATAGCTCTCCCTCTTAGAAAAGGTTTGGCCACGAATCTAATGCCTCGAGAAAGTAAGATAAACATAATTTGAGTAAATTATTTAGATGAAGGGAATCCTAAGAAGCAAACCTGAATTAAAAGAGATCGATGTATTTCTCGCGCATCTTGGACTCCAATTCCCAAGTGGCTTCACGTTTAGTTTGATGCGACCATAATACTTTTACATAGGAAATGGTTTGACATTGCAGTTGACGCTCCAAACGCTCCAGGATATGAACCGGCTGTGCAATGACGGTTAGGTCTTCCGAGACTTCCAAGGTGGGTAACTCTAGAATTTTATCTGGGTCGTTTAGATATTTCCTCAACATAGAAACATAGAAGATGTTATGGACACTAGACAAGGAAGAAGATAACTCCAAATAGTTAGCAAGCTTTCCGATCTACTCAATGATGGGGAATGGTTCAACATAATGAGGGTTCAGCTTTCCTTTAGCCCCAAGACGAATCACACCTTTGGTTGGGGAGACCCTCAAAAGAACCTGATCACCCAATTTGAATTCCAACGGATGACGGGAACGGTCAGCGTAACTCTTCTAGTGACTCTGGGCTGAAAGCAGATTATTTCTGATGTGTTCGATCTGCTCCTTCCAATCACTGATTTGCTGAGGTCCAAGTAACTCTTCCTTCCCAATCTCAACCCAATGCAGGGGAGAGTGGTAGGGCCTACCATAAAGTGCCTCGAAAGGGGCCATGCCGATACTAGAGTGAAAACTGTTATTATAAGAGAACTCCGCAAGTGGTAGGTGATTTTCTCATCTACCCTTCCATGTAAGGATACATGAACGCAACATGTCATCCAATGTGCGAATGGTGCTCTCTGATTGGCCATCAGTTTGAGGGTGCAAGACAGTGCTAAAGTTGAGTTTTATGCTCAGATTCTGATGCAAGCTTTTCTAGAAGTGCAAAACAAATTTGGTATCTCGATCCGAGATAATGGTTTTAGGAATTCCATGAAAACGAACAATTTCCTTGACATAGATGTTAGCAAGATCACTGGCTGAGCAAGTGGTTTTGACTGGAATGAAGTGAGCCATCTTGGTGAGACAGTCAACAATGACCCAATAGAGTCCATACACCGGGGTGACCTAGGAAGCCCAACAATGAAGTCCATAGCAATGTCCTTCTATTTCCACTAGGGAATCTCCGATGGCTGCAAAAGATTGACAGGACTACGGTGCTCTGCTTTCACTTGCTGGCACACCGCACACTGAAAACAAACTTAGCTATGTCCTTCTTTATCCCCGGCCACCAAGATTTCTGCTGGAGTTCCTTGAACATCTTGGTCTTGACAGGGTGAAGAGAAAATGAGTTTTATGAGCCTCACAAAGAATACCCCCCTTCAATTGCGAATTGGATGGCACCCAAATGCGATCACAGAAATGTAACAACCCTTTATCATCGACAGAAAAGTCAGGCTCAAGAGGTTTAGCCCGAATGACCTCTCCACGAGAGTGCCGGGTCTCCGATCCTGAGGCTTGAGCTTCTAACAAAGCATCAAATAAAGAAGATGAAGTTTTCAATTTATCCAAAGATAATGCCGAGAAGGCAAAACAAAGTGTGGTTTGAAGATCCTCAAGCTCCTCTTGGACTGATGTTGGAATAGGAACACCATCACTTTGCTTCCTACTAAGGGCATCAGCCACCACATTAGCCTTACCCAAATGGTAGTGGATAGTGATGTTGTAGTTCTTGATTAACTCTAACAACCAACGCTGCCTCAAATTCAATTTTTTTGGGTGAGAAAGTACCTTAAGCTCTTATGGTCGATGAAGATGTCGCACTTCTCTCCATAGAGGTAATGGCACTAAATCTTGAGGGCAAAGACTACTACCCCAAGCTTCAGATCATGAGTAGGATAGCTGAGTTCATGCCTCTTAAGTTGGTGAGAAGCATAAGCTATCACCTTGTCCTCTTGCATGAGGATGCCGCCCAAACCCAATCGGGATGCATCACAGTAGACAATGGTCTTCTTTACTCCCTCAGACAGAGCAAGAATGGGAGTGATAATAAGGCGCTCCTTCAGGGTCTAGAAGCTGGACTCACACTCCTTCGTCCAAAGAAACTGCTCGTTCTTCTGAGAACTTGGTCACTGGTTTGTAAATGGGAGAGAAATCCTAGACAAAGCGGCAATAATACCCAACCAAACCCAGAAACTACGAATCTCCGCAATGTTGCTAGGTCTACAGATCTCCTTCGTCCAATGTTACTGTCCATATGATGGTCATCCATGTCGTAGTCTCCCATATTTGGTTAGAGCTGCGAGCATCAACAGGAGTCAGAGCCGGAGAGGGACTATGGGAGCGGCGGCGGGAGCTTCCATCAAGTCGCCCTGTTGTTGCCTTTGTGCTGTGATTCCTAGATAGCATACCGTTATCGAGTTGGACACTCCCATCCCCGCCTTTGTGCTACGACTATGGTAGCATACTGAACATTCTGTTGTACAGACTACTGGGACTACTGAGTATAGCAAAGAAATGAGAAGTTTTGTGCTTTGGTGGTAAAGAAATGAGTAGAGGAGGTGGGTTTTATAGCCATCGAGGAGGAGAACGTTGCTTCTCTGGTCTCTGATGCTAGCATGACATTAAACAATGGAGCCTATCTCCATCTTGTCACTGGTTTCCGATCGTTGCCTCATTCCCTCTCCACCCATTGCTTCTCTGGTCTCTGGTGCTAGCATGGCACAAAGCTATGGAGCCTATCTCCGTCTTGTCACTAGCTTCCGACCGTTGTCTCAATCCCTTTCTCACTCTCTCTCTCTTAGTCTCTCATCACCTCATCAGTCATAGTCACTCAACTTTGTCTCTCACTCTCTCCTCTCAATCTCTTTGTCTTTGTGTGCGGTGGCTGGAGACGGCAAGCCGAAGGAAGCGAGGCAGAGGAGGCATGCAACCGGGGGTGGCGGGATGGAGGAGGCGAGGTGGGTTGCTAGCGTGCGAGCTCCGCCGCTGCCGGCTGTCGGATCCGGCCGCCCAGACCGTGTCGTGTCGCTCCCTGCATCGCGTCTGCATTGCCGCTATGTTCGCCGTGCTGGCCGGCCCAAGCACATCATGATATGCCCGACCAGGATGTGCCGCCTAATGGACTGGTTTTTTAGGCCTGGCCTGGCCCCATTCGTGCCATACCAGCCCAACCTACCATATATTAGGCCCATGCTGTGCTTCGGCTAGCCGAGCCTCGGGCTGGCCCGAAAAAGCCCGACCTGACTCCTAGATTTATATAGGAATAAAAATCCTTGGTCTTTTTTCTCTCTTGGTTAGCAATTAGTGATGAACTGGCCACCGCGTTGGCTTTGTTCTGGCATTCCGGTTGCTGTGAACACATGCAGTGTGCATATGTGTGGTAGCTCTATCTTCGATGAGCCACCGAGCAAATTATTAGTTCTGTGAAAAACTTTAATTTTTGATGTCACTACTCACTAGTTCTGTGAAAAACTTCAATATTCGATGGCACCTTACACCCCACAAAGATTTCCAAGCCTTTCTAGTATCGGCAGTGTTAGAGTTGCCGGCTCTACCACCTAGCCAATCTTCTCGCTGCTGCTTTACTGGGCTAGCATTCTATATGCAGAACGCACCGAGAAACTGCCACTTCTTTCGTAATGCCAACCCCACGAGTCCCACGTACGTAAGCGTCAATGTTATAATTACACCCTACGGCTCTGCCGTCCGGCTCCTTTTCAAGAAAATGTTATGATAACGGTAGGCTCAAGAAAGAAAGTTGGGTGGATTCTTTTCGGTTATGGTTGATGGCCGATGGGTTTTAGTTCAATTGTTGGACTAAGCTCTACAGTGTGAATTGACCGTGAAGAAAGCTTCTTGTTCCAAGTCTTGTTACCATCAGGAAAAACTAGAATAGCCCTAGTTCTTGTCAGTACAATCAAGAACCGAAGGCTATATAGAAGGTAAGGGAGAGGTAGGATTAGGAAGCAGCGGGCCTGCAGCCAAGTTTTGAGCCCATCTGAAATTAAGCAGTCACACGGCCCAAGACCATGGCACTGGATTGGATTGATCAACAAATGCTTTCAGACGCGGTCGCCGTCTTCTTGCTTCTTCGTCTCAAAAAAAAAAATTTCTTCGATCTTGCTGTTGTTGTTTAGAGTTGGGAGTAGCTTCGGAACAAGAGAAGAAATTAGACATTTGGTTTGGTAGATACAGCTCATCCAATGCACTTTGTAGTAGCTCTACAGGTGGTATTTATGGCGGGAGTTCAACAATTATGGAGTAGTAGTGTACTACTAATAATTTTCATCCATGAGGCGCATGCATGAGATGCGTAAATCAACCAACTGTTTTTCAGAATAATCAACCAACAGTATTTGCACGCACACAAATACGATCGACTGAACGAATTAACATTAATTTGTTCCCAATTAATTCCACATCGACCTATTGCCTGCCTGCTTGCCGATTGTAATCGGATCAAATTGATAGTATACTCAGCAAATTCTTTTGGGTACTAGTGGCCCTAGAAGCAAATTCCTACAACATATACGAGTAGCTAGAGTTAGAGCTAGAGCTAGGCAGCTGCAGTGAGCTGCTCCATCTGCACCTGCAACTCCACGCCGCCGCCTCTGCCATTGTTTGTCATCATCGAGTGGCTGGTACTCTTGGAGGTAGGCGAGGTTCAGAGACTGGCCTTGTCGACGCTCTCGTGGTGGTAGCTCCCGCACACAAGTAGCTCTGGCGGAGCGGCGGTGGAATGGAGGAGCACCGCAACGGCCGAACCGGCGGAGGAAGCGGCGGACGACAGTCGGACTGGAGGAGCATAGTGACACGAGAGGAGAAGGGATGGCCGAGGGAGAAGATCGGCGTGGTGGCAGCCCCGGCTCGGCTCGGCGGTAGCCCAGGCAGGGGCTCGGCGTGGCGGCGTCCGAGGGCTAGCTAATCCCGTGCGGAGCAGGGCAAGGTCCGGCGTTACGGGGAGTAGGGCGAGGCCTGGCACAGCAGAGGCGAAGGAGTGCCCTGGAGGGGGCGAGCGGCGACCGGTGGCACCCATCCCTAACCCTAGCCGGGAAGGGGGGTGGCGACCGCGGGCGAGGAGAGGGGGCACGGCCATGGGAGGGGAAAACAACGCCGGTGGTGGGCAGGGGTAGGGGGACGGTCGTGGTCGTGGAGATAGCGACCAGCGACGGGTGGGAGAACTGGGGCGGAGGTGGGCGGAGAGAAGGGCGACGGCGACGGGCGAGGAGAGGGACGGCTGCACAGAGAAAGGGAGCGGCACCAGCCAAGACTAGTGGTTGAAAGGGGCGGGGCAAGTGGGAAGGCGCAGGAACAAGTAGCAGTAGAATAGGGAATCCCAGAGAGGACTCGGCTGATTTGGCTTGGGGTCCTTGGCTCCTTGGGCCGGATGGGCATTATATGCTTGAGAGTAATAATGGCGATGAATGTAAAAAAGATAGACAGTTAGAGAAGCTGTACTGATAAATAAGAAGTGGGTGGAGGATGTCTTGGAAAGAAATGATAGCGGCAGATATAGGGCTTTCTGCATATAGATACTATCTAAAGACATACAAATTTTACTGGTGTAATGGATCTTACCGATGGTATCAACCATTATTGTATCTAGAGACTGGCAGAATCAGTAACTCTATAAAGATTATTATAAACTTCACATGAGTAAGAAGTATATGATTATGAGGATAGGGTAAGACCAGAGAAAGCAAAACTCAAGGCGCATATATTAGCGCAGTAGAGTGTCTTGTGAAGGTGTGCGTCTGGCCCGACCAACAATAAACTCATAGTTGGGTGGGTGCCAGATAAGGGTGAGAAACCACCTTGAGCTGACAATTATGGATAGCCAGGTGGAGGTATAATATACTGAGATAGAGGTAAAAGTTCTGTACTCTCATTTGAGCATCGCATATAAGAAAATATGAAGATCCATTCGCTACAAGAATCAAGGTGATTATAGATAAAGTGATACAAGCCCTGTGCAATATTATATAAATCATGGATTTATGCCAATCTTCCGGACTGGAGGCTACGAGAACTAATGGAGATTTTTATCTATTTATACGAGTGTTCAGTAAATTTCTAAATTAAAATATGAAATTCTTTCTTAACCTAAAAATATTTATTTTTGAGATGAGAAGAGATTCAAAGAGATGATGGCTTATGATCATACAAGTGCATTTTTGCTATTAGTGTTTGCTGAGTGCTTTTTGTACTCAACTTTGCTATTATTTTTCCTTATTTAGAAGTAGGTCAGTTTGAAGATTTACTCGGTTCGGACGAAATCTACGTGAAAGACAACTACCACGCTGGATGGAGTGCAGAGAACCCGGAGTACGACGCGTGCAAGACGGACACCTGTATAGAGATTGGGATGAGTAGGCGGAGGCCGAGAGCCGTTCCTATGAACTCGAATATATTAGTGTGTAACTATCTACTCATCTCCGTCTTTATATAATTATTAGTTAGAGCCACTTTTTTTTCAATTATTGTAATATTCAGGCAGAATCTATTAAGCCATGTTTTGGATTTTCTCCCTGCGAAACAATGGTATTATAATAATATTGTACCGTTTGTAGATATTGTTCTACTGTAACACTCTAATGTGATTATCTTTACCTAAGAAAGTGATTGTACGGGTCATCACCGCAAATTAGTTCTGTGCTCATCTTGTTTAAATGAAGCAGCTGAGAGACTTGTGGTTGCAAGACGGTTTTTTTTTGTTGGTTTCTCTTTCTACGAAAATCGGAGCCGGAGGTGCGGAGAGGCTCGGTTCTAAAAAATTTACTTCTCAAGTTTGCTGCTCTACGCGAACCTCGTGTTTTGATTGCCGTGTACAGTACTGTAACTGCCGCGCTGACGAACTGCACTGCATGCCTGGTGCGCGGATGTTCGCCACAGGGAGATGCCTGTTCGAGCGACCGCGCGGCGGCGGTCCTCTTCAGTCACGCGGCCAGCTAGTTTGTAATGTATTAAGGTTAAAATTAGAGTATGTCAAATCAAAATTAAAAAAAAAATTGTTAGAAATAATCTTAACTTAGAGTTTAAGACATAGTAAAGTCTGTCTCCGTATGTAACTCAGGTTGAAGTTATGTTCAACTTGAAATCCGAATACGTATACTAGTAGAAGAGTATTAGCCTATATATTGAGAAGGATTGTAGCCAGTTTTGTAAGAATAAAAATAGAGAAAAGCAAGAAGAAAGGGGAAACAAGTAAAACAACAGAGAAAATTAAAAAAAATTATATTTTTTTAGTTTATTTACGATATAAGCCTTTTCTTGTCAACAAAGTTAACGGTTAGAGTTGTGGATCGAGGGTTGGTGACCTCCCATGTTCTGCGCGGGCTTTGCTAGAAGCAAGCGAATTCTCTTCCGGCTCACGGCCGGCGTGCTCCATGACGCGCCTAACGTATTGCATCACCTTCGATCAATCGCATCTCAAAGCATGCATGCTACCTCTAGCAGGCTCAAGCTGCGTGGTGCTCGAACTTTGATGCTTCCCATGGTAGTACATCGGTCCACTTCGCAACGCCCCTCCATTTACTCATACGCACTTGAAACGGGGGTAGCATCTCGTACGGAACAAGCCACAGCTAGAAACATAGCTTGAAGCTTTATCCTAAGTAAATAACGCGCACATATAATCTAAGTACGCAGCAATAATAAGCTTTTTCTTTGTTCATTTTTTGCTCCATTCACAGGGACAGAAGGTGGCCGGCGCCCGGCGTGGCGAGCTGGTCGGCGTCTGCCGCGGTTTTCTGTGGAAACGAGTAGACCACGGCGCTCACGTTAGTTTTTGCCATGGGAAGAGCCGTCAGAAGGAAGGCAGATCAATAGCCAGCATCCTGCAGATCCAAAGCAACGAAAGACGACGGTTTGGCTTTTGCCTTGGCCCAGCAAAACAAAAGCGCAATCAACGCGGGATGTTGCTTAAAGGTTAAGAACTAGCTTTACGTCCCAAAAGAAAAAGGGAAAGAAGTAAAAAAAAAACAACAGCAGAGTTTATTTATATAGACAGTATTGCAATGCATATCTAAATGTTGAAGTATAAGTGAATTGTCAATCTTTCCTCATCAGTTTAAGCTTATGGGTGAATTGGTTGGTGCATGCAACTCAATATGGTATCAGAGCCAAGAGGTCCCGAGTTCAAGACTGGTGACACAATTAAAAAATTAATTGCGAGTCAACACTATTCCACGTATTAGGCCTAGGGAGCCTACACGTGAGGGGGAGTGTTGAAGTATAAGTGAATTGCCAATCTTTCCTCATCAGTTTAAGCTTTTGGGTGAATTGGTTGGTGCATGCAACTCAATACTAAAGTTGGGAGTAGCTATCCAAAGAAGAAGCTAAACCGATTGGCCGGTTGGTTACTCACCCACCTGTGAGAAGCACATATTTAGCTTAATTTTTTTCGACTTGTAATTATCTTCAGATGAATAAATAGATTGAATTTTTCTACCGCTGCTTCGAAACAGCCTAAAAGCCTTCTCGAAAATAGCCCACCCAAACTCACCTTCGTTTCGGCTTCTCGTAGAATGCTTGCGTGTTTGGTGGTCCCACTCTGCCTGCGGCTCTTATCATTCGCCTCTCCGTGGCTCTATCCTCTCGCTCGATTCGAGATGAATGCAGCGAACGGTCAAGATTCGTCGACTTTTGTTCCAGCAGAAGTCTCCGAAGTCTAAAGGCCACTTCGCTGCAGCTTTCCGCTTCTGCACATGCCACCCAACCACATAATAATAATGATATTAATATGCCCACCAAAAGCGGCACAAGCAAACAAGAGAGCAAGCGCCACGGGGGCAACCACTTCCCACTCCCGCTTCTGCTTCCACACATGCAAGCGCCAAGGACTCGGGAGGCTGCCGGCGCCGCCGTGGCCAGGCCGCCGGAGGCGGAGCCGCGGCCGCGGCAGTACTATGCAGCGGATGAGCGGCCCGTGTACGTGCGGCCCCCCTCGTCCTACTCGTCCGCCCTGGCGTCCTGCCTCGTGGCGGCGGTGTTCCTCCTGCTGGCCGTCGGCGGGGCCGCGGCGGCGCTGTTCCTCCTCTTCCGCCCGCGCCCGCCGGACATCGCCGTGGCGGCGGTGAGGCTGCCGGCCTTCGCCGCGGCGAACGGCACCGTCGCCTTCACCTTCGAGCAGACGGCCTCCGTGCGCAACCCCAACCGCGCGCCGCTCGCGCACTTCGACAGCTCCCTCCGCGTCGCCTACGCCGGCGGGGAGCTCGGCTCCGTCTACATCCCCGCTGGCCTCATCGACGGCGGCCGCACCAAGGACATGTCCGCCAGCTTCTCCGTCCCGGCCTTCGCCGCGGCCACCCCGCCGCCGCCCGAGATCGCCGCCTCCGCGGCGCAGCAGCCGGCGGCCGCGGCAGTGATGGAGGTCGACTCGTTGCTCGTGGTCAAGGGGAGGGTGACGGTGCTGCGAGTGCTGACGCACCGTGTGGAGGCGGCCAAGGTGTGCCGCGTCGGCGTCTCGCCGGTGGACGGCAAGGTGCTCGGCTTCCGGTGCTGACCTACGAGTGGTTCTTGGGTGGTTTTCGATGGAAATGCAATATATCATCATGCCGGAATTTTACGAAGAAAAACAATGCAATCCCTGCAAAAATCATGTAAAATTCCCGTGTTGTGTGTTCGAAGTAGAGCGTTTAGAGGTGAAATTGGCAGTGCTGAGATGCGTATCCTTGGCTTGTTTAGATATGACCATTCATCAGATTTGCTGTATGTATATCCGAGAATTTGGCATTTGGGCTCAAGCTAAATAGACCCTTGATGCTACATCGTTCTACTTTAAAACCATCTCAACTTATTTCTTATACCTACAAACTGGGTATCGGGAATTGGAAATGACCTGTCTGATGTCTCCAGCAGCATGTTGAACATATTTCATTGCGGCCAAAACGTCACAAAACATGCCATACAGTTTGGCATATAGTATGGTATATGTCGAGACCTGAATATGTAAATTCAGACATTTGTGTATACCGCACTAGTCTAGGATCATGTTGGTGTACACAGTGTAAACACAGACCATACACTCGATTAATAGAGGAAAAGGCAAAAATATTATTAATTATCAAAGTTGCGACCTTGCGGCCAAACTTACAATTAATACCCTGAAGGACTTAAGAAACTTGGAGCGAAAAATAAAAGAAAAACGTATTAGTCATTCGATATGCACACAGACAATCGACTGGGGAGCGAAGTTCTAATCTGTGAAGTCGTCAAAGTATCCTCCTTCAGGTACCTTCTACTGATATGGTTTATCTTCTTCAACTAAGCAACAATAGGCATAAAGCCGTGAGTACAATAGTACTTAGCAAGTCGTTTGTAATAAAAAATACAATATAGTATGTAAGGCTTACCAAATGGTGGCTGAGTGGTTATTTTATAGAAAACAATAATTTTAAGTAAATACAACAAAGAGATTGAAAGTGAACTTTAAAAATAATTAATAAGTAACTAATCGTTCACGTAATGAACCATTGATTAACTAACCATTCACTTCCCAACTTAATCCAACCAAGTTTTTATGAAAACTCTACCCTTCGTGTGAAATCATCGAGCATTGTCCATAACCGGGGATACGGCTATTCTAATAGTTTTACACTCTGCAGAAGTTGCACAACTTTACCCATATGATGTGATCATCTCTATGTAAAAGAAAATCACAATAAGGCTTTTACGATAGCTTGCAGAGACGTTGAACGGCCTTGTGTGCGACTCCTTGCGCAGACCACTCCCCACAAGCACAGTTGCACTTCAAACTATGGTGCAGAACTTGGCTGCCAATCCTTGTGGTGAAGTACAATCTGGTGATATATCCAATATGTTGGCCCTTCGGCTTCTCATCCTTGATGAAGTAAACCGGTGTCATCTTTAATCCAAGACTTCGCAACAAAACTCGAAGAAGTCCACGCCATCCTTCGGTCTGGTTATAGGAAACTTGAGACATCTACAGTATTATAAGGGAGAGAAGTTAGATTAAAGAACAACCCGCGAACTAACCGTTCACGTAATGAACCACCAGTGAACTAACCATGCACTTCCCACTTAATCCAACCAAGTTTTTATGAAAACTCTACCCTTCGTGTTAAATCACCGAGCATTGTCCATAACCGAGGACACGATTATTCCAATAGTTTTACACTCTGCAGAGGTTGCACAACTTTACCCACATGATGTGATCATCTCTACTAAAAGAAAATCACAACAAGCCTTTTACGATGCTCAATCTCAACCTGATCTCACCCGCTAAGGTTTCGTCTTCGCGTAGGCTAACCACCTAGTCCATAATTGCTCCCACTTCTACCAATAAAACATTAGTGGCAAAATCAAAATTGAAACTTCACAAATTATTATGCCAAATCTATCCCATACTAGATATGTGGTTGTACGATAAGGCTCATATCAATAGCGCACAAAGTTAAGTTCTTAGACATTACCCAGTCAAAACATCCACTTCCCTGAAGTGCTAACCACACTCCCCCTTTACTGCATGATCATTTATCCAAGTGAAAATTATTTTGTATAACCACGACCAATGACACTATCTATGCCAAGGTGCACAAATTTTATAATTGTGGCTGACCACCACAATTTAATATCTCATTAAGTCAAAATTAATTAATTGATCACATATGAAGATAACCTAACATACTATAAGCATGGCTAAGCATACTAAATATATAATCCATGTGACAACTAATATGTATCACAAGATAAATATCCATCCTATGGTGATAATAGAATCATGACATTCAAATTATCAAGGAGAAATTAATCAAATAGGTCATTAACTACTAATACAAATGTTTTATAATAAAATAACGATGCATGATAATTTAAAACAACATAATATATAATAGATTTGAAAACTAGGTTCAATATGATCAAAGGACACGACTTGCTTTGACCTTGCTCGGTTAGTTGCTCTGGATCTTCAAATCTTCCTTCAACTCCTTCGAAGGCGTGATCTAACAAGAGAGAAAACGAAATGAAGCACAAAATAAAAATTAAATAAATTTCAAATAAAATCCAAAAACTTCAAAACTAGAACCAAAAGATAGAACTCAATTTTAGATGAATTTAGAAAAAACAATTGGGTTAATCGAAGCTAGAACAGAGGAGAGCGAGCTCTTGAAAAATTTAATCTAAAGAAAATACTGAAAATTAGGAAATTCTACTGTGCGGTGGACTCGGTGCACGGAATAGCTAGTCTATGGCAGACTCGGCTCAGCTGGCTCACGGGTTTATAGCACTATGCGGCTGGCAAGTGGGACCCAACTGTCAATGACTTGGCTCATGGCGGACCAGGTCTACGGAGAAGTCAAACCGACAGCCGATGCGGGTGCGTTCTGACGTCGGCGGCCGCGTGCCACGAGGCGTCGCCTCAGGGCTCGAACAGGCACGGCGCATGAACCGAGGGCGACGAACGGCAGTGGTTGCTGGATGGCTAGCCGACGGTGGCGAGGCGGTGGACGAGAGGTGTGGCGAGGTTGGCCAAGCGGCGGCGGCGGGCGCTTCTGGCGGATGGCTAGCGAGAGGATGCGGCGAAGTGGCGGCGGAACGGAATGACGGAGCGTGGCGGGGCTCACTGGCGACAGCAGAATTGCTTGGGCGATGAGACTTGGAGCGGCAGCTCACTTGTCGGCACCGGAGACGACGACTTAGCTTGGCAGTGAACGAGGTCGGCGAGCAGCAGTGGAGATGCAGCGGTAACTGCGCTCAGGCATGGAGGGGCAGCGACGCTCAGTTGTGGGGTACGAAACACGAGAGAGGTGACATGGCTTTATAGTGCATACACCGAGGTGACCACGGCATGCGCGACATGGACACTGAGGCCATGTCGGACACAAACGACAGTACAGTCCAGCTCGAAGATGATGATGAATAGTGCATTGCCCATCGGATGAATGACACGTGGCACTGCAGGGATCAGACGACTGAGGCAGACATCACCAATAAACAGTGATTTATGGCCCTGATGCTTACATGTGTTAATCGACGACGAATGGATAGGGTGGAACGGATGGCTCAGATGTGGGCATGTGTAGCCTATGGCTGATGCGTTGCACGGTGAGAAAGGAGGTGGGCCGGGCCGACAGGTGTTGGGCTTTGGCCCAAAAGATATTTTTTTGAAATTTTCGAATTCCAGAAAATCAGAAAATAAAATTAAGGTCTAGGAAATAGCAAATAAATTCTAGAAAATTCTAAGAAATTCCTTGAAGCACAAGGAATCCAAATAAAATACTTCTAGCAAATGTTAATGTTTAATTTAGTCATGTTAAATTCTTTTACTTAATAAAAATTCATTTTAAGCTTGAATTAAATCTAGAAAAATTCAAATGATGAATTTTCTTTTAAAAGCTTTGAATAAACTCTGGAAAACAAGATGTTATAGTATGCGACAAAAACTTGTCCAACAGTATGAATATCTTAATTCTCACATGGTGAGCTCGCAAAAAACATATAGTATTTCGGAGATCGAAAAGCAAACTCTACACAGCTATTAGTAGGAATGTGCCGCTCCAAGAATTCATGGATCCCATCCATCAGGATTAGGTTTAACCAGGGTCTATACTACAATGGGTTTACTTTTGGTACTCTTGTTTGGGGGGAATAGGCAGCTAAAGTGCTCGCTTGAATAGGCAGATGCGGGATAAGCCATCGAAGCATCTGTTGAGCCAGAATCAACATGTGGTGGGTGCGCCCAGAGAACTCAGGAAGTTCCAGCATTGTAACAGAGGAGGTCCGAGCTTCACTCACAATATCTTGTTCTTGACCCAAAAGAGCATCAGTACTATCCCAATCACAATAGCAACAGGGGCATACTTCCGAATCAATGCCTGAAAATCAGAAGAACGGATGTCTCAGAAATGGAAACAGAAAGCAAAAATTAGGATGCAAACAGCAGCCAAGGAAGAACCTATGTTTCAGAATAAAAATAGAAAGCAAAAATCTACTATGGCATCTTGACTGTCATAAGAAATTTGAGCAAAAAATAAGGCTCCCAGCGATGCTACAAACCAAACAAGCACTAGTAGATCTACCTCAAGACTCCTTTCCTTTCAGAAGGATAATGAATTGCCAAAAGTGACAAAACACAAATTCATCATTTGTTATAGAAGTACTCAACTCAGCTTAACTGCCTGGATGCATATACTGAAATAGCAAATGCAATCAAGGGGACCATACCTGGCGATTGAGATCCTTCGCCTTATCTGCATAAATTCTAGTGTCGGAGGTCAACCTGCTGGACATTTCGCTCACCTCTGCAAAGAGAAACCTTTTGATGAGCAACTGTTTTGAATTTTGATTGACATGCCTGAGGGTTACAATCATGCAATAATACAGGAGGGGGCTGCAACAGCCAACAAGTCTTGCTAAATGGCAAGCACTGGGGCAACCCAATTGAAAATGTGACATTAGTACATTACATAAGTGTCACAAAAAGTTAACATTAAAGCAGGCAGGAACACTTCCATATAAGGAGAGGCTAGGGGTTCCTAAAGGAAGCATGTTTGTAAGAAATATGAATAAAATCTGGAACAGCAAGAAGGGCCTGTTGAAGGAAGGCATATAACAAAAACCTATAACCTGACGGAAAATTCTGTTATGAATATTATGTATATATTCATGAGGCCCAAAAGGTAATATATATAGGGAGTATAAGGGGATATACAGAGAAATATGTTATTTACAGATAAAGCAACCAAGGCATATAATGATAGAATAACAACCCTATTCTATCCTTAACAAATTCATACAACAACATAGTTTGTTGAAATGAAATTGATTTGTGAACCCAACAGCCAGCCTACTCACTGATGCCCTTTTAGGTAAACACTTACACATAGACTGTAGGTAACTCTAAATATGCACAGAAAACATCCACAGGTCCATGGTGCCAGAAAATATAATAAAGCAACATAATGCAGATGGCAGTGGCAAACTCACGATCAAGTTTTTCACCAACACCAAGAACTTCTTGAACATTGCGAGTCATGATCTGGTGCACCTCATAGAGCTCATCATTCAACTTGGCAAGGTTCCTTTGGGTTCTGGTATCTAAATACAGTTTCTTGGTCTTTTGTATAAATGTGTCTAAACAGAGACATATAAGCTATCAGTTAGTTGATAATAAGAGAATGAGTATAAAGAAAGTACATGAATCTGAGAACCATACCAAATTTAATAAAAGCATATGGCCTTGCAGCAGTTTCAATTTGGCTGCCATTGACTCTCTCGAATTCATTTTTGAGATCTTCTAGATACTGGAATGCAAGTTTCTTTGGATAGGAACGGTCGCACATTGTCAAATAACACACACGGCCCTCAATGATATAACTGTTTTGTTGAATTAAGGTACAACAATAGTACCACAAGAAATTTAATAGGCAAATAGGCTAGAAACTACTGAAAAGAATTAGCTTCTCAATATACATCATTAGCAATACCGGTTCTTTGGTGTCATTTAAGCACAAATGTATCATGAAGACAGTTGATACTTGACACTTGATAGGCATACAGAATATGGAAGCTGTTACTAATGCAAAAAGGTAACACATGTAAACTGTTTTGCATGATATAGTCTATCATTATCAAGTCACCAATTTGCTCCCCAGAAAAGCAGCAGTTGTATGCTGTTTTTGGAATGTAAAGGCAGACCTGAATGAGCAGGTCGATTAAACTCAATATAAAGAGGGAAAAAACCCCAAAAATAGTGTGTATTAGGCCCTACATCTAGTTGAAGCTAAATAACCAATCGTTTTCTTCAGCACTGTCTCATTTAAATTTGCAACCTAGAATCATTAAAAAAAACTCATGTTTGCAAAGTCGACATAAAAGCTATTGCAAAATTTCTAACAATTATAGGAAACTATGGTCACCATAAGCTATCTCTTGCATTTTTTTTTTCTAAAACACCTTTGTAACTTCTTTATGCAGTACATGCACCCCTTTTACACATGATGACTTCTTAGAAAAATACAAACACATGAATTTGCATAAGCAAATTGAACTAGTAATGAAGCAACATATGAAGAGTCAGATATTATCACATCATTATATGCATGAAGATACAGGAAGTTCAAGCTACTTATCTACTTACGCTGCCTGGACTTGCATCATTTTTTTCATTCGCACAAGACACACATCAAAGATCATGAAGGAAAAACCTTTTTCCAAAAGGGAAAAGGTGTTGCAAATAACATAAGGATTAAGGATACTGGAAAAAGTATGGCCCAGTCTCAATTGACATCCTTGATGCTTCATGCTGCCCTTTTGATAAGTTCTTGAACAACAGTTTTGCTTGCTGCTTGTAGAAGTCAGCATCCTTCAGATCCCGACCATCATCTAAGCCCTCCGCCAGTGGAAGGCCATCAGTTACACGCGCTATCATTGTCAGCTTCACCATTTTGCAAATACAAAAAGGAACAAACTAGCATAGGTAATCTGAAGGTGCCACCTGCATGGAAAGGCAGAGAAAAAGTACTTCAGACATGTCTCACCATCAAACATTAGCTGCAAAGTTCGTTCACTACTTCACTCCACCACAACAAATTCTAAATCTAAATATCAAATGGACCATATCTAATTTAGGTGAAATTTAAATTTCAAGCGGACTATACAAATCTGAATAAGACTTAACAGCAACTTATAACATGACTTATCTCACTTTTAAACTAGTAAATAGTGTAATTTTTAGGAACCATCACAACTTTAGAGGCAAAATACATGAGCCAACAGGACAGTGGTCTAACAACCCCCCAGGACCAGGAGAAACTCATAAGATTTCTCTTGTTGAAATAACATTCTCCATCTATCTTGTATATGATAATTCTATGAAACCAAAACAGTAGCCTTACATTAAATAAAGAAAAGGATAAATGCATCTATGGTGTTCTTCTGCTTGACTAGAAGAACATCAAGCAACTATCAATTAACAAGGGCTGCATAAGATTAATGCAATGGAACCTGCAACAAGGCATACCTAACAAGCTGAACCTATAAATAAACAAAATTTCCTTTTAAAAACTATTGATCATTCTTCTCAGCTACAGTTATAAACTCTAATTACAGGTTATACAAATCAACATCAGTGTACTATATAGAATAATTGCTTCTTCTTAAAGACTACATCAGAAATCATTGTTCTAAAAAAAGGCACCGATACTCAGTTAGTCACACCACCTAGGTTAGTAGTGGCTATGCGGCCTGACTGCCAATTATACAGGAACGGGGATGGTACCTGTTCCTTGTATGCAGCCTACTAGACCTGTTTTCAGAACGGTGACAGAAATTGCATCTCCAACACTCCATACTGATCGAATCAAAAAATACACGCAGCCCAAATAATTCATGCGGATAAAACTACTTTCCGATATTACGGTCATGATCTAATAACAACTTCCGCATCAGAAAAAACCACATCAAGATGAATTATTGGGGCATTCTGCAACAACCAGTATCCAATGGTATTGATTAATACAAACGGGACACCCAGGATACCCCACAACATACACCCACGTAAACAAAATTCAGGCGTCTAACCTATGCGCAGAGACGAACCCACCAATCTACAAGCACGATTCCGAGAAAGAGTTGAGCTCACATCAACTCTAATGACAGAAAGAAACCAGAATAATTTCGATCAGTGAGCTACCCAGCTAAATTTGCGCAGCCATTCGCATGCCATGACCACCACAGCAATGCAACCGCAAAGAAGCACCAAAAATGGCGCACAAAACTGCAAGCGTTCCTCGTAAGGGCCGAGGTACCAACTGCAACCCACCCCCCATCGGATCTGCTAAATCACACAACGAACTAACGCCGTACCCACGCCGAAACCCTAGCAGCTCGGCAGACCGACCTCGAATCCCTCACGAATCCGACAAACAACAGCGGCGCGGCGCTCGCATCCAAGAGCAGATCTACCACGAGCAAGCGAGACACGCGTGGATTACGTGCGGGCGCAGCAACCGCTGGCTCCGGTGGATCGGTGAGGGTTGGAGGCGTGAGGGTGGGGGTCGGGGCTTACCATCTCGCGCTCGCCTCGCCTCGCTGTTCGCGTGAGACGCGGAGGAGAAGTGGAACAGGAGAACAGCGAAACCGAAGCGCTGCGCTTTTTGTTGGGGCGGAGCGAACCGTGTTGGGTCCAGCCGGGATCGTGTGGTGTCGGGGGTGTAATGGAACTGGTACGGACGGATATCGTTTATTTTGTATTTTATTTTATTTTTTTATTTTAAGTAGGAGTTGGACATGAATAATATCGGATATTCATTTCTCCATTCCGTATCCGTTTTATAATCTTTCGGACGGTCGGTTGGACAAAAATTATCCACTTTTTTGCACAGAATATTGAACAGTATGGTACAATTAGAGCGAATATGAAAAAACTAATTACTGAGATGTTGAAGAAAGAACACTCAGTACTTTCACCTGTTTAGATGTGATAATCTACATATATGTTATCTTGTTCCTAGGTGAAGTCACAACAGACTTCCTCGTATCACTTGACATACGGATATATACGGGTGGATATCATTTATCTCGTATCCTATTCTATATTTTTTTCCTTGGAGTCGGAATTGGACACGGATAGTGCCGAATACCCATCTACCCCTTTCCGTATTCATTCTGCAAGCCTTCGGTCGGTCGGACGGACGGAAATTACCCGCTCCATTTGTACCCCTGGTCATGTGCAACCAGCGCCCAGTTTGCAGAGTTTTGTGTATTCTTAACCCTATTTGGCAAGCAATAATAGATATAGCTTCCACATCATCGTAATTCTATTTGTAGCCCTCTTCCTGAGAGAGAGACTCCGACGTGCTGACACGTGCGTAGTCGTGCGGTCCAAGAGTGCAGCATCATGCCGTCCCGGACCGCATGATTCCAACGAGACATGTGGTCTTCGACCTCATGATCAGTCGTCCCATCGACCAGCCGAAAGCACCGATCGGCCTCCGCTTTTTCCATGCGCCGGTGGCACGCGCCATATGCTGTGTGCATGCTGGTATGGTGCCCCTCACTCGTGATCAGTTGGCGCCTCCTACGCCCGCTCAGTCCCGCGATAAATTGGTTCGGACAGCATGCGTTTTGCAGCAAAGAATAGCCTCGTCTACGGTTGGAGCCAGGATAGAGCGATAGAGGGAGTGAAGGGAAGGAAGAAACGTGTAAACACAGAATTTTGAGTTGTTTTCATTTGGAACTAGAAGTTTTTGCAATTGCGAACGTTGTAGATCGCCTCATGAGCTTCAAGAAAAGGTAATTGTCATCCCCGTGCGACTACAGTTTTATCAATGTGATTAACACGTACTTAGCCAAACCGTCTTTTATGAATGTTGTTTATGTCAATCTTTGATAAAATGTTTGTTTGTGCGAAATCTTCTATATATCAAGCATGGTGTACTATAGTGTAAAGAATATATTGTAGTTTATTTTTGTAAACACATTTAGCTGTACTATTGCAGTCACTGTAGATTGTGTAGGCGTCCAAAAATTAAGTATTTATGTGAGAGCATTTGTAGGTGATAACAAGAGTAGTCCGATTAGAAACAATAATGTCATAGTTAGTAGGCTAAGGAAAAAAGTGGACACAATATGTCATGTCCTAAAAATAAATTGCAAATAAATTTGCATGAGTAAAATAAAATTAGAATAAAAATAATACAAAGTCATAGTGAAATAAAAGAAAATTTGTAATTTAATTTCCATATGAATTCGAAAGTAAGTTTCGTAAATAATAGAACTAAAAATAAAATTAAAATATTACTAATTTGATTTATATAAGAATTCATAAGTAAAACCTCGAAATAAATAAAATTTAGAATTTAAAATGAACAAAAATTAGTAATTCGATTTTTACATTAATTCCAACAAAAAATACAAATTAGGAGTGAAAATAAAAGAAAATTTGTAATCTAATTTTCATATGAATTCCAAAGTAGGATCCGTAAATAAGGGAATTCAAAATAAAATTAAATAAATTAGTGATTTGATTTATATAAGAATTTGTAAGTGAAATCTGTAAATAAATAAAATTTAGAATTAGAAATAAACAAAAATTTGCAATCGAATTTGAGGTGATAGGAAGAACAACGAAATTAACATGTAAATTTTACAGTGTGATAGTGCCTATATGATGGTACGATTGTTGCATGCTATGTACTAAGAGAGTTCTGTATGCACTTGTGTTAGGTACGTCATGGGTGACCTTCAAGACTTATTCATGTTCTAAGGGAATTGTCTCGTACACGATGAGCTGTGCGGAGCAAACCTATCAAATTATGATCATGCTGTGATCCGAGCACCCAGTCTGAACGCCATGAGCCTATCTGAACTACGTAAGTGAATGCATTATGCGTTCGATCAGGACACCGCAAGGAAGAAGTTACAGACCGATGCAGTGTATGCCTCAGTGGTGGGTGTTGTAGGGGAGACCATGTGGCAACTTCTGAAGGTGACCAGTGACGCTTCATGGGCCAATTACATGGAGGTCGTGTGCAACCCTATCGCTGCGATATATGCCAGGCCAATGGTATATGTTGACTTCGTGGAAAGGACGGAATCGTCCGCCATAGGTGGTCCTGGTGGCGCTAGTAGAGATGAAGTGCCTGGGTTAGTCTCTAGCACTCATGAAGACGCTAGTGCGGGTGAAGATGTCAGCGAGGAAGTGGGCAATGGAGACCTCAGGAGGCGTGTGGAGAATTTTCAGCCGAACGAAGGTGTGGCGAGGTGGTGGGCCCCCCGTGTTGATTGTGACGAGTACCTTATGGACCAGGTGGAAGAAGTGGACAACGAGGAGGAGGAGGATGTGAAAACAGTTAGTTCTAGAGAGGGCGAAGATGGCAAAGCTACAACGGGAGCTGTGTTAAGTGGTGTTGTGATCACCGATTTTGCGTACATGTCTTCCAGACTGGACGACATTGCAGCAGCATCCCTAGTTCTGCCACAGGCGGAGGAGGCGGGTGGGGGTTCAACGAAGGCACTCTCATTTTAGGGCAGTGCTTCCCTAACAAGAGCGTTGCCCGGCAGGCTATTGCTAGATACACCGTCAACATTAGCCGGATGTATCGGGTGCATAGGTCCAACCCGGACATCTACATCGTCAAGTGTGTCGACAGGTCATGTCCTGGCAAGGTCCGTACGTAGCGGTTCAAGGGGCGCTGCCATGGACTTCCAGATAACAGTGCTAAAGGATCACATGTGCGAGCTTACGGCGCCACTACATAGGCACCGCAACATGGCGTGGTCATATGTTGATGATCTGATAATCCACCTCGTGGTGGCAGATATGTCTTTTTCGCCGAAGCTTCTATTGACAGATGTAGCGAATATGATAGGGTTTGAAGTCAGCTACAAGAAGGTCTGGTGGGCGAAACGGAAGGTGCTACAACGTATGTTCGAGATGTATGAGGAGGCGTACGACTTGGTCCCAAGAATGTTGCATCAAATTGTAGAATTAAACCCAGACACATACATTAACAGGAAGGAGAGGGTTCATCCTACGCAGGACCCGAATTGTTTTGTTCTTGACAAAGTATTTGGGCCTTCCGTCAGACGATAGAAGGGTTCAAGTGGTGTTGTCCCGTGCTGACAATGGACGAGACCTTCCTATCTGGCAAGTATAAGGGTATGATCCTCACCACGGTTGCAGCTAACGCGAACGAGCAGTTACTCCTTGTGGCCTTTGCAATTATGGACAATGAGATCACCGATAATTGGCTGTGGTTCTTGACCAATGTGAAGCAGGTCATGGTGCAAGATCGCCCAAATGTGTGTGTCATCTCGGACTACAATGCAAGCATGTTGTCGGTGTTGCGCACGATGAAGATTTGGACATAGTTTTCCTTCTAATAGAATGATATTAGGAATCGCTGGTGCATAAGGCATCTCACGGTGAACTTCCACATAAGGTTTCGTAGGAAGGACCTGATGAAGATGTTCAAGAAGTTTTGTATGCAGAACCAAAAGCGAAAGTTCGAGACCTTATGGAGGCATCTCGATCAAGAGATTGCCAAGCATGTACGACATCCTGACCAGGCTGAAGCTGGGGCAGCGGAGGGAGGCTCCACAAGAGTTGGGGACTTCACGCAATTGGTTCAGTCCAGCACACTTGACTTGGAGATGTGGCCGTTGCAACATGACATCAGTGGAGCAAGGTATGAAATCATGACGAACAACATGTTTGTGGTGTACAATGATGTCTTGAAGGACATTAAATCCCTATCGATCACGACAATCGTGGATGAGAGTTAGAACCGTTCCATCGGGTACTTTGTCAACAGAGCCATGATGGTGAAGAAGCATCTGGACGAACGAAAACACTTATCTGAGATAATGCAAACATACATGGATAAAAAGATCGACAAGACTTGTTCCCACATTGCTCATACCATGGATGGTATAGGGAAGAAGTTCAAGGTCTACCCTAGGCATAAGTACATGATAGGTCACACTAGAGGGGCGTAAGATTGAGGAGGCCGACTAGAGGGGGGTGAATAGTCATTTCTAAATATTTCAATTAAATTAATTCTATTTAAGCTATTTGGCTAAAATCCAGAATATAATGTGGAAGGTTAAATCAAATTGGTCTTAGCGCAAACAAAGCTTAAATCAACTGGTTAACCTAAGTGTACCAACAACCTAAGTCTACATCAAATGTTTGTAATTATAGGATAACAAGCAATCAATTTAATTCTATGAATATAAATTGCTTGAAAGTAAACTGAATTGGACCAGTCTCTCCTAGTCCATATTGAGATTAGCCTAAATGAATTGGACCAGCTCCACGAATTAAACCGAAATACTTCAATCCACTAGTGGTAACTCTTTCCCGCTCCGAGTAGGTAAGCTCCAATCTTCACAACTTTATTGGGTCTTCTCACAACTTTTTTTGAGAAGATCACCGTGCACGACGCCTCCAACGCCGTCTAGGAGTCGACAAACTTCAAGAGTAATAAGTTAAACCCCTCGCTTGACTCTCACCAAGTGCAATAAATGCACAAGCTCAAATGGATACTAAGTCCAACTCTAGATACAATACATGCACTCTAGATCATTCTCATTGCTCACAAGGTGTAACACATGCACAATTGAGAGGAGAACCTCACACTAGCTCAAGGAAATAGAAATGGATCGAGCCACAATATCTCCAACCGATCACATGGGGGTATTTATACCCCACACAAGAAAATAAGCCGTAGGAGCCAAATCCCTAAAAAATCAAGGAAATCGAAAGTACCGCCGTTATAAGATCGGAACTTCCACTCCCCTCGCAATGGTCAGAAAACTAGCTGTTATAGTCAAAATCAGAAATTTCGTCGTTCATTCTCCGGTACTTTCAATCATCGGAAGTATCGCTCCATACATGCGAAACTATCGCTCTCGAGGGGAGGAGAAGACCACTACATAGGTGTCTCTCTGAAAAAAACGTACCGCAGAAAAATTTAAAACTTCTGAAGTCTGATAATACCATGCAACACACCGATACTTCTGCCTTCCGTAGTACCACTCACACAGAGCCGATACTTCCGCCTTACGATCGGACCACTCACATCAAGCCATTCGGACTGCTCATCTGGTAGTACCGCGCAACACATACTGGTACTTTCGATGTCCGGTAGTACCACTCACACGGAGCCAGTACTTCCAACCTCCGGTAGTACCGCTACATTCACAGCGGTAGTTTCGATTTTCCTAACAAGTGCAGATACTTTAACAGATTTTATAAAAACACATTTGCAAGCTATAGTATCGTGCACACACGGATCATCCAAGGCTCCAAACACATTTGCACATTTTTGAAATTATGACACAAGGAATAGGTGCATGGACTTAATGCATTTGCAAAACACATTCGTAAATCAAAGTCACATGCTACAAGGATTGTATATAACCTTCAACTATTTGCAAATATAAGCCTCATACCACGAGTAGTAGGAAACACAGACTTTAAACATTTGCAATGTATAGTCCCATGTTGTAAGTATTCAAACACATGAGTTTCAACTATTTACAAAACACATTCGTAAATACAAGTATCATGCTAAATAGAGCTAGAGCAAGTGAAATTGATCTATCAACACATGATGAGACTGAAGATACTAGACATGATCCCTCTTAATAGTATAACAACGTATGCTAGCAACCCGGTCCTCCAACCAAGCACCAAGATCGGTAATAGACTAGGAACACGTTCTTAGCCTTAGCTAATCATACCTTTGCCCTGAGCATCCTCTTGAAGCTTGATGACGCATATCATCATTTCAAGTCTAGGTCATCGCCTTGACATGCATCAACCCATGATGCATCCTTCACTTGAACTCCATCAATACATGATGAGTCTTCACTTGACTTGATGATCAACACATGATCATCTACTCTCAGACATACATCAATTCATGATACATCTTCTTCTTGACGGTCTTTAGCACGGCGTGGGAGCTGAGGCGGTGGTCCGAGCGGGCGGCCGTGCGGGGCCGACGAAGGCGCTCGGCGAGATTCGCAGTACCTCAGCGGCCGTTGTCGGTGGCGGCATCGGCGTCGTCCCCGCGCGCCACGGATTCACACGGAATGGCGGCGGCACCTCGTGCGGAGGCAGCAGGCTGCGTCGAGGTCGGCGTTGCTCCATGCGATGGTGGAGCACGTGTGGGCAAGGCGTACGACGGCGCTCGGTCGGCGTCCTTGCGGGGAATAGCGGCCGACGCGACGTTCGTGCCGACGGCGGTGGCGGTGGCTCATCTTGTCCGGCGGCGTTCGTCGTTCGGAAGCAGTGTCGGCCGGCGGCACTCATGCCGCATGTGGGCGACGGCCGAGTGGCGGCGTGGCTCCAAGCCGGCCGGCCGAGGCGGCGCGGTGCGTGTAGGCGATGTGGCCGCGTGCAACGGCGGCCAGGCGATTTTTTCCTCTTATCAACACTTACTTTTTCATGTAATCTACCAATCGACATTGTGTCGGCGACTTCAAGTCTGCTCGCGGTAGATTAGAGCGAATTTACACCATAGAAATTAATCTAGAAAGCAAAATCTGCAGAATTTAAAGCGATCTAGATATATACAATTTTAATCTGCGAATGATTACCTTGCGATCCACGGAGCGATTCGTGCTAATAACGTGTTGAGGAACCATCGCTAGCGAGTCTAGTCCGATCGATTCCTCTCCTATGCAAAAGAGATGATCAAACACAGATGATGTAAATAGTAGATTGAGAACACAGAGATAAGGGGAGAACTCTTGGTCTTTTTTTATTGCTTTCTCTTTTCACGTACACAAAATAACCAATAAGACTCTTTATATATAATTTAGTGATGAGGTGTTTACCATGAACCAAAACTTCAAACCCAGACCGAGGTTTCCAAACATACTTAACTCCAGTTTCCCTCCGAAGTTGTAAGACTGACGGAATTCAGTACTGAATAACGTGAAGCAAGAATGCAGTTTCATACTGAAACACAAATGAAGACATCAGAGGGCTTGATAAGCCAACCTGTAATAACATGTGGGATGCCATATACACAATTTACTTTACAAGAGCATCCTCCCCCCTAATATTGTTTAACAAAGACACAACATGAAACGTTGCCTCGGACCATACAAAAACAGTAAGACATGGCAACGGGATAGACGATATCCGGCCAAATAATAGTCCTTTTCTTTTCTGAGGATTTTCATTGCTTAGCTATAGATTTGGTATGCAGGCACCCTCCGGGATTTGCTGCTCCTTCCAGATCCTGCCGGTAATCCTCAGCTTCAGCTCCTTCCGGTCACCCCCTGAGAAGAACAACGCCATATTCCTCTGGATGATGAGGCCGTCGTGGCTGTCCCGCACCTTCCGGTGGCTATCCCGGATGCTTCTAGGGGTGCCCTCCCATACCATCTTCCTGCCATTGGCCCCGACCTCGACGCTGTAGCTGTAGTTCCTTGCCTCGTTCTCATCCCCCATGAAACGGAGGAAGGCCATGTAGACTGGTGCCATCCCAAGCTGGAAGGCCTCAAAGTGCAGGCAGAAGTACTGCCCGAAACACTGGAACACCTACTCAAGAGACACCAAATCATTCTATCAAAATTAGTAGATGGAAATGTAATTTACAGGGTTACAACTACTATGCCATGTGAAGGATTCTCTTATACCCAGCTAATGCACTAATGTGGGACAAGAGAAAACATTCCTAATATAAATACTTACCGTCAGCATCCAGGTGGCATTTTCAACCTCTCGTGGGTTGGATTTGACATATCTATGGTTGAACGTGCAGCCGCTATGCATATCGACTTTGTGATCATCCCTCAAATGGGCAACAAGATAAGGGATATCACCGGCCACAGCACACTCAGAACCAGCATAGGGACAAGTATATGGTCTAAAGACACATTGTGCTTCATGCTTTATCTTGCTGTAGTATGGGAAGATTTCTGGGCACCCCGCAGAGCAGTACTTACAGGGAAGCTCAAGTGATTCGGCTACTTTCTCCAGTGCCAAACACCTGATATCACCGAGGTCTTGTCTGCATGTAGGGCAACGATTGTGTACCCTAGCTTTGCATGTGTAACACAAAGTATGTCCATTTTGGCACTGTAAATACAATCAAAGAGATGAGAACCATATCCAAAAACCAGCAGTACGCAATGCATGTGATTCTTCGATTGCATACCACTAGATCAATCAAACATGCAAATAGATCGCCTATTACTTTCTTAACATTTATTTGGGCAACCAAGTTTATAGTCCACAAAAAAATTGCTTATTGATATTCAGTCTTTATCTTGCCTAAGGACCAAGATATCAATATTAGCATTCGAATCTTCCCTTTTAGATTAATTAAGTTCCTTCTACTTAACTTATATTTCATATGAATCACTGATCTTCCCTTCAATATCTCCTTCCATGCTTTGCAATCCAAGCAAGGGCCAACTCCCCATGCTTGAATGTCAAGATGTTATTTTTACTATGACTTGTAAAAGAAAAGTTGATTGGCCTCTACTCTACTCTGCGTCCTCTACTTAGGAGTTAAGGATGGATCATAGATTCACAATCAGGTCAAGGAAAGGAAAGTGGGGTTAAGAAAATAAATAACGAATTATGAAACTATGCAACTTCCATTGGGCAGAGTATATAAAGAAACAGGTGTAGGGCATGATCATCCTATAAATAGACGGCAAAATACAATAGGCAGCACAACTTTATAGGCAAAATTGTTTTGGCAGCTCATTGCAGCAAGCTAACAGTTCAGTAATCACAAGCTATCTAACAGAAGCCATCTAATAGAATGATCATTTGCAAGACCCTATTTTCTAATTTTTCTTAAGCCTAGACAACATAGCAGGAACGAGCACTAAAAATTCCAAACAAGAACAACAAAACAAGGAATGAACAGTTATCGGTTAATTGCTAAGCTAACTCAGCAAATTTTTCGTTGGAGGACAGCAGAACAAGCCACCGAAATTATCCCGAAACATGAGAATGGGAGTCAATCCACAACCACAACACCAAGATCCCCAAAAATTCTAAACGAAGAGAAGTCAATTATTCCCTTTATGCCATTAGAGATTATCCACGAGACATTTCAAGAGCAGAAAGGAATCACACCGACACGGTCGCCTCATAAAAAAGCAACCTTTAACCCACCCCCGATGTTCCCGACCCAGATCGCCATTCCAAACCCAAGAATCGTCCCAGTCCCGAAATCGAAAATAGCGCGCCAAATCAAGAACTGCCCCCACCACCACACACACACACCTGGTGGATCGGCGGGTACATGGAGTTGGTGCAGACGGGGCACTCAAGCAGCTCGTGGACGTTGCTCGCCGGCGCGCCGCCCTTGGGGCAGGCGGCCCTGGCGGCGGCGGCGGCGAGGAGCGCGCCGTGCGTGTGGAGGGCGAGGCCGACGTCGTCCGCGTCCATGGAGGCGTCGGGCAGCGAGAGGCACTCGACGCTGTCCACGTCCATGGCGCGCGCCCGCCCGCCACGAACACCCGCGTCACGTCGCGCGCGCGCTCCGGGCTCCGGTGGGAGGTGGAGAGGAGAGGACCGGGTGGCGTGGGCTCCGGCGCTTTGTTGTGGCTGGCGCCGGGCTGTGCGGGAGGCGGGGCTCGCGCCGCGGATTCCGGGGCGGTCTAAAAGCTCGGGGCAGCGGAGCGGCACGAGCTCTCTCGCTCGCTGGCTCAGACACCCTGATACCGTCTCCTTCCGGTGACACGGAGAGGCTGGACTGGGCACGGTGACTTATCCTGATCTGCTTCTTGACAGGATGGCTTGTTGTTTTTTAAAACAGTTTCTTCACTTATTTTGTTTAAGATATAAGTCACAAATATATTACACATCTCACTTTTTCTATATATATATATATATCTTTTACTTTCTGCCACTACTATTCAATCTGATATACATATCGTCTTCTCCTTCTAAAAATTACTTCTTTTAACTAATACTAATTATTTTTAGCCAAAAATTATCAGGTACAGCTAAAAACCATCAGTCATAGGCAATATAAAAACCAAGTCAATCTGTTGTGCTCCGTCGAATAATTCAATGCGTTTTGTCAGTTAGAGTGTACAGATTATTTGCAATTCTGTGCCAACCAAATTTGCATATGTACTGTGGAACTTTTATAGACGGTGATACAGGCTTTGTGGGTTCTTTCGGTATCAACTCCACGTTTGGTTTTCATGGTACAGCTGATGCAAAGAAATGTAAATCGGATAGCAACATCTCATCTGAGACTGACGAGCGGCCCATAGGCCACATGTCATTGACGTATCCACGTTATTTTACAAATTATGAGATTTTATAGTGTTATTGACCTTGCTCCTTTTCCTATTAGACACTGCAGTAGAATTCTAGACTATATATTTGTGAGTTTAGAGAAAGTTTATACATTTATGTTCTTGCTAACACATGTCAATACGCTATAATATATGGAGTGCGCAGTAAGTAAATCACAGTAGTAGGAGGGACACCCACTTAAAACCCGGGGGAAAATAAATCCGAGCATAGTTCTCCTTTAATATACATGACACAGGTTACTTCAAACGCAAGTGGTTCCATGGTCTAGCGGTTAGGACATTGGACTCTGAATCCAGTAACCCGAGTTCAAATCTCGGTGGAACCTTGTTTTTTGTATCTTTTTTTCATTGGATTCTTTTTTTTTTTTGCCACATCAACAATCCCTTACATGACTGACTTTTCATGATAGTAACATACTGATTTATTTTTCTGAGGTGATCTGTCTTTTTAAGCCCATCTGCTGATAAAAAATCCCTTACATGATGATCTTTTTCATTGGATTCTTTTTTTTTTTTTGCCACATCAACAATCCCTTACATGACTGACTTTTCATGATAGTAACATACTGATTTATTTTTCTGAGGTGATCTGTCTTTTTAAGCCCATCTGCTGATCAAAAAATGAAAAGAAGAAAATAAAAGAAAAAAGAACCGAGTTGAGAGAAGAAAAGAGAACCAATAAAATCCCTCCAAAATCCTAGGAGCAACATCCACCATGCATTATCCCACCACAAGGTGGCCAGCTCACGTGGCTCCCAGTTCATCCTCCAATCTCTTCCCACCTCCCCAATTTCCTCCATTTCTTCCTCCTCTTCTTCCCCCCTGGCTCCATTTCCTTCTTCCTCCAGGGGAAGCAGAGCACAGGTAGTGTGTACACAAGCGCCGCCAATAATGGCGGCCTCCCTCTGGCTGCAGCTCCCTGCTCCTCCTCTCCACAACCCCCTCTTCCTCTCCAGCAACCACTCCTCTTGTGCAACTCCTCTGCTGTGCAAGAAGCATGCACCACCCAGACGCAATCTTCTCTGCAGTTCTTCAGTTGTGGCTGGCTCCTCTAACTCCTCTTCTGTTGTGACCAAGGAGCAGGAGGGAGCAGCAGAGGCGGTCCCTGCTCCTCCTTCAGGAGAAGGATCTGAGCCTGCACTTGTCAGCTACAGGGATGACCCCAACTTCAGGTATATCTCTACTCGGGTCTAGCGTCATCGTGTCAAGTTTCCTGAAACCTCTAAGCATGGAAGAATATGACATACCCTTATTATGTTCTAGCGTTTCTCAACAAATGTTTCCATGGTCTAGCAGTTAGGACATTGGACTCTGAATCCAGTAACCCTAGCTCAAATTTCGGTGGAACCTCATTTTGTATTTTTTTTTTCGCCACTAGTGTATACATTAGCTGGAACCACAAGTTCACAACCCCATTTTTAGTCCATTTCTACTAAATTGACTTTTTTCTCGTGTTTTCGTGGAAGATTGCAATGCAGATTTTAAACTAAGATGAGGAGAGATTTTTTTTGGGGGGGAAATAGGAGAGGAAGCTAGCATTGGCTATTTTGGTCTTGGGACAGCAGAGAAGAAAGCTAGCATCGGCTGTACAGACATATCTGTAATTTCATCTCAAAATTTACTTTGATTCCTATCGTCTCAAAGATTAGTTTCATCATACGTAGGGGCTGCAAGGGCTGCGGCCGGGACGAGTTGGAGAAGGATTGCAACGGCGAGGGGCGGATCCAGGGCGGCATAGCCACCGTGCCGGGCTTCGGCTGGTGGCCGATCAAGGCGTACCGGCCGTGCCCCAGCTTCGTGGCGTCCGGCGGCCGGTACCGGCGCCAGGGGCAAAGCATGGACGACGTTGCATCCGGCAGGGAAAAGAAAGTCTCCTCCAACAAAAAGAAAAGGTAATGTATGATGAAGCACACATGTGATCACTTGACCATCCTGTGTAGTTCCTATTTCCTATTCAGCAATGCCAATTGTGAGAGTGCATATGTTCCACTGCTACAACTGATGGAATTAGGGGATTTAAACATAAGGTTGCCTTGTTGTGGTCTCCAAGACCAGCAGATGCATAAACCCATTGAATTCCAGACGGTAGGGTTCTGCTTAGTTGTGCTTGTAGCTGTACAGCAGCAACTTATCTCACTTGGCTTTCCAACTTGCAGTGACCAATAATCCAACCCGAAGCTTCAGATTAAGGAGAAGGCAACCAGCATCACCGAAGCTTCAGATTTTGTTTCAGGCTTAACATTGTTTAGGTCAGTGTGTTATACGCAGTGTTGAAATCCAGCCTGCAAAGTTATTGCCGATAGTGAAGTTTCATATAGTTTAGAACTTCAGATTGACGGCATACTCCCGATAATCATGGTTTGCATCTTGCTGCCAAGCGTAATAGCAACACGGTGTCAGAAAATTCCTGGGATTATGTTTCCCTGTATTAGTGGTTACTTTACTTTTCTGATTGCTCTTGACACTCAGAACATGGTACTCCCACCATTAATTAGCGTTTCCGTCGTGCATGCGACAGAAATTCAGATGAAGACTTTCGACAAGCAAAACACGAGCCCATGTTGTTAGATTAGCCAACCAAACGATCAGTAAGAGGAACCAAGAATGGGTACTTCTCACTTATCTATGTTGCTTCACTGATACATCATGTTTCATAAATGAATAGAAGAAACAAAAGCTCCTGCCATCTTCCAGCAGGAAGGTTCAGAAATGAAATACATTCTTATCAGCTAGTGGATAAAAAAACCTACATGCCATCTGCATGTTCCTTCAATTCTTTTCCTGAATTTGGTTTGATGGAATCTCTTCCAACATCTTCCTTTCGACAAGATACGCAAAAGAGCTAGTGAAGAAAAAGAAACTAACAGAATAAGGCATCTGTTGCAAACAGCAAAGAGACAGACCACCAACTTAAGACCAGATGTCCGTTATGTACTTTCACCTTGTCACACTTGCTATGTGCTCCAGAAACTAACATCAAGATTGTTGCAAAATGCAATTGGTTCTGCACTCGTGAAGCCAGCTCATGCCAAATTCCCAGCAGAAGGGAAGTTACAAGACATCAGAACTACAGTAAATAAAAGAGCAGTGAACTACAGTAAATAAAAGAGCAGAACTCCGGAGATTGAGAAAATGAAGAGAAGCATATAAATCCCTTGAAGCTCTTGTGTGGAACATAAGTATCTCTCTCTCTCTCTCTCTCTCTCTCTCTCTCTCTTTGACAGACAGAGAAAATGTATCTTGGTTAACCTCTAGAGACATCAGAAGAACGTAACACCGATCAATGATTATTGAAATTTGCCCCGTAAGTGTGGAATGGAGGAGGCATATTAGGTTTTGGGGTGAGGGTGTGCGTACATGATTTAGTGGCTTTGGATTGGGCTGTTAAGCATCTCATGTTAGGGACCTAGGGTTAAGCACTGTGTTGGGCTGACTGGGCTGGGCCGAGTCCTATATATGTCAACGGCGTGTCCTTGATGTGTCGGAAAAGGAAATTATTTTTCACTCGGGAATAGTTGGAAACACGCAACATGTGTGTCGCTGGCGTGTCGGAGCCGTGCCTGTGTATGACACGGACAAGGCACCTCCTCCACGTGTCATGCTACATCGAGTTTAAGATACTCTATAAACACTGTCTTGTCTCTGTTCTAAACAACTTCTGATTTTTAGAAGTCAAAAATTGAATGGAGTGACTTTTCAAGATGGTTTCTATAAGCCATTTGTAGGAATCTGTCATGAACCTTAGTTCATAGAGGGTAAACACCACCAAGAAAATAGCCAGATGGCGTCGGCGTAGAAGGAGAGAGACTTTAGAGAAGAGAAGACTTTGTTATTTCTTTACTTGATTCCAATAGCATGCGGTAGCTCTCTTATATAGATGACTCCCTCTAACAGATAGAATCTAATCCCAATTACATCTCTAACAAATATAGAAACTAATATCATATCTCTAACACAAGAAAATTAATCTCTAACTTACATAGAAACTAATCTCTATTTTCTAATAATAGACTGGCTGGGCCTAAGGCCCATGCCTATGCCTGTTTAATTGGATTTTTTTGCCAAAAACAAACAAGCAGTATCAATGAACATCCTATAGTAACCTAATCCTTTACATTTTCGTTTTTGGATCTGATCATAAACATTGTAGATAATAAGTTTATCAGTTTGTATATTTCAAGCACTAAACACATGATCTAGAGGTATTCTAAATTGTTGATATAGATAATTTGACCCACCACTTAGTCACTTAATAATGATCTACTCTGAATACCTCCTAGCATGCTTAATTGCTTATGATGCAGATTAAAGAAAGAAAAATGCTAAAATAATCATGTTCTTACCGACTCGAGCCCGAGCATTTTTCCCTAATATGATTTCATCGCTCTCCTTTACGGTATCTGAAACATCTGGCGTGAGCCCCAGTATATACACGTGGCCAACATAAAGACATTGCCCATCTGTAATTAGCTGACGCAAGAAATATGATCCACTGCTTACTATGGTTACTTACTGAATTTTTTTTTCGATTTCTATGAGAATTTAACTGTTTTATATGAAATTTATTTTGAATTCCTGTGAAATTTCCAAACTGAGCTAGGACGTGGATTAAAGAAAAGGAGGAATTTCCCTTGTAAAGGTACTCCACTCTGGCTCAGTGCTCCATTTCTCCATTCCCTCTGCATATTTTCCTCCTCCCTACCGCCGCTTGCAAGACCACCCCAAGGCAGCAAGCAGAAGGAGTTGAGCCGAGCAAAGGCTGAGACGACGACGACGACCATGGAGAGGCAGCGTCCGGTGGTGCTCTCGCTCCTCCTCCTCCTCGCGCTGCTCCCGCCGGCCGCCCGCGGCGCGGAGACGCCGCAGTACACGACGGTGCACGCGGAGTCGGACTTCGAGGTGCGGCTCTACCGCGATACCGTCTGGATGTCGGCCCCCTCCGACGACATCTCCTTCCACGTCGCCACCAAGCTCGGCTTCCATCGGTAACCCCATCTTGCCGCCCCCAAGATCTCGTTTGGATTGGTAGGGAATCAGCTGATTGACTGATTGATTGAGCCTGTAAGCATGCGGTCCTGGGCTTGTCTTCCATAGAGAAGAAATCTTGGTCCTCTTGGTCTTGAGTCCTTAGCTGCTGGGTTTAGGGGGTGTTCTTTTTTGGCTTCCAAAAATGGCTTTTGGCTTTTGCTACAGTATCTAACTTTTAAATAGAGTATTTTCTCAAGATGAGATCTACAATTAATTGTAGTACACGTTAAAAGCCTAACATCTGTATCAACCAAAATTGCAAACGAATATCTCTCTCTGTAATCTCTGTTGCAAACAACTAAAATTCAAAAATTTCAGCCAAAAGCCATAAGCCGCAACAGGCCCTTAGTTCGAACCCTTGACTTTCCCTGTTTTCGATGTTGATGACCAATTGCATAATTATGGAAGATTTGCAAAAGTAACTGAACATAGTCCATTTTCTAACTCACTGCTGGGATGATAATACCCGTAACATCTCTCAGCTGACCTAGCTACTTCAGTATGAAAAGGATCAAAGTTCAAAATAATAAGGTTGTCCCGTCTATGATAATAGGGCTCAATTATATGATTTTTTTTTACCAAGAGCAGGAGCTATGACCAGAGCCTGCAGCAACACCAGCACGACTAACCATTACAACAACATGAGGAGCGACAACAGACGCACGATGAACCCAGAAAATACTATCCTCCAAACGGCAGCTAGAGCTAACCACCGAAACGCCGGTGCCGTGTCGACCTAGGTGCAGACGAGCATCGAGGCAGGAAGATCCACGGAAACTGACCATGATCCTCCTGTTGTGCAAAGTACTGGTAGTGTCTTGCCCAAATCACCAAGACACTGGACCAACTGCTCAAACGGGGCCTCCACAATGATCGACCTGCTTCATGCAAGACGCGATCCAGCAATGAGCGCCTGCTCCCCGGGCCTCTTCATCGGCCGGCCTGCTCCACCTCAGGACAACAGCGCACACAAACAAGCAACCCCAACATGCCAGATTGGTTTTCTCAAAAAAAAAACGCATGTCAGATTGGTCGGGCCTTCTCCACAGGCAACGCACACCACCGCAAGCTACGCCACACGCCGCACCGCAGTGCAACCACGATGCGCCTCGCCTTGCACACAACCAGCCACACCTTGCGCCGCCGGTGACAATCCACCACCGCTGCGCTATCCATCGAGTTGCACCACCGGGCCAGCCAACCCGGACCACCTTCACGACACAAGCATGCACCCTATGCGCATCTACAATAGGTTGCACCACCGGCGGCTATCCCTACGGCGAGGAGGAGGTGACCCAGCTGGAATCGAAGGAGGGACAACGCTGGCTGTGCCATCGGCGCATGCCACGCCCGCGCGGCCAGATCTGACTGCGCCCAGCCAGACAGGAGGATGGATGGCACCTGCCTGCGCCGCCAGCACACGCCACCCGCACCACACCACCCACACTTGTGTCGCCACCGGCCATTGACGCACAGAAGGGGAGAGACATAGAGCGTCTCACCACAAAATGGATTTGGGGGAGAAAACCCCAGATCCGGGGGAATGAGAGGAAGGGGGAGGAGAAGAGGGAGTCCCCACAGCCGTCGCACCGGCGGCAGTGGCAGCAAGAGGGTGACATGGTGGAGTGGAGGGTTTCGACAGTGGGGTTGGTCGCCCCCTGAGTCGCCCGAGGTGCTACTCAGGAGGCCAAAGGGATACTGGTTGTCGAGTTGCAATTATAGGATTTATTGCCTTTGCTCTCAACAGGAAGTTGTTTCTCCTAGCTGCTACAAGGAAATATCCAGGGATCTAGCACATTTTCTTATTAAATCACTAACAAATCACAGTGTTTTGCCTTCTTTTGTTAGCCGGACTTGTTGTTAGCCGTACATTTAGGACCTTTTCTTCATTGTAGGAACTGATGTTAAGATCTCTGCTATGTCTTTATGTTCATCTGTGAAGAACATGGTTGTCAAGGCGTCGCCTTGGCGCCGCCAAGCGACGCCTTGGCGCCCAGCGCCGGGAGGAACGCCCGCCTTGGCCGGCTAGGCGGGCGCCTGTGTCGACGAGGCGTCCGCGGCGCCGACATGGCGTACAAGGCGTCGGGCGAGGCGGAAGAGGCGAAGGCTTAAGGGCTTTGGCTAAAGCGGCAGTGAGTGTGAGATGACACACTCACCGCCGGGAGGGAGGCGAAGAGGCGAACGCAAGTCGCGATCCCTAGCTTCACCGTCGGCCGCCAGTACGCCGCCTCACCTCTCCCACGCCGCCGCCTCCGCCATTGCCGCTCACTCCCTCCCGCGCCCGCCTCTCCGTGACGCCGCCTCGGAGGGAGTGAGGCGGGCGGGAGGGAGGCGGCGGCGGGAGGAGGCGGAGGGCGGATGGCGGGAGGAGGGGCCGAGCGCGGGAGGGGGAGGAGGCGCGGGAGGAGGAGGCGCTCTTCTTCCCGCGCGCCGCCTCCCCCTCTGCCTCTCCTCACGCCGCCTCCCGCGCTGCCGCTTCGCCACCGAGTGAGGGATGGGAGACGAGGCGGCACGGCGGGGATCGGAGCGGGGTTGAACCAAATAAAGAGAGAGGATGAGAGGAGGCGGTGGGAAAGGATGAGGCCGACGGAGAGAAAGAAAAGGAGGAAAGAGAGAAGAAAATAGTGTTAGAATAATCCTGTGTGCATTTAATCTTCATTCTGCACGTATGTCTCCTAGTTTACCGCATGGCTCTTAGTCTCCTGCATGCATGCGCATTTAAATTATGCATGTATCCCATGCGCTGCAGTGATTATCTCTTCGTATACTACGCACATAATGTGTTGTAGTTATTGTAATCCTTTAGTATTCTGCATATCTTTAAGTACTCAGCACGCAGTATGCATGACCTGTATGCATGCCTTATCTAATTAGATACTCATCAAGTGAATCGCTTTAGCTCGCCTAGCATCGCCTAGAGGACGACTAGGCGCCCGCCTGGACGACTAGGCGTCCTGGCGCTCCTTAGGCGCTGTGGTCGCCAAGGTCGCCGTGACAACCATGGTGAAGAACTCGTGATGTTAAACAGAGAGAAAAGGCATGCTCTTTTGATTTGTGAAAGAACTAATCCAAAGAGTCCCAAATCAATTGGCATGGTCCTGAGTATTGTTTTGGCACTTTCCTCCTAGCCTCACAAAACTCCAACCTATATTATATCCAACTTTGTTAACTCATGAAATCTAAATATTTCATTAGCTTGATATTTCCTGAGGTAAATGTTTGCCAGAAACATGTGAAAGTATGTTGATATTGCAATCTGCAATTTATCAATGACTGGGTAGGCCATTTTGCGTAAATTTGATTGCAATCTGGTTACATCATTCAATTGGGTTCATTATTTTGCTCATAATTTGCTCTGTTTCACCTTTTTGAACTTATTGTCTGTTGAATTTGCTTTACTGGGTCCTACAAGCTTGAACATTAACACTGTTCCTGCCAGATTGTTCCAGTACCTGATGGGCGCAAACCTCAACTCCTCTAGGATCAGAATGACGACCCCTGTCCTTACAAGCATCGTCCCAGGTGCAGGGCCTCTGCGCTCGTCAGACTACTTTGTCCGGCTCTACTTACCAGCAAAGTTCCAAGCCTCCCCTCCTGTCCCTCTCCCGGAACTGAACCTCCATCCAGACAGGTGGCCAAGCCACTGCATTGCGGTCAGGAGCTTCTCGGGTTATGCACGGGACAACAATGTTGTTGAGGAAGCTGAGAAACTTGCCATGAGCTTGAGTCGGTCACCGTGGGCTAATTCCACAAACTACCCTAGCGAGAACGCGTACTCAATTGCACAGTACAACAACCCCTTTCGCATCATTGGCCGTGTCAATGAGGTGTGGTTCGACGTTGACTGCAAATCTACTGGTGTTGAGGCGTACTAAAATGGTTATACCGTGTGTTATCACCGTAAACCAAGTTCAATGCGTATCAGTGCCGCATAAGTTGTGTATATTTTCGTATATACGTGGCCATGGTGATGATAATGCTGGCGATGGTTGTGGTTTATCCATCCAGCAGTGGAGTGACACAATGGATGTACTATATACTGCATTTTGCAAGCTCGACAGAATGATCTTGCTTGTGAATGTGTGATTAATATGTTGTTTCCACTGTGATAACTCCATCTCTGATGCTACTTTACTTTGCATTACCTTGCACATCTTAGGAACATACCTGAGAGGAAGCTTGCAATATAATGGTTTACTTTTACTGAAATTATGAATAGGCAGTGAAACCAAGTTTGCATTTAGCTGTTGTGCATGACAGCTCTCGAGGGTGGACTTGTACAGATGAAGGAACAAAAAGGTTTGAATTCAATGTAACTACTGGAAGAGATCAACATGCTGGTACATTGTCAGAACCCATCCATGAAGTCCAGTGTATCTGTGATTCTGCAAAGTTGTGAAGGACAGTGTTTCTCTGTCACCTATTGACTACTGTAGAAGACAGCGCATGCCTGAATATGAAAATGTTGTCAGGTAACATGGGATGCAAAACCATGAGTATGCAAATTTATGAAATGCTACTGGACATTGGTAAAAAAATATCTTACAAACAAATACTGCACCCAAATTGCATGTCGGATCTGTTAAGGGTATTTAGATCATTTTCTATTGTCTACGATTTATATATATATATATATATATATGTCCTATGAGCTATTGCAATATAATAAGCTTTCTTCATATTAACATGGTATCAGAGCCTACATTTTGAACCTAGCCTTCGCTCCGGCCGCCGTCGGTCACCGTCGGCCGCCGCCATGCCATCGCGCTCGCCCACGCGCGGATCTGGTGAGGCCCGCCCCTTCTCGCGCCGCCGCGTCCACACTCGTCGCACCCACGCCGGATCCTCGTCGCTTCGCCAGGATTTGGCTGCCTCCGGCTCTCCGCGCCCGGATCTGGCCTCCCCAGCGCCGTCCCAGTGGCTGCTGCGTGCTCGCACGCTCCAATGCCCGGGCCAGGCGGCCTCCTGGTCGTCCGCGTGCTCCTCACCGTGGCCGCTACCGTGTAGGCGTTCGGCTCGGCCAGATCTGGCTGAGAGGCTATCTACCAGCGCCGGATCTGCATGGATCTAGGCCCGTTGACCTCTGTGGCTGCCGCTGAATGCCATCTCCGCTCCGGATCCACGTCGCCCCGCCTAGATCCGGCCATCCCTGGCCTAGCACCACACATATCCGGCTTCGACGCGCGCGACGCTGGCTCTCTGGTCGCCGCCGTTGTCTTCTCCCCCGGATCCGACCTCCTCAGCGCTCTCTTCAGCCAGATCTGATCGGATTTGGCTCCCTCCCGTCTCCACCATCGTCGGATCCGGCGGCTCCTCCGTCATGCCATTGTCACCCGCGCTGGATCCGACCGCCGCCACCTCGACCCTCTTGACCGCCGCCAACTCGGATGCGCCCACGCCGCTGCCAGCTCTTCCTCTCGGCCGTTGCCGCTGCTGGCTCCCGCGCCTCCATGCGTTGGCAGGAGATGAAGGAGGAGGCGGACTGGCAGATGAGTGAGGGGTGGAGAGAGGGGAGAGGAGGAGAATTTAAAGGGATAATACTTTTGCTGCTGTTAGTATTTGTTCTTGAGTCTTTTTATTTTGCGTCTTCCATTGCATCGATCCAAATCCGTTGACATATCTCTATCAATTCGTCAAAGTCATGCGAGTCCACAAATCCTGTCAAACAGCCGACTATTTTGCTAGCCATGGTCTATCCTCTCAATGAGTGTGGTCCTCTCCTTCCTTTCGCATAGTTGTAGCCACTGCTCTTCTGTTTGAATCACTGCAGATCATAGAAGTCTTTATGATGCCGCCGCTTTTCTTTGAGCCACCACCCCGAGTTTCTAAGGCTATCGCGCTTCTTCTACACCGCGCCTCTGTTGCGCTTCTTATGCATTGCGCCGCCGCCATCTCAGGCTTCGATCTGTGTCGCTATGCTTCTATCTCTCTTTTCGGCTTAATTTGACATCTCTCTCTACTTGTGTCACCTTCCACATTCTCTTCATCGTGTTACCGCAGTCAACTTTGTTCCCGTTTACCCCTACCTTCTCGGCCCCTACACTTTGTGCTTTATAGACTGCTGCACGATTTCGAATGGGAGACGATCTTTTCGACACAATTTTCTAAGAGCTGCACGCTTTGACGACATCTTCAAAACTTGAATTTTAGATTTTCCCTATTTTAGTGTTAATCCTTTTCAAATGTAATGCTATTGCACACACTTTATATTTAAGGGAGGTGTTAAGAATATTTAGGTCATTTCCTATTGTCTAGGATTTAGGTCCTTGTGTCTCTCTTGTACTATATATACACTCTATGGGCTATTACAATATAACAGACCTCTTTCATATTAACAGAATCAACTAGTTGTAAGAATCAGGAGGGCATGGAGGAAAAGGGGATCATTTCAGATCTACAATGCCTTCGACTCCAGATAAGGATGGGAAAGCTAGATACGGAGAGTTACTGATACATATTTCATGCCAAGGCAGAAACACTTGCAACAGACACTACTACGGTTCTGCCAAAATTGACTATGCCTACAATAGCTGAGAACAGAAAGATGATAAACAAATGTGCATTATTACAAACCAGAAGCTATTTTCTATCTGGTACTACAAATTGTGTTAGTAAATCATTGACTCTGTCACCTTGTTGGTACAGCAAGTACACGAGAACGGCAGAGAGGAATGCCGCAAAAATAAACAGCTTGTTTTCCAGTTCAGCAGTGCCAGATTCATCATCCAGTGGAGCAGTTATCTCAGCTTCCTCCTCTCCAAGAGTGTCAGCAGTTGTCTTCACCTTTTACCACATAAATAAACAGCGCATCTAGAGTTTAGGTGATATACCAATAAGCGGAACATAGTAATCAGATTTGCCAAAAGTTCAAACAGGAAGAGTCTACTTAAAATGAAGACGAGCTGTATAGGATACAGCAAGTTGCATAGTTACATTAACCCACAGGCCACAACCCGAGTATTTTTTTTTTGTTCCTTTATTAGCAATCATTATGGACTACGGAGAGAACAACATGGTGCATGGGTGGGAAGTTCAGGGTTAAGAGCCTACTACAATGAATTTTTTCATGATGAATTTTTTTTATAATGGTTCATTCCAGACAGAAGAAATTCGCTGCTTCTAGATGTTCCATAACAAAACAAGTCACCTCAATGAGAATTGACCTTGGTTTGTGCTGAAGAAGAATCTGGAACTACTTCCTCCGGTACATTAGTGGGCCCGAGTTCACCTTCATTAGCAGTAACTTTTTTGCTCAATAACATACCTTCATCAACATTTTGTTTGCATTTTTGAGCCAACATCATGTTCTTGTTTATTAGTGTAACCATCTGTATAGACCAGACTTAAGGGAGCAGATTCAAAAATAGCCAAGATATACTGATTATCATAGTGCATATTACAATAAGGTAAATTGTAAGGGCAGGATATAGGATCAATATCCAAACAAATTTCTTGATATAAAAACAATGTTGATTAATTCTAGGTCCATTGCAATGTCTGATGCAAAAAAAAGGCTACAAAACAGGGTGGGAAAGCAGCAGGAGAACCTTGCAGAATTAAAAAGTAGAGAATACACTGGATACTTTATGCAATAGAATATGATTACATATTTACACGCCAACCAGAATTCATAAGCTGCTTAACTGGATATTTGAGGAAAAATAAACAATTCCCTCCAGACATGATCCTAAACAGTTACTATTATTTAAAATAAACATGTAAAATGTGTTATAAAAAGTGAATGATGCAGCATAACGTTCGACCTTATATAAACCAGTGAATTAAACTCGAAATAACCATTTCTTTACCTTTCAAGAAGTGCTCATCATATTGTGGTTTCTTTACTGCGTCAAAAGTTTTGGGCACATGTGTTCCCTTGTCTAAGTTGAAGTCATCAAATTCATGTATAATTGTAATCACGTTTTCAATCATGTCATTTTTCACCTGCTTGAGATGAACTACAACAATAATAACTGTTAAATACTGGCAAAGGTGCAGTTCAGTCTGCCAAAACATGATATATCCTGATTCCAGACCAACCTCTGTGATACATTAAGAATGTCAAAGTACTAATTAGATTTTTTGTCCTTTCTGTGTTTGTGTTTCAAACCGAAGCCCCAGAGATTAGTCTGTACAATGTCATTCAGACACAAAATTCATAGGCATCAAAGCACCTACCCATAATTTCTTAACCATGTAGCATACAGTTGCATAAAATTCAAACTACATACATACACAGCAAAACAAAATAGTGATAATAGCTTTTTTTTTCTCCTGAATAACAACATGCATACCTGTAGATGAAGGCATTCTCTTTCGAATGCAAGTTTTGTGACCAAGTCAGTGATGGTTTTAGTTTTAATACCAATGTCTTTGCAGTGGACATCTTCAGTTGGTTGGCCTGATGTAACGAGTTCTCTAGACTTTCTACTCGAGCTCTCAGAAATGAAAGCTCTTCGCTTAGCTCTAAGTTAGAGTCTGTCAACAATGTGCATTTCGATTCAGCATTCTCAGCCCTAGTTTCAGCTTTCAAATATTTCTCCTTAGATCTTCAATCATTTGCTCCATATCAGACATCGAAGACTTTAACATACCATGCTGTTCAACAATAGCCTCAACTGATGCTTTTGCATGCTCTAATTTTGTGTCTGACTCCTTAAGTTTCTTCTCCAATAAGCCAGCCCTGTCTGACCCCTGACTCTTAAGAGAGTTTAGCTCCCCATTAAGTTGTATATTAGTGTGAGTGAGCTGTGCACACCTTGCTTCAGCACTTTTTGTTCTACTTTCTGCTGCGGAAATGGCATCTTTAAGATCATTGATAATATTCCCGAATGTGCTTATCTCCGACTCTGACATATTCTGTCGGTCCGGGCCAAGTGCCAACTTGTCAACGTACGTGGCCTCCATGGGGCACTGCGGAGGAGGCCCCGTCAATCTGCAACGGGTGCGCGGCACGTACCACTGCAAGTATGCGGTGTACGAGTCTGGGTCATACGGTCGTTGCTCCTGTTCAACCTGCGTCCTCGCAGATTGCTCCCACATCGTGGTCCATGGCAGTTGTGTCTGCCTCCAGTCGTCGCTCTTTCGACCCTTCTTTGTTTGCCTGCAAAAAAGGCGTCGTACACAACAGTTATTTCAGTAGGGAAACAAAACATTAGTGAATAGTATGTGACTTATAAGTTAATGCAACAAATTGTATGAAAAGAGCTAACAAATTATTTCACTTACAAGTGAACGGGTCTCGGGAGAGGTCGACCCAGTGCCGGTGGCACCTGCTGGTGAAGTCCGAATTGTCTCATGACTCGCTGGGGGGCGTACGGCTCCACCATATGGGAGAAGACGAGGTGGCAAGTCGTAAACCAGTAGTCTCGATCCTGCTCGCATTGTACTGACAAGCCGAACGGCGCAGTCTCCGAGATGAACTGTGCGGTCCACACCATCCACACAACGGCGTCCTCATGCAAGGTCTCAAATGCGTTGTGGAACTCCGAGTACACTCGTCGTGGTCTCTCCCTTGACCATCTTAACTGGCTAGCTGTCCAACGAGTACCCATGGTGGGTCCATCCACTGGGTCCTCACCATCGCTGCGACCATAGAACCGTGCCTCCAACCGATACGGGTGCACCTCCACCCGAAAGTATGGCCGACCAACAGGGAAGTGCTCCCACGACCACAACTGCAACAAAGTGTAACAGACGGCGAGGTTCGGCTCGCCTGTAGCACGCTGCGAGCCATCGCACAAACCCCTATAAGTCGAGCACAGTACGGCCGAGCCCCAACTGTACAACGGGACCTCATCAAGCTCGGCATCAACCAAGGACTCGGCGAGGTGGATGTAGCTAGGGTACACCCAATCTCCCTGGGTCGTAGGAAACAGGATCCACCCGAACAGAAAGAGCAGGTACGCAACTAGGTGGGACCTCACAACCTCTGGCGACGCGTCTGCTGGGCAGTGCATGTACCGTCGCAACCACGAATGTGGCACACCTGGGATCTTGTCTGGAATGGGATGACCAAATCTGTGCAACAGACGTACCTTCCAATCGGCTGATCTAGGGGGTGGAACCACAGCGCGACCCCGTATTGGTAGGCCGGTAAGGTAAGCAACATCCTGCAGGGTGATGGTCATCTCCCCCCACCGGAAGTGAAACGTGTGGGTCTCTGGCCTCCACCGATCAACGAGCGCCGACAGAAGCGGTGAGTCCAACGTGAACGAGTGCCCAATATGCATCATCCTCGCTATGGGCAGCAACCCAGCCTGCCGCAGAATTGGAACGTAGCGATCATCGAGAGGCCAGTGTTCTCGAGGACCCCGGAGCACAAAGGGGGGCGGCTTATCACCACTCGACCACGCCCGACAACGATGCTGACCATCCCAAGATGGGTCCAGCAACATACCCTGCTCGTCGCCGTCACCAGCAGCCATTTCCTACAGTACAGAAAAAAATGTGTCAGTCTCCATGTAAAAGTTACATTAAAAGTTACAGAAAAAACATGTCAGCGCAATATAACGACTCAACTTAATTAAAAACGCATGGAAAGTTACATTGCAAACCATTATTTTATTGAAATAGCGACATACATCGTTGCGTAGGACATGTCGGCCTTACAAACCTAGGGTGGGTTCTTTTAGGCTATGGCTTATGGTTTATGACTGAAGTTTTTGAATTTTAAACTGTTCGCAAGAGGTAGTACACAGAGGGAAATAGTCGTATGCGATTTTGATCGGTACAGCTGAACTAGGTACAATTTGTTCTACAATCTTCCTGTAGACCTCATCTTGAAAAACGCACCATTTAAAAGCTAGTTACTATAGCAAGCATAGGCCAAAGCCACTTATAAGTGGTGCCGAATGCACCCCCTAGGTTCACCGGCAACTACTGAGAACGACTCAACACACAACACTACATTCCGGATCATAGTAGTCCAACAAGAACAAAGCATAAACGAATACATAAGTAAAGCTAGTACACATCGCTACGTCTATGGTGCAGCCGACGAAGTTGGCCTATTCGGGCAGTCTATCATGGAGTGTCCCGCTGTCTTGCATAGTCTGCACTTCCGTGGTCTGACCCGTTGCCCACGCCGACTATCATCTATGTCATTGCGGATTCGGCTGGACTGCCATCTTCCGTAGCTGGGCTACTTAAGTGTGTCGTTTGGCACCCACTTCACATGTCTTGGCCAAAGGCCCCTGTAACGCATTTCCACCCCTTAGGAGTTGAACTCAACGCTCCAAATCCCACACAAATGGTTGATGTCGTAGTATTCCTACATATACTGCGCGAAGGACCACTGCCACATAGCGCACGCTGCGTACACATGCGAGCAAGGCTTGTGGAGGAGCCTCAGCTTGTTGCATGTGCAAATTGCTACTTGGTTGATGGTGCATACATGCTTGCGATCCCCTCTGACGTGGCCCATGACATACTTCTTCCTTATTCCATCCATGGCCCGAGCGATGTGCAAACGAGTCTTCCTCATTTTCTCCTCCATATAGGCCTGCAACACTTCAAAGAATTGCTTTCCTTCATCCAACTACTTTTTTGCAATCATGACCTTGTTCACGAAGTAACCGACGGTGTGGTTCCAACTCTCGTCTACAACTGAAGTGATCGGGAGAGAGCGCATACCCTTCAGTACACTATTGTACACCTCAGACATGTTCGTCGTCATAATCTCGTACCTCACACCATCAATGTCGTGAACCAGTGACAATTTCTCCAGCTCGGGGGCACGCAAGTTGATCCATTGGATGAACCCGCCGACTGATGCTGAAGCGCCCTAAGCTGTGGTCGGTTCTACTGTTTGCGACTCCCTCACATTCCTTGAGGTCTCCTTATTGAGCTCTCTCAATATTACGTTGAACTCGCGCCTTTGGTTCTACATGAAGAGCTTTTTAAACTCTTTATTGCGGAAATGGGTGTGGCGATGTCACATTCCTATGCTTGTGCAGCGGCTCCGCAAACTCACAAGTGTGACCCTTCACCATCATTATCCAGAAGTCCACTGTGCCGTCTTTGAATCTCCGCGCAGAAACCTTTCCCAGACAAGAATCGTCCAGATACTTCGCCACATATGTGTCAGGGTTCGACTTGTGCACCCGATACATGCGGCTTTTGTTTACAACATATCTTGCAATGGCTTGCTACGCGGCACCTTTGTTAGGAAAGCGTTGCCCTTCCATCAAAGTGTCTTCATCGAACGACCATTCGGACCCATCTTCGTGCGGCAGAACAAGGGAGGCCAACGCAACAGCATCCAATCTAAAGGAGGCATACTCAACATCCATGCATACAATGCCATCGGATGCACCACCCCCATCAGCGTCTGCACTAGCCTTCGTCTCCACTGCTAGCTATGTCGACATCCTCCTCGTTGTCAGATTGCCTTCAATCCAACAGGCCACCCAAATATTCAAAGCAGTCAGTACGCATTGCCCACCATCTCCCTACACCTTCGGTTGGGTCAAAATTCTGAGCACGTTTCCTCAGCCCTCCATCATGTCGATCCACACTAGGTTCCGTTGTGCCACCATCAGGCACACCAACAGCAGGTTTCACTTCATCGCCGCCATCCCCACCAATAGCAGGTTCCACAACGCCACCACCAACCAATAGCGGCACTTTCACACTACCACTCCCACCTGCCTCGCCCCTGCTCAACGGTCCCCCCTCCACAAAATGCATACACACCATCTGCTTCCCATATATCGCCGCATCAAGATTGCTTGCAATCTCCATGTAGTGCCCCCATGCGACGTTGCCAACCACCTTCAGCTCCCAGAAACACTCCCACAAAGCTTCAACCACTGCCTCGATGACAAGCTTCTTTCAACTTGTCTCCCTATCAAATGCATTCCGTACGTACCTCCTGAGCTCAGACAGACCCATTTCCTTCAAACCCAGAGCTCGGATCACTGTCCATTCACAATTTTTAAGGTCTTCCCCGTAAACCCATCCCATATGACACCCTTCCTATAGAACACAAACAAATGTTCCATATCTGACATCACGTACCTACTTACCACCAATACAGACGAAATCAGCCTAATTCCGACGATGCTGAATACAATTAAACATAACAAAAAATGATCATGCACATCTACATAATTGAACTATCATATATGCCTATGGACATGCATATATGTATATATAGGTGCACGCATATATACATATATATACACACAGAAATACTAAAAATATCAGTCCACATTTCTGAAATCTTATCATCATTTTTTACATTTTTCTGATCTTACCTAAGAATATGTACATACATATTTCCTAAATTACAAAGGCACTGAGAATACTAAAAATAACAGTGCACATTTTTTCAACATGGCTAATTACAAAATGTCACCATTATCACCACTAATATGTCATTAACATGACTAATTACAAAATATCATACACATGAACTAAATACATACGCCAACTAAACATAGTTACCAAGCACATTCCATACTACCAAACTGCAATTACGCTAATGACATATTAAGTGTATTGCTCGCATGCGAATGAAACTCACCTCTTCTTGAAGCTCTCCACCGGATCTACACTCTCAGCTAGCAAATCTCCTAAATCACAGCAAAACCACCTCAAAAATCACCGCAAAACACTGAAATACTATCTAGTTTCTCGCCTCCTCTTGGTTTCTCCCTTGACAACAGAAATGAGGGCAACTTGAGAGGGAGTGAGCTCCGATAGCAGCCATTTATGGCGTGCGGTCCCCCAGGCGTCGGCCACCGAGCTCAGCCAGCTCGGCAGCTGGGTGGTGGGCCTGCCGAGCTCACCCGGCTTGGTAGGTTGGTACCGAGCGCATCCAGCTCAGTTGGCTCCTACTGAGTGCACGCCGCGTGGCAAGCCAGTGGCTCCCGCCATCGTGCGTCGCCTACCAAGCGAGCCAGCCTGCCGTGAAGTGGGAGCTCGGCAGGTGACACGTGCGGATGTGCCACCTGCCGTAGCTCTCGCGGCCGCAGAGTGGGCTAAATCTGCAAATACAAGCAGCATGGGGCTTTTTTTTTCAAATAAAAGATTGCTATAGTGACATTTATGCAAAGAGCTCCTAAGAGACATGGGAAGAATGTAACACTGATCAATGATTATTGAAATTTGCCCCGTAAGTGCGGACTGGAGGAGGAGGTGTATTAGGTTTTGGAGTGAGGGTGTATGTACATAACTTAGTGCTTTGGATTGGGATGTTAAGCATCTCAAGTTAGGGACCTAGGGTTAAGCATTGTGTTGGGCTGACTGGGCTGGGCCGTGTCCCATATATGTCCATGGCATGTCCTTGACCTATCAAAAAAGGAAATTATTTTTTTCGCTCGGAAATATTTGGAAACATGGAAAATACGTGTCGGAGCCGTGTGTGTCGGTGGCGTGTCAGTGTTGTGCCTATGTCTGACACGGACAAGGCACCTCCTCGATGTGTCGTGTTACATCGAGTTTGAGATAATCCGTGAACACCACCTTTAAAACCAACAGTTTACTGATGCAGCATTTGAAGGTTGAACAAGGTAATGATATGTGATTTCTACCACACTACCAAGAAAAAAAATGGAAAAAGATGAAGTTATGCTTTGGGTGGGTTCGGTTGGACTTGTACGAGCTACAGTAACTACTTTTAAATGTGTGTTTTGTCAAAACGGGGTCAATAGAAAAATGTAGTAAAAAGTGTATTGAGTTCAACCGTACCGGCCAAAATTACATGCGATTATTTTCCTCTACGTACTGCCTCTCGTGAATAGCCAGAATTCAAAAATTTAAGCTATAAGCCATAAACCACAACCCAAAAAACCCCACCCTTTATTCTCTAGCAAACCCCTCCAGTCCTTCCTCTCACTTACCAGGAAGCTACATCCAAAATGCATCCTACACATATCGAGTTTCATAAGAAAAAAAAACTAGCCGTGAACCAAATTAAATATATTGGATTTCAGAGAAAGGTGACCAGTTCGTGCTAGGGCAGCACCGGTATGTGTACTTCCTCCAGTAGCACCTCACAGGAAGCGCTACTGGTATATACTTAAACATTGCGTTGTATCATGATTCATGACTTATGAAGTAGCTGAAGTTCTGAAGTGAATAAATTGGTATTGTAAATGTACCTGTTCCACTGCTGGTTGAGTGAGATGGTCCATGAGCTGTTGCTTTTGCTTGCTGAATAAGTCCTTAACTTGGTTCAACAAATCTTCTTCTCTTTTCATATCCTCAAGAAGCCTTTCCTTCTCCCAATTCTTAAGTTTAACTTGCTCTTCCATTTCAGTAATAGTTCCAGGTAAGTTTGAAACCGCATGGCTTACAGTTACAGTAAATATTACTGCTACATTTTTCCTACAAAGGTCATTTATAATCACTAAGAAAAAGTATGAAAGATAAAAAATGAGTGTAAAAAGATAGCAATACTAACAGTGCAAATTAACCTAAGTGAACTACTTTAGTAAATAAACCATGGTAAAACAACCATGTAGGAGAGTGGGATTCTTCTTTCGAGAATATAAAAAAACTACAACTTGGATTTCATGAAGAACTAATTATATCTTTCTTAGAGTTTTGATTACTGCATAGCTTTTACTGGAACTGACATTACTGTTTCATTAGTCATTACACACTTCACAGTTGGCTGTAAGCCTGTAACAAGTGTCCAATAAATTGGGCTTGTGAAAAAAACTCATCATTTAACTAAATATTTTATTCTAAACAATGAGAGTCTACATTATTGAAAGGACACACAGTAATCATGACAATCAGCAAAACTCAAACACTGTATGATCCATCAACATTATGAAGTGATGCAAAAGGATAAATTCCATATTTGTGTACCTATCACCAAGGCAGAATGAGCCATTAGGCCTCAATATACCACCATCCAGAGAAATGGCACCATCATTTATCAAAGGAATAGCACGTCGCAAGTCAGCTCTGGTCTTATAAACTTGTAAATGAGAAAACAAACTGTAAAACAAAGTCTCCCTAAGACCATGGCCATTGGCTGTGAGACAACTCAGGTATTCCTGGTCCAAATGTATCATATTTACTGCAAAACCCAGAAAACCAGGAGGAGACTCCCCGCTAGGCAACCTTGGTTTATGCAAAATAAGTTTTCTCTGAGGATCATCAATCATAACATCACCAGAGAATGGCCTGCAAAGTGTAATAATGTATGATGTTAAAGTGCTCATCCAGTTGAGTCCAAACGAAAATAAAGGCATTAAATAAATTAAAAAGGCACCTCATGTTTTCAAGACAAAAGACACTGAACCTCCCATCCAGAAATTTTCCAATTGAGCGACCCAGTCCATGAATGCCACTGCTCTTATCAATGATGCCTTCCTTGTCATATGTTTCAAGACACTTAACACCATCGTAAGTCTTGCAAATGAGACCAAGCATATTGTCCGTTCCCAAGTACTCTGAGAGTAGCCTATAACAAATTTACAAGAACAAAATAAATACTGACAAAAGTAAACAAACAAACATATCATGTCAAGTAAATTTGCATCAAGTGAGGCACTAAATCGCATGCCAAAACAAAGAGAAAAAATGACCTGCTGAGGTTATCATCCTTTACTTTTCCCAAGGTAGCCACGATACCAAGGACATCTTTCATCACTGGCATCTTTGATGCTTGCAGATAATGACAGGCCTTCAGCTGGCATATAATCCCAGCTGCTGTCTTGTCCTGACTGAGTATGCCTTGAATAGTACGCTGTTCAGCTTCTTGAACAGATGTATCATTATTTGCAATTGCAGCCACCGATGAATGATAATTCCCAAGTTTAACTGAGAAAAGTTTCAGGGCTTAGCATATAAATAGGGGCAATAGGTTATGAAAAGTATAGGACAACTTTGGCTTCTTTCATCAAAGTGACACACATATTACTTGCATATATTCTCATGTATCACAGCCATGCAACGCTTTTAAAAAAACAATTCAGCCATCCAATTCAATGAGCAAATTTTGGTGCTAACAACAGCAAACAAAAAGAGCGGTGGACACCAAGGCAAATGCAAACAGATTCCAATTTCAAAGATGAATTTGACATCAGTTGGCTAATCCTATGGCTACTGCATAAATGCTGTTCAACCTTACAATTTTCAGTAGTCAAAGAGACCTAATATTGATTTACTTATATACATAATTGCATAGCATCTCATTTAGCCTCTTGGATTTTGGTATACATTCACTCGCAAGTCGCAAGAATGTACATTTAACCCCAGAATATTGCGAGTTTCTCTTTGAATGATTTCAACAACTACATATGGATACCGCAATTCAAAACGGAACTCTGTACGAATTTTTGCAAATCAAGTTCCATAAAAAACTGGCCTTGACTGCCAAGAACTAGACAACTTAATGCTTTGACTTATACACCACCACATAATTAATTAATTAATTAATTAATGCTATATGTTCCATGGTCAGCATGATGGTATCAATATACAGCATTCTGAGATAAGAACAGCATAGCCAACAATCCAAATAACTGAGGTGGCACAAGGCATTAACATCTTACTTCCCAACTCGACTCTCGACTCCTCGATGGCATTGATCTCGGACTTGAGGAGTCTGATGTTCTCCTCATGGTAGTTGACCTTGAGCCCCAGCCTATTCAGCTCATCCTGCATCACCTGCAAAGCACACGCACCAATACCAATACCAACATTAGATCAGCGATTTCCAAGCGTTGTATCAACAACAAGATTAAACCGGGGGGAAAGGGAGCACCAGAAGCACACCTTACTGTTTAACTCACACACCTGCAGCGTCAGCGGAGTCTCCATGCTGCGCTCTGCAGGTCGAGCCGCCACAGGTAGGTAACTAAGGGGCTAATCTGCGGGGAATAGAGAACAAACGGGGCTCAGATACGCCAAATACGGTCAAAATGTGCGCGTTTGAGCTGTGCCGGAAGAAAATTGAGGAGGAATAGGAATCTTGCAAGATAAAGAAACGTAGCGAAGCAAAATGGAGAGGGTAAAAATTGCAAACTTAAGCGTGTACGGAGACGGCGTTCTGGAGCATAGCGTGGAGGAGTCTCTTCTTGGAGCAAGAAGACCCACCTCGACACCATTGCCGCTCGGAGCTGAGGCCACCGGCGTTGCACGAGAGAGATTGGGAGGGGAGAAAATTAGGTAGTGTTCCGTTTTGGGATGGAGTTGGAGGAACATTTGGGCTCAATTAGGACTTAGGAAAACTTGTTCTGTTCTTTTATAAGATGTTATTTGTTTCTCAAGTTTAAGTAAAATGCAACACAGATACAATAACTAGTAAGGTGAGTACAAACAGATCATACAACTTTAAATTTATTCGTTTATGTTACTGATTTTGTTTAAGTGATGCTATAAGGTACAAAAAAACTCGGTGTGCTCGAGATCGTGTGGTTTATGCACGTGGTTGCCCCCTCCTCCTTCGGTTGTTTTTGTAACAATTGCAAACAAAGCAAGATCACTTTTTTGGATAATTGCTCACATAATAAGATCACTTTTAGTCAATGTTTCTAGCAAATGCTGGTTGTGTAGTCGAAAACTATGTATCTTGGCTAGGTGTAGCTCCTGAGTTCATTTTATCGGTGCTTCTAAATAATTGTAATGTAAGTTTGCCTAATTATTGAAATAACTCGTTTCTCAAAAGTTGTAGTGAGAAGAACATTCAATGGAGTTACCAATCCCTCAATTAATTGATGTGTGGTGCCCAATCTTCACGACTTAGAATCTAGGATGCACAGTGAAACCTAACAAACAAATCGACGAAGCCAATCGATGCCAATGCAACGACCTACAACGTAAGAACTCGCTGATCCACGCGCTATGGTTGAATCCACTTGACCACGACCAGGTGGAGATGATCTCCTTGCAATTTAATTAAGAACAAACAAGAAAATAAAGAGGGGATTGCACAATTCCAAGGGGCAGCCAAACTAGATGAGCATAGCACCCCTAGGAGGTTTTGGGCTGAGACAATTTCTACTACTTGCTGTGCTCCAACAGAGTTTTGAGATATTTGGTTAGATTTAGTTATAGGCTTAGCAATTCTTATTTCAAGATATTTGGTTGCAAGTGCTTCATTCTTAAACATAGCAACTTAAATAAGTTTAAATCTAGATATTATAATGGTATTTTTCTTGGATATCTTGCTCATTCTCATGGCTATCATGTATTTAATTTGGATACTAACAAAATTATTGAGATTTATGAAGTCACTTTTGATGAGGTTAGTCCTGGTACTAGACTGGACATTATAGGTACATAGGTACACAGTGATGATGAGAGTATCTTCATCGACGACGATTCTAACCTAGAGGGTGATGACTCAATCCCTCCTCTAGTCACTCATAAGTTGGTTAGAGAGCATGTTTCCACAACTCCAGCTTCAGTAGAGCAGCCTCCTCCCACCTTCACTGGCGCTCCGAGTGGCTCTGCTCCTACATCCATAACCAATGAGGTAGATGTACGTCTGTACTAGGACCTCCTCTTCATATTCAACGATGACACCATCAGCAACAGATGATTGGGGATCTTCGTGAGTGAGTTTCTCGCTCCAAGTTTATCTCTCCAGATTTTCATGCACATTACAGTTTGTTGTGTCTTTTGAACCCTAAGATATCACACATGCTTTATCTAATTTCTCTTGGGTTAATGCCGTGCATGAAGAGCTTGAAAATTTTGAAAAAAACAAAGTCAGGATCTTAGTTAAACCTCCTCCCAATCATAATGTAATTGGAACAAAACAGTTTTCAAAAATAAGCAAAGTGTAGATGGGTTGGTAGTTCGAAACAACTCTAGGCTTGTAGCTCAAGGTTTTTTCTAGGTAGAGGGCTTAGACTTTGAAGAGACCTTTGCGTCTATAGCTAGATTAGAAGTCATTCATATATTGCTAGCATTTACGATGTCTACATGCTTTAGGTTTTTTCAAATTGATGTCAAGAGTGATTTTCTAAATAGTTTCATAGAAGAAGATGTCTATGTCAAGCAACCCCTGGTTTTGTAATTTCTATGTTCTCAAACCATGTGTGTAAGCTCTTCAAAGTCTTATATGGATTGACGTAAGCCCCTAGAGATTGGTATGTTGTTCAGATTTATGTGGATGATATTATATTCGGTAGTTCCTCTCACATTTCTTCACCAGTTGAATCAGTGGGTTTATGTGGAGGTACCGGCGCCACAGGTTCACGTGGTGACAAACCCGCCTCCCCGATGTGTGCTGCACAGGGAAAACAAAATGTAGTGAACATTGGAGACATGAGTGATAGTAGCCCAGATGAAGAGAAGAAAAGAGGACGCAATAATTGGACTAAAGAGGAGAACCTGCGGCTAGTTAGTGCTTGGTTGAACAATTCCAACGACTTCGTTGATGACAATGCAAAGAAGGGAGACTTCTACTGGAATCAGGTAACAGCAGAATATAACAAGAACAGCCATGTAAATCAAAGAATATCAGCTGCCCAGTACAAGGGCCACTGGAACAAAACTATCTCATTTGTAACACTCTTCGATGCACAACGGATTAAAGCGCAAAACTTATATGCTAGAGACCAATCCAATGATAGGACTTATGGAGAAAGCACGTGAATTCTACATCAATGTAGCCAAAAAGGAGAGACCCTTTGCACTTGAGTATTGGTGGAAAGAGGTGAAGGATCAGCCCAAATGGTGTGCCATGTACACGAAAGATGACGTGAATAGCAAGAGGGTAAAGGGCATGTTTGGCAACGGCTGCGGCTTATGGCTTTTGGCTGAAATTTTTGAATTTTGACTATTTACGGTACAGATTACGGAGAGGGAGATACTCACTTGCGATTTTGAATTGTACAGATGTTGGGCTTTTAACGTATACATCGTTTAACTTGTAGACCCCGTCTTGAAAAAATACTCCATTTAAAAGTTAGGTATTGTAGTAAAAGCCAAAAGCCGTCAGCTTTGGAGGAAAAGAAGAGGCCCAAAGTTGAATGCTTCTGGAGCTTACACATCATCCTCAAATCACAACAACGAAGACACGGTAGAAGTTTGTGAAGAACGACCCCAAGGACCAAAGGCAGCACGCAAAGGAAAAGGTAAAGCCAATAGATAGACTTCTTCCATCCATCTCTCCGAGGAGACTACACTATTTTTGTGTTAAGGATATGAGTGCAAAGCACTTGCACTTAAAAAATGGGCTAAAAACACTAAAGAGAAAGCTACAACAGACAAAGAGATGGTTGTAGCCAAGAAAGAAAGGGCAAGGATTGGCAAATACAACATGTACATGGAACTAATGAGGGTATGACAGTGAACTGAACAACTAGCTGAAAAGGACTGACATGTTGAATATATCCAATTCATGCAAGTCATGAAAGCAATGTGTACTGTATTACGACAATTGAAGTAATGGAATATCAAGTATGACAATGAATTGAACAACTAGGTGAATATCGAAGTGAATAAGATATAGACATGAATGAACAAAGTAAATTACTAGGAACAGCTGACAACAAATGAAGTGTACATATTTAACATGAATTGCATGACATAATAATAAACAGTAAGATGTTTCTTAACTCAAAGCCAAATTATTAATTGTCACATTCAATTTCAGCTTGACGCCATCTCATCATTGAGCAACGATGGGCTGGAGGAGATGCAGGGGGAGATCCGCACAGGGACACAGTTGGAGGATGAGGAGCTGGATCTCCGTGGTGACGCAGCTGGGGTTGGGGGAGAGCTGGATCTGCACGGGGACGCAGCCGGAGTTGGGGAAGGAGCTGGATCTGTGCGGTCACACGGCCGAAGGAGGCCAACCTATGCAGGGACGCAGCCAGAGGAGGAGGAGCTAGATCTCTACGGTGACGCAGCCAGAGTAAGGGGAGAGGCGGATCTGCACGGGACACGACCAGAGCAAGAGGACGAGCCGAATATGCACAGTCACATGGCCGGACGAGACCGACCTGTGCGGGTACGCAACCGAAGAAGGAAGGGGAGCTACATCTGCGACGACCGAAGGCGGCGGTCAGGGCGCACAAATTTGGGACGAGGCGGTGCTCGAATTTGTTACACACGTTTTGGGCTATTTTAGCTTGAGCTGAGTTGGCCTATTTAGGGTCTGTTCTTTTTTCATTGCGAACATGAACTTTGTGAAATTTTGAATTTTACTGCTTACAGTGACAGACACGGAGAAACAGATACTGCCACGATTTTGGCGGTACGGATGTTGAGCTTTTAACGTGTAGATCGTTTAACCTATAGACCCGCCTTGAGAAAATACTCCGTTTGAAAGTTAGATCAGAAGAAAAGCCAAAAGCCACCGGCTTCGGAGGAAAAGAACAGGCCCTTAGCTCCTCCCCTCTTAGCACAACAATGCACATGCCCTGAGGTGTCTGGCTTGTCGACTTCGACGAGATTTGATAACAAAATGAACTAATGATGCCAAAGAAAACAAATGTAGGATAAATGGTACTAAAATTTGGCAACAATTGGCTTCAAAACAAATAGACCCCAGAACCAAAAGCATACCCACCCGATGCAACGCAACAATGAAATGGCCCGATGTAGGGCTAGAAAAGCGGCTTGAGGCTCATGAGCCGGAATGGCTCAGAACGAGCTCGAGCCGACTCGGCCGGCTCACGACATTTCAAGGCAAGCCGAGCGCAATGTGTAGCTCGTGAGAAAACGAGCGAGCTCGAGCGCTCGAGCCGCTCGTTGGCTCGTGCGAGCTCGGTGCGAGACGGCCCAGCCCAGTGACGCCACGCCGCAGTCGGCCCAGCGAGACGATGCGATCGATGTATAGCTCGGTGCGGTGCGATGTGAGTCGCGCGGCAGCCCGTCCCTAACCCTAACCCTAAGCCTTCCCGTTGGGTGGCAGCGGCACTCCCCAGTCCCCAGTCGCCGATCGCCGTCCTTCCCCACGCGCTCGGCCGGCATCCTTCCCCGACCGGCCGATCCCCTTCATTCCCGACGCGCTCGGCCGCCCTCCATCCCCAAATCGGCGATCGTCTTCCTTCCCCACGCGCGCGGGCGGTGTGCTTCGCCAATCCCCATCCTCCCCGAGTCCCCGACCCCGACACTCTTCCTTCTTGATCCATCAGGCGGCCACCTCCAAGGCTCCAACCGACACGCATGGGCCGTGAATGGAGCATGGAGTCGCGTGCTCGAGGGAAGAAGGCGGCAATAGGGGCGAGCCTGCACGGTCTGCACCGCCTCCTGACCTCGCCGAACCAGCAGCCTCGATAAGTAAATGTGATGTCGCCCTATTACTGAATTACTAATATTGAGGATTAGGGTTAGGGTGAGGGTGAGGATGTGAATATGTGATGTCGCCATAACTGGGATTTGTCGTTAGTCTGTTGGTTAGCTCATGTATTCAGGGCTAGCGAGGGCAGTAGCCGGACTGAAAAATACAGAGAATGGACTCCTGTTTTGCTCAGGGTTAGGGTTATTCAGGGTTAGGGTTAGGATTAGCTCATGTATTCAGTTGACTGTTTTGCTCCTGTTTTGTTGTCTGTTTAGCACTGAATGAGCATCACACACAATCTTGTTGTCTGTTGTCTTAAGTATTACATTTTCTGGCTATTCCTATTATTTGCTATTCCTGATTTTAGAAACAGAGATTAGGATTATTTGCTATTAAAACAGAGAAACGGATATTATGTGGACACTATTAAAAACAGAGATTATTACATTAAGAATCTTAACTATTAAAACAGAGAAACAGAGATTATGTGGACACTATTAAAACAGAGATTATTTGCTATTCCTGATTTTAGAAACAGATATTAGGATTAGGGTTCTATTCTTAGGGTTCTAATCTATGTTAGGATTAGGCTATGCCTACTATTTGCTATTCCTGATTCTTGATTCTCGCGTGGTGGAATTTGAATGCACATAGATTTCCAGTTATTTCAAACATGGCTAAGAATTTCTTGACTGTACCAGCTACTAGTGTATCTTCATAATTAACTTTCGGTGCTGGAGGTCGAGTATTAGATGACTATCGGAGTTCTTTGCGTCCGGCTATGGTTCAACATTTGGTTTGTGCCTCTAGCTGGATCAGAGGTGCAAATGATGACATGAGATCTCTTATAGCTGCAGTAGGTTCATTTGTAATGCAATATTTGTCTATTTTATTTTTGCTTAGGTTAACTTCAATATTTGTAATGCAATATTTGTCTATTTTATTTTTGCTTATGTTAGCTTCAATACTATATATCTTTTCAGGAAGAAGATGAAGAGGATGATGTTCAAACCATTCCATTTCTTAAAAATGTCGTAGAGAGCAACTAGTTTCTGGTAATGCTTCCACCAATTTTATTTCTATTCTTTTCTTTCCACTACTAAATTGCTACTCGGCTCCCGCAGATCGCCATCACTGGTCGCCATCGTTGAACTGTTGTCGCTACCGACCGCTTCTCGTCGCATCGAATCGCCGCCCCCTGCATAGAATTGCTCTCCCTGCTGTTGTGAATGTTGTTCACTTGTGCAGTTGTGCTTATGAACTAGGGAGGTTGTGATTGTGAACGGTTTTTTAACTTTTGCTGTGACTCTGTCTGTGAATGTGCTGCTGTGATTGAATCTACTGTAAATCTCTGCTGTAAAATTGCTATGAAAATCTAATGTGAATCTGTGAAATTCTGCTATCAATCTGTGAAATTCTGTTGTTATCCGCCGCGAGCCTTTTTGGCTCGTTCGAGCTCATGAGCCAGCTCGAGCCTCATTTCGAGCCGAGCCGAGCCCCTCGCGTAGCTCGTTTCCACCCCTAGCCTGATGTTAGCATATATGCTACATAGTTCTTCGACTCGGAGCATGTAGTAGAAAGCTATTGCAACAGGATTGCAATCTCCAAATCAAGAAAATTCAGGCATGGCGTTTTAACCCAACAGCGGATGATGTCAATACATCTGCGATATACCATTTCCCATGCAGACAAAATTACAGCAAGTTCCATCGGGACAGACATGGACACACCATGCTGACAACATTCTCAGCGAGTATCAATACACTTTCCGGGAAAACGAACCTCTTCCACACAAAAAAAAATCCGGCCAAACAGACAAATCATCCACAAAGTTCATGTTTTTCCTACTCTATGATTTGACATCCTTCCCCTCCCATGACCAACCTACACATACCACTAACGCAAGGATGAAACCAAAACAGCTTGACAGACAGGCGACTCCCATGACCAACCTACATCCTTTGACAGAACCCATTGGAAACAAAGCAAATGCATTCCAACGCCATTGCCTCCTATAATATTCAGAGAACAAGGGTTAGACAACCCAAAATAAACAAAGTTTGAGTCTACAGTCGAATCAAAACAATGATATGTTCACAGTGAATGCATTTTATAAAACCACTCAAAGTTGAACACTTCTGGAGCAAATATGACACTTCCAACTATTCCGAACAAGCTACTACAAACAGAAGATATTTGGGGAAAGAATATGTAAACAACAAAATTGAACTAAAACAAATCAGTACATTCAGGATCACGGTAACTGTCTTCCTGTGATTCTAGCTGACAACAACAACAATAAAGCATTTTGTTCCAAATAAGCTAGGGTGGCTAGGAATAAAACATCCTCAAGATCAAAGAAATGAGTCTTGTAATAAAATCTACAAGACTAAAATCCTAAGCCCTACATCCTGTCATATGAACCTAAAATCCTAAGCCCTACATCATGTCATATGAACCGAGAGCCTAAAACACCGTCCTTAAATCTTCTTCTTATATCATGGTTTTGGTGCGTAGATCACTAACTTTCATGCGCTCCTATCCAAACCTAATTTTTTGGATACATTTCGATCCCTAATTCTAGCCGAACTAATAACAAAAAAATGTACTGTTTTAGTATACCAAAAATTATGACATTTCTCCGCTCACAAAGGAGCTGGGTATTAAAAACAAGGCTCTATTGTAAGTTTGTAAAATTCAGCTGCTTTTCAGACCTTTTAAAATTTTGAGATTGCTTCTCAAACCGTATTTCGACCCAACTCAGCTGTTGATCTAAAGCAATAGCTATACCTTATTTTGTCCAACACTCCCTACCTTGAAAATATTTTTCTCAATTGTACCTTCTCAATGCCACTAAATTAGCAAAAACAGCTCAAGAATAAAAATTCTCACAACAATTCAGTTTCAGGGAGACATTAACAGATTTATGCATGTTTACATACTAAAATACTTAGTAGGTGCATTGATCTCTGCTCTTTAGCAAGTTCCATGAATCTCAAGACATGGAACACATAATTCTCAAAACAATCATGAATAGGATTCCTAATTCAATGTGTTAGGAGAGTTCAAGACAAATTGGACAAGATCTACCTTAATTACCATCTTTCTTCTATTGCATTGTAGTTTGTTGTTGCAATAATCTCCAGCAATTCTTGTATAAATTCAAAGCATATGACTAAGCATATATCCAACTGCAGTACAATCACCATATATACAAGAGATGAAAAAAAAGCCAAAGGAAAATGAAAAATTATAAGCAAATGTGCAACAGACTAGCAAAAGTTATCATGCAAATGGCTTATAATATGGAATGGAGGGACTATCATTTAATTAACTCCTACTCATTATTTAGCACTAGACTTTACACCACTAAGTGTTGCACAAACAGCACTCAATCTCCTAAGTCCTCACGGAATTCTAACTTGAGATAACTAATCTAAATGTACAAAATTTGTAAGTATGGACTAAGGACAATGCAGTTTGCAAATCACCTTCGAGTAATGATAAAATATAGTAAGGAAAGGAAGGTTTGCTGCGATCTGATATCACATGTATTGCGATCTGATATCACATGTATTTTACTGTTTTACATCCTTAAACACAGAAGATGATAAGATATGCTACCATTCCTATTTCTGACTAAAAAATGTGTATGAAATAACTCATGGAATGCTAGCTCAGCTAACATCTAATGGATGGCTCAATAGCTATTAATGGCTATTATATCCACAGTGCATAATTACGCCAACTTCTACACAGGACAAGGCCTTTCAATTATATACTTGAAGCAACTACGAATAGAGTTGTACAAAGGAGAACACTGCAGTTTACAGCATCAGGAAACTGAGATTTTGTTGCGCATGTTCAATGGAAGGTTCACCGTGCAGCTGGTGACTGCTATGCATCCCAAAATAACATAATATCACATTCAACAGCTTTTACTGTATTTGGGTCACGTATACGGTATACATACAAGATTAACAATAAAACACCGAGAAAAATGGCACATTCAAAATAAATAAGCATATAAGCATCAATGAGTGACTTCCAAGTGTTGAGATCATAAATGAAAACGCATTAGATTGACTCAACGCAAAAATGAATGGGGTGGAACTCAGAAGTTGTTTACCTAGACAATGTTGGTATTGTAGGCAGCACAAAGTTGAATAAGAACGCTTTTGTTCGCTGGGTCCACATGCTGCTCAATGATAGGACCAAACCTCCCAGGAGACTGCGCAGAAAGTGTGGCCAAGGATGTGACCAGAAACTGTTTTGGATCATTTACTTCTTTCAACAGATCATCTTCACTTTTCCCAGCATATTGAAGTCGTACAAATGAGACAGAATAACCCAATGTCTTCTGACCATCCACCGCATCAGCGCCGTCATTTTGCTCTTGTTGTGCTCCATCTTGGTCTGTTCTGGACAACAGTGCAACTATGCTGTCAAGCAATTTGCCCCACGATTGGGCTGCAGCAGCATCCAACAGCACCGCAGACTCACAAAGCAACTTTGTTGAGGCAACTGCTGTCAGCTTAACTTCAAGAGACCCTTTGATCAATTTGAGATTGGGGATCCAAAAACGCTGAAGGATTGTGGTGAAAAGATTTGGCTGAATAGCATCGACAGTACTGACAAGAACACCTGGCCCATATTTGACCAACACTAAGGACATGAAAACCACAAGAGAATTCACAAACTTCACTGCCTGCCTAGTCTGTAGTCGAGTAAATAGAGCACTCCATATCTCACTTATGTACGGATTCATAATGTCAAAACCAACATTTTCCACTAGCGTGTTAAGCATGTAGAATGCAGAATCTTCAGTGCTGCTTCGCGAAAGGAGACTACGGAATATCACTAGGATATTTGGTAGGCGGCCCTCTTGGTTTAGCTCATTTGGAATTTTCCGAAGGAATGCTCGCAGCAAGCGAACCAAGGCAGGAACACACGGTGGTCGGTCCCAAGTAGCATTGCTCAGCAGGACACCAAACAGCTGCATGTAATTCTGTGAGAGAGGTGGTCGGCTCAAATTGACAAGTTGTGCGAATATCTGGAAAGCATATGGCCAGAACTCTGAGATATCCTCAACCAATATCCTCTGGAGCACTGGGAAGAGGCTTGCTTCAAAGGCAGGGAGTAGTGTTGGGTCCTGCTCACCAGCCCGGCCAATCACAGCTGCCAGTGCCTCAAACAAGTAATGGTTAAAGTCAGGGTTCTTGGGGTTATTGCACACTTCCATGAGTATACCCACAAGACGAGGAGTAATCTCATGAATGATTTGGCCCGCAATATTAGCAATCCCAAGCACTCTCATCAGGCACTTCATCAGATAGGGGTTCTCATATGAATCAGGGAAACTTAGTGCCTTGGACAGGTTCTGAATAATCTGCTGGGCAAATGGGTTGATATCAGCAGCAACATATCGTGGAGCCCTGGTCACCACGTTCACCCCTGGTACCGGGACCACATCCTTGATGATCAGCAGATTCTCGATAAAGGTTGCAGCATAGGAATGGAGAACATTGGATTCATGCGTCAGGAACCTTATCACACTTGGAAGAAGTACTAGTGCAGTGGCTTTGGGAATCTGATCCTTGAACTCCTTCAAAAACCTGAGGGCGGTTGCCTTCAGCATTGGCTCAGACTGCCAATCAGGGGCCTGCAGCTCGGGCACGATCACAGATGTAAAAAAGCTCTCCATGTCAACCACAGGTGTCCCACCACCTGTGGCACCGGGCTTCTGCATAAGAGCGATAACAAGGTATATTGCAGCATCCTTCTCCTTCCAGTTGTTTGCTCGATCAGCCGCATATGCAGCCAACATCTGCTGAACCTGCACTGAAACGAGCGCAGCCACCTGCTCCCGGTATTTCGCCGCGAGCCCCCGCAGCAACCGGCATGCAGCACGCCTTAGTGTATCCGCATCACTCCCCTCTGCGTCACGCCTGACATATTCCACCCAGTTCCCCTCAAACAACTCCTCATCCTCATCCCGCAACCGCAGGTTAGGCACAACAACACTATCACATATCTGCTTCATTGCCTCAGGGCTCCCAAACAGCGCATGGTGCACACTCTCAGCGACTGTTGTCAAGAACCTTATTGCCGTCACCGCAAGCTGCCCACGGGATGGCGAGGCCGTCGGCGCCATGAGGAGCCCCCACACAGCCTCAACAAACTCCTTCAGGTATCCCCTGAACTCCTCCTCGTACTTCTCCATGTACAGCTGCAGGTTATCACACACAGCAGCACGGAGTGCATCTGGGGCACCGTCTGCCTCAACAGGCGGTGGGTAGGAGGTGGTGAGGAATGCACGGAACTCCGTCATCCACTCGCGCAAGTGGTCCTCGAAGAACTCAGGCAGGTCGACTGAGTTTAGCGAATAGAAGATCTCGCAGCAGAGGCGAAGGCATTGGAACACAGGGCGGAGTTCGAGCGGGTTCGCCGCGGCCGCAGCAGCCTGAAGGCGGCGGGAGGTCGAGAGAAAGACCTCGAGGAGGGGCGCGGCGAAGTTCTCGAGGCAGTACCTGAGGTCGAGGCGGAGGGCGTTGTTGTCGAAGGCGTTGCGGAATCGGGAGAAGAGGGAGGTCGCGGCGGCGAGGAGGGAGTTGGTCGCGGGGACGTCCCCCGCGGAGATTGCCGTGCCGAGGGAGGAGACGATGGACGGAAGGAGCGACTCCCACTTGGCGGGGAAGTCGGAGGCCGCGGCGGCGGCGAGGGCCTCGGAGAGCTGCGCCTGGATGAGGGGCGGGGTGGTGAGGAGGAGCTGGAGGAGGTGGACCTTGGTGATGGCGCAGTCGGAGGCCGGGAGGTGGTCGGCGTCGTCGGCGTCGGGGCCGGGTTTGGGCCAGCGGCGGCGGAGGAGGTTCTTGAAGTGGACGGAGGCGGCGAGGCGGGCCTGTAGGTCGTGGCGCGGGGAGGAGGCGAGGCCGAGGAGCGCGAGCGCGAAGCCCGGGGTGGTGGCGGTGGAGGAAAGGCTCTGCTCGGCGGCGCGGCGCGCGGCGGTGTCGGGGGAGAGCGACTGCGCGAACCACCCCGCCAGGGTGTCGAGCATCTCCGGTGGCACCTCCATTTCCGCCGCCGTGACAATCTGGGGCGGCTAGGGTTTGGGGTTGGGGAGATCGGGAGGTAGGGTTTTCGAAATTCTTGTGGGGAAGGGAGAGAGGGGGCGCTTAGGTCAAGGAACGATCGCTCGATCGATGCAAGAAAGAAATGGGAGAGGGGAGCCGTTGCATCTGGGCCGCATGGAAAAGAAGGTTGGGCTGGACCATATTAGTGTGGGAATGGAATTAGATCACTCTGAACACCGATCTCAGTACATAAACATCGGATATTAGGAGTAAAGTGTTTCGACCATTTGAAGCACCACTCTCAGTAGTCGTAACCCGTTCGTCGTCAGTGGTCGTAACTCGTTTACGACTGCTCATCCGAGGTTGGTTCTGGCTCTCTCAAAACGCACGCTTTAGCTGTGGACTCTGATACATATGGTCGTAGACTGCTTGCCGGAGATGGAAACGCAAGGTGGAGCTGATAATAGGACTAAACACAAAAACTGAGGTACGATTATGCGATGCAAACTAACGCACATTTTCCTCTGTTCTCTGTTATACACTGGCTCAATTCTCTAAACGACTTACAGAGTATATATAGACATAGCCGGCCACTCAGGCCACTCACTCACTACGACTATTGTCTCGCCACCACCACCACAATCGCTACAGAGACCACTGTCGCCCATGCCGCTCGCTCACCTACCTAAGAGTGCTTGATGACCACTCATGTCGATCACATAATGATCAATTGCTTGCCCATACAAGGCGATTAGCCAATCGAGGACAACCTGCGTCACCCACGATCACCCGTGCTGACGCCTGCTACCAACTGCTATAGTGATCGATGTACGACCACGACCGTTGGCTTCATCCTCGGCTTATCTTCGACCACTACATTAGAGCTTCGACCACGGACACGCAGGAGCTATGACCGCGACGCCAACGACTACGACTCTAGTCGTTACGACAACGCACAACGTGGTCGTAACCGACCACACACATAGGCACTACGACGCTGGTCGTTACGACCACACACAACGTGGTCGTAACCTACCACACACACAGGCGCCACAACCACGGTGCTATGACCACACACAGGCTTCGAGTCCTCCGGGTGCTTCAGTACTCATACGAGTATGGCATCCATTGTACTCCTCCGAGTATGACGTCCACAGTACTCCTTCGAGTATGACACCCACAGTACTCCTCCGAGTATGCACTGACGACTATCAACCATCGACTCTCGACTATGACTATCTACCACGACCATCAACTATCAACTACAACCATCGACTACGACTATTGACTATCGATCACGGCCATCGACAATCAACTACGACCATCGACTATCGACCACAGCGTTACGAGCACAGAGTACTCAGAGCTACAATACTCGGTGTAGCTTTAGTACTGGTCGTAACGACAACAAATACAGAGTACTCGCACACACACACGAGTAAAACACACATACAACAAGATTAACCCAACAATCACCCCCTTAATCTTGTTGCAGATTCTTCACATCAGTGTCGGTTCATCGTCAACATCTGCCATGACGAGATGCGCCTCTGCTACCTCCTTCTTCTTGGGCTTACGACATTCTGAAGCAAAGTGCCTGTAATCATTATAATTGAAACACCTCACTTTTGACTTGTCCCTTCTTCGGTGTCAACGGCACCGCCGCTAGTAGAACCACTTGAGGAGCCTACACCTTCCTTCTTTGACGACCGGGCCTCCCACTCTACGTGCGTCAAGAGTAAGCGCTCCTCGTCTCCATCGTCGTTGTCATAGTGATGCTCTGCCTCCTCTTATGTCTTCAGCTGACCGATTAGCTCTTCGACCGACATGCTTTTCATGTCACTGAATTGCTCAATTATGGTGACGACGGAAGAGAACTTCTTGGGGCACGGCGTGAGAAAACTTCTGCACGACGTAGGTCTCTTTCATCTTTTTGCCCAGACTTCGTATCTTGCTGACGATTGTCGTCAGTCTCATGGCAAAGTCATCAATTTGTTCGGTGTCCCTCATCCGCAAGTTTTCAAACTCGCTTTTGAGGTTTTGAACACGTGCCTCCTTGACGCGATCGACACCGAGATGCATCGTATTTAGGGTGTTCCAGGCCTCCTTTGTGGTCTCCTTCTCCACTAAGAGCAACAGCATGTCTTTTGACACCACGAGGAAGATTGCCGCGAGTGCCATTTGGCCTTGCCTCTCATTCACCACCTCATCCACGATTGCATTCCACACGCCCTGAGCGCACATGAACACCTTCATTGTTCTTGCGTGTTCTTCGGTTGCATGCAGAAGTAGACTTTTGTAGTCAGTTCAACCGCGTTCTTGGCACGGTTGATAATGACTTGGTGATTAGTTCAGCGATTGCTTGGTTCGTACGTGATGCGTTCATAGCCTGGATCGTGAGAGTTTATCATCGTCTAATCAAAATTATTCTTCTCATCGAAAGATCAGGACAACACCAGCATATCAAGTGATATCGAGCTCAAGGTTGATCGGTGAGAATTTTCTTTACCTACAGTCCACAAAAGCCATGAAAAATAAAAAAGTTAGGGTTTGTTCATCCTATTCCAAATCAATATGTGCCTTGCAATTTTCTTTTCAGTATTTTGCTTGTTGAATTTTTGGTTGCATCGTCGTGTCTAGTTGCTGATTTCTAGTTTTAGTTTTTGTCTAGCTTATCATTGTCTAGTTTGCATCATGATATTTATGTTCCTTTGTGTTACTGCGGCAACTAAAACCGCCTGCCGCCTCTTTCCTTCTACTACCGTGGCAAACACATCCGCTACCAATCACTACCGTGGCAGCCAAAACGCCATCCGCGGCAGCCACCAGTGCTCCCAACTGCCGCCGCTGCCAATCTCTGTCGTGGCAGCCAAAAACTCCTACCGCCGCTCGATCTTCCTTGACATGGCAACCCAAGTCCTCCTACCGCCATTGCTACTCCCTGCCGTGGCCGCCACTGATCGCTGCGTCCATTGCCTCTTGTGCTGCGACAACCACGCGCCAAGCCACCACTGACACGTCTGCCGCGGCAACCGTTGTCCCTGCCGTGGCAAACGTTTTCTCTGCCACGGCATACTACAATATCCACCAAGAAGTGGATATGTTATCATGTTATCACGTTTTGTTATCATGTATCAATATTTATGATCAAGATCATGCAATACGCAAGGCTACACATATGTTAAAACCGAGGATTGTTTTCTGTCAAGAGGAGGAGGATGTGACCACGCCAAGCATACGAGCATAACACCCAATATCAAGATTGAACTAAAGGTGAATTCATTTCTTCAGCTTCAACATATTTTAAATGAGAATATGATGCTACCTAATGATGAAAATATATATTTTTGTAGCACCACATTACTTTTGCACCAATTCAAGCAAGAGTTCAAGTTGGACACATTTTGTAATCCAATTCGAACTCAACCTTATATGCTCAACTTTAAATATGCATAACTTTCACATACGGAGTCCGTTTGAGGTCCACGAGTACTTGTTAGAAAGCTTATTTTGTCCTCTTTCCAATGGATCTATCCTCATCTTCAAATTCGTTCTGTACATACTGCAATATCTAAAATAAGATATTGCATCACCTGTTTGGGTCAAATTGGGCCATGTAATGCTTTGGCCTAAGGGGAAGGCGCTCCCTCTCTAGGCCCGTACTGTTCACTGCTATACTGTTCACATGAATAGTACCGTGAATAGTACCATCCCTTATTTTTTTAGTTTTCCGCTTCTTTCTCTCCCCTATTTAAGGAGGCCGCATCATTCTAGTTTACTTGGATTTTGTTTACTTAGTTTTTTCATTATGAAAACTCTTGTTCTTCGCTTGTATCGACTAGACCAATCGTAAAGAACCTCTGCGGAATCCCACATTTTTGAACTTAATTTATATATTTGCAATTTTAGATTGTTTGTTATATTGTTCTTACGTGTTCTTCGATTGCATGCAGGAATAGACCTTCGTGGTTAGGTCAACCGCGTTCTTGACACGGTTGATAACGACTTGGTGATTAATTCAGCGATTGCTTGATTCGTATGTGATGCGTTCGTAGCCTGGATCGTGAGAGTTGATCATCGTCCAATCGAAATTATTCTTCTCATCAAAAGATCGAGACAACACCAGCACATCAGGTATGATGCTAAATTACTAGATGTGACTAAATATGATTCTCTTGTTTTGCTCTTCCTCTATCAACTTTATTGCTCAATTTTTGCCATTGCTCTTGATTGAACGTATGTTATCTCCATGAGATAAAGATAATAGATAGTTTGTATTGAGGAATGCTTTAAATTGTGTTAGGAAGGTTTCCTCAGTCACTAGTTGATATGCAAAATAGATGCAAAATTCATGCTCTAGATTCTTCTATTGATATTAGCGCTAGGGTGGAATTTGCTTGATGCTTACATTAGGAATGTAGGTACTGCAAACCAACTTAAATGATTAAGAGAAATAAAGAAGTCGCTTCGAGAAACCGTATACTCATATTAGCTTCTGACTTCTCTTGAGCCTGTAAGATCTCTGCTTTCTCAAGTACAAGTCATATTCTAGAATCATTAGATCACAATCAAGACACTGGCACATATCAAAGCTAATAAAAAAAGGCAACTTACAAACTAGCAAAGCCATTAAACTTACACATGTCAAAGCTAATCCAACAAAAAGAATCAGACATCCTAGAAATAGTAAAACCATTATACTAACGCATTTCAAAGCTAATCCAACGAAAAGAACGAGGCAACTTACTATAGCAAAACCAATCAGAGACTAACTCCCTCTGGTCCACTTCTTTTCCTCGCGGTCCAGTCCAGAATCCAGATAGGGCTTTTCCTCCTTGCTTTCCAGTCCAGAATCCAGATGGGGCGTTAAGCGGCAAGTTGCTTTCACATATTTCCACTCTTCTTTTCTCTCTCCCTCTGGTCTACTTTTGTTCTCTCCATGAAAAGAACAATGATTCAAAGTCCATACATAAACAAAAAACACATCTGCCTCACACTTTAAGGAGCGAACTAATACATAGGACCATCAGAAAAGCAAGAAAAATTTCCAACTCATGCATGCGAAGAGATGTACTGTTTATGGTTCTGCGTTAAGCAATACACGAAAGAACATGGTATTCTTCCCAATAGAACAGCAAAACTACATGGATCACAAGAATCAACCATACAACAATGGCAGTTACTTCGAGCTTTTCTTGCATTGCTAAGTCAGAATCTGAGCTTGCTTTCTCGACCTACAACTTCTATCAACACTGAAAGGTGTCAAGGGCTGCTGCTGCTTATTTGCAACCAGCAAACCACCTCCACGGCACCAACTCCTCAACTGATTCTACACTGAGCTCATCACGCGAGACATCGCAGCAATCACTTTCTCCCTCGTTTGCTGTTCAGATCCAGGGCACTTGATAATGAAGGAATGAACTACGGTTCCATTGTTGCCTGTGACCTTCGACTCGCCTACACAGACTTCTGCCTCTTCAAAAGCTTGGAAGACCTTCTTGACTGGATGGTTCTCCATGGGAGACATCACTCGGACAAGAACCTCATCTTGCACCACCTGGATGTCCACCTCTGGTCTAGGCGTTCGCTCCCTTGGGTCCACCATTCCAGACTCGAGAAACCTTTCTCTCTCCGCTTCCATCTCTTTGAGCTTCTTCTGCAGGTCAGTGATGTATGTTATTGCGTCACCCAGCAGGGAGGCCTTGTCCATTTTTGATATGTTAGGCACAACGGCTCTCAGCGCGTAGAACCGCTGGTTGAGCTTCTCCCTCCTCTGGCGCTCAGCCTCAACATGATTAAGTGGCTCCTCCCTCCCATTCGCAGGCTTCCTTCCACGCTTCCTCGGCCGTCGGTCCTCTACAACAGGGGGCGGGCCTTCCTCTTTACACAAGCCATCCACCTCTGCATTCTCTCCATCAAGAACAGCTGTTGTTGCAACCAAGACAACGGGCTTGGAACTGGTCCCTGCACTAAAATCTATTTGCCTAGGCGCCAGTGGCTGCAGCTGTTGCTGGTTGACTAGCTGCGGTGGTTTCACTAGCTGTTGTGGCTTCTGAAGTTGTGGTAGTTGCTGAAGTTGTGGTGCTTTCTGAAGCTGAAACTGCGTTGCAGTAGGGCTGTCTGCAGCTCCATTGTTGCGGTGTGTGGCTTCATTACTCGCAATCAGTATACCATTGCCAAACTTCTGCTGATGAGAATTCAGGCCACGAGCCTGACTCCAAGTGAAATTCTGCAATCCTTTCTGGACATTGGGGAGCAATGGGCTCCCACCGGCAGCAGTCCTCTGCTCCCATGACCTTTCATCTGCCTTTGATACGCCAACCACTGGCCCTGCTGAAGGCCTACCAAGGTTCAAATCCTTCCCAAAAATCTTTGCCAAACCTGGTGACCTCTCAATAGGACCATTTCCCTCATGTCTCTGAACTGCAGCCTTATTACAACTTGCCCCTGCAAACACAGACTTTATGGTATGGAGAGTATCAGAACTCTCCGCCACCTGCTGCATGGAACCCAGCTCAAGCACACCAGTCTCAAATGGCACTAACACAATAGTCCTAAATCCAGCTGTGCTTGCAAGGTACCCCCGGTAACAGTAATTGGCTGGGACTACGTTGCGCTCAGTATTGGGAATCCAGAGGGGTACACCTGCTGCAAATACTTGACCAGGGCCACCGGCACGATGCGGAAATGCAAAGTACATAGATGCTAGGAAGAACATCTCGGTATCTGTCACCTGATCAATACCTGGGGCATAATCCTCCTCATCAGCACCCCCGAATGCTGTGTGCAACCGCTGCAGCACACGCTTCCGCATCCGCTGCTTGGAATCATCATTGCCTGCAAAAGCAGCAGCTCCCACCTCACCATCACGGGGCTCACGGCAAGAGCCATCCCCCCATCCAAGGACGAGATCACCAGACTTGGTGCGTGAGAGTTGCCAAAAGATGGCATAGTTCCAACTAGCACCAGGATGCTCTGATTCAACAAGCTCCTGGAGTTTATTTTGCAAGTCTACAGGCAAAGATGCAGCAACAAGACCCTCAGATATGGCACCACCTCCTTTTGTCAAGTATGCAAAGGCATCTGTTCCAAGCACAGTGGCACTAAGGGCTCGGTCCTCCTCAGTCCATGTCCCACCAATTCCTCCATTGGCACCATTCTCTTCGATCTCCATCTTCATCACCATAATACCTACTCAAAATAGTATAGATCAAGCCCAAAGGCACTGAAGATATAAATAATTCTTGCAACAATTGGCTAGCTGAACATGAAAACTGCAGTTTTAGACAAACATAAGCAGTAAAATTTCATTGCACTTATAAATACCAGGAAAAACTTAAAACAATACAGAATAAATCTCAATGACCATCCAGCTCTGTGTTCAAAAAATGACCATCCAGCTAACAAGACACACTGAACTGCAACCCAAATGGTAAGAAAAAATTCACGCACACACTTGGTAATTGGCACCCTCCCAATCCATCAAGTTAATGACACACAGAAGACTAAGTAAAAAACAAAACTTTGCAACTCTAGGACACACAAGTGATTAGCTAGTCACCACAGTAAAAGGGAAACTAGCGGTATCTCAATACAGCGTATACCCATGGGCATGGCGATGAAATGGAATCATGTGATAATCCACAGAAAGATCATAAATCGTCTGCCAGCATAACGAGCATTTTTAAACTATCTTGACATGTTAAATGACACCATTCCTACTAAAATCTCAGAATTTGAGTTGCCGGTAAAACAAAACATGGCGGACGCATAATTGAATTCTAATCCAAATCTGACCTAAATAACAAGCTCTGAACAGCATATTTCCATGCTAAGCACACAAGGACATACATAGTCCTCATGTAATCTTGGATCGATCGCAGCTATCAGATTCCATCCTAACCAAACTATCCACCCTTCTAGCGCACACAAATCACCATTCCACGTGAATCAGCTCATCTACCAAACACGATGACCCACGAATTACAAACACTCCATTTCACGACACAACAGGTAGGCAGTAAAAGAACTAGTGTACTGGGGTAGTTTAGAATCAGCACGAGCAAAGGAAGCCAGGAATCTCACCGGACTGGGGCTCCCGAGCCCAAATCGGCGCCAGCGACGCGAAATCCAGCACGCCCGCCCCTCCAACGACCCGATTTCTGCCGCGGGATCCGAGCCCGGGCGACGGCGAGGCCCGGATCTCTCCACGCGCGCGTCCGAACTCCGGGGGCGGCCTCTCCTCGCGGAGGGGAGGGGTCGCGAATTGGCGGGTGGGGCGGAGGCAGCGCGGGCGCGGCGCGGCGTTCGCGTATGGGCAGGGAGGGATTCGCCGGTGGTGGCGTTTGATTTCTCTGGTGCGCGATGGGATTTCGGGGGAGGCGACCCGGGCTACTGGGGATGTGGAGGGTGAGAGGAAAACGAGGAGGGTACCTCCTTTTTCTACCGGGGATCCCGAGCCGAGCCGAGCCCTTCTGAAGTCTGTTCTAATTAGTATGGATTTTATCTACCATCGATAAATAAATAATAGTAGCTAATAAATAGTAATATATTATGTAAAAAAAGTCTTCATACAACTTACAAAATTGTAATATAATAAAATATAAAATATATTGGCTGAGACTTTCATATTAGTTCCAGTTTCCATTATCAGACACTAATACGACTGGTCCCTTACATTCTATGATGGGAGAAAAGTGAAAGCAACGGGATCGAGTCCTATGCGTGGGTGGAAGATGCACGGTGCGTACCTGTTATGAATTACACACGATATAGGTAGATTGGATAAGACATTTTCACTCAATTGAAATGCATGTGCGAGGAATGTATCTTCAAGGGACTAAGCAAGTCTTTATATTTGATAAAGTCCTACGATGTAAAGCATGTCTGATATTTTGATAAACAAGCTTATACATGCGGAAGAGCTCACTGGACTTGAGCAAAAATAACATATTTTAATTAAAATGTAGAAAAAAATAGCTGTGTCTAACATAGTAGGGCCCAACGCTGAACGCCCCGATCTATTTTAATTTAAAAATAACTGTAGTGAGGAATTTTTGTTAGAGTTGGCTCGGTACAGCCTGACGAGCCAATCAAGCCTATGCCAAGCCCAGTCTTGAGCCTAGAATCGGGTTAGTGCGATTATTTAGGAATAGTAGTTTATGTAAGGCAGTAATTTTAAGTTCCACACACCTATGGTTACATAAAACAACTATATTTAATTTCAGGCCATGTGAGGAAAATTTGCGGATCATTGTAACCAAAAGTCCATGATGTGCCTAAAAGTTCTTTATTACATTTGCATGTATAACTTGCACGCACCTTCTAGAATTAGGTCCTGTCCTTTTTAGCTTTGTGGACGGTTTTTGGTTTTTGCTATAGTATCTAACTTTCAAACGGAGTATTTTTAAGACGGTATCTACAAGTTAATTGTAGTAACGTTAAAAGCTCATCACCTGTACCGGCCAAAATAGCATGCGAATATATCTCTTTTAGTAATCTCTATTGCGAACAACTAAAATTCAAAAATTTCAACCAAAAGCCACAACCATAAAGAACAGACACTTGCTTTTCCATCTGCAAGACTGCAAGTCGTACATTAACAGATTATAGGCTTATATAGCTCTAGGGCACTCAGTTTGATGATGGCTTATAGTTTTTCACTGCAACTGATGATGACTTATTTGGTGTAATTAAATTTTAAAAATTAAAAATGAAAAAACCAGATTAGCCCATCACAGGTAATACGAAGGAATACAAAAAAAAGAAAAATCTAAAAAAAAGAAAAAGATGAAATTAAGAAATAGTAAATTAAAAGCCAGAAATTAAAGCTAGAACGAGCGATGCCTGAATCTCATCTCACTTTTGTAGTATAGAGAAAAAAAATACGTTTTTCTCATGCCCAAGTTGGCATTTCTTTCTTGAACACGGCAATGCAGATCCTTCACTAGATGACAATACCCGGTTGGGTCCGTCCGGTCCGGTTCCTCACGAGCCCCAGGCCTAAGATCGGATAAAGACGAGCCCCTTCCCACCTACACAGAAGATCCAGACCTCTCCACTCCAAGCACATGAACTCTTCACGTGAGTCGGCTCGGCTCGGCTCGGATAGTCCGAGCCAGGAGCCGCCTATACTCCCCTCCGCGGCTCCGCTGCGTGAGCACATGCGCGCCACATGTCGACGGCCTTGCTGGGATCGGGAGGAGTGGAGAGGTGATTCAGGGGGGCTCATGACGTCACGTGACCCATGCGCTCCTCGCGTGCACCCTCCGCCCTTCCGCGAAAGTAAACGAAACTGACGGGTGAGCCCCACGCACCGATGGTCCCGCGCGTAGAGCCACGGATGCGGGCGGGTACACGGCACGGGGGGCTGTGGTGCGACGAGGTGGTGGGAAACGTGAACTCTATTGAAGGAAAACGTGAGTAGCCATTGACACGTGGCAAGGGATCCCGCGAACGCCTATTCGCACCAGCTTTCCGTCCACCCGCCCGGCGTTTACCGGATCTGACGTGGTGGCCCCGCTTCCCGCCTGCACGCGGGGTCGACCTCTTCATGCGGTGCAATGGCACGCGTTCCTGGTGCCGCGCCGAGGCGCTCACGGCACCGCCATGGACGGGCGGACACGCGCTACTGTGGGTGCGTCTGGCTCCGGTGCATCGCAGCCCGTTTGTTGAAACCATTTGTTGTCATGGCTCATGCGAATTAGAGAGCTTCTCATCGGGACTTCGTAGTTCATTGCATGGTAACTAGATTGTTGAGATTGCTCGTTGTTGTAGTATAGAGTTAGTAATATAGAATTATCGTCGCAGTCATCGGTGACTCCTAGCGCATTGCTTGGTAACCTGGTTGCTGAGAGTGCTTGTTGCGTGAGTTACTAGCATGCACTAGATTACAGAGTTCACGGTACACAACGTCGGTGACTGCTAGTATACTACATGGTAAACGAGTTGTTTGATTGGTTGTTGTATAATACTAGCCACTCGTATGGATTAGATTAACGAGTTCTCCATGTACACAATCAGCAACCTTATTCTTGATGGCCGAATTTTGTTTAGCTTATAATTTTATTCGAATAAATAAATAGAACGGTTTCTCTGTTATCTTTTCGAAGTGGCTCATCGAGATATCATTTTTGAAGCGATTTCGACTTGTCAGAATACGATTCGTTCGCACAAATGTTCACTCTAGAAACAACAACTATCAGCCACAGCAAAAAAGAATAGACCCGATAATTTGGTTCTTTATACTGCTCATTTTTATGTAAGTCACTAAAGTGAATTATATTTATGATTTTTCTACTTCAAAGAAAATTAAGGAATGTTCAGGGTAGATTAAAGACAAACATATAGGCCTATATTAATTTTTTTAAGCAGACTCATCTGGGACGATTAAGGGCTAAATAAAAGAATGCTACCTAAGTAAATATAACACAGGGGTAGTAAACTCATTTAGGCCACGTTCCAAACAGCGATGGCTTCTAACTTTCAGAAACCAAAAGCCGTTTGAAACAAATTGGCTTCTTAACGCGGCTTTTCCCCTTTTTTCTATTTTCTTTTTTATCTTTTCTCCTTTTTCCTTTGTATTATCAGTTGAGATATAACAGCGTTTTTTATTTTCTCTTTTTTTTCTTTAATTAAATACCTCATAAAAAACTATGAATAATGAAATACTGTAATATATATCAAACCATTTGGATTTGATAACAATCAATTTTGCTATGCAAGGAAGGCAAAACCGCAGTAATCCTACTCATCCTTCGAAGCTTGTCGATAGTATCTAGTATCTTGAAGACAAGAACTTGTGATGTAGAAAAAATTGAAATAAATAGTTAAGACAGCTCAATATACATCCATAGATATATTGGGTCTTCTTCAATACACTAGTTAGCTAAATTGCCAATGTGGTGCAACATACAAAATAGGAATAGAAAAATAACAGAAGTACCAAACCATAGTTGAACTAAGTTTATGTACTCGTATCACCTTATTCCAGAGTGAAATCCATCGACATAAATGGGAACCCTCCACCTTCATCAGAAAAACAAGAGTTGAATCAAGCCAACAAGAATACCACGCAACGAGTGCATACTAATCCACAATCGAACAAGAGATTTAAGAGATGATTGGGGGAGAGCCTCCTCCCTTCTCATAATAAGGAGAGCTTGTAGGAGAGAGACAATGCATTAGGGCCGACTACGGTGGTGATCATTTTAGCTTATTTTTGGTGGCTTATGGCCGAAAAGCATCATGGTGGTGAAAAAATCATGTAGCTAATGAGACTTATTTAACATAATTAAATTTAAAAAAATAAAAAAAATAAAAAAATATGTTAGCACATCACAAACAACGCAAACGAATACGGCAAAAAAAAAGAACTGGCAAAAAAGCTAAAAAAAGCCAAAAATTCAGAAAAAAACGAAATTATGAATAGTAAAAAATAAGCCAGAAGCCAGAAGTTGAAGCCGAAACGAGCGGGGCCTACAACTCCTTTTTTCTCCACTGTCGAACAACTCCTTTATATTGGAAGGTGATGTATGTGCTAATGTATTTAGTTACAAAAAATTCACACATGCCAGGAATGGGGCGCTTACCATTATGAATTGCCGTGTAAAGAAAGTATTTTATGCACAAATCATTGTTTTTTTTTTTGCGATGATACAGAGACATTATTTCTCAGGGCTTATTTGCATGGCCCGGGATGGGTCAAGATCTTGGCCAAATCCTAGGTAAAATTCCTCCAATGGTAAACTTTCTTGAAAAAACAAACAATGATTTGTGCAGAGATCGAACCTGGGTCTAGTGAATTAGTGATCACTTCTAGGGATGCAATCGGAGAGGATACGGATGGATATTGCTTATCCTATATCCTATTCTATATTTTTATTGTCAAAATCGGATACGGATAATATTGGATATCTATTTCTCTATTTCGTATCCGTTCCATAATCTTTCGGACGATCAGTCGGACGGAAATTATCCGCTTCTTTGCACAGGACATTGGACAATATGGTACAATCAGAGCAAACATGAAGAAACTAATTACTGAGATATTGAAGGAAGAACACTCAACACTCCTGCTTGTTTAGATGTGACAATTTGGCTATATATTATTTTGTTCCTAGGTGAAATCGCAACAGACTTCCTCATATCATTTGACATACGGATATATACGGACGGATATCACTTATCCCGTACCCTATTCCATATTTTTTCCTCGAAGTCAGAGTCGGATACGGATAGTGTCGAATACCCAACTACCCCTTATGTATCCGTTTCGCATGCCTTAGGTCGGTCGGACGGAAATTATCTGCTCCGTTTGCACCCCTAATCACTTCCGTGCTCCCACCAATGCAAACCCATCCAAGTCCCTGCATCCACTAACAGTGGCGGACCCAGTAAGTTCAGGATGAGTATTCGAAGTTATAAAAATATTGCTCAATAGAAAAACATAACATCTCAAATAATATAAAGAAATTAGAAACTAATTTCAACTATTTTTAAGAACGATACTGTAACACCCCCATTTCTGAAGGCGTTAGTAATCCCCGCAACTATCCCAGATTGAACAGTTACGGAATACTGTACATGAGTGCACACCACAACAACATATGCTTACAACAAAAGAGCTAAACTTTTATTGCAAATATAGTGTTTAACAACCAGTTTTTACACAGCGGGCAAGCATGCCCAAAACTAAAATACATCACAAAACTTCCCAGACGACCTGAGCGCAGCTGAGACCTAAAATCACTCATCATCAGGGAAGAAAGGCTCTTCGGGAACCTCGTCTTCAACTGGGACTTCCTGATTCCATTGGTCTTCTGTTGTTGTTTAACAAGTAATGAGTACAACCGTACCCAGCAAGTCACAAGGGTAAACCCTAATTTACTATTTCCACATGTAATCAAAGGAAGGGGATATACTGGTTCTATTATATTGAGTGGATGCAATTTTATTTATAAACAATTAAAACAAAAGCAGTTCTCCTTAAGATAAACGTGGTTTTCTTTCAATAGTTACTTATACAGCTTCACAGGTTAAAACATTAAGAAATCTACTTATGCCTCGATGCTGGAATTACCCAATTAACATAACTTCATTAACCGGAAGCACAACGTATTCAAATACCATTAATTTCACTCTGCAGAGTTGCTCAGCTTTACCCATAAGATTTGTCAACCCTCATGATTGAGTTAAGAAAACTAGGTCGTTCCACTGCTCATTTCTTTATATAGGCTCTACCCGATAGAATACTCAGACATGGTTCACACACTAACCCTAAACTCTTCTGCCCGCTCTGAGTGACCTCTATTGTTGTTAGGTATGGTTTTACCGTTCCGCATACCTAACTCTCCATCATCAACACGCCCGCATTCTGTAGAGATTCAATTGAGTTGAGCAGCTACTAAACCAGGGTTGACAAGTCAACTCCTATGGTTGAGCGATTACTATGTCTTTTACTCAGCGTTAGGTTCTCGTCCTTATTTTTCACACGAGCCAACAACCACTTTCCCCGTTGTGCTCAACGACACCTACCATTCCATACCAGCCTCCACCCTAGGGTAAGGTCATCGACGGAGGTCACTTTGTGGCTTTCCACAGCGCACCCTTACCCTAGTATTAATTTTCAAACACTACCGGCCAACAGCCAAATCACTTAGTAGTACAAAATTTTGAATGAGATGATCTACAAATATTTATACCATAATTTAAATATTACCAAGGCTGTCAAGGTGAATATGGCCTCAAATTAAACATGTCATTTATCAGTGGTAGGATTTAACTAATTAGCATGTCATTCTAAACCTTTATTTTAATCGATTAACATTTCACAATTAAAATATAATGAAAGTACTATAGTTACATAATTTAAATTCCATGGGATTCAAAATGATCAAAAACTTGTAACTTGCCTTGCTGATCGAAAACTTCAACAATCCCGTAAACTTCGGCGCTCGGGTCTGATCCTCGAACCGTCGCTTCGGAGAGATCAGAAGCTAGTGTAAACACATAAAATAATAATATAAGTCCATACTTGAATCTAATCAAGCTAGGAAAAATAAACTAATTTAAAAAGAAGTAAATTGCATAAAACTCAAATGGAGGGCTTTGAATTTATTGGAATTGAATTTGATGAAAAGGAGATCAAAAATGGATTCATGGCATCGAGACGATAAAACTGATGTATTTTTGGAATTTTGAGAATTTTCAAGATTTTTATTTGGATTTTTGGAATTTCGGTGAACAGTGTTGGGCTCGGCCCAACCGCACAGTGCGGCCCGGCCGCGATTTCCGCCCGCGCAAGTGACCGGGCCGATGGCTTCAGCCCACACCACGCGTGGCCAAGAGGCCTAGCGCGCGCGTGCGCACGTGCGACTGATGGGCGACGCGCGGACAACACGAGTGGCTGAGATGCGATGAGCGCGGACGCTCGAATAGAAAGACAGTAATGGGCGCCGACGGTCGAGATTTGACCACGTCGCGCAGGGTGGTCGTCTTCAACCTCCGGCCTTCTTCCCTGGCGGAAAAACAGAGCACGACGGCTCCTCGCGAATCTGCGCCAGTGGTGCTTGTCGACGGAAATGGAGGGCACAATGGTGATTCTGGGAGTGTGGGGAACCCATTTTGGGGTTTTGAAAGGTGGGAGAATGGACGGCGGTGGCTGGTGGCAAGAGAGAAGGCAGCGGTCTTCACGACGGCGCCTAGGTGCTATGGTGGATCTCTGGTAAAATTGGAAGCGGTTTAACCATCTAGGGAACATCAAGTTCACAGTGGTGGTGGCGTTTGAGTCAGGAAAGTCTCAGTTGGGCTGTCCACGGGAGGATCTTTCGGCTAGCGATGGCTTTAGCCGCCAGGACTTCTGGCGAATGCCCTCGGCCACGGGAGTTCACCGGCGTATTCAAGGAAACAAGAAGGACCATGTTAGTGCAAGGAATTGGAAAATAATCAACGAAATCACAAGATGGCCGCTAGGGCTCACCGGGCGCAGGGGAGGCTGCCGGCAGCGACACGGTCAATTTGAGGTAAAATTAGCGGTTCAGGAGGGTGTGAGGGAGTAGTAGGAAGTGCTTTGCAGTGGCAACTAGGCTTTAAACTCTGTGAGTGTCGGTGGCCACTTGAGGCGGTTCGGGGGCGCGTCTCTCGTGCCCGAGCGAGGAGATAAGGTGAAGGCTGCCACCGCGCAGAGAACAGGGGAGAGGTGGCACTGGTGTCCCGCAGGAGCTGGCAGGGATTTGACGGTGGCAGTATGGCGCGGCGTGGACCGCAAGGGAGTGAGCTGTGCATTGCGGCGAGAGAGAGGCGGCGACGGCGATGGCGCGAAGCGAGGGAGCGAGGCGGCAACAACCGATCGTGGGACGTGCGGACTGCCGGGTGTGAACACACGAGAGCGGGCGGCTGCAATCCGGCGACGCGAGCGCACGACGCGTGGAAGCGATGAACAAAGAGGCGGTTCGGCGGCGACGGCAACGCAGGGAGGCGCCAACGTAGGGAGAAGGCGTAAATGCCGAGAAAGGAAAGTGCATTTCCAAGGGGACTTGCCAAATTGGGAAAGAAAGGAAATTCAAGCAAAAACTCAAATAAAAGTTCAAAAATTTTGAATTTTTAGGTTGTTTCAGATACTCTGAGTAATCTGCACTCCTTTGGAGACTAAACATGAGTTTTCTGATGGCAGGAGTAATTTTGGTAGGATTTCTCGTGCTAAATAAGAGTAATTCTTTAATTTTGGTACTTTGCGTGCGAGCTTTCCCCCCCAGATTGAGAACTACGTAGCGCCTGAAAGCGATTTTTAGTGGTTTGGACTTTTGTTAAGACCTGATGGTGACATCTGATATAAAATAATGCTAAGTAGTTCTTGAATTGTGATACTCTGATATTTTTTTATGTAGGATTGCTGAGCGATGATATTAAAATTTTATCAACAAGACATAGTTTCTGTTAAATTTATAGTAAACTGATCACAGACACCAGTTCTTCAGAATGTATAATGTATAGGAGATGAACTTAGACCAACAGCAGACCAACTTGTATGAGTGAATGCATGTTCAAATTCTTTTTAGTAAAACTATACCCATTTACTCATACAAATTTTCACAGATCCGAAGGAGAAATGCAGTCTACAACATTATCTAGCATGTAACAACCTCGTGCAGAAAATTGGTAAGAATAGATCATGTGGAAGATGCAGTCTAATATAGTGCATGCTATATTGAGTACTGACAGAGAAAAATGTCATTACCTCCGCACGGGATCCTTCAGGTTTGTCAGAAACCACATAACGCAGGACATCCATGAAGAAAGCTGTGCCTTTGTCGGTGAAATTCCAGGAAATGTAGAAGCTAAGTAGCTGCCCTGATTTTTGTCGGTCAAAAATGTAGAAGCTAAGTAGCTGCCCTGATTTTGCCCTCAGATGCAATAGCCTCTGATCGACCGATCTTTGGTTCACATTGCATCACAATGGGTCGAACGAAGGTGTCATATACAACATCACTGCCCTACAGAAACAATTGTATTGATGCAGATGTTTCTTACACAAAACTACAAATTCCAGGAAATATAAAAGCAGACGACCAAATATACTTTCTTACCTTTGTTTTGGGGTACCACAGGTAAACAAAGAAAGCTAGCTTAATTTCTCCATACATTGGCATCCTAGAATGGATATAGTGCATTAGAAATGCATAAACAAGAGGTGAATTTCAAAATAGGAAGGAAAAAGGCAAGCAAGGAGAATGGAACTGACCAAGAGATGATGCCCTCAAAGCCTATCACCATGGCCACAATAATCCTGGAGACATTCACAAACAGGATTAGTTTACATTCTCCTGTTTTATACTTGAACTTAACCGCAAGCTTAAGAATAAACAAGTAACACTCAAATCATTCCTAAATCCTCAATCTCTCTATGTCAGTACCCTAAGAACCAGGGGCGGAACCAGCCCAAGCCCAAGCCCCTGGCTGGGCTGGTCTTGGGCTGACTCTTATGCTAACTCTGTTTTTTTGTGATTTTTCATGGATTTTGCATGTACTTTAGTTGACAGGCCTCGGGCTACGGCCCAAGTAGCCCGAGGTCTGGTTCCGCCATTGCTAAGAACCCAACATTTTCCACCAGTCACCAGAGTCGGCAAATCAGCGCAGGCACAATATGATGAACAATCAAACTTCTACTGCATGCAACGCCGGGGTAAGAGAGTAGTAGATCACTAGACGGATGTCGTGGGAAAATGCTAAGTGGCTTACGGAGTCGAGGAGGGAGAGAGCCTCGCGGGTGGCCTAGTGCTCGCGGCCGTCGTCGCAGGAGGAGGACGACCTCGTGTGCCGCCGGGTCGTGAGGGAGGTCGAGCTCACGCCACTAGTGAGGTACGGCACGCCGTATGCACCTGAGTTCTTCGCTCTCCGGGGACGCCTGCCATCTCTGTCGTTGCCTCAATCGTCGCCGCGACGCCACCTCTAGCCCTCTACTCTCTAGGGTTTCCACAGCACAGCCACAGGAGAGCAGCCGAGTCGCTTAGAGGGAGTTGGGACGCAACACGCAAGAGATCTTCGTCCGTGACTACGTGGCAAAACATGGGCTGATGCCGCATTGCGCTGCACATTCAGCAAATGGGCTCACCCATTTGCGCGCGGACAGGTGGGATGGGCCAAACAAGTTTGCTATACATTTGGACTAATTGGGTATGAAAATAATGAATTTGATCCAACTAAATGTATTCATATGTGTTATGTCGTGTATATACTAGTTTTTTATCAAAGAATTTAGGCATTCAACTGAATATCCTTTGAATTACTGTAGATCCGCCCCTGTCCACTAAAAATATTACACACAAAAGTACACGGATATACAACGAGAGAAGCGGAGTTTACATGTCACCGATCAAATCTACAACATCATCCATACGAAATGATCCATCTTGCTGCCGTGTGCAGTATTTTCAAACCAGTAATACAACCTTGTTGCAATATAAGACATAAGAAACTTTCAGTGTTTTTTTAAAAAGACACAAAGGAAGTTCAAAAAAGGAAAAAAAGTTTAGGCATAAGAAGCACATGTCGACCCATCCGTTGGGCTGGATCCTGGCCCAGCCCGAATTTCCCAGAAACAACCCGGTCCATCGACTGGGCAGACTGCTCGGGTGAGGTCAGGCCCGATCCCCGAACTCGTTCGGAAGAAGCTCGCCGCTTTTGGCTTTGGCTCGCCGTCGCGAGCTCTAGGGTTTCTCTCTCGCGAGGTGAGCGACCTCCTTCCCCCCTCCGTTCTCTTCTCCTCCAGCTCTGCTTAACCTTCTCCTGGGTGATGTTCCCAGGTTCCGGTTTCGCGCCGTTCTAGGGTTACGAGGACACCTCTTGGGTAGGTTGTGGATTCCCTGCGCAGTTTAGATGGTTGGTTGATTTGGTGCGCGTGGCTAGCCGAGGAGGGGAGTTTTGTTTAGGAACTAGGGGTTGTTACGCGCTGGCAGCAACCACGGGTGGTTTGATTTGATCTAGCGCCGTTGATGGGGCTGTGCTATGTGTTCGGATTTTGTTATATATTTAGCAATATGTGATGCTGTCCTTGGTTGTTCGAGTACTACCTATCTATTAGAGTGTGTTTTCATGCACCTCTATTTTCTTGTGACAATTGGGCCACTAATAAGTTTGATGCTAGTTGAATGTTTGTAATTTGCACAGTAGCTAATTTCTTATTGTCTTTGCTGCTCTCGGCTTGTCTGTCGGATAGGGGAAGACATGGCTTCGCATGTGACACCTTCCAAGAGACCGTTTCAAAAGAATTCTTCGGAGCACAATGGTCGGGGCAAGTGGCAGAAAACAAAACATGCTTCTTCACAGCAACCTCATCTGATAATACAGCCTGGTGTTCCTATTTTCCGCGTTCTCTGCCCTGCTTCAAAATCTGGGAATGTCATCGGTAAAGGTGGTGGTATCATCGCAAAGATAAGGAAAGAAAATGAAGTAAGAATCAGGGTTGAAGAAGCAATCCCTGGTTGTGATGAGAGAGTTATTGTCATAACTGCCATTGAGAAGGACAAACAAGCTAGCCGTGAGCAAGGTAAAGTGAATGATGGAGGTGTTGCTTTTTCTGCTGATGGTGACCATGATGAGGAGAAAGACCACAGGAAGGAAGAAAAGGTTGATTCGGAGAAAGACCATGTCAAGGAAGAAAAGGATGATGCAGAGAAAGACCACGGTAAGGAAGAGAAGGATGGTTCCTCTGTTGCAAAAGATACAAAGGCAGAGCCGGAGAGGGTAATCCCATCACCAATAAACGCCATTTTGCTTGTCTTTGATAGGATTTTTGCAAGTGAAGATGAAAATGAAACTGGGGATGCATCAGGCAAGAAAACATCTGTTTCTTTGAGATTATTGGTGCTTGATAGCCAAGTAGGTTGGCTTTTGGGGAAGAGTGGCAGTGTGATTAAGCAAATTTCAGCTGATAGTGGCTGCGAAATTCGAGTTTCAAAGGATAAGCTTCCTGCATGTGCTTTATCCCAAGACGAAATTTGCCAGGTAGATCTTTTCAGTATTGGATTTCATTTTCTTGTTCCCTACCGTTATCTTTTGTAATCTTTCTTAGATTGTGCTTTGGAAGATCATTTCTGGCGTTCCTTGATATATCATTTCTGCAGATCACTGGAGAGCTCGACTTAGTTAGGAAAGGTCTGAATGCGGTGGCTCAAGTGCTCTTTGCTCATCCCCCTAGGGAAAGTGACGTAGTTCCTGCTGCTCTTCCTTCTGGTTCATTATCTCGTTCACTCTTCAATCGGTCAGATGGTTTTCCTCCAGGAATGCAACCTAACTTCCATCTCCCTTTTCAAGGGCCATCCCATGCCGGTGGACCTTTTGATATCATTGATCAACGGCCAAATGTTGCTCCTTTTCCCACTTTTCCTGAAGCTCTAATGCATGGATATACTTCAGTTCCTACAGAACCCCTCACCTTTAGGTTATTATGCTCAAGTGACAAGGTTGGAAGTATAATAGGAAAGGGTGGAAACAATATCAAGGCTATTCAGAATGATACAGGCTGTGAAATAAAAGTTCTTGAGACTGTTCCGAAATCAGAAGACCGTATCATAATTATTTCTGGACCAGCGGTAACCACCTTCCTTTTCTCTTGATAGTATAGTTTCATGAAATAAATCCATCAGCCTTTAATTAAAACCTGTTTAGCCCATTTGGTGACCTGCTTCTTAGTAGTACTGAAAATGCCTTCGGGGTCTGTCTGGCAACATGGTATTCAAATGAACTATAGAAGTATAGAATATATATTTTGCAAACTGCATTGTTTCTAAAGTTTTGAATATTTCGATTCTCTGAAAGTGTTGTTGCAAAATTCATATATTTTTGCATGCTCTATCTTCAAGGTTGCCATTTGGTAGCACAGTACGGATTAACATTAGTAGGGAGTGCAGGCGGCAACCAGCAATGTGGTTGCTAGACAGCCTGCCATAAGTTTTTGGTAAAATTCAAGGTATATAAAAATCCAATAAATTATTTCTTATGCATGGAGGCACATAGTGAATGCATTAGAAAGTTGGACGGCACAAAACTTTTTAGGTACATTTCCTGATTTTTGCACTTTTCTCATACTTTGCCAAAAGTTTTTGCAACTTTGTTCTTTATTTTGACACATGAGGCATTCATTTATTTGGGAACTGTGCTTTAATAGCAAAATAATTTTTGATTTGCATTGGAGTTAGCTTGTAACAGTTAAATACTGTTTTTACCATTCAAAGTTTGAATGAAGTCATCTACTACCTGGAAAGTTGTGTTATGATCTAATGTGTTTTCAAGGAGAGATAATCACTAATGTATTCATTTGTCTTTATATTCTGTAGCATCCGGGTGATGGAATTTCCCCTGCACAGAATGCAATTCTGCATGTGCAGCGTAGAATTGTGTTGTCTACCTCTAACAACAAGGAGGGTCCTGCAATATGTAGGATGATTGTTTCACCTAACCAAGTTGGTTGCCTTCTTGGCAAAGGCGGTAGTATCATAGCTGAAATGAGGAAGCTATCAGAAGCACATATAGTAGTGCTGAGCAAAGACAAGATCCCAAGGGGTGTACCAGAAAATGATGAAGTTGTTCAGGTCTGCTTTTGTTGTATTGTAGAACCTACATGCCAATTTTACAAATAATACCTTAAGATCTTTCTCTGTCCTGATGAATTCTACTTCACCAGTTATTTTGCATCTTGATTTTACCCATGCTTGACTCTTTTGTACAACACTTTTAGTACTTTTTTTGGTTAATTAACTGCAAAATCACTGTTCTTTTAGATAAGTGGGAATTCCGAAGCTATTCAAGAAGCTCTAATGCAGACAACTGCTAGACTACGTAACCATCTTTTCCGGGACAGAATGGCTGCAATGGGTCCTAACATGCAACCGCCTTTTGGTTTGCTAGATCCTCAACTTGGTCCATATGTGGCAAGCCATGAATCTACATCTCCTAGGATTTATCCTAACGCGTCTCAGTTTCATAAAGATTATACGGGACTGCCATTGGATGAGATGTCTACTCCTTGGACCACTAAGGTATTAACCCATTTATTCTTTTCCTGTAAGAAGTTCTTGAGCATTCAAAGAGGAATTATGAATTTCTTGAACTTTCCTAAGAACCTCTTAATTTTTTTAGGAAGCGTTTATAGACTCTATGCTTATAGTGCTCTGTTTGGATGGGAACCAAACTTGGTCACCAACTAGTGTGACGTCCCGCAAGATGAGCTGTGCTTGGTTTTAGGCGTCAGACTCGTTGCCTAATTTTTGTGATGAAGTAATCTAAAAGTGGTGGCACCAGAGTGTGATTGCCACTACTTGAGTAGAAAAATCAATTGTGGTCGAAGAGATATGGCATGATGCATTGGATTGTAGACTAATATGGTTGCCAAGCAAACAACTTCTACATTCTATACATTTTGTATGCCTTTTCTTATACCATTGTGGTCCTAACATTGTAGGGAATGCGGAATGTTGGTGATCTGATGTCAATATCTGATATCCCAGGAATGGCACATAGAGGAATTGGTGGATTTTCTTGGTTTGTTTCTTGTCTTGCTTTTTTAATTTTTTTGTGTGTCTTTTGATCAACAACATTGGGAAACATCATGTATTTACCAGAGAAATTGCAATTTCAGTCCTGGTCAGTCATCTATGATACCAGACATAACTGCAGATGTCATGGTTCCAAGAGTAGTTATACCTGCTCTATGTGGGGAAGATGGAGGTTGTTTGAATAAGATCCGTGAGGTTTGTGTTCAACTAGCGTGTTGTGTAGCATATCCAGTTAACCATGAGGTGTATGATTGACATAATTAATACTATGTGCAGTTTTCAGGAGCTAAGATTACAGTCGCTGAACCTATAGCTGATGCAATGGACACTGCTATTTTGATATCTGGCACACCGGATCAGATGCATGCAGCCCGAAGTCTTGTTCAAGCATTTGTTCTAAGTGAATCAGTTGCCCCATGATATTTCAAATCTCTGAAGGTGACGCATCCCTTCTAATATCTTGTTCCTTTCTTCTGTGGAAACCATACTTGGTGGAGTTTCTGGTGATGTTTGACTGTGGGCAATGAAGCTGGTAACCTTATGTATGTTCGTATTTATGAATATGCATGTCCTGTTTGCAGAGTTGCATATGCTTGAAGAGGTTAATTATGCTGTAGCGTCTAAAATTCTAGTCTGATGGAACTTCTCTAGTGAGTAGGTTCTTTGGAAAATCTCCCAAACTTCCCCTTGTGAGATATGGAAAAATTATGGGTAGCTGCAGAAATCTATCACTTTAGCAAGCTGTATGCTTGTAATTGGAAAGCTTCTAACCTTTTTGTATGAGAAAACCCATAATGTTAATGTTGTGAACTTCTATAAAGAAAACTAGCCTATCAGTGATTGTTGCATTTTTGTCTGATATTTGTACTGCTAAGAAGCACCAATACGGCCGCAAGTTGCTCTACCAGTACCCTGATATGTGTCAGGTACTGGTACAGCACCAACATGTATCGGGCTACTTTCCTTTTGAAAAAAAAAACAATTTCAATACGGTTAGATACGTATCGATATATGAGGCTGCCCCCACCGAACAGAACTGGAACTCGTAATCAAAGGAGAGGAGAGGAAGGAAAAATGATATGATGGACCTTAGCTAGCTGGGAGGTGGAAGAGGAAGAATGGAACGAAGAGAAGTGGTAGTCGGGAGGAGAGAAGATATAGGCCATCCGCCCCCAAACTTATCACTGAGGCACCCACAAACTCGTTCCTCTTGTCTGTCTTCGAGCTCGTTGTTGAGATGCCCGTCTACATTTCTTTTGCTCTCTGGTTCTCCTTCCCTATCTCCATCTTCCATCTCTCGCAGTTTCGATTGTGGTGGCGGGGAGCAAACTCTCACTGATTGGGGTTAGGATTTGGGGATGCATATAGTAGAAATCTGTGGATTTCGCAACCTTTAGACTTTTATGGTGGAAATCTGTGAACTTTGCAACCTTTTAGACTTTTATGGTAGAAATCTGTGGATTTTGCCTTGTATCAATGTATGCTAGTTTCCAAAATGATTTAAATTTAATAGAAGATCTAATCTATTCATACATTGTGAAAATGACCTTACTTTTTTACCACTAGGCTTTTTGATACATATCCATCATAATAGAAGTGTTCCTTCTCAATACATAATAATGTGTGAGTCAACCCAGCTCACTTCTTAGAGGAAAGTCTTCAATCCATTGAGAGAAACAAAAATGGCTACAAGAATAGTAAGAGAATTATATGAGCTTGCCAGGACGGAAGCTTAACTGCTCCCGTAGTATACGGAGCTAATAGCCCCCACCAGAATACTTCCTCAGTTGTGAGTTGTGATGAGCAAACTTGGAGCCAGTGGGTATCCCTGCCTTAGTCTCTGTGGCAATTCATCAATAATTTAAAGTTGATCTCATATGAATGTTACATGATTCCTAATTGTGAGACGACTATAAGTTACTGCTCATAACTCATTGCTTTGTTAGGATATATGGGGGATTATGGTATTGATTAGTGATTGTCTTTCCAAATAGTAATTGTCATGGGGGTTTGATTTAATCTATCTAGGTAAATTTAATCCTCATTTAATACTGGGATTATTTACAGCAATCTGGAGAAATAAATGAACCATATGTAGCATGTTTTATATTATTTTATTTATAATGCTGTTGGATATTTTGATGGCGAACGGACAGACTGATAGGTTAATACTTCTTCATTCTACCTGGTTATGTTACTAATGAGCCGAATAAGTCTTCAGTCATTATCAGTTGATAGAAGACAATTTCGTAAATGACAATTCTGTGAGTAGTTTGGGACATATGTTGGCTTCTATTGAATAATATGGTAAACACAATGTGAACCTTGGTGATTTGCAAGGATGACTGTGGAGATGTGTTTTTCTCAGGTATAAGGAAATATTCAAAATAAGTGACCTTATATAGCTCTGTTTCATCATCAGCTATTCAGAATATAGTGACAATTGACTTGAGATTGGTAATTTAGCTTGTGGATGCTTAGCTTCTCTGATATACATGCTGATGGTAGCAAGGCTACAGTCAGGGTTATCAAGTAATTAAGCTAGTGAACCAATGAATTCTGTTATATCTAAAGAAGAATGGGGAAATGAACAATAGGATGAACATGTGCAGGGAAAATGGGAAATAATACATAAAAAATGTCACATAAGGAGAAGATAGTAAATCATGTAATGAAACATATCAGAGATTAAGCTTATGGGTAGCTGGGCTCTCTTCTCTTGTTGAAACTTGAGGAATTCAAATGGTATGAGGGATATGGAAGGTCATTTACCAGAATAGGTGGGGATATGGACGATTATTAAATGGAATAGGTGCTAATTGCTTTTAGAAGAAAGAAGCACAGCAATTATTCCAAAGGCAGTTGCAATGTTTTTGTGCAGTAGCACTGTTATGTGCTATTAGGCTATACTGTCTGCTGGTTGCACTTTTTCCATTATAGCATGCTATAAACAACTCTGGACTAATTATATGATCCTTATTTGTATTAAAATAATTTATTTCAGTCAATGAAATCTTAGAAATGCCCTCAATGGTCATTTGTAGTACTTTTCAATATTATTTATTAGAACAGAAATATCTACATATTAGCTAACTTCATTGTGTGTCCTTGACAGCTCCATTGTATTTTCATTCAGATGTCATTAATTCACATGGTTAGCTGTATGCCCAAATATTCTTGGTCTTGTTTGTTTTATACGTTTTATGCTTTTCAGTTAGTTTTTGTATTATGCTTTACATTTGCGAGCTGCTTTATAGTTTATATGAATGATTTCTTACTTCTTACTTTTTAGTGGTTCATCCAATGCTTTAAACTTAAATGTCTAAACATCTTAATAGTTGGCCAAATTTTCTTATTTAAGCTATTTGGTGACAAAACCTCTTCCTCTATTTTTATATTTGGTGACAAATTTTCTTATTTCAACTTACTGAACTTGATTTTTTGTGAATCTGATAATGGTTCTTGCATAATCGTGTTAAAATAGTACAAGACTTGCAAGCAAATTTGTACATGACGGACATATAGTGATTTTTCCCTATTTGCATTGCAGATTAATTTAAATAGATGACAAAATATAGTTTTTAATTAGAGCTGTAGTTTCTTCTGTTCTTCTGATCATTTATCTTTGTACCTACTTTGTTTTTCATTGCTTTTGAGAGAACTAGCTAAACAATGAGGGTACAACAGTGATATTTTGTTGCTTGGTGAATCTTGTCTCTAAAAGTCAGGAATTTTGATGAGTTGTTGACTGGTAGTTCAGTTCCTTGTATGCAGACAGTTAGTTGTCAACTCTGCTTGGTTGTCCTTTGCTGTCGTGTCAGCATTGGAAGCTGCATCCTAGTAGTTATGGACACTGGTTCCGTTTGATAGCTTGACTTGTCTGATCAATGAGGCTGCCAGAGTAATTTTTTTGTTGGTTCAGGTGCTATTTGCACAATGGCCATGAATTTTGGTTACCTCTTATGTATATGTGGTTTGTCATCTTGAAAAATTAAGGGTTAGAGAAACCATTAGTGGTGCTGCTAAGAATGGCACTTCAGAAACTATTTACCGTAATATTCCATAGCCTCAGCCCTCAAGTCTCCAATAGGAAAATGGTTTCTTTCTGCCTGGTTGCATTGTTTTATGTCAGATTTTCCAAATTTGTGCTTTTTTCATGTCTTTTTGTACCATTGCAACACTGATTCAACCTCATCCTGGAGTGCCAATTTTCATCGTTTGTAGTTCAAAGTAGATTTTAGAGGTAATATAAGTTCATGCAGTGTCAGCAGTTGATATTTTAGTCAAGACTCAAAAGAGGCTGCCCTATCCTAACTATGTTATAGAACTTCTAAGTTTACAGTGTAACAGGCCTTTAGACATGTCTTGGAAACATAATTGCCTGTAGACACTTTGATACATATGTGTGATAAATTTAACGGCACAGTATTTGATATGTGTTTTTGTAGTTTTCTTACACAATTACTTAATTTGATTAGAGCCTGTAAGTAATCCCATGAAAATGTGGAGGACAAAGATAATGTAACATTGGATAAGACACCTCTTTTTAATTAGAGGAATAATTCATACTATACCACTCTAAATGTTGGCAGCCACTAGGATATCGTTTCAAAGATTTTTCTTTAGAGAATGCCACTCCAAAGATATTTGGATTCACACAATAGCATTTCTCCTTATTTCCCCGTTTTTAATTCATTTTCCAACTTTTACCCACCTTGAAAAGACTCTTTTGCTCTTGGTCGCACTAGCATGTGGACGGGATGGTCCGATCGAACCAGCCCCGACCGGATGCATGCAGTGCGTGGCTTTGCTTGCTTGTGCGTCAGACCATGCAGATGCATCATGCGGATTGTTTGGTTTAGAGCTATATGTTTTAACACAGTTGATTGTTAGTAATAGCAACTGTTTGAGTGTCAGCCATGAATACATAGAAATTCAAGGGGCTATCATGCACAGAGAATTCAAGCAATACCACTGCATTGCAAGCAAACGTACATGAGGCTATCCATACTTAAGCATCAAAAATAAACAAGTACAAAGCATCTGTTCCAAAGTTTGCAGATCACAACCGAGACAAACAGTGGGTAGGTGGCATCCAAAGTGGCATACATAACATCCATTACACAGTTTCAGCTCTAGACATCATCAAGCTTTTCTCCTTGGTTGACTTCTTTGTGGGTAGGTGTTCCATCTTGATCCTGAGCAAGTACCAGATGCCTTATTGTCATTTACCTTGGGGTCGATGGAGTGGCAGCACTAGATGGCCCTTCCCCTGCTTGAGTTAACTGCATTTGCTTGTAGAAAACAACATTGTTAGATTAAAGTTCCCAAATTTGTACTATTATATATGAAAAATGCAAAACAAATACCTTCTTGTCACTGGTTCGCTACATTTCTTGCCTTTGCAGGGGCCTTCTTCCTACTTATGTCCTGTTGTAAGGTCGAGGAGGCTGACAGGCAAGGGGGATAGATGCTTTTAAAAATCTTTTGGCTAAAACCGAGTTTTATGTAGAATTATAAATTAAAACGGTTTTGTACAATTAAAATCTAAATCAACTAGTTTCAACTTTCAACTAAGTGGACCAACACTCTATATATATGCCAAGATTTGCAATCCTCGGGTAAAAGTACACAATTTAATTCTAGAAATGTAAATTACAAAGATATAAATGAGCATAAGAGAGTAAACTACAATGATACAATGATCTTTTTGCTGTGGTGTTTGGAGACTAACCTGTGCTTCCTAATTCACATTGAGATAAGGCCAAATGAATTGGATTGGCTCCATAAATTAAACCAACACATCAAACTCATTAGGGTTGCTTTTCCTCTACTTCGAAGATGGTGACCACCAAGCCACTTACAAACAATCGGGCTTTCTCATAAGCTTCTTTGAGAAGATCACTAACACAACTCTTCTAAGCCGTTTAGGAGACGACAATCTCTAAAAGTAACAAGTCAGAGATGTTCACTTGGACAAATCAAATGCCAAAGCTCAATGGATACTCAATCCACCACCAAGCGCAACACTTACACAAGGATTTGCCTTTCTAAGCTCACTAAGTGCAACACGTGCACACAATGGATGAAAGGGTCTGCTCTTAGCTCAAAGAAATAAATCAAGGTACCAATAATCTTACCTAACTGATCACAAGAGGGTATTTATAGACAAAGGCCCTGAACCTCTCTAGAGAAGTAATCATGGACAAAGGTCTCCATGTTGACATTTCTCTCTGTAGATATAAATTTTAGAGCATGGTTGCGAGGTTTTCCAGTAAGCTGCCATTCTCTGCGTCATGGGCTCAATGGTTCTAGCATATGCTGCCCTGAACCTCTCTAGAGAGAAGTAATCATGGACAAAGGTCTCCGTGTTGACATTTCTCTATGTAGATATGAATTTTAGAGCATGGTTGCAAGCTTTTCCAGCGAGCTGCCATTCTCAGCATGTGCACTCCTTTGTGCCTAAGTTTACCACATGCCTATCGTCTGTGTCAAGCTCCACCTCTGCATTTGGCAACCCACTCTTGATCACCCTCAAGGTGCTCAAACCTCTCGTTCTGGCATTGAGTTGCTGAATAATAGGCAGCATCACCCCTTGAAGTCTTTCACAAATCCTTCTCCTTTTGTCCCATTGTCACGTGCTAAATTATTGTTCACACGCACTGTTCTTGTGCGTGAACAGTGTGTGCATACTATAGCAGATGGCGTGGCGGAGTCCGACTAGTTAGGATGGAGATAAAAAATAGTTAGTTCCTTTATTAGATAGGTTTACTTCTTTATTAGATGAGTCTACTGTTAAAGGTATTAGAGATAGGATATAAATCAGCATATTCCCCTGTACTATCTCTTTGTACTCCCTATATATATTGCCTATTGGATCTCTTCAATATACACATAATATTCATAATATGGTATTAGAGTTTAGGTTAAAACCCTAACCTCGATCTACTTCCGCTCCAGCCGCCGGCGGGCACCTCTTCCGCATCTGCTGCCCCCGGGAGAAGCAATCTTCGCTCCCGAGGGCGGCCACGTTGCCTGCCACGTTGACGTTGCGGGCTCACGGCGACGGCGTGGAGGTGGTGCGATGACGGCGCGGATGCAGAAAGGTCGTAGGCTCGCGGCGACGGCACGGATGCAGAGAGGGCGTGGGCTCGCGGCGACGGCGCTGAGGCGACGCGACAACGGCGCGGAGGTGGCGGCGTTGAGAAACCCTAGCCGTTTCCTTTTTGCAGCAGAGGTGTGTGATTCTTCTTCAGGCCTCTTCAGTGTCTTCACGTTGCCTTGCCTCGCCGCCTTGGCACCTGACTAGCACCCTGGGCGAGGCGCCGGGTGGCCGCCTAGGGCGCCTTTTAGAACAGTGTGTTCAACCCCCAATGTTCTTCTAGTAGCTGTTGCATCCTGCTTGCTGCAACCAGGGTTTAGGAAACTGGATGGCAGTGAAATCCGGAACCTGGCTGGTTTTGTTTTTCGCCCAAAAACCGGGCGGTATATGGTGTGCAATCTTCAAACTTGGGTTTTGAAAATTTGATGTTTGGAATCTAGCAAACAACTCATAATAAACTTATTTAGCAAGAAGAAGATGGCCCAGGTTCTGAACCCAGACTACAATTGCCAATTATGTCAGGAACATTTCTTTGGTGCTATGTGTTTTGGATAGTCTTGAATATCTAGTGCTGACTTCTGTACGACAACATGGTTGATTTGTGATGTTTACATATGTTTTTTTTTTTAAAAAATTAAATCTGTATTATTTTGATTTTAGCATTAGCAGTCAAACCATGTGATATATGTTTTGTTTGGATGGCCTCGAAGGAAGAAGAGGCAGCACACAAAATGTTTAGACTGATGTTTGCAAGTTTGTAACTATAAACTGTTTTTCATTTGAGCTTGTATTTTTTCATTAGAAATGGGAAATCTAACATTGTGATGAAGGAAGCGACAGTTCAATACTACATGTTTTTAGACATTGTGCGTGTCATGTTCTCAAACTGCCATTGTTCTGGTGATCCAATTTCCAGCTGTACATGGGCCAAGATGTCAAACGTGTTACAACCAGAAAAACAAGTGGCATGGACTAGATGAGGACAAACAGGATGCAGCCAAAGATGAAAAGGAACTATACTGAAACTACTCCATTTTTTTCTTAGTGGACTATTAAAACCAGCACACGTCAGCAGTGAGCGGGGCCACAACCACATTATCGTTCGAAGGCAGTAGGCACTGAGGTGAATAGTTCTCGAGAAAGGAAGGAGAACTAGCGGAGGGAGCCGTAATGTTCTCTACTTTCTGATTCTATCCCTGTTCTTCCCAAGGTAAAAAGAGTTACGGACTTCACTGTCAGAAGCCCGTGCATCAGTTAATGGATGTTGCGTGTATTCTATGCTGTTGAAATGAAGTTTTTGTAGTTCACATGCTGGTGCAGCAGAATCGGTCTACATGCACGAATCGGTGGTGATCATTTGGGCTTATTTTTGGTGGCTTATGGTTGAAAAGCACTGTAGCTGGCTGAAAAAACACTGTAGCTGATAGAGACTTATTTAACATAATTAAATTTAAAAAAATTAAAAAATATGTTAACCCATCACAGACAACGCAAACGAATATCGGAAAAAAAGAACCGGCAAAAAAGTTTAAAAAAACCAAAAGTTCAGAAAAAGACGAAATTATAAATAGTGAAAAATAAGTCAGAAGCTGTCACATTAGTCTGCGCCTAATCGTGCATCACGTATTCGCTCCTTTATTTTTCTCCTTTTTGGGATTTTAGCTTCTACCAATATCAGACTCCCACTCTCTAAATATCTTTTTGCACTAAATCTCTAAATACTTGAGCTGTATTTACTACAGCAAAGTCGCACACACGTACATACATGTATGAGAGCAAAATTGTCATAGTACATAGTATGCACATACATATATATAGTTATATGAGAGCTAAATTGTACCTTTAATCGCTACAATTAACTAAGACGGGAGATGCAGTTATATATTTTGGTTCTCGTTTTGCCATTGGTTTCCAAGACAAGATACAATTAACTCAGAGGAATGAAATTATGGGTGGGTTTGTTTGGGCATTGGTTTATAGCTTTTGGTCTAAAATTTTGAATTATAGATGTTCACAAGAGATAGTACGGAGAGACACTTGTATGTGATTGTGACCAATATACAATATAGATGAGTTGATACGTGTTTACTATAATCGATTTATAACTTTACATTGAAAAGACGTATTATTTAAAAACTATTTATTATAACATAAATTAAAAATCATAGGCTTAAAAGAACATAGCATATATATTTTGGTTCAAGCTCTGCCACTGGTTTTGAAGACAAGACGCAATTAGCTAAGAAGGGGGTAACACAGTTATGTATTTTGGTCCATTGGTTTCGAAGATAAAGACACAATTAGGCTCCGTTCATTTCAGTTTGAGTTTCTGATTTCTGGCTTATTTTTTATTATTCTTAAATTTTATCTTTCGCTGGTTTTTGGTTTTTTTTTAGCTTTTTTGTCGATTCTTTTTTTCTGTATTCGTTTGTATTGTCCGTGATGAGCTAATCTGTTTTTCTATTTTTATTTTTTTAAATTTAGTTACGCCAAATAAGTTACCATCAGTTACAATATAATTTTAACTAGTTATAGTATAATTTTAGTTATAAACTAATTTATTTTAGCTCAATCGAGTGATACCTTAATTAAGAGAGGGAAATGCGGTTATTTATTTTCATTCAGGCTCCCCACTGGTTTCGAAGACAAGACACAGAAAAGAAAAAAAAACAGGAAATCTAATTCTTATGGCGCAGAACCGCAGAAGCAATTTGCAAGGCGCTTTGATGTTAACCGGGCCGCGCAAGGCATCATCATCTTATCACCACGCAGCCACTCAAAATCCTCCTCGCCTTCCCTCTTCTCCTCCAAACTCCTTCCCTCCACAGCCACAGAGGCAGGCAGAGCAAGCCAGCCAAGAAGCTCATGGGGTGCGCGGGCTCCAAGGACGTCGCGGTGGCCGACGTCTACCTCCCGCCGCCCACGAGCGTCTCCCTCTTCGACATCAGCGCTGTCGAGGAGCCATGGCTCATCGCCACCGACAAGCACAACGCTGCCAACGGCGACGTCGAGGTCGACCAAGATGACGATGACGACGGTGAAGAGAAGGAGGAAGAAGACGACGGAGACTATGCGAAGAAGCCCACCACCGTCGTGCCACTGCCTCTCCTCGAGAAGCTCGACAGCTACGAGCTCGCCCCGGCTTCCTGGTCCGAGGTGAGCAAGGCCCTGGAAGACATCAAGCCTACGCTCAACTCCAAGCCGACGACGAACCCCAAGCCTCCTCCCAAGAAGAAGAGGACGTATCAACCAGCAGCTCAAGCGCAGACGCCGCCGCCGCCGCCGCCGCAGAAGCAGCAGCCGTCGCAGACGCCGTCCGTGGCTGGCACAGGCGAGGTTGGCAAGAAGGAGCCACCACCGCCATACGTAAATGGTGCTGAGGATGACGATAGGAAGCCGCCGCCGCCGGAGCTCACGGGGCGGCGCGCCGTGAAGGACAACCCCTTCCTGATGCGGGACCGCGAGAACAAGAACAACGATGGCGCCGCCGCCGCGGCCAAGTGGCGGCGGAGGGACCCGTTCGAGGGGTACCCCGAGCGGCGCCCTCCAGGCGCCGCGGGCGGTGGGGTGGTGCTGTACACGACGTCGCTCCGCGGCGTGCGGCGCACGTTCGAGGACTGCGAGCGCGCGAGGCAGGCAGTGGAGGCGTGCGCGGAGGCGGCGGGCGGGGCGTGGCCGTGGAGGAGCGTGACGTGTCGCTGCACGGGAGTACCTGCGCGAGCTCCGGGAGCTGGCCGGCGAGGGCGCGGCGCCACCGCGGCTGTTCGTGATGGGGCGGTACCTGGGCGGCGGGGAGGCGTGCGCGGAGATCGCGGAGAGCGGGAAGCTGAGGGAGATGATGCGGTGGGCCAGGGCGCGCGGGGAGGCCTGCTCGTCCAAGGACGGCCGCGGCTGCGAGGGGTGCGGCGGCGCGCGGTTCGTGCCGTGCTGGGAGTGCGGCGGCAGCTGCAAGGTGGTCGCCGGCGTCGTCGTCGAGAGGTGCGGCAAGTGCAACGAGAACGGGCTCATGTTGTGCCCCATCTGCCACTGATGACCCCAATCACTCCACGAGTTAAGCTGCGTGCATGCATGCTTGCGTATGTACACCATGGGTTATTGTTTGTGCGTTTAAATTAAAGTTTGTACTGATATACTATACGCTAGTGTTGTACGTAGGAGATTAAAGAAGGAAGAGTACATGTTGAATCGAGAGGGTATAGTACGTGCTTGTAATAGTATTGTATATTAATTTGTAAATCTGGTTCTCGATTGCAACGAATGGTAATCTCCTCGTAATTGTTGTTCTAAATGGAAGTTGTGGAATGAGAGAGTGATTAAGATTCCACTTGCTAAATTTCTAGCGCATAAAAGACCTATTTGGAACCCATGGATTTGAGGTGAAATAGTTTAACTCCTACGATAATCCTCTAAATTTCAGGGCTGTAAACTTGGGCTTAAACACTGCCGATACTGGATACCAGGCGTGGTTGAGCAAATCTGGCATCAGCCGAGCCCTACCCTGTCAGGCAGCTAAGCTCCCGTTCCAAAGTGCTGTGATGGTAGACTAAAATGACACTGTAACGTCTGTTAATTTTTTAAAGATATTTAATTAAAAAATAAAGTTAAACAAAAACAAAAAAAAACCATTATATTTCCACGCATAATGCAAAGAAAAATAAAAAAAATTACGTTAAGAAACCAACACAGGGCCTAAATCGGTCAACTATGCTCCACCCAGCCGTCTTATTTTCTAAAGAAAAGAGTGTAATGCTAATGTTTAGTTACGATAACTCATATTTAGTCTTTCAAATTTTGAAAAGATGTGCTATATATAAAAAAGTTCTAGATAAATTCTATTACGATTAAAACTCCTTCTTCTATTTGGATTATGATTTTTTTACTTTAAATTAGAGAAAGACTAGGAACGACTATATAAACCATATGGATGATAATAGAGAGGAACTAAACAATCAAGCCTACTCAGGGTCCATGAGATGATTAGATGCTAGGATATTTTTTAGTACTAAATTCTTGTATAAGGTAAGGATCCGAGGGTCATAAAATGTTCGAGAGGGTTGTGAGTGAGTGGCAATCCCATGTACTCTTTTGAGGTCGTACTTAAAGAATTTACGGTCAGCTTCGCCAAATCTTTTCTATCTCGTCATGGTTGCTTCAACGTTGTTATTTTGATTCTTTCTACGAGATTCATCTTCTTCGTTCTTGATACCGTGCTCGCTCATATCGTATATCATAAACTCTGATATAATTTGGGGTTGCTATGCATACGAAGGGGTATCAGAGTGTCATAAGTGGTACTAGAACCAAGGCTGGATTTGTCTGATTTGTGAGAAGGTCAGTAAAGTGTCAGGTGGCATAAAATCAAGATCGATATCGATGATGTGGAATCAAGTAGAGAAATTTAACAGTGGATAAGATTTTAGCGTGTGGCAATGTGTGGTAAAGGATGTCTTTGTCCAACAAGAGCTAATTGATGCTCTTGAAGGGAATAAATTGGAAAAGGCGTCTGATGAAGACTGGAAGATGATAGAGTGGAAGACTGTCAGCACAATTCGTTTATATCTCTTCGATGAGGTAAAATACTCAGTGATAAAGGATAATTCACCGAAGAAATTATAGAAAGATATAGAAGAATTATATAAGGAAAAGTCGCTAACAAACCAACGGGTATTGAAGCGACAATTGTATATGTTGCGCATAGAGGAAGGTACACGATGTAATGTCCATCTCAATATCTTCAACAAGCTTAACACACAACTTACTAGTATGGATGAGAAAATTAAGGAGAACGATAAGGTCGTCATACTTGTATCATCTCTACCAACATCATATGAGCAATTGGTGATAAATATTCTCATAAAAAACCACTCTCAACTTCAATGGGACAACTGCATATCTATTGGAGGCGGGGTCCTTGAAAAAGCCACCGAAATCTTCATCATCGGGTGATTAAGCATTGGCTGCAGTAAGTGTTGCAGACAGAAGCAAATATCACAGTAAGAAGAAAAGCAAGACCAATGGTACACATGTGTGCTACCTATGTGACGAGAAAGATCACAAATAAAAGATTGTCCGAGTTTAAAGCAAATAAAGAGTGTGTGCTTAGTGGCGGTAACAATGTATGATTCAAACGTACTAGTCGTAAATCAGTTAGATACTTCTCATGAATGGATATTAGATGTAGATTATTGCTTCTATATATGTTTAGCGAGGGAAATATTTGATGAAGGATCTCTACGCTTGGCGCATGGAATTGTTCACTTGGCGGATTGCAAGGAGTATGCAACTACTAAGGCGGAAATGATTACATTGCAGATGTATGATGAAGCACATTGCACATAGACATGAGTATGGTATGTTCCTGGTTTATAGAAGAATCTAATATCTGTGAGATCACTTGAACTCGAAGATTGTGTGGTATTACTTCGAGTTGGAGTCATACGATTTACTTGCAAAGAGTAAGTAATTATGAAAAGTATCTGCAATAATGGAGGATACCGATTGAAGGATAATCTTAAATGTAGAGCAACCAATAGAAAATTTGATAAAAATCCTCGTCAAATGAAGGAAACCATATCGTTAATGGAAGGTACTCAGATCTCATTTGCACTTATATGTGGAACTGCAGAGACGGTTGCAAAATCTAGAAGACACAAAGATGAAGGTGTGAGCATTTAAAAGAAGAAAAACATGGTGGGACCAACCATGAGGTACCAGTGAGCAGGTGGAGCTCGAAGGTGATACAAACCTATGACATAGAAAGCTATAGGAACAGAAGGTATGATTAATCAAACTACACAATGAAGGAGCTCACAAGTGGAAGGTCCAGGCAGGCCAGCCCAGACACTGACACACACATTGTGATGATGTGCATAAGCTCTTGTGGTGGGGGTACTTCTAAAGGTGGGAAGAAAAAAAAGCAAAAAAAGTTAGAGCCGACTTGGAGCGGGTTCTTAGATGAGCACAGTGACTTCAACAGATAAGAGTTAAGGTGAAGATTATTGAGTTAAGATGACTCATATATAATCTTTTAGGATTTAGAAAGGTGCTATAAAAAATCCTAGATAAATTCTACTAGAATTATGACTGCTACTCCTATTTAGATTGTGATTCCTACTGTCAATTGGAGAAGGGTTAGGATGAACTATATAAACTATGAGGAGTGACCATGGGGAGGAACCAAGTAACCAAGCAATCAAGCCAACTCATACAAAATAGAGGGCGCAAGAGATGATTAGTGGTTAGGATATTCTTTAGCACTATATTCTTATATAGAGTAAGGATCCGAGGGTTCTAAAAGGCTCGAGATGGTTGTGAGCGAGCGACAATCTCTTGTACTCTTTTGAGATTGTATTTAAAGAATTTACGGTCGGCTTCGCTAAATCTTTTCTCTCTCATCGTGGTTGCTTCAACTTCATTATTTAGGTTCTCTCTACGAGATTCATCTTCTTCATTCTTGATACTGTGCACGCTCGTGCTGTATCCTATAAACTCTAATCTGATCTAGTAGCTCCTGCAGTAAGAAGGGGTATCAAAGTGTAACAACTAACATGTTTTTTTTTAATAATATACTCTTAATGTGTTTTAGTCGGGAGGAAAAAAAACTCATTGATCAAGTCAATCTAATCTAGGACACGCTGGCAAGTGGCAATGAACGTTGAGATCCAAACGCCAACAACTAGCTCCCACATGGATGCCCGTTATAAATTTAAAACCAACTCTATTTTTAGTGTGTTTATTATTACAGCCGACATGCAGTGTCAAATGTAGAAAACACAATACCCAATGTACTTTTGTACTTTACTATGAGGTGTGTAGTTTGATTTAGCTATCTGAACATAAAAAATGTGAAAATGCCTATATTGTGTGTTTTCCTACATATGAAGTGTAGTACAAGAGAGCTTCAAATTTCTCCTATTCAACTCGCAATCTCAATACACAGCATCCTCATAACCTTTTACAAGAAGTCCTCAACATCAAATTCAAAACCCAATTAATCCTTACATCTTACACATGAAACTACCAAATACTATCAAATTTCCCGAATCCAAATAGCTTCGTTCGAAATCAAGACACACAACTAATAAGAAAGGTAAGAACCAGGTTAATTCTAACATCTTACAGAATTGATTGTTTAGGCCACTAGAACCAGGGGTGCAATCGGAGCGGATACAGATGGATATTGTTCATCCTGTATCATATTCTGTATTTTTTCGGAGCCAAATTTGGATACGGATAGTACCGAATACGTATTTCTCTGTTCTGTATTCGTTCTGTAAGCCTTTGATCGGTCGGTCGGACGGAAATTATCCGTTTCTTTTCCACCCCTACACAAATCATTGAACAGTAAGGGTACAGACAGAGTGAGAGACTAATAGCAAGATGTCAAAATAAGAGCACCATGGATTCCTTGCCTACTTAGATACAACAATCCGTCTATTTTTTTATTATATTCCTAAGTGAAGTCACAAAGACCATTCTCATACCACATGACATTCGGACACATATGGATGGATATTGTTTATCCCGTATTCTATTCCATATTTTTTTTCTCGGTGTCGGAGTGCGTATGGATGGTACCGATATCTATTTGTCACTTCTGTATTCGCTTCGTAGGCCTTCGGTGATCGCTCGGACGGAAATTATCCGATCCGTTTGCATCCCTAACTAGAACTCACTCACTTCACTAAATTTAAGAACAGTACCTATAGTATCATGTCACATAATTACTGCAGTTTATAACTTGCTAAGATAAGTTAAACCTTTCATGTTTTTTTAATTTAGAAACTCAACATTCAATCATTTTTACTGTTAGATTTATTAAGTCATCTTTACTACATATCAACCATATGGTTTTTTTACCAAGAAATGTTTCCACAAATAGCTGAAATAGACACATGGTTTTAATAAGGCAGATCCAAAACTATCACTTTTCAATAAACATCCAGAAATAAAAAGAGAGAAAAACAAAAAACATATTTTTATTTGGGAAAATCGATTATTTGCCACTCCAAAGATTGTCATTTCGTGAAATGCCACAATAAAGAATGCCCTTCGTGATATACCACCCAATTCATGAAAATTGTGGGACTTACCACTCTTTTCGCATTATAGTATATTTTAAACTATTTTGGAGCTGAAATTAGCATGTGAAAGGACATATTTGCCCTTCTTCCTTATTGCCTTCTTTCCCTGCTTCGATTACCTTGTCCACCCGCCGTGGCTTGAGTTAAAGCTACTTTTAGCACTATTTCGCATTTTATTTACAAAAATAGTTGTATATGGACCGTATTGACAGAAATATCATTTCTACCGTCCGGTGGGCGGGCGATAGTGCCCGTGAGGCGACGGTGGGGAATGGCAGGCTTGCCTGCCGTCCAGTGAGGGGGCGGTAGGTGCCCTAATTTTTTTTCGATTAGTGTTTGTTTGAATTTATAAATATATCAAATGATCTCAAAAAATTACAAAAATTTATGTACATCCTCCCAACATAGCATACCTTGCACTGTAATGTTTGAGTAATTTTATCTATTGCGAATGTTGCTAAAAAATTCATACAATTTTGATATTTTTATGAGTTTTTACATATAGTAAACGAGCTCCAAAAATTATGAAATTTTATGTAGCTAATTAGCCGACTTAATTACCTGCCGCCCCTCTTTGGATGGTGGCGGGCTGCCATCCCAGGCGGCGGCGGGCGCCGCCGCCGGCGGCGCGCGTGTCGCCTCACGGGCACAGCCGCTCGCCCACTGAACGACAGAAACGATATTTTTGTCAATACAATCTACATACGGCTATTTTTGTAAATACGATACGAAATAACGTCAAAAGTGACTTTTAAGTCCCGTGGCTTCCATCCCCTTGTTTACTTCATTGACTACACCGCCGGCAACGGGCGTAAGGAGTGCATCGTGCTTCTGCTCGAGCATGGCGCAGCTGTGTAAGCGGACTGATTGCAACTATCTGCAACGGGCCACTGAAAACTGAACGTTTGAACCTGATTTATGCCTCAAACTTGCTTGCCTATGTGTCACTGTGGTGCATGGGACCTTGCAAAGCCCATGGACGTGCCCAATTCAATAACTAGGGCATCCTCAAGCTGCGTGAGAAGCACGCTCCATATAGATACTGCCATCTTTGGTTTGCCCCTTTTCTGCTCAGTTTGCTATATGCTTATGTTGGGATACGAGTAGACTACACTAGCGTCGATTAAATTTTTTTACCGTGTAAACCAAGAAGCCATATGAGTAAGCGATCATAGATAGTTATCACTAGACACGTAGTATAATGAAAGTAGAGTTAAAGCAACTGATTTAACGTAGCGCGTGTCAGTGTAGTGGAAGTAGTCGATCGTCCTTTAGCCAACTGTCTTCTCCTCACGATCGTCCTGATCAGCACCGTAGTCGCAGCATCGGCTCTACTGAAGTCCATACATCCAGGGATGAAACACCATGAGGCAGGGTGCTAACACCAGCGTACATGGCAATGCCTATGAGAGATGACAACTAGGGTTTCAATAGGTGTGAACCAGATACATCTCTCAACCCTATGTCTTTCTTAATATAGCCCCTCGGTAAAACCCTACATTACAGGTCCAACAAGGTGCAAAGCCCACTTAGCCCATTAGTAGTGAATCTAATTCGAACTGATGTGTTTCAACTCGTTAAATATGTGACCTTGTAGATTTATGTATATTCGGCCGTGTCCCAAAAAATCCTTTTCGGTCTACAAGTCAGTAGTGATCCCTATCAGGACATATCGACTCCTAAATATATATAAAGATTATATCGAACGAACCTATATAGCGCCCATGTACTGATCTCTTTGCATCACAATATATATCAGATTGAACTCATGGCGAGAAGCGTGCCATCCTATCTCGATTCTTCACTCGAATCTGTAGTGGATTACTCAGTTGTGATTGACTTCTCAACCACATTCGGTATGGCTATGCACTTCCTTAATCCAACTACATCAAGGGTCTAGAGATATCTTTCCCGTTATATAGGAAGAACAAATTCTATCTTGATCGTTCGCATTCGTTCACATGTTTCATAGTAAACATAAAAACTAACTTTATGACTATCCAATTATGAAGTAGTGTTTGGCAATCCCTAAGTAAACTATCACATATGTAAAAAAACTATGATGATCTCAGGTCTAAGTATTCTACATATATTATGTATAAGACCAATTGATGACACTTCAAAATATAACGATTCCCGTAGTGTCTTATAGTAGGTCAATCCAATATCATATTATCTAACATGTGTCCACATTATTGATTTGATATCCTTATAGCTATTATACATGAAACATAATAGTTAATCAATACATGTACTAATCTATAAATCATAATTGTCCCATATAATGATATAAGATCTAGAATAATTTAGAATAACATCAAAATCAAAATATGAATAAAGAGTTTCATGAATAAATCTTCATGAATAAATCATATACTTGTTGATCTATACAAAAGATATTTATTATTTAAGGGACAAAATAACATATTATTCAAAAGATTATAAAACATAGAAGTGATCAAATATTCTCCATAATCGTTTATAGGACATATCACTACCAGCTTATTCCCTGTTCCTCTTTTTTGCTTAATTTCTCTCGCCTAGAAGGACTTTCACCTGTAGTTCAATGAATTTACTTGTGTAAGGTGGGGTTGGGTACACGGATGATTGTTGGATTCCTGTTCTATTGATCTCATTCCAGAGTTTTGCTTAACAAACAAGCATGCCGTGGTCACGCGGCCGTTCGCGTTGTGTTCGACGAAATGCCAACCGTGGTGCAATCGCGTATGCCACCATGGTCGGCATCTATCTCAAGGACCAGCTGATTGTGAAGGCATTCTTCCGTGTCGTGCACATGGTTGCTCGAGGAATAGGCCCAAAGCAGAGTAACGATGCCAACACCTCATAGTGTGGATCGCAGCCATGGAAGATGTAGGAGAAGGGGATGGAAGTTGGGGAAGAAGACACGAGGAAGAAGGGCAAATGTGGCTTTTCACTTGCTAGCCCTAAAATAATAAAAAATACTAGAGTACAAAAATAGTGAGAAAATCTGATTATCTGTTCTAACAACACCATGACCACCTCCTCCTCCTTCCCCCAACCTCCGAACAAATCCAAATCCTTAGGGAATCTCTCGTATCGCCGAGCTCCCTCGGATGCTCCCGGCCTCACACCCGTTATATAGGAAGAACAAATTCTATCTTGATCATTCACATTCCTTCACATATTTCATACTAAACCTAAAAACTAACTTTATGACCAACCGATTATGAAGTAGTGTTTGGAAATCTCTAAGTAAACTATCACATATGTAGAAAGCTATGATAGTCTCAGGCCTAAGGATTCTACATACATTATGTATGAGACCAACTGATAACACTTCAAAATATAACAATCCCCCTAGTGTCTCATCATGGTAGGTCAATGATATCCTCATATCTATGACACATGAAACATGATAATTAATCAATACATGTATTGATCTATAAATTATAATTGTCCCATATATTGATATAAGATCTAGGATAATTTAAAATAACATCAAAATATGAACAAAGAGTTTTCACGAACAAATCACATACTTGTTGATCAGTACAAAAGATATTTATTATTTAAGAGATAAAATAACATATTATTCAAAAAATCATAAAACATAGAAATTAATACAATAATCTCCATAATTGTTTATAGGACATATCACTAATAGCTTATTCCCTGTTCCTCTTTTTTGCTTAATTTCTCTCGCTCAGAAGGACTTTCACCTGCAGTTCAATGAATTTACTTGGGTAAAGTGGGCTTGGGTACCCAGATGATTGTTGGATTCCTGCTCTATTGATCTCACTCCAGAGCTTTGCTTAACAAACAAACATGCCATGGTCACACGAACGTTCACACCGTGTTCAATGAAATGCCAAACGGGATGGCGTCGCCTACGCCACCATGGTCGGCATCTGTCCTGAGTACCAATTGATTGCGAAGGCATTCCTCTGTGCTGTGCACATGGTTGCTCGAGCAACAGGCCCGAAGCAGAGCAGCGATGCCAACACCTCATAGCCTGGACAACAACCATGCAGTGGTGGACCCAGAACAAAATTTTAGGGGGGCTAATGGGACAAGACAAACAAAAGATAAACGAACGAAACATAGATCGAACTATCCTGATTCATGATTTCATCGAGAATAAAATCTACTCGAGCCTTCTTTACTTGATCCATGGTCTCATTAGTATGAGAAGTACTACTTATATTGCTTGAGAAATATTTATGCAATGTCTGTTTCTCACTTTCTCCATTTCTTGTAACTTTATAAATCGATAAATGACAATATAAGAAAGTAAATTACCAAATCAATCATAATTACACAAATTAAAAACTAGATTAGTGTTTTATACCTTACGATTGCTGCCTTTGACCCTCTGTTTTCTCTTACTCTTAATACAGAGTTACAAACCAAGGTACCAAGCCGCAGCCGACAATAGCCCCCTCAGGGCTCTCACAGTCATAGCTGCCCACCCCACGCCCAACTCCAGTCTCCAGAAGTGGCTCCGCCTGACCGCCCCCTTGGCTCAATCTCTCAGTTCCTCTCCCTCTAGCCTCCCTCCTTTCTCAGGAAAGAAGGCTCAAATGCTCAAATCTCAGTCCTTCCTGGCCTCCCACCCTGTAGGCCTCTCTCAGTCCCTCCCTCCAATTGGCGAGAAGGCGACTCATCGACACCAGATCTGGTGCTAGGCGTGCCTGGGCGCCTGGTCGGCGGCTTGACGTCGGTGCGCCATTGGTCCACTGCTACTTGCTTCAGTTGTCAGTCAGCCCGCTGCGCCCGCTGCCCGCGCAAGCCACCCTTCAGCCGCCTACCCGGCTCCAACCACCCACCACCCGTCCAGCACGTCGTCACCAACCACAGGAGCTCAAGAAGATCGGATCAATTCGATTGGAAATTTGTGATTAACAATTGCTAACTTGCTGTTGCAGTGTTGCTGCCGAATTGGCTATGTCGACTTGTAGTTCATTTGGTTGACCACATATGGGCTTTGGCATTTGGTGGGCTTTGCTGGAGTGTAGCCTTGGCCCAGCATTGATTCATTTAGGTATAATCCATTCCAAGCCCAAGTACTGCTCCCAACTCTTCCTCACCCCTCAGTCGTCTCTCAATCTCACTAACAACAAGAATCACGAAAGCATAGCCATGGCGCATGACGTCCCAGTCACAGCAAGGGGTCTAGGAGTACCTACCCTCCGACCATAGTAGGGAAGCGCCAGCCCTCCTTGACCTCGTGGTAGGTCCGCCCCTGCAGCTATGGAAGGTGTAGGAGAAGGGGCGGGGAGCTAGGGATATAGACATGGATGAAGAAGGGCAAATGCGACTTTTCACTTGCTAGTTTCAGCCCTAAAATAATCGAAAATCACTAGAGTACGAAAATAGTGACAAATCCTGGTTATCTGTTCCACCACCACAACCACCACTCCTCCTTCCCCCCGACCTCCGCACGAATCCAAATCCTTGGGGAATCTCTGGCACCGCCGAGCTGCCTCGGATGCTCCCGGCCTCGCACCCGCTGCTCTACGCCTGCGTCTTCCGCGACAGTGCCGTCATCGGCGAGGTCGCCCACGCGCCCTACACCGGCGGCGCAGGCGGAGAAGCCGACCTCCCAGCGGTCGCCGCCGCCCTCGCCGCAGCGGCGCCGCTGCACCACCGGTACGTGACTCACTCCGCGGCGGGGCGGGCGCACGCGCTGCTCCTCGCGCCGCCGCTCACGCTCGCGGCGGTCTCGCTCGCGCCGCAGCTCCCGGCGTCCCACCTCCTTCTCTTCCTCCGACGCCTGCGATGCCTCCCCGAGCCCAGGATGCTCGACGAGATGCCGCGGCTGGTGCTGCGCCTGCCTTTCCCCGACGAGGAGGCGCTCGCTCGCGAGGTCGGCGAGGTCGCCGCCGCCGAGGCCGAGGTGGAAGAGGCGGTTCGGAGGGAGGGTGAGCTTGCGCGGAGGACGCCCAAGCGGGAGCGCGGTGGCGCCCGCGGCGGCGGGTGGACGTGGAGGCGCCAGCTCTGGCTGGTCATCCTCGCGGATCTCGTGCTTCTCTGCGTGCTCTTCGCCGCCTGGCTTGCCGTGTGCAGAGGATTCAGCTGCATTGACCGGTAAATAGGTAAATACAACTTCTCTAATTCACTCATTTATCTCTATTTCACTTTATTGGTCTCGATGTGGAGGGTGTAGTGCCATGTTTTGGATTCGAGGGCAGAGACTAGCAGAAAGCATAGAGAGTTAGTATTAGCAAACACCGATTGTGAGGTGGATCCGTACGGGCTTAGCAATTATGTGTCCTACTACTGAGTATGTTGTGAATTGTGATTGTTGGTGTTAATTACAGCCATTGGGTTGGATGGATAGGATTGAGGAGGCTGTGCTGAAGTTGTCAGGATTGGGCTTCCTAGGTAGGATCATTCTTCATTTGACTGAATAGGATTGTTCAATCATGATCCTACCAGAATTAAAAAATTACATATATTCGAGATATAACGACAAATATATATTGAGATCCTGAAGAATATGGCTGTGCTAGATATCACACCCAAGTGCTTTGGGTGAACTAGAATGCAGGAAGGTTGAGTGTGTCTGTCCTACAGCCGCTGTGTCCCCATCAGCAGCAAAAATGGTGATGGCTTGTGCAGGCATTCTCTTCTGTCGACATCCACCATCCATTATCTGGGTATTGTGATGAAGTAGTAGTCCACAAGCTATTGCATATAGGCTGAATATGATATGGTAGAAGGGCAAGAGCTGCTGGCTCACCATTTTGATGGTCAAGGTTAAATAGGATTAAAGGATATTATGCTGATGATTCCTACTTTCAAACAATCAGCATCACATTAGCTCAAGGTGGGGCTCCTTTCCTAATCCTTTTCTATGGGTGATGAGATTGTAGTACATGCACTTCCTCCTGCAAAGTGGCAAGCCAACCTGGAAACACAAGTGCAGGGTAAGCTGGCCTGGTAATAGTTGTAAAACACTTTCCAAACTAGAGCAAAAAGGACACTGGAAAGGTGGCAGTGTTGGAGTTTAGTGCTGAGGTGAATCTAGCAAAGGAGTTGAGTGATGAGGTCAGAGCTACCAGAGCATACGTTTGCTGAGTTGAATCCGCTCTAAGAGCTGCTGTTAAGGTGAAAACTATCTTGGTACTATCAGTTCGTTTGAGATATGGATGGAATGTTAGATTACAAGCAATTCTCTGTGTGGAAATATAATCAATATCATGGTATGGTGTCTCAGTTATAATTATGTTGACATTTGTTCTTCTGACTTATTTCTTCTGGTTGAAAACCAATATTTGTTCTGTTGACTTGATTGTTATCGTTTAAACTGGTATATCTAGTACATATATGACACTATGGAGTGGAATTGATTTCCTTGTTTGCGACTTAAGTGCCAACACTTCCAGTGATACAGTACAACTTATTTGGGGTGAAAAAGAAAGAAAATGCAAGCCAAAAAATATGATAACAACAAAGATACAGCGCTTGCAAGTTGCAACACTAAAACAGTCTATCCTAACTTAACTAGATAATTCCAAGGATCAAAGAATCATTCCAAAGGTAGCATAAGATGCTTGACCTGATCAGCCCCAACATTTAAGAAGTACCCACTGTAATTTGGTTGGAACTCGTCTTATTGTTGTCATTTAGTCTCTTAATCTGCTGGGTGATTTTTAATCGTCAATTCGTCATGACCTCTCTTTTGCTTGAGAGTTTTCTTAATTAGCATAATCTGGAATCTTTTAGCTCCTAATTTGTTGCATCATGCTCAACTTTATGTTCGTCTAGTTCGTATTTGAATTATGCAGGTATCATTTGCTGATGGTGGATCCAGGATGTTGTGTTAGGAGGAGCACAATGAAAGAGAGCAATTTGAGCAACTTTAGCTATTTATAATTTAGTATTAGCACTCCAAAATCAGAAAGCACGATGAGTCAATTTTCTAAAAGTTGTAAGGAATATGTTTTAAAAACTATACTGTATGTGTATTATTAAATAAATTTATGGAATATCTCACGTAAATAGCTCCTTATGTAAGTACACCCATATCTGCACCATAAATCATGTCTTGTTGTAGTTTGTGCTGTAAACAATTTGACTAAACCTGATCTGCAGCCTATATCTTGTAGCATGTAAAGATTACAAAAATAATTAGGCCACTCTTAGATTCGCATTTGAACTTTTTTCTGTGTTGAAACTATTGCAAAAATAACCTTAGAAGTTTGTGGGGAATAGGATCAGTTATGGTCATGGTACTACACATGGGAGGCTGCATTTGTTTTGGACTGTCCAGCCAAGTAATCAGTTGGTCAGAGGTAGAGATAGGGCCCCATTAAACGCTTAACCCCCCACCCCACCCCACCGCCACCACCAACACATACACATCCCTATGACCAGGGATAAAAATCAGCCTAGACCAGTAGAAAAATACTGATTGGGAAGTAGTGATTTCATATCAATTTGAATGAAGTCTTGATGTTGATATGTATAGAAGACCAAGCAAACACAATGCTTTGAGGACAAAAATGTAGAATGAAAAAAAGATGAAATTGCAAATCGGAATAGACCACAAATGGACCGGTAACCGCCCATGTACTGGCTATCGACCTACCTCCGGTAAATTTTCCAAATCTGGTTTTTTGATCCTTGCCTATGTAGTAGTTTTGTTTCTGGCATCAGCTGTTCTCACCCTAGCATGTCAGCCCTCCACATTGTCCATAGTGCTCATTTAACCCCTGCCTACTATACTAACCCAACGAGTAGAGCCACTCAACAGACTCCCACAATTATCAGCGAAATATTTGTAACTGCTATACTTCTTATTCCTTCTGCGGTGTGCACATATCGAGAAAGAGGAACCTAGTGCCTACAAACCACTTAGGCTCACCCAAGTCCTGGACCAGTATTCTAGAAGAGCACTTGTAAAGATCCCTGTGATCCCTGTTTTGTTTTAGCGATCTGGAGGGCACGGGTGATGTGACCACGCAACAAACACATATGACCACAGCGCCCAATATCAAGATTGAACAAAAGGTGAATTCGTTTCTTCAGCTTCAACACATTTTAAATGAGAATATGATGCTACCTAATGATGAAAATATATATTTTTGACCCCATCACTTTTGCACCAATTCAAGCAAGAGTTCAACTTGGACACATTTGGAATCAATTCGGCCTCGGATCAATTCGGATTCAGCTTGATGTCCCAACTTCAAAGTGCATAACTTTCACATCTGAAGTCCGTTTGAGGTCCACAGTACTTGTTGAAAGCTTTCTCATCCTCTTTCTAATGGATCAAGCCTCATCTCCAAATTCTTTACATGCACCATGATCATCCAAAGAAGGTGCGACATCACCTGTTTGGGTCAAATTGGGCCTTGTAATGCTTGGGCCCGAAGGGGAGGTGTCCCCCCTCCTAGGCCCGTACTATTCACGGGTGCTGTTCACGTGAACAGTACCATGAATAGTACCACCCCCTTGTTTCTTAGTATTGCGCGGCCCTCCCTCCCCTATTTAAGGAGGTCGCACCCTTCTAGTTTTCTTGAATTTCGTTGAGTTTTGGTTTAGCCCTTGTGCAAATTTCTGTTCTTCAGTTGTGTCGGACGACCACCTGTCAAGACAGCCTTCGGAATCCCACCTTCTGAAGCTCTGATACCACCTGATAGGGCGATGGGGTCCCGATCTTCCGATAGGATGATAACTTCCGATAGGATGATAACTTCGATTTTGGTGGAGGTGACTTTTGCGATCCGACTACAACCGTACGACGTCGCCTGCGCCTTAGCAATCGCTAAACCACACTCCAAGTCGTTATCAACCGTGCCAAGAACGTGGTTGACGACCACGAAGGTCTATTCACGCATGCAACAGAAGAACAAGCAAGAACAAGATAACAAGCAATGAAATTGCAAATATTTATATTGAGTTCAAAGGTGGGATTAGAAGGTCGTCTTGACGGTGGTCGTCCGACACTGGCGAAGAAGAAGTTTGCACAAGGGCTAAACCAAAACTCAACGAAATCCAAGAAAACTAGAAGGGTGCGACCTCCTCAAATAGGGGAGGGAGGGCCGTGCAATACTAAGAAACAAAGGGTGGTACTATTCACGGTACTGTTCACGTGAACAGTAGCCGTGAACAGTACGGGCCTAGGAGGGGGGACACCTCCCCTTTGGGCCCAAGCATTACAAGGTCCAATTTGACCCAAACAGGTGACGTCGCACCTTCTTTTGATGATTGCGGTGCGCACAGAAGGAATTTGGAGATGCGGCTTGATCCATTGGAAAGAGGATGAGAAAAGCTTTCCAACAAGTATTCGTGGACCTCAAACGGACTCCGTATGTGAAAGTTATGCACTTTTGAAGTTGGGCCATCAAGCTGAATCCGAATTGATCTGGAGGCCGAATTGGATTCGAAAATGTGTCCAAGTTGAACTCTTGCTTGAATTGGTGCAAAAGTGATGTGAGGCTGTAAAAATATATATTTTCATCATTAGGTAGCATCATATTCTCATTTAAAATGTGTTGAAGCTGAAGAAACGAATTCACCTTTAGTTCAATCTTGATATTGGGCGCTGTGGTCATATGTGTTTGTGGCGTGGTCACATCAACAGGCATGCACCCTCGCAGACCTCTGTCTATCCACATTCACTTGCCCCTGCTATTCTCGATTGCACAGCTTAGTTGACTTTTTTGGACATAGCAATGTATTCTGCCTTTTCTATACTTATTTATCGCCTACACACAACAAATGATGCTTTAATGCCTGCCAAATCTATACTGCTTTCCTAGTTCATGTATTGTATATATGATATGTGTCCAACTCCAGGGGTGGAAACATGTCCCTTCATAATGAAAACTTAATTAGAGGTTTGCGGCTTCTGAAAACAAACAAGCTGTAGCTCATTTGTTGGGATGACTGGGTTCACTATTCCGTGTGGAGTTTCCAGTTCTGTCACTGGTGAAGTAATGTAAGTACCATATATATGTTGGCGTATGAGACTTGAGCCTATCTCAATCGGACCTGCTTGACGACTATGAACATCATATCTATACAACTGTACCTATGTTGAATAGGATGCAAGCAAGGCGACAAATTATTTAGTTGTTTATGTGAAAGTTTATAGTTTTTTATTAACAGTGATTGATGCATGCCTGAGGGGATTTTTTTTTTGGGGGGTAGGTGTTGCCTTTTATTTTATTTTTTTGGACTGGTTTGTGTCCATCATCTGTTGGAAATTCAATTAATCTTTTTTGAAAGGGAATATTTGGACACATCCAGACACGTATCAGCGGTGTGTCAGAACCATGTCCAATATGGTGCACGAAGGTTTTGCGAAGTGTCGATGCAACCCAAGGTTGAATGAGCTTGCGAATTAAAAGGAAATATGCTATTCCTCTCCTTGTGTAAAAGGCTAAAAGCTGTTCATAATCTTTATATGCTAAAAGATTAAAGATTCATACCAGGTTTGGTTAAATATAATCAAGGCTAGATTTTATCTGTGGTGAACATAAGGAGTTTGTACTCTTTAAGTAACAGTTTGCACGTACGCGAAGATATTCCAAAGAAAAATGTTAACAGTTTGTACTCGCATTAATTATTTCATTTTGGTCATAAGTGCCATGTGTGTACATATCCTTCCGTAGCAATGCCTGTGAGCATGCAACTGCAAAAGTGTGAAATCATCATTGCACATCATTCTTGTTTGTTTTCCCTGCTGACGTTTCCTTGATGTTGAATTTTTCAACTGGGAAAAACCGAATGCAGCCAGAGCTCTGCTATCCGCAATTAAACTCTTTTGGACCATACTTCAGTGTTGCCAGAATTTTGACTTTGAGCAGGTAACGACGAATTCTCATTTGATTAATGGAGTTTCTTTGAGAAAGTGAGAAAATAACGGAAATGTTTTTGAATTCGAGAACACGACGAATGGTGTTAAGCAGTTCAGAAAGTGATCACTTTAGTGAGAAAGGACACTGCTGTTATATTGAATTTTTCAAACTATTGTACTGAAAATTTCTGACTATTCCTGTTTTTCCCTCTGCAGGCTGCTTAAGTTTCAAGCGAAAATCTGGAGGTTATTTATGCAGTTTCTCCTGATGCATGTGCAATGGAAAGTGGTGGTGATATCATAACATGGTCGCGAGCTGCCAAGATTTGCAAAAGCAAAGGCAAAAGGAAGGCATTCAGTGCCCACTGTTACCTCCCTGTTGTATGAAACATCTTTGAAAAGCGAAGCCCAATGGTCTTTCTAGCCTTCATAAGGAATTTGTTGGTTTGGTTGAGGACATCTGTAAACCCTGTAGTGTAATTTTTTTGTTCGTTTCCTATACAAAGCACATGTTGAAATTTTGCCCCATTGGTCCTGTTTTCCCCATTCTGGCAAGGACAGACTCAGATATATCTGAATCTTACCGTTAGACCTTGGACAGTCCTCTTGTTCCTGTTTTGCTCTTCTTTGCTGCAAGTGTTATGGTCATTTAATTGTAATTGCATTGTTTGTTTCCAAGAACAGTGTATTCCAGTCCGTTGAACATCAGATGGAAGTACATGACCAGATGTTGAAGTTGTGTTAGTTGTTTCAGAAGCAAAGCTGTCTTTTTCAGTACTAATACTTCCTGAACTCCATTTTATGCTACTATACATGTTCTTTTTTTTTGTGTGTGTGCATTAGCTGATTGGCCTGTAACTGTCATGCACTTGATAACCTGAGAGAGATACTGCTGACATGGGCATCTCAGCGTTCTCCAAAACTGAAGTCGGAGCTTCTATCTGTCCATTGTCTGGAACTCTGGATATGGATCGATCTGGGGAGTTTAGCATTCCGTTCTAAGAACAGGATATGGATTACAGTATCAGTGATAAGCCCTGAATACTCGATGCGTCAACTGAAACGTTTCACTACCCACTAAACAAATCCGCTGCAAGTTGTAGTAACAACTCCATGGCACCTGCTGGTAAGGCCATGCATTATCCTTCCCAAAACCGCTTTATATCTTTAATACCATGTGGTGGTAGCTTCATGAGAGTGATGAGTATTTAACATTGCTTGTATGTTGCTTTTGCTGCTTGAGTTTGATTTTTGTGAATTTGTATTTTGACCTGTGTAGTTCTGGTAGCACCGGTTGGATTGGCCAAGGGTGGCGGTCTGACCGTTGTGCGGTTGTGATTAGACTGGACTGTGGCCGCGGTATTACAAGTGGTATCAGAGCGAGATTACTCTTTGTTTAATCTTAACCGATCTTGAGCAATGATGTCGAAGAGGTATCACAACAAACCTCATGTCTTTAATATGACCCACTATCTCTATTGAAAGACAAGGATGACGATGTATATCGAGGCTCAAGGCTTAGCCATTTGGAGCAAAAATGAGAAGTCCTTTTGTTATGTCTGTTGATGACGTGGTCCTCAATATTGTTTAGTTAGTTGAGGTTGAGGCAAATACTAAGACACACAACATTCTGATCCAAGACCTAGAGAGATCTGAGTTCAATCGAGTAGCTTATCTTGCATCCACACATGAGATCTGGATGAGTCTCTCTGATTACCATAAGGGAACATCGAAAATCAAGAAAGTACGTGAGACTCAGTTTAAGAGAGACTATCAAAAGTTGAAGATGGAACCTGTAGAGACCATCGATTCCTTCTTTGGTAGATTCTACAAGATCCTGAACGATCTGAAGTCTGTGGCTGTGACCTATTCGGATGCCGATAATGCGGCTCATCTTTGAGTGCTCTTGACATGAGTGTTTGAAAAATAAAAGCCACATCCATCAGTGACAAGGCAGACTTGACAACTATGACTATAGATAAGTTGTATTCATGGTTTAAGACCTATGAAGTGGGTGTCATAGCCAAGAAGTCCAAAAATCTGCAGATAATGGCTCTTGTGACTGATCCTGTTAAGAATGTCTTTCCTTGTGAGAATGGTTCTTCTGACTTTTTCTTGTCTTGTTTTCAAGCTATGAGCAATAAGCAACTTGAGAATCTTCCTATATAAGCTAGCCCTCATCACTAGACGATTTACTCGTGCTTACCATAAAGCAAGAAAGCGCAGGAGAGGAGGTCTAATTGCGTGCTTTGAGTGTGGTGAGATGGGTCATGTTCATGCTAGATGCCATAACTTTGTGAATAGGGATGGAGATGATTGTGAGAGAAATGACTACAAGGAGTACAAGAAGGACTACAATAAGAAGACTTAGTGACCTTTCAAGAACAATAACAAAATCAGGAAGGCGACCATGTCGTTGCACACAGCCCTTAATGGTCGAGACATGAGCGATATTGATCCTACAACTTTAAGCGATGAAGAGGAGCAAAGGAAGGAGAAGAAGTCCGTTGGATTCACCGGAGTGTGCCTTATGGCTACTAGCGATGTTGATTTTGACATCACACATGACAAGGATGATCCCTATATCGAGGATGATGATGAAGTAGATTCCTTTTGACTCTCTTATGCTCAAATATGATAAATTATTGGCTGATCATGTAAAGTAAATTAAGCACTTGGAACGATTAGTGAAAAGAAATGATAAGCTTAAAGCTGAGAATGAGCTCCTAGTCTTGCAAATAGGTAGGCTTAGAACTACTATCTTGTTCTTGACAAATATGATGCTTCCATTTCTTTGCATGGTACAATTGATAAGTTGAGATATTTTGAGTCTTCATTGCTAGAACAACTAGAAAATTCTAGAGCTGAAATTGTTGATATCAAGGCTAGTCTATGTTCTAGTTGCTTAGAGACTAGGGATATTTCTAGAGCTAATGCTTTGCCATGCTTGAATTGTGATGAATTGGAAAAAAATTTACCATGCAAACTGAAAAATTGCTCTAATTCAGCCCTAAATGTTTTTTACTCATCGTGAATTTAGGAAAGAAAATTGAAAGAATTAACTGACAAGTTTAATCTTGTTAGATCTGAACCTTGTGAAACTTGTCCTAAACTCAATTTTAAAATTGAAGTCTTTACTAAAATCTTGCAAGACAAACATGATAAAGAATCTATTGCTCCTATTCATACTTCAAATGTTGATCCTATTACTCCAATAGCTTGTGTATTTTGTGCTGAATTTGAAAATGATTCAGATGATATGCATGAAGGATTTAGAGCAAAATTTGATGAGCAGTTGCGTAAAATCAAAAATGTGTCTTGTATATCTTGTGAGGCTTTGAAGCTAGTGATGGCTGTGCATAAGGAGAGATACATTAGAGCTTTTAAGAGCCAAGCTTGTGAGTCTTGTGTCACACTTATTAAGGAGAATGATTATTTGCAGAAAACCCTTGAGAAGTTCTCTAGTGGCAAAAGAACTTAAACCTAATTCTAGAACAATTCAAGTTAGCAAAACCAATAGAGGTTTATGTTTCAATCCCTATGAGCATTCCAAGAGTCATCCTGCTAAAGTAGTGAGAGTAGTTGAGAGTGGGAAATTTGAGGTTGCTGCTTCTAAGCCTACCAAGATTGTGTTCAAGTCTGCAAGATTTGTCTAGTCTCATTCTATCAATGTAGGTGCTTCTACTTCATCAGGTACAACCCCTCAAAAGGTCAAATACCATTGCACATTTTATAAAAAGGATAGTCACATCATAGAGTTTTGCTTTAGGTGGGCCAAGAAACTGTGTTGTGATCATGCTAAAGTTTTGAGGAGCCTTCAGGATCAGTCCCGTCTAGCTAGAGTTCCTAGAGTTGCCTCTAATCTTGCTTTATAGATGTGTTTTTTGATTCTTTTGATGGCTTTAGAGAGTAACATGGTTCTAGATTCCAGAAGAGAGGCTTTAGGTCTAGAGCTGTCCCTAGACATGATTTTCATTGTTTTGGTCCACACCGAGGATTTGAGAGGGGTTTTGGTAGCTCTAGGTCACATCCTATTGCATATCATGCTAACCCATATTTTGGAGCTTTTCTTGCTAGTCGTGTGTCTCATTACTAGATACCTTGTTTTATATTACTGTCCCCAGTATGGAGACATAGGCTTCTTCTGTCTCTTTGATGTAGGCTTTTCATGTGAGGAGATCATATGGATCATGTCAACTTCTTTGGATCGCCTACCTCACTTTGCGCATCCGGTGATGGCTTTCACTTTTCAGGATGCAACTTGCTCACCTTCGACTACATTGACTGCATCACTCCGCCAAGCGATGTGACACAGGTTTTTGCTTGAGCTTTTGTCAATTCCCTGCTTCCATATTCAGCATTGCATAGCATTTGGGAGTGTCAGAGTTTTTAGGTCTTCAAAGTGTTGTGAGTCACACCTTCTGTTTTATGTCTTTCTTAGGCACGTCTCTTCTCTAGTAGGTTCTCTAGGATCTTTTATTCTATTTAGGTTGAGTTTATTTCTTCTTTCACTAGTTTCTAGAAGTGGGATGGCTAGTGTGGTAGATCCGCTTCTTAGCAGCATATGTTTCTAGGGCTAGAGACCATGTGGTGGAGAGGTTTCCCTTTTTACGGGAGTTTTTCTTTTTCTTGCATTTATGCCTTATTTTCTTTTGCAAGTGGATCTTATAGATAGGAGGAGTTTTATATTTATGCTTCCTTTTTGCATCATGTATACATGACATTGCATTGTAAAATATGCATTTAGATATGAGTTTTACTATTACTCATTTGTGATGTAATATTGACCTGATATTGCTCTTTGGTATGTTATTTCTATTTAGCTAGTCTTTGGTAAAATGAAAATTGAGGGAGTGAAGCTAGCTATGTTTGTCACCAAATCTGAAATGAGAGAAGTGAGGCGCACTCAGATTTGATGTACTTTGTATTTTTGTATAAAGATGCATTGTTTCTGACTAATGACTTAACCAGCCTCGGGGCAATCCCAGGAACGGTTCGGTGCACTTAGGCCCAGTGTGAACTGCCCCCCATCACAACTCAACCCCGGCATGGGGCCTGGGAACAGACGAAGGCCGGACGCGGTGCGAGCCTAAGAGCAGAAGGTGTTACCGGTCGAGGAGCGAGGCCGGCCCAGGTGCGGCGCCATTACAGGAGCAAGGCTGGTCCAAGCACTGTCGTGGCTTAGGAGCCCCTCCGGTCCATGCATGGTCGCGGTTCGGGAGTGAGACCTGGAGCTGCACAAGCTCTGAACACGAAGCCAAGCCAGGGACACACAAGCTAGGTCCGGGCACTGGACGAAGCTAGCTCAGTGCAGAAGAGCCCGGGAGCCCGATTACGCGGGAAGATTCCGTACCCAGGGCGGGAGTTATGCGACGCGGAGGAGTCCGGGAGCCCAGGGCAGGGGCAAGCGAACCCGGGGCAAGCGGCGAGCGGAACCAAGGGATTGGCAGCGGGACGAGAATAGCAGGGGAGAAAGGCGACGTGCAATGGGGAAAGAGGAGGAGGTCAGTCAGTTTGGGGGATATTTAAGGGGAAGGCCTGGTCCATGGTGGACCAGGTCCGCTCAGCCGGAGGAAGACCAGCCCAATAGCGCGGCAGTCCGCAGCACAGTACCCCTCTAGTCCGTCGCGCAATGCCTAATTGGTCCATAAGCACGGTGACCCATGGATGGTCGTGACGCATGGTAGCTCCTCGTAATGTATGTCGCTCCTAGGTCCGAATCCCCGTCAAGCCGATGGCGAGGCTCGCCTCTCCCACGAAGGAAGATCCACAACCACGCTCGGTGCATCGGCTAGCCTAGCTTCGTCCTGGTAGCCGAGCGGGCGGTGAACAACCACTTGGGAGTCCACTTTAAAGTACTTGTGTCATCTCGTTGTAGGCTATCGGAGGAACCATCGGCTTAAGCTTGCTCATCGATCTCTTCTTTAGGTCGGTGTATCAGCCCAAACAGGCGAATGACAACAGCTCAGATTAGGGAGGGGCTACTATTGGAAAAGTTCCTCGTGACACCTTGGGCCTACGACGACCATAGAGGGGCGGCACCTGTTGAAAGGTCTACCCTAAGCTAAGTCCACAAGTCAACCTCGACGATAGCCGCGAGACCGACCTCGGTGAAGTCTGGAGCCAACCTCTGAGGGGTACATGGTCAACCCTGGGCGAGATACGCGAGGCAACCTCGGAGGTGTCCAGGGCTAACCCCAGACGAAGTACGCGAGACCAACCTTGGGCGAGGTCCAGGGCTGACCTCGGGGGAGGTAGGAAGCCATCCCAGAGACACTCATACGGAATACACTTGGTGTTTGCGTGCTTCTCTTTGAGTCCTTCTGCATCCTTAACGGTCTCTGCATTCGACTAGAGACGCTTCTAAGTTTGATGTCTGGATTCGTACTGACGACACGGTGAATGTTTTATAAAATTGTAGAAACTCGGGTGAGTGGTTGGTATAAGACCGATGCAGGGATAATACCAGGTTTGGTTTTGTTGGTTTGCCTAGCCTGAGTCGATTAAGGACCGAATCCGTATGTGCTCATTTCTAGACCCAACCATGCAAATCCAAACCCACCACTATGAGCAGACAATTGGTTACAAAATATCTAAAGGAGAATAGATACTATCCAGTGTACGGATGAGGAGAATGCTCTTTTTACTACTTACTAGTTATCAAGACCACCAATTATTTGGTGGGATGCTATTAAGTGGATACATCCAAAGAAGGACAATATTACATGGAAAAAGTTTATGAAGAGATTTTGTAAGGCCCACATTTCTTTTGAAGTTATCATAGAGAAGCATCAACATTTTCTTAATCTTCGACAAGGAGAAAAGTCTATCACGGAGTATCTGTAGCAATTTCATCATCTATCCTAGTATACTCAAGAAGATATTAATACATAAGCTAAAAATAGAATATTTTATTAAAGGCTTGTGACCAAATATGAAGCGTTATATTATGACTACCGATTTTTCAGTTTGCAAACTCTAGTCGACCAAACACTCTGGATGGAAGAAGAAATATCAAAATACTCGAGGGTTAACAAATGAAATGATACTTTGATCTTGGCAGATGTAACTTGTTTTCACTGCAAACAGGACGGATATTACCGTCACCAATGTCCAATGAGATCCTTACCTAAGGAAGACGCCAGGACACAAACAAGAAGACAATCATCAACATCATGTCAATCAAGTCAACACCGATAACTACCAATGGAGGGAGAAAGACCACACCCTAAGAAAGCTAGGGTAGGAAAGGAGACAGATCTACTCTAAAGAATAATTCTTTTTAAATGATCATGGGCCAACATGATAACTTTTTTGTTTGCAACTGAACTCCTGGCCTGTTGTAGAAAGTATGACGGCTATGTTTCTAAAAATAGGGTGTTATAAGTCTAGCCCCTGAGTTCAGCAGGATAGCACCTCCTATACCATCACCGTCGACGATCGCCGTTGTTGCGATGACTGGAGGAAAAGGAGTAACCAACAGAAGTTGGTTGCATGGAAAGATCTCTAGATGATGAACTATGCAGCTATCATGAACTTTGAGAGAGGCCAAGTGCATGCTGTGTGTTTGTGCAGGTAGTGTTGGATCCAACATTCAGATTCCTGGCAATTAACAACAATGTGCTATAATTTCAATTCGTGCAGCTTTGGTGTGTCCAGCAGCTAATGGGTTGTCCATGCTTATCAGCATCCACTGCAGGGGGTCTACTGATGATAAACTTGAGCTCAAAGCACAGGCATTAGGAATCAAAACATAAAATATATTAGCAGGAACGCCAAGAAAAGGCGTCATTGGCTTTATTCTTGCGCGCAAAAAACGCCGTTATGGATTGAAATATAGGCAATGATCCCACCGCGTGTCGACAAGTGGATCGACATCAGAAGCCTTAAGCCATCCCTTAATGGTCAGAGATGCAAATGCCTGGCATTCCATAGATCCTAACCTAAACTTATTCATGCTTCTTTTCCCTATATCTTTATATTTTCAAGTCCCCTCCACTAGCCAGCCTTTAGGCCATGTAATTATCTCGTACCACGCCAAACACTTTGCTTAATGCTCACATGTATGCATTGTTAGAGTAACGCTTCTATTCATCATGAGGCCAATGGACCAATATATATACATATACAGGTCTGACATATATGCAGGAAACTCATCATACAACCGGATGGCTTGTAGCAGCTGCGCAGATGCGTCCACATCGCCTGTGCGGAAGCTAATCCAACAACATCACTAGTGAGATGTACCTCTATGCTAGCAACCAAAATAGCAAAAGCACGAGCATCTTCACCAATCCATGTCTTGTAAGCATCATACTAAGTCTGAAAAGTCTCCATGTCATCCTCAAAAGCCTCAAAAGCCTTTGTACGAGCGTCTTCGGAAGCATCCTTCGGGAGTACAGGCTCAGCAGGTGGAGTAGGACGAGACGGGTAAGGCAACTCGCCAGTAAGAAAATCCCAAAGGCGCTGACCACGCATGTGGAGGCGCATGTGCTGAAACTAGTCCCGATAATTGAGACCATCGAAGATCACCGGGCAACGAGGAACAGAAACGATGCCTGCAAAAGAAGACATTTTTTCTTTTCTTTTCTTTTTTTAATTCGGTCGGTTTACAAACCGACCGAGAGAGGAGAGACGGGGTTGGTCACCACTCGCCGAAGCAGAGAGGCGGAGTCGGCGGAGCGACGGCCTCGGGCGGGGTCGACAACGGCGGTCTCAAGCGGGGTCGGCGACGGCGGTCTCGGGCGGAGTCGACGGGAGATGACTGGAAGGAGATCGACCTCACCGATGGCGGCGGTCTCGAGCGGTGTCGACGACGACGGTCTTGGGCGGGGTCGGAAACGGCGGTCTCGAGCGGGGGTCGGCAACGGCGGTCCCGAGCAGCGGCCCGCGACACCGAGAGAGAACGACGACGCTGGCGGCTTCGACGAGATCTCAGCGGATACCCCTCTCAGCGGCGTCGCCCAGAAGGAGGCGGCGTCCCGATCTGAGCAACGACGACGGTGGATCCGTGCGACAGCGCAGTAAAGCTGAGGAGGCGGCGTCAGGTCTATAATAGGCGACGGCGACGAGCGGTGGTGGAAAAGATGTAACAAGCGACAAGCCAGGCAAAACCCTAGGTATGACGAAACCCTAGGTATGACGAAAACCTTGCTCTGATACCATGTTAGAATAACGCTTGTATTCATCATGAGGCCAATGGGCCAATATATATACATGTACATGTTTGACATATATACAAAAAATCCCTCATACAATAGGGTAAATACATAGCTATATAATACATATCTAACGTGCATCACTGAAGCCGCCAAACCAGAGTTCATTTGATGGGAGAATAGATCGACAGTATGAACACTTGGCATGTTATTCTGTCGGAATTGCAAGCAAGATTAGTTTAATGACAGTTGAGAGTAAGTGCTTGCAGCTTTGAATCAAGAATGTGATCTTTGTCATGATAACCATATGAGATATGCAGTCTTAAGATATCGGAACAGATTAGGAGGAAATAGGAAGCATCGTAGAAAATTCCCGGTGGATCGGAGCGAGGCGCAAAATATTTTCTGTTTTGCCGAGTGGAGCATGATTTGCATAGGAAATGTGGTCAAAATAGCTAGAACAAGTCGCTGAGCATATTCTTTGCCAATCCTAGAGGAGCTCACTTCACCCTTAGGCTCAATTGTTAATGTTATTGCCTGTCTATTCATGGCTTAGAAGCCATTAGACTGTCTAGAGTATGCTTTGCCTAAAAGCTTAGAAAAGTAGATAACACTGACATCTTTCCTGCCTAGACTTGAAGTCAATCTAACTCAGATGCCAAAAAGTCACTAAACTAGTACTTAAGCTGTATAAGCTTTCCTGTACATGGTGGTCTTGTCTCAAGAAAATATGGATTGTTGGTAAAATTACATACAACTTGCACAACTCTACTAAATACTGTGCTTTCTCTGAAAAGTAAATTTCACCCATATATTCAGGTCTGAAGGAGCATACAGTGAAGTCCTATATATTCTACAATTTGCTGTACTTTGGAAAGACCAATGCCACTGTTAGAAGTTTCAACTACTCGTAAACAATGAGCTTAAAGACAAATAATCCTTGTTTCTTACCAATTAATCTTCATGTTTGTTAGTCGATCTCGTTCCATTTGTCTATTTATAAAACACATTTAGAAGGCCAATTTCGTTCCCAAGATGCCGATACATTGATGTGCTCAGGTACCATAGGTGGTAACTGAACCATTCCATTTGGTTCAGCTAAGGATCAGTGTCATGGGTCAATGAGCATACTACATAGACTTAAAACAACTATTATGGTGGCTATAAACTAACATCATTCAAATCAGATGAAACATGGGGAACAAGACATTGCCAAACAGAAGGCAGGAAAACTGGACATGTTTCTTGACATTTGTCAAATCGAACAGAATGACATCCAAATAATCCCCACATTATTGTCTTGACATTTGTTAATGACCAAGTGGGCATGTTTCTTGCATTGTTTTTGTCTTCCCTTTGTTGGCTTTGCCCTATGAGGAAGCTCACATATTACACAAATAAATAGAGAAAACATAGGAGAATTATCCCGGTCGTAACTTCGTAGCTGAGTTTTCTAAATTTCTCTATTCTCTTACTATCAAAATAGATTATATGCCCCCATTTATATAGCCTAGGGCTTACAAAAATACTGGACTCTATCTCTAACTCAAACATATACTGAGCTCTATCTCCAAGTTGATCATAGCTTTAACTTAGGCAACTATTCGATTTAAACTCCAAGTCAATATTATTTCCAACATTCTTCCCCCTAATTTTGACTCGACATACTCCTAATTTAATATCAATGCATTATCTGAATTACTAACTACGAGTCCACATGAAGTACTATACATGCAAACTAAATACATAGTTACATATAGGAACTCAACTCAACTGGTACATGTCCATCTATATACAAAGACTCTAACTCATTGAGGCAGTTGGTCTCAACTACGACTTACCTAACTCGTACTTGACACAGGACGATGAATACATCTTCTCAACACCTCGGACTCAACTCTACTTACGTGACTCAATACAGCGAACACATCTCCTCAATGTCCTGGACTCATCTCAACACCAGAGCAGTGCTGGTTCATCATCGCTGAGAGTTTTAGTAAGAAGAACTTTCTCCTTCTTTGGCTTGCGGCATTCTGAAGCGAAGTGGCCATAATCATTATAATTATAGCACCTCACTTTTTTTCCTATCAAGGTTCCGATTTTGACAACCTCGATCACTACTGCTGGAAGTGCTCTCGGCTTCACGCTTCGATGATCGGACCTCCCACTCGACGCGGATCAGCAAGACCTCTTCCGGTGGGGCCAGTGATGGATAGCATGAGCATGGGCAGTACCTCAGTACATGGATCACGTCGGATGTGCTAATTTGGCTAGAGGATGGCCGGGGATGGCCCACGGCGGTGAGGACGGCCGGCATGGTGGTGGCTCACGGTGATGGAGCTCCTCGGCCAACCATTGGGCGAACCAAGCTATTGATTGCGTTGAGGAGATGGAGGTGACGCTCTCGGTATAAAGAATCGGGAAAGCGCTCACCGAGGATGACAAATAGACGGTGGAAGTCGAAAATGGTCGATTCTGTGAAAAACTCAATTCCCGTCGATTGGTTGCACGAAAAAACAAATAAAAATGGCGAATGAGTTGCTTGGATACTGAGACAGCGAATGACGCGAATGAATTTTGAAAAAGATCACTGGAGTGCTCAGAACGCGAGTCAATGTGACGAACAATTTTCGGGGGCGACGAGCTTGCGATGGAAACGGTGTTCTAGGCTCTAGGAAGTTTGTAAGAGGGGTCCATGGGTTGGAGTAAATCACTAGGATTGCATTTGAGTGCTCAGAGGGAGCGGAAATGGATTGAAATGGCCAGGTTTAAGGCAATGTCCGTTTTCAAGTTTTAAAGTCTAGAAAAAAAAACGGATGACTAAATGGCAAAGAAACATATATGAATTGATTGCTTAAGTCGTGAGGACGGTTTTTTATTTTGGCACGAAGGGAAGATGGGGTTTGGATGGAAAGATAGCATGGGAAAAGGAAAAGGCGTATGGCCCTCTGCTTTGAACTTGCTTCGGTCACGTTTGGGAAGATAAACAGTGGCATCGAGTACTGTAGCATAAATAGTAACCGAGAGGAGAGAGAATGAAAGAAATGAGAGAAAAGAATAGGCTAAGAAGGAAGGAAAAAAATAAGTTGGACCTAGAAAATTAAAACGGACATTTTTCTAGAGATTTTAATTTTTAGAGATTTGATTTTGAATTTTTGGAATTTGAATTTGAATTTGGAAATTCGGAATTTTAGCGAGAGATTGAAAATTGGAATTTTGAGATTTCTTCCAGCACTTCACAAATAATCTAAATAAAATCCCAAAATTTTAAATAATTAATTGGAATTAATTTTCAAATAAAACAATTTTTTTGGATGTTACAGATCAAGCATTAAACATTGTTGAGTAGATACTATGTACGTATGTTGTTATAGTTAGTATGTACATAGATTGTTATTGTACTCTTTTCGTTACTCGAGTAACCCCACTCTAGGGCGTATGGACAACCCATACAGTAGGTTGTCTATATAGTTATCTGTTGTGGTCTCATACAATTAATGAGTTATCTATATAATTGTCTATATAATGATATACATAGTAGAAAATTATCTATAAAACCGTCTGTTAAATAGTAGATAATATATTTCTCTCTCCTCATTCTCTCTCATCCATATCATCTAAAATCTTATGTGACATAAATTTACATATAGCTAACATGTATTATTATACATGCCCTTGAAGAAAGGGATGAAAGGTCTAACTGTTTAGAGAGAGATTATGTCATCACAACTGGACCATCGATAAAAGAATCAAACACACAGGAAAAGCATCTCATTAATGCGTCAATATATGTCTGTCTCTCAGCTCTAACAATTAGTAGTTAGTTGTCACATTAATATGCTCCTTCAACATATTTGTCATATTTTGATCGGACAGCTCACTATTGATGGGAGAATCTCACCGTCGTAGCCATGTCGTCGATCAAAAATCCGACGTCACATTAATGTGTCGATATCTCTCACTCTGTATCTCTAACAATTAATGGTTATTGTTCCATTAGTGAGCTTCCAACATGCACTCCGGATTTTGATTGAAAGGCTGAATTTTGCACAGGATAGTCTTGCACAAATGTGACATCCATTAATAATTTGATCGTGAATTGCACTAGCGTAAGGCCTAACAATAAATATGACAAGTGATAATTTATGTTTAGAGATAGATAAATTGTATGTGGGATTGTTTCATCGAAACTAGGCCCTCAATAAAAATACGTCCCGTTTATTTCGACTTGAGCTTCTGGCTTATTTTTTACTATTTATAAATTTCATCTTTTTCTAAATTTTTAGCTTTTTTGAGCTTTTTGCCGGTTCTTTTTTTCCGTATTCGTTTGTGTTGTCCGTGATGAGCTAACATATTTTTCTATTTTTAAATTTTTTAAAATTTAATTACGTCTAATAAGTCATCTTTAACTACAATGTAATTTTACCCATAAACCACTATTTTTCAACCCAATCGAACGGGGCTATAATCCGACCCACGGGATCAAGGAATTCATTCATGCTACAAAATGTCCCTTCCTCTATATCTCGCAATTTATGTTTTTTTCGTATTAATGAGCTTCCATCCTGTACATTGGATTTTGTGTAATGGCTGCATGGCTTGATTTTGACGGGAGAATCTCACCGTCCATTAAAAAAAATCGATGCATGGGATCAAAGAGTTCGCTAATGTGCCAGTCTATCTATCTCCAACAATTAATGGTTATTGTCGCATTAATGAGCTCCTATTTGCACCTGGATTTTTCATCGGATGGTTTGATTTCAGCGGGAGATTCTTGCCCATATATATCAAATATACTACACGGCTTTAGGCCAAACGATTAATATGACAATTGATAATTTATATTTAGAGATAGATTTATTGTAAGGGAGATTCTGTCGTCGAAACCGGGCAGTCGATCAGAAATCCGACGCACGGGATCAAGGAATTCATTCATGCATCGAAATCTCTCTCCCTCTATCTCTAGCAATATATTTCCACTTTTCACATTAATTGAATTGTTGTTACCATGCGTTGGATTTTGATCAGACAAACTACCATTGATGGGATAATCTCGTTGTAGGATCGGATAAGCAGTAGAGGTGGTAAATGGTGCCTAGAAATTTTTTTCCTAAATATTTACAAATCCTTTATTCCGATAGCTACAAAGCTATGAAGATTGGGATATAAGGTCTACTTGAAAAACAGAGGAATACAGAGCTCAGTACGACCAGATCAGAGCACTACGTGGTCGAGTTACAACCACTCGTCGAAAAAACAACGTGGTCGGTTACGACTATCAGACGGAAATCAACGTACATAGTCGGAGCTTAACTGTCGGACGGATCTCACCATGGTCAGAGGTCGAGTACCAGTCGGATCCTAACGTAGTTGAAAATAGACTATCGGACAGAGATCACCGTGATCAAGAATCGATTGCCAGTCGGATTCCAACGTAGTCGATAACCGACGTGGTCGAAACCAATGTGGTCGAAGGCCAACGAGTGGTCTAAAACCAACATGGTCGAATCTGGCCGAAATACGACTAGTGAGATCAACAACCAGTGAGAGGTTGAAAACCCAATGTGGTCATAAGACAACGAATGGTCTGAGGCCGACGTGGTCGAAAAGAGAAGCGATGCGATCAGAAACTTGACCGTGGTCGAAATCAATGTGGTCGTAGATCTGAACGCGGTCGAAACTTTAGACAGATAATAGAATAGAGTCTGTTTTTTAGCTCTGATTCAAAATGAAAATAGATGGAACTTTTGATCCGTAGATCCAAATGATGTGAAACTTTGCAGGGATTATCTCTAGGGTATTGTGAATCTATTCCAATAAACTATCATAAAAAACATGGCCAAAGATGATACATTTTTCAGTTTGTTGGAAGGTTACATCAAAACCGAGTCAAAATCAAAATCGGTGAATATAACTAGCTCATGGGTGGATGATGACCAAGATGAGTCTAGATGTATTCCCACATATCACAGCAAGTTAGAACACCAAAGAAATTGACTCAAAAACCCTCAGATCAAGAAATCATACTTTGAGGCCAAATCAAGAGCAAATCAACCAAATCAAGATGGATCCATAGAAATATGTCAATATTGATGTATTGCTTACTTGAGAAAGTTGAGTTTACAACAACTCCACCTTGGAGGACAAAGAGTACACCAAGTGCTCCACTCTTAAACCCTAACCTTAAATAAGAGAGCGTATGAGAAAGGAGTTGGATGATTAATCCAACATGTCTCCATCCCAACCCATTTTATAGGTGGGCAACTAGCCACCTACACCTCAAAATGGATCCTATCCACTATTACAATGAGGAACCCGTTAACCTCACACACATGAGTTTTACTCATTCAAGGTCACTTATGCATGTTTTTCAATACGCATAAGTAGGCATCCGCTAAATCTTTAGCCTTGATTCGCCTTGATCAAACTAGCTCCATCTTGACCTAAACCACTCTCCAACGCATCGCCCATGTGTTGCGGTTTGATCCAAGATGGATTCTGATATTTTGGTCAAAATACCAAAACACCCCTTGTTGACCCGGTCATCACCATCCTTTGCAAGCAATTACCATGCTTGCCACGTGTATGTACACCACTAGTTTGCCACGTGCCACTAAGTATCTCCCATCCCGGTTTCACCGAACCACGGCTCATTTGGCTCATGCAAGCCACCTAATGTCATCCCGCCGTTCGAACTCGCCTTCAACATTCCCGCCTTTCTCGTGATATGCTTGACCTCACCGTCTCACCCGGCATCCTTGATCGTTCTAAGCCTCAACTCCTCCATGAGCCTAACCCCGATTGCCACTGTTGATCACAGTTGACTCCAAGCGACCTTGCACATCCAAAGACAAAGAATTCGTTTCCAGGCACAAGTACTTCACAACTTGACCTACATTAGCCAAAACATGCATCATGCAACCTTAATCCAACGACTCAGGTCAACCTAACTAAATCCATGATTCAAATCCCAAAATCCTCAATTTCTGCCCAAAACAAGTCTAGACACGGTACGATCTTTGCAAAACCAATTGACCACTCCATAAACATTGCAATAGTTCATCACAATATTAATCCTGGACCATCTCACATAGTCCTTCACTCGCATAAATGTGTAAGAACAAATAAGCTGATCGAGAACTATGCTGGCCTATCTGTATGAGACGAGAGCACCCCCATTTTTGGTACAAACCATCTATGTAGCAAGCTTAGCAAGGGGAGGAAGTATAGAGGCCAGAGGAAGAAGTTCTGATTCGCAAGAGAGGTAGGGACTTTCCTACAAAAAGAACAAGATTCGAGAGGGAGTAGGGAAATAGACAGGGGCAGAGTGTTAAAAAACATAAAGTGTGGTTATGTAACGCTGCTATTATGCTTCCACTGCCACTTCGTCTCCTCTCTCTTCTGTCTCTTTCTTCATTCCCCACCGCGTAGCTGTTACAAGACGGTATACAGTTAGAAACGTTTTCAATGATATGCAGTTTCACTAAGTTTCATCAAGTTTTGCCCCCCTTCTTCTCCCTCCTCCTCTGCCGCTCCCCCTCCTAACATTTTCCCCCACCGCTAGTAGCAGCTCCGCACCTCTCCTCCGCCTCCCCCACTGGCGACCAACGACGATATCGCCGTCTTGCCGCGCCGTCGTCTCCCCCTCCCCGCTACCCTCTCCCTGCCAAACCTAATATTCAGTGTGTTGCTACCTCGTCGTGTCTCCCTCCACCTTCGCCCACCGCCCAATGCCCTCTAAAGTCGGACCACTGCCTCTCTAGACTCCCTCTACATCCGGGGACAGTGGTGAACCCATCGATGGCCTCGACACCACCACTCCTCTCACTGGAGCTCGAGAAGATAGGGGAGAGAGATAGAGAGCTAGAGCGTCGGAGTGAGGGGCGTACCGTTGTGGCTAGAGCTTACGTAGCCAGTCAACCTCACCTCTGTCGGGGATGACTGGATCTAGTAGCGCCGTGGTCAGGGATGGCGATACAAGGTGGCACTGTGGCTGGAGATGATGGATCCAACAATGATGGCCTCAACGACAGTCGGGGCTGGAGCTCGGGCAGCCAATTGACCTTGCCCCACCGGGGATGACTGGATCCGATAGGGTCGTGGTCGGGATGACGATACGCGGCGGCGCCATGGTTCCATCGCCCCCTGTCAACATGAGCGAGAGAGAAAAGAGAGAGAGCGCGTGACAGAGTTCGAACATAGAAAGTTATCTTGTCATTTTTAGGGGAAAGGTATTGGTATAGCTTTGTTTAATTTTTCTCTTCTTAAGTGGGTGAGCCTAACAAACACTGAAACAGGGGAGCACCATGCGGTGACCAGACCACTTTTCAACACTAGGCGTTCGCTTCTTCTTCCCCCACTTCGCTCCCCGGGAGGCCAGAGCGACGCACACCCACCCACCACACCACCACCCGTGGCCATGGCGCAAGGTGAGTCCACCCCCGCAGTGTCCCTTCGTGCTTCCTCTGGTTTTCGGAGTTCACGGTCGGTTCGTTCACTCATGAGCCTTCGATTCTTGGCAGCACGGGACCCGGAGCTGTTCGCGGAGCTGTGGCGCGCCTGCGCGGGGCCGCTCGTGGAGGTGCCGCAGACGGACGAGAGGGTGTTCTACTTCCTCCAGGGCCACCTGGAGCAGGTGCGTGCGCGTGTGCGTGTTGCGGTGGTGAATTCTTTGGCTCTGCAGTGCTGGGTTCTTGGTTTCTTCTGGGTGTTTGTTCCATCACGAGTGACGCGCTTCTTGCTGGTGCGTGTGGTGCGTTGCTGTAGCTGCAAGAGCCCACGGACCCGGCGCTGCTGGCCGAGCAAATCAAGATGTTCCAGGTGTCGTACAAGATCCTCTGCAAGGTCGTCAACGTCGAGCTCAAGGTAATCGCCGTCGCGGCGGAGGAAAATTTCTCGCCTTTTCTTCCCTTGCGTTTGGTGTGTTCTCGTCGTAACTCTCTTTTGTCTGTTTATGGTGCAGGCCGAGGCGGAAACGGACGAGGTGTTCGCGCAGATTACGCTGCAGCCGGACCCGGATGTGAGTGGTGACCACCCACAGTTTTGTTCTCTAGTTTCGCTGTTCTTCTCTGGTTCTGAAGAAATGTCCTGTGTGCTGGCCGTGATTGTGGGCATATTTCGGACTCCCTGAAATTTGGACTCTGTTTAGAAGTCCAGGAATTTGAGATGTTTCCATATAATCTTTTTTCGAAAAGTAATTTGCTGAATGTGAACTCACATTCAGATAGTGTATCCTGTGGATTTGTCTGAAAAAGAAGTGGTTTTCTGTGGTTTACAGCAAAACAATATGCCCACAGTACCTGACCCGCCCCTGCCGGAGTTGCCGAGGCCTGTGGTGCACTCCTTCTGCAAGATCCTGACACCGTCCGACACCAGTACCCATGGCGGGTTCTCCGTCCTCCGACGGCATGCCAACGAATGCCTCCCAACACTGGTATCCCCAATTCTCATGTTTTTGGTAATGCAGATGGCTCGGTGGAGTTAAAATCCTTCTCGTTTGCTGTTGATAAGGATATGTCGATGCCGACGCCGACACAAGAGCTCATCACGAGGGACCTTCATGGATCTGAGTGGAGGTTTAAGCACATCTATCGGGGTATGCAAAATTAGTTTCTTTAATTTATCTTCTGAATTGTTCTCTAATCATTTGACGACAGAACAGGAGAAAAATTGCTCTAGCTTTATGTGCCTTCTGGTGCTTATTCATACAGTTCTTGATTGTCTAGGCCAACCCCGTAGGCACCTTCTGACTACCGGATGGAGCACATTTGTCACATCTAAGAAGCTGATTGCTGGTGATGCGTTTGTCTACCTAAGGTTGGATCTCGACTGAACTATAGTGCTTAACCCTTCATGCATCATGAACAGGCTTGTGCAGATGTTCATACAAAGTATGAATTACAAGGCACCATCTTTTGTTTTTGTAGGAGCGAGACAGGAGAGCAGTGTGTTGGAGTGAGGCGCCTTTTGCAGAAGCAAAGCACGATGCCAGCACCTGTTATATCAAGTCAAAGCATGCATCTTGGGGTGCTTGCAAGTGCATCACATGCTATTAAGACTAATTCCATTTTCTTAGTGTACTACAGACCAAGGTTGGACCTTTTCTACCGTCAATTGTTTGATAGAAGTGTGCTTATATTCTGCTAATGAAAGTTGTTTCTTATTTATTTATTTTAGGTTAAGCCAAAGCCAATACATTGTCAGTGTGAACAAGTACCTTGAAGCTAGTAAAATTAGATTTACTGTGGGCATGAGGTTTAAGATGAGTTTTGAAGGGGAAGATGTCCCTGTGAAGAAGTAATGATTCAACCTGTGGTCTCAGCTGTTTCTTTTTCAGTTTGTTCCGTATGTTTTGCCATCGTCTCAAATTCACATGGTTGTCATGCCTAATTTAAACCTGTAGGTTTTCTGGAACTATAGTTGGTGATGGGGATTTTTCTCCACAATGGTCAGGTTCTGAATGGAAGTCATTGAGGGTAAGATCAATTTATTCTATTTTCTGTTGTTTGCCTTCTTTTCTTAAAAAATGCTGATTATCTTATGAATTATTCACTGTTTAGGTCCAATGGGATGAAGTCACAAATTTTAACGGCCCTGTGAGGGTTTCCCCTTGGGATATTGAACCATTTGATGGCTCTGCACCTACCGTCAATGTACCCCTGCAATCATCAGCGAAAAACAAGCGGCCTAGGGAGCCAAGCGAAAGCCTGGATCTTCAATCACAAGGTATGACACTGCAAATTTCTCACTGCTTGACTTCCCGATAAATAGTTGAATTATTTGGCTCATGTTGTTCCACAATCCTTTTGCCTTAATTTGCAGAACCAACTCAAGAATTTTGGCTATCTGGAATGCCACAGAAGCATGAGAAGGCAGGTGTTGGTTCCAGTGAACCCAGTTGTATCTCTGGACATCAAGTTGCTTGGCCAAGCGAACGCCCAGGTTACGGTGCCATGAGTAGTAGTTCTGTTTGTCAGAATCCAGTAGTACTTGAGAGTTGGTTGAAGGACTTCAACTCTTCAAGTAAGGGGGTCTCTCCTACCTTGTCAGAGATTTCTCAGAAGCTGTTTCAGGTTACCAGCAATGAAGCAAGAGTTGCTCCTTGGCCTGCGCTTTCTGCTTACCAAGCTGAGGAACCCACTTCCAAGCTGTCATGCAACACTGCTCTCTGTAGTTACCGAACTGAAGAGGTTGCTCCTAATTTGTCCAAGGTTGCCGACGAAAGGAAGGAACCCGGCATGTTTCGTCTGTTTGGTGTGAATTTGATGAAAGATACCAGCAGCGCTGCTACTGCTGACAAGGCAAGTGTGGAAGCAGGGGAAACTTCAACCAGAGCTGCTGGTTCTTATGAAGACTCTGGTCAGCTGTCAGCACTCTCAAAAGTAACAAAAGATCATATAGTTGTAAACGAAAGCCCCCGGGAAATCCAAAGCCATCAGAGCTACACTGCAAGAAATCGAATACAAGTACACTTTTTGTATCTCTTCCCCCTTACTTCTTAAACTGTTGTCTAACCTTAACTTGATATTTTGTTTGTAATAGGTTCAAATGCATGGAAATGTTGTGGGTAGAGCAGTAGATCTAGCGAGTCTGGATGGGTATGAGCAACTGATGGGTGAGCTGGAAGGGATGTTCGATATAAAGGACCTCAAACAAAAATGGAAAGTGACTTTCACTGATGATGAGGATGACACAATGGAAGTCGGAGATTATCCCTGGCTGTAAGCTTGTGCATATTCTCCAAAGAAAAATTTGATAGTTGACAGTTCATCTTACAGGAGTTTAATGAGTTATGACTGACATACATTCCTTGACTCCTACAGGGAATTTTGCCAAATGGTCAGAAAGATAGTGATCTGTCCCATTGAAGATGAGAAGGGGATCGAGCCTCATCAGAAGTTGCTCTCTGCTGTTGCTCCAGAGCAGGATCTCAGGACTGAATTTTAGAAGGGAGGCTAGGGCTGAAAGGTGGATTTTGGAGCCTTTCACAGTTGAAGAGGTGTGGCTATCGTTTTGTCAGAGGAGATGGTTGTAACTGAAACATAGTGGCTAGTTTGTCGTATTGAAGCAACAGATTTGTTGCTGGCGTCAATTCTTTCTTCGCAAGCATTTGAAGAAAAATTGATGTAACATAGGTTTCCAGAAAGAAAAGTTTGATGATGTCTCTTTAGCCCGCTCTAAAAAAATGACAATGCCTCTTTAGTAGTGTAGGATCGTATGGCTCAATCAGAGAGGATTAAATGATTGTCTCCGCTTCTTGACATCTGAAACCAAAACTAAAAGCAGAAGAAAAACAATCTAACTCCGCTTCTTGACATCTGAAACCAAAACTAAAAGCAGAAGAAAAACAATCTAAATTACCGGATGTAGATTACGACCGCAAGATGTTGGATCGCTCGCACATACTTGAGGAACGCTTCGATCGTCCGATCGCTCTCTTCAATCGCTTGCTACGACCGCCGATGCATGTAGTCATAATCTCCCTTCACCTGAAGACTTCAGCTGCTCGAACCCTTTGATCGCTCGAACGAGTACACGTGGAAGACAAAAAAACGATGCTCAGAAAACACATTGTCAATGCCAGCAAACTTTTCCTGATAAGTGCAAGTACATCAACAGATTTTGCAAAATATATTTGCAAACTATAGTATCATGCACACAAGGATCAAACATGATTCCCAACAAGTTACAAAACACATTTGCACACTTTTGAAATTATGACATAAAGAATAGGTATATGGACTCCTCACATTTGCAAAACACATTCGCAAAACTAAGTCACATGCTACAAAGATTATATATGAGATTCAACTATTTACAAAACACATTTGCAAATATAAGTCTCATACAACAAAGAGTAAGAAACATGGACTTCAAACACTTGCAAAACATATTTGCTATGTATAGTCCTATGTTACAAGGATTTCACACATGAACTTCAATTATTTGTAAAACACATTCACAAATATAAGCATCATTTCAAGAGAGCTAGAGCAAATGAGATTGAGCTATCAACACATGATGAGACTCAAGCTACTAGATATGACCTCTCTTAATAGTACGGTAACCTATACTAACAACCCGGTCTTGCAATCAAACACCAAGACCGGTAAAAGACTAGGAACATATTCTTAGCCCTAACAAGTCATACATTTGCTTTGAACATCTTCTTGAAGCTTGATGATGCACATCATCACTTCAAGTCTGGGTCACCGTCTTAACATGCAACACATGATACATCCACTTCTTGAACTACATCAACATATGATGGGTATTCACTTGACTTGATGATCAACGTATGACCATCTCCTCTTGGACATGCATTAACTCATGATGCATCTTCTTCTTGGTGGCCTTCAATACATGAAGTCATCTTCCATCTAAACTTGATTTTCTTCAACAAATGAAGTTATCTCAAGTCATCCTCATTTGTGAAACCTAACACATTCATCCAACTCATGGAAAATATTAGTCCATAAATCAATTGCCACCAATTACCAACTTCACCATTAACACATAATGGAGGACCTAAATTCTACAATCTTCCTTTTTTGGTAATTCATGACAAACTCAACAAATAATGAAATAAAGATTGTATTTATAAGTATACAATATGTACATATCACTTGTATACTCTAAAAAAAGCTTTAATCAAAGCTTACTTATCTAGTTGTTATTAATCATCCAACCATTAATACATAATGGAGAAGTTAGATGACAAACTGATTGCAAATTAGTATATATAAACTACACAAGTTATATATACTCAAAGGATGTGTTTCAAAGTAAAGATCCTAAATATGTGTATTAAAGGAAACATAGATCAATACTTATGAAACCTCAAAATATAGAGTGAACTCACTCTAAATGTATGCATACAAGTATGTGTAATGAAGATATATGCATATATTCATTTAGGGCTATTTGTGGAGCTTAATCTATATTTTGGATCAAATGAATGCACTAATATATAAGAATGTGATTTCGAATACATACCTCTTTGATTTCATATTTTCATCCAAATAAGACTAAGCAATAATATACTTAAACAAACATATTAGTCTCACATATAAATTTGTCATTTAATCATATATTTGTATATGGGGAATGCAACAAGATTATAAGAAAATTATTGAATACATACCTCCATGATTTTACCTTTTTCATCCATATGAGACTAAGCAAAATCATAATCAATAAACAAGGTTAATCTCATAAATACATTTATCATTATCACTAAAACTAACTTAATAGAGTTTGATCTTTCACACCCCTAAAAGTTCTCTCGGCGAAAGCCCTCTAAAACCCACACAAACTTTCTACCCGAAAGCCCTACCAAAAACCACACGTTAGCCCTTAGCCTCTCACTGCTTTTATAGGCTAACGTCTAAGTCGTGTCTACCTCAAATATGAACACACAACTCTATCTCTTTCTCAAATCAAGGAGCCTGAAACCCTTCCTAATATGAGTTTTACAATATGTCTAAACCTTCCCGTTACGGACTCCTTCTATAACGTCTCTAATCTCACCACGTGATGAAGCCTCTAGGAGACACCTCCTGTATATCCATCACGCATCACCAACTCTCGCGTCAAAGCCTCCAGAACTACACTACAACCACTAAGAGCCAACGAAAACCACTCGGAGTAGCTCAGAACTGAACGAGATCACTCGGATTCAAAACCTTTGACTGTGATCGATCGAAACTTTCGCAAATACAAATTCCAAAGCAATCCAAATATCAATTTTTCATCATCACTTTTAATCAAAGCCACCACATAATCTAACAAGTAGTTTGCTTAAGTCTAGTCAAAACCTTAATGGTGTTTAAGGAATAATCGAGAGGTATAAGGCTGTTGGTGTGTAATTTTGTACATATTATATGGGAGATGATAATCATATGATATTAGCTTTAATCCTTTGCTGTTATATTCATCTGTCTTTCGTTATTCTTGAGCAATTTGGCTGATTGCCTTTGTGATGAGAATTAACAGGGAAATCTGCCAGTGCCGGCATACTGTTGGCTAGTTCTGTGTATGACGCCTTTCACTCTCGGTTTGCACTATTTATGGAGTTCACATTTTGAAGTAAAGCTTTTTACCACTTTTGGTATTCTCTCTCTTCTTCTTTTGAGAGTGATCCTTCTCTTTCAACAGAGAGAGAAAGCTCCTCTCAAAAACGTTTTCTTAAGGGAAAGAGAATGCGATTGTTATTGAGAACTTCGGCTGAAAATAACGAGGAACAACGAGGCAGGCACTATTCCGAAGAAAAGAAAAGGTTTGGCAAAATCTCCGGGGGTTCAGCTTGGTTCGTAGGGGGGAAATGCCGAAATGCGGAATAAGGGCCTGTTTGGTTCATGGTCATAGTTTGCCATAACTAAGATTAGGCACATGCCAGAGTAGTGGCGTGCCAACTTTGCGGCAAGAATAAAGTGTTTGGTTAGCTGCCACACAAGTTGCCACAAGTTCGTTAAATATATGTGGCAGTTGTTTGGTTCATAGCTAAACTTCAGTATAGTCACCACGTTTTAAGAAGTGGTGAGGTTACCACCTGGAGTCATGATGTCAAAGCATTTGGACAATTTTCACTCCAAAACAAAGGAAACAGTGGTATTTTCTCCATGTCGTAGAAGCATGACAAAGGTAAAGTACTAAACACTAATGAATATACAGGATGATGACTTGATATTACATATCACAAGTCACTGCATAAATTAGAGTGCATGGCTATATTAGTATATACAAAAGATCAACTACTACTGGACCACTTCAGTCTATCCTATACAAAAGCATGAACAACTACCAGTCATCAGTTGCACATGATCAATTCAGTCTATCCTACCCAAAAGCATATACAAAAGCATGGACAGAAGCCTCAACGATCTGTATACTTAGCTGGTGAGCACTTCTATGTGAAATAGCAAAAGAGGCAAAAGAAGGTCACTACTTAGCTGCTAAGCACTTCCATGTGAAATAGCAAAAGAAGCAAAAGAAGGTCACTGAGACACCCTTCAACAGAAGTCTAACTATCTTTAATTACCGTCTTGGCCACACAAGAATCGGTAAATCCAAGTCTCCAGAGTTGTGTCACTAGAACCATCAAGCCAACCACGCATTCCTTCATTTTCAGACTGTGCCAAGTAAACACCAATAGTGATTTTATCATCTGTACGAATGGGCAAAGCCTCTAACCTCTTCCACAATTCAGCATGTGGATTGTCATGCTTTGGGACTGGGGGCGGAGGTGGATCATTAAGAGACTTTGCAATTACCTTCATAGTTGTGCTGATTTCTTCAGTGGCATCTGAAAAACGACTCTTAGACTTTGGTGCCTTCTTGCTAGGGGACTTAATTCCTCTTGGTCGCTTCTTTCCAGGTCGAGGTGTGCTTGAAGAATCTCCACTTGCTGCATAATTAGGGCTAGTTTTGTTACCTTCAGGTGATGGTAATGTGTCAGAGTCATCACCTTCAAGGTCAATAGGACGTGCATAACCAGATATGTCATTACGCCCTCTGCTATCATCACTGTCATAATCCTTAGCATCATATAGGCATGTTTCTTGATCCATGGCCAGAGAACCATCTGCATGACTACCCTGGAAGAGCTCTTCCATCTCGTGAAAGAATTTGATGGGCTTAGAAAGCAAGCGCCTCGCCCTGTCCTGCATGTGAATACAAGACGAGTTAGACTGTAATTGTGTATATTTTAAATTTGTAATGTGAATACAAAAATTATGAGACATACATTGAGATTTTCTTTTTCAGATTCAGAAATAGTTATCTTGCACCTAGTGGCATCAAATCCATTTCCACTCTTATTTAAAGCTGTCTCAATTATCTTCCACTTCTCCTTATAGTCCCTATAGTGACGATTAACCTGTTCAATAGTTACACCCATGCCAAACTCTTTGTTCAAGGCATCAGCACACTTCGCATGGTGTGGATTTTTCCACACAAAGCCTGCATGCTGATTTTTCTTGTATTCAATATACCAATTCAGAAGGAACTTAGTGTGTTCCTCATCCCAAGTTATAGTTCTCTCACGGACAGGCCCATCAACATCCAACTTTCCCTTCCTCTTCACCATTTCTTGCGCAATTAAAAGAAATATGCAGCACTGATGATACCAGATCCTGGCTACCTAAAGAAAGACAGATGATGTTTTATTAGACTAATTAATATGCCACTCATCTATGTATCAAAATCCTATCTGAGGGGGTTCATGACTGTACCTCAAAGTAAGGGTGGAACCTGCCTGGGTTACTTGTGATCTTTGGATGTGTTTCAGTGGTTCTGATGTATATGAGTTCTCTAGCAAGTGACCATGCATGTATAAATTAGATGGAGTGAGTAGTGGAGTAATCAGGAAGGAAGATGATGATTAAGCACAAACCTTAGGGATTGGTGGCTCACGACCGATGAGCAAATTATTGCCGCAACTCACATGATAGCTGACTTGCTGTGCACGGATTCATGGAGGGAACAAAGAGAAAGTAGAAATCGATCAGCACAAGCACAGCTCGATCCAACCTAAAAGACATCAACGAAATGCAAAGAATAAACAAAAATGATGGTTTTAACCTTTGTCCGTTCAAGAAGTCAATGGATCTGTGGAACGAGCAAGGGGATTAGATTGGAAAGTAGAGAAGAATAAGCAGAAGAAGGGGATCCTGGATGCGTACAAGCCTGATCTGGATTTGGAGGTAAGTGAGATGAGGATTGGAGCCTTGGAGGGGATGGAGGTGACTGAGAAGGGGACGGGAGAAAAGAGGAAGGGGAAAGATGAAAGGTGGCCAGTGGAAAAAAATATAAGCGATATTAGAAGACAATTGCTCGCCAGCACATGATTGCGCGCCATCCCAAACGACTGCGCGCCATAAAAAGTGTGCGCCTTTTTTTTCCCTCGGCGGTGACGAGCGTGGTGTACGCGCCCTTTTTCCTTGCTGCTTGCGGTGACAGCAGCGCTGCAGACAGCGTCTCGCCAATTGTTTGGCGGACGAATCGTCCGCCGCACTTTCGGCGTTTTTTCTTTGGCAAGTAGTATAAGAGACGCCTAAGATTCTTTGGCGAGCCATGTTTCTGGATAAGAATCAAACGGTGGCTAAACAGGTGCGGCACGCCTAATATTCGGCTAGGCAACTCGGGGCTACGCACCAAACAGGCCCTAAAGCTTCATCTGATACAGTTCGCTGGGTAAGAGTGGCTAAAAAGACTTCTGAAGCTACTGCCCTACAGGTCTGATTCCCCTCTGGAACGGGCATTTGTGTTAACCCCAAGTAGATGACAGATCAAGATGCTTTGGTATGCTGTGGGCAGCAGTGATACTTTGGATTTACTCACAGAAGATACAAAACATGGGGCGCGATCACACGACAAGCGCAGTGATGGTGTGAAGCCCGTAGGCAACGGAGAAGACGCAGAAAGGAAAGCAAAGATCAAACAAAGCTGCAGGCAACTGTTCTGTTTTTTTTTTACTATTACCGATGATTTCTAGCTGCTGCGATTGATAAATCAGATAAATAATACTAACTAATCGGAGCCGAAGCCAAAAAAAAAAAAACCATCTAAAGCCCACCAGCCGGCCGTGCGCGCGTGCCTGCCCGCCCGCGGCTGCCTCTCGCACCGTCCCAACTCGGCGAAGGCATCATCTGCGGACGCACGCGCACCGGCAAATCGCCGCCGTGTCCAGTGTCCAGCCCCAAACAGGCGCATACACGCAACACCGGCGAAACCGTCCCAGACCGGTAAAAATCGATCGGGTCCGTTGCCAGTCTGCCAACGTGTTCATGCTCCACCTGCACCTGCCTCCAGGTTTTCCTCCCACCTGACCTAACAGTGTGTGGTGCTATGTTTTGGGTGGGAAACTTTTCACTGGTTCCCGGTTTTGCCCTGCCCACTCGCATATTTTGGATACATACCCTGTTCTTCAGGGTTCGTTTTTCGTTTTTGATTTCTTGAAAAATTAAAATAAACAGGGCAATTTTTAAAGCGAATTCTTCAAACGGTCTTTTGAGCTTAAAATCGTGTACGTCTTTCATATCGACATCCCCACTGTCCACTGTCATAGATTTCGGCTAGTCGCCTAACTGTTGGGTGACATGAGGGCGGTGTCACCCAACGGTTACGTGCGTAGTTCATATCGCTCAACTATTGAGCGATTTTAAATAATCATGTAATTATTGTATTATTCCGGTGGAAATAATTGTGGGGGAGTAAATGAGAATATGTGTTGGTAATACATTTAAGAAATCTTATTTGTAGTTTTTTTAAATAAAAGGATAGACAATGTCGTTTGATGCATTTGTGATTTTCGTACATTGTGAATGGTCTGAAGCCTGTTTGAGTCATGAAAATATTTTTCAATCGTCGTATGTTTTTGTAGTATGGGAAATTTCTGAAGAATTTTATGAAGACGATTGAGATAGCAACGATTCATAAGTAAGAAGGTAAGTGATATTACGATGCAATAGATAATTTGTACACGGAGGAACACAAAGTAAAATACATACACAACCAAAAAAACACACATAGCAGGAGGAAGATTCACTATTGGCCACCAGCTACACCACCTGCAGCACCTCCTCCGTCATCGCCACGTCCTAGCCCCAGTCTATGGCCGCCTGTACGACCCCGTTTGGACTTCCTCGGTGCAAGTTGTTGGGGTTTGGCCCCCCGACGGTGTGAAGTGGTCAGTAGGCCTGCTGACCCGTGCTCCCAATGCCTCGGGGGTCGACTGTACCTGTGGCTACGTAGGAACTAGGCACTATTGAGATGCGATCCGGAAAGGACCGCCGCCTTCTCCTCTGCCAAGTACTCGCTCACATCCCTACGGATCCTCGTTGGGGATAGATTAACTCCTGACCGGTGCGTCGTTCCTGTAGGACATGTATGGTTTATTCGTGTAATATATCGACACGGAAAAATCTTAAGAGACGAAACGTACTTTCCAAGTGGGTCATAGCCTCTAGCAATTGTCGTGCCCACCGGACCAGCCCTGACTAAACAACATGGGCTGCCCTGCCTGTAGGACCGAAATGGCAACAGAGGGGGGGTGAATGGTGTCTTTTAAAATCGCCCCGAATAATAAAATTCAGTCTAACAAACACATCTCCGAAGAAATAAAATAGATTGGAAATAACAAGGTCTTGACTGGCCAGAAACAAATCTGCAATCAACCGCTGATAGAAAATACTGAAAACAGTAAATACCAAGGAAGTGAAGAAAACAGAGAAATGGTAAGCTTGGTTGCTGCAAACAGACTTCACCCAAATTGTCAATCCTCCATCGTGAGCAGTCTACAGCGATGAATCAGCTGCTTACTGTAAAATATTATCCTGTCATCCTGTCCAACAGTTGACAGAGAGGATGCCGACAAAGTAAAATCAGGTGAGCTGCCGAAAACAGCAGCAGCAGCAGCGTTCAAATGAGTTGAAAGAGATTCTTCTTCAAAGGGGCATTCAGAGTACTAGCTCTTTAGAGAAGAAAGCAAATTAAAGCACAAGAGCTGCAAATTCCAGAGGGGAGCAGAGACTGGAAAGAAAACCCGAAAAGAAAATGTACTACAAAGCAAAGAACAGCTGCCCCAGAACAGACTGTGCTGGACTCAACAGAAACCTGCAAAAGGACTGAACTGGACTGAAATAACAAAAGAAATCAGAAACTGTAAAACAGAAACAATAAGCAAAGAAACAAAAAACTAACTGAAAGTCTGCAGACCAAACGAAATGCTTACAGACAGCAGCTGTAAACAGGGTCAAAAACCAGGAATTCTGAAACGCATGTTACCCAGTAAGAATCATCTTAGATCAGTAGGTAAGTAGTAAAAATTTCACCCAAAACAGAGGTCATTTGGACTGCATGCAAGAGGGTCAAAAACAGCACAAAAAAAAAAAGAAAAGCTGCGTTGCTTTGCTAGTTGAAAGTGTTCGGCTGAGAGAAAGTACACATGAACACACACTCATGTAGACACAGCCAACACCACTGCTCTTTTCTGCTAAACAGACAAAAGGAAGGATTAAAGAAGCATTCGGCAGAGACACTTCTCCAGATGAGAAGCCAGAGAAAATGAGATCCGGTAAAAGAAAGTGATACCATCAGTCATATAGTTCGGGAATCTCATTTCTTTTCCCAAAAACTCTTGATCATATCCGAGGGAAGTCTCAGATGTAGACAACTCAAATCAAACCATTTTGCTCATGAAGAAAATCAAGAGGAAAAGACAAAAGAGCGTAGAACAGGGAACACACTCCAGAAACAAAGCACTGAGAGGTACAAAATCAAAACATCTCAACACATGATTTCTAAAAATGAAAGATTACAAAGGAATACAGAGGAGTCCCGATACGCATGAACATTAGAACCATAGGAATGATTACAAGACTCTTAATCCATCCTCTCCCTCTCAATCCTCAAGAACACCAAGAGCCTCACAAGCTTCTTGGGAGGAACACAACACACACAAAGATATGAATAAGCTCACAAGTGTCCTAAGGGGTATGCAGCCCCTCACCTCTATTTATAGCCCTTGGCTAACGGGTCTCCAACCCGTTACGCCGGCTAAACCCTAACGGAGCCGTCTTCCGCTTGTGCAGCCTTACGAAATTCCCGTTTCGCCCCTCCTGCACCTTCCGGAAGCTTCGCGCTCCTTGCCTCGCACGCCCGCAACCACGCCGAGTCCACGCGTCTTCGACACATCATGACCGTTCGACCTCGGCGCCACCGCGCCTAGTCCGTCCACCGTGTCTCGCCACGACTCCGCCTCGCTGTCCTGCGGACACACAGACAAGAAAACACGTCACATAGCACCGCTCGATACATGAACGCGCAAATAGCATTAACAAGATCAAATAAGTCGCAATAATAGAATCTACATCCTAACACATACGACTTCGCTTGACCAAAGTCCGATCGAGCCCGTTGCACCAAGCAATGTCTAGGTCCGAACAAACCGACTCAAACTCGACTTTTGAAAACAGATGTCAATTACTCATCACTCATAATGGGATGACCTCCATAATGGATCGCGAGTAGGCTACGAGAGCAGAAAATAAAATTTTTCTACCGCGCACACAAGAACATCATGCTTAAGGAGGATCATGGATCGTTACCACTAGACGCCAGCAGCGCAATGAAGAAGAGTTGGAGAAGCCGATCCAACCACGCGTCGAAGTAGTAGTGGAAGTAGTCGATCGTCCCGAACCGATCGTCTCCTCCACGCGATCAACCACACCACGAGCGGATCCAATCAGAGGTTGTTGATGCCGATCAACGCCGCAACGAGCGGCGCCTCCACGGTATCCACACGTCCGGGGTGGAACGCCGATCGCGAGTGTACCAAAGACTCGCGAGCGGCTAGGGTTTGGCTCGAGGTGGCGGCTACGGATTAGCTCGGGATTATCGTGCGTTCCCTCACCCCCCGCCTCCATATATAGACCTCACTTGGGCCTCGTGGACCGAGGCCCAATAGGAGTCTATCCGGATCTCTATCCGAATTGAGCCCATATCCCAATCACATTCAATTAGTGTTCCAACCCGTTAAGTGTGCGACCAGAGGTTCACGTATACTTGGTCGCGACCCGTAAACACCTTCCGGTCACCCCGTTAATAGCGGCCTCTAGCAAGACATATTAACCCCAAAGTATACGTAAAGATCATATCTACCGAAACGTAATGTTCTCATGTACTAACCTTTGCCTCACGATATAGATTAAGCTCAAGGCGAGACTGTGTCATCCTCTTAATAGCTCAATCACTCTCTCGATTCCGTGATGGATTATAAACTCGTGATTGACCTCAATCACCTTGGCATGGCCATGCACTTTCATAATTCATTACATCGAGGGGCTCGTAGATATCTCTCCCATAAGGAGGGGCAAATTCTATCTTGATCATTCACATCCCACTACATGTTTCATGGCAAACCCAAAGACTACTTTTATGACTACCCGCCACGGAGTAGTGTTTAGTAGTCCCAAAGTAAGCTACTACGCATGTCGGGAACCATGATGATCTCAAGTCTAAGGATTCCACATAAACACTACTTGAGACCAACCGATGACACTTGGAATCTCTGCGGTGTCTCATGGCGGGTCTATCCAACATATGTTCACTAACACATGTCCATATTATTGATTTGGTATCTCCATACCATGATCCATGAGACATGATCATCAATCAATACATATGTCGATCTTTGAATCATATTTGTTCCTCATATGAAATATAATCGGGATCATTTAGAAATAGCAACATTTTGGCATTAAGAGTCTCATGAATAAGTCACATACTCATTGATCAATAATGATAATGTCTATTTCAAGGAACAAATCAATGTATCATAAACATAGTATGTGATATATTCAACATCTTCATGTTGCCTCTAGGGCATATCACCACAGCCTCCCACTTGCACTAGAGTCAACCATGTAGGTATCTAATACCCATTGCCCTAGTGTGAGCCTCATGCTTTGGCCGGGAAGCGGCTTTGTCAACGGATCCGCAATGTTCAAATCGTGTGTACTTTGCATATCTTAACATCGCCTCTCCACAATCTCGCGGATGAGATGAAATCGCCGTAGAATGTGCTTGGACTTGATGCGATCTAGGCTCCTTGGCTTATGAATGGCTCCACCGTTGTCACAAGAGAGGTCCATTCAATGGAGGCACTAGCCATCACACCAAGCTCGAAACAAATTTCTTGATCAAACAAACCTCTTTAGCGACTTCGAAGCCGCTATGTACTCGGCTTCGTTGTAGAATCAAGAATCTGTCTCTCGCTTGAACTCTTCCACCACCGCACCGCCATTCGTGCAGTAACACAAATCCCGATTGCGATCTAAAATCATCTTTGTCGGTTTGGAAGCTAGCATCGGTGTAACCATTTACAACGAGCTCTTCTTCACCCCATAGACGAGGAACACATCTTTAGTTCTTCTCAAGTACTTCAAGATGTTCTTTACGGTAATCCGTTGACTTTCACCGGATCGATCGGTATCTACCGTAGCACTTAAAGCATACGAGACATCCGGACGTGTACAAAGCATGGCATACATAATGGATCCAATAGTCAAGCATATGGAATCGCATTCATTTTATCCCGCTCATCGGTGTACTAGGACACCGATTCTTGCTAAGATTTATACCATGTGACATAGGTAGGAAGCATTTCTTGGAATCGCATGTTGAACCTTTTCAACACCTTGTCAATGTAACGATCTTGGCTTAATACAATCACCTTTTGATCTATCTCTATAGATCTTGATGCTCAGAATATATGTCGCTCTCCTAAGTCTTTCATAGAGAAACTACTTTTCAATGAAGACTTAATGATTCGAGCATAGGAATGTCATTTCCGATCAATAATATGTCATCCACATATAAGACCGTAAACACGAGTGCGCCCCACTAGCCTTTTGTAAACACAAGGCTCTTCTTCGTTCTTGATGAAACCAAACCCTTTGATTACTTCATCAAAGCGAATGTTCCAACTCCGAGATGCTCGCTTTAATCCATAAATGGATCTTTGCGACTTGCATATCTTTCTAGTCGATTGCGGATCGACAAAACACGTAATGTGTCATGTACACATCCTCACTCGATTTCCATTAAGGAAAGCGTTTTGACATCCATTTGCCATATTTCATAGTCGAAATAAGCAAAGAATCGCTAGAATGATCCGAATAGACTTTAGCATTGCGACGGGCTAAAAGTTTCATCATAATCAACACCTTGAATTTGTTTGAAACCTTTGGCCACCAATCGCGCTTTATAGATGTGAACATTTCCATCTATGTCTATCTTTTCTTGAAAACCCATTTGCACTCAATGGTTTTAACACCATCAGTGGATCAACCAAGTTCCAAACTTGATTATCGTGCATGGATTCAATTTCGGATCTCATGGCTTCAAGCCATTTCTAGTCCGTCCCACCATCGCTTCTTCATAGGTCTTAGGTTTATCGTTGTCTAACAACAATATATCCCGTTGTTGAGTAGTCAAGAACATGTACCTCTCGGTACACGACGTGACCTCTCGACCCACGTGGTGCTTGGTGTGTCCACAGCAGTTCTTCAACAGCTTGTTCATCTGTTGTGGTTCTCAGAGGAGTTGAAACGTTTTCGGTGTTTCTCGAATTTCTTCAAGTTGCACCATGCTCCCACTATCCCTTCTTGAGAGAAACTCTTTCTCTAAGAAGACACCATCTTAGCGACAAACACTTTGCCTTCTTCTTGATTATAGAAGTAATATCCTTTTGTTTCCTTAGGATACCCAATAAAGAAGCATTTATCGATTTAGGACCGAGCTTATCGATTGTAAACGTTTTACATAAGTCTCACATCCCCAAATCTTAAGAAAAGACAAGCTAGGACGTTGTCCCGTCCACATCTCATATGGTGTCTTTTCTCGATTTTGATGGAACTCGTTTAGTGTGAAAGCGGTCGTTTCAAGAGCGTACCCCAAAAGACAACGGAAGATCACTGTGGCTCATCATGGAGCGCACCATATCTAATAAGGTGCGATTTCTCGTTCGATACCCCATTCCATTGAGGTGTTCCGGCAGAGTCAATTGTGGAACAATTCCACAATCCTTCGATGATTACCAAACTCATGGCTCAAATACTCGCCTCCACGATCGATCGTAGAAACTTGATTGTCTTGCCTAAATGATTTTGCACTTCATTTTGGAATTCTTTGAACTTTTCAAAGGATTCGGACTTATATGCTTCATCGTAGATATATCCATATCTACTAAAGTCATCGATAAAAGTTATGAAGCATCGAAAACCACCTCCGTCGTTGAGCTCATTGGTCCACATACATCGAATATACGAGTGCCAATAAGTCACTTGCCCGCTCACCTTGACCGGTGAAAGGTGCTTTTGTCATCTTGCCAAGTAAACAAGATTCGCATGTCTCAAATGATTCAAAATCAAATGAGTGCGAATACCATCTCTATGGAGCTTCTCCATGCGTTTCTCATTTATGTGACCAAGCGGAGTGCCAAATAAACGTGGGATTCAAATCATTCGATCGTTGCCTCTTTGTATTAATGTTATAGACCGATGACTCTTCAAGAGTAAGAACATATAACCCATTCACCAATGGAGTATGACAATAGAACATATCTTTGAAATAAAGAGAACAACCATTGTTCACGGATCTAAAGTCATAACCTTCGCTTGTAAACATGAAGCGTAAATAATGTTCTTGGAAAGAGATGGAACACAATAACAATTATTCAATTCAAAACTAATCTCGAAGGTAAAGACAATGGCATGGTGCCAACACCACCGCATGACAACTTTTGCTCCATTGCCAACGCGAAGATCCACTTCGCTCCTCCTCAAACTTCTACTTCTTCTTAGCCCCGCAACGATTTGCAAATGTGAGCAACCGATCCGTATCAAATACCCAAGAATCGTAGATGAAGTAGCAAGATTGATTTCTATAACATTTATACCGGAGCGAAGTCGATTCCTTCTTTTCTCAAGATCCTCCAAGTACTTTGGGCGTTCCTTTTCCAATGTCCCGATTGCTTACGATGAGTAGCAATCGCATCGAGAGAGGCCCTTCTTGACTTGCTTGGCCTTAGAACCGCCGCGATCTCATCGGAGCTAACTTTCTTTGACCGCGCCTTTCTTTACATAGGGCTTGCCTTGCCTTTCTGCATCATCATCACATGATGGTCGCTTTTCTTAATGCTTTCCTCGGTGATTTTAGCATCCCATGCAACTCACCAAGGTCTTGTCCATGTTGTTTATGTGATAGTTCAGAATGAATGGCTCAAAGCTCGAGGGGAGCGACTGAAGAATCACATCAGTAGCCAACTCTTGGCTAAGGGGAAAACCAAGCTTTTCCAGACTCTCAATGTAGCCAATCATCTTAATCACATGAGGGCTGACGGGATTCCCTTCTGCAAGCCTGCACGCAAACAAGGACTTTGAAGTGTTGAACCTCTCACCCTTGCTTGGTTCTCAAACATACCACGCAACCCCACAATGATATTGTAGGCATCGTGTTCTCATATTGCTTCAAGCTCAGAGGACATTGTGGCAAGCATGAGACACTCACATCAAGGTAATCATTCGTTTGCTTCTCATAAGCTTTCCGTGCGACCACGTAGCATTATCAGGCAAGTCATCAGGATAAGGAGACTCAAGGACATGCTCCTTGCGCTCTTGCTTGAGAACAATTCTCAGGTTGCGATACCAATCCAAAAAGTTCGTTCCATTGAGTTTTTCTTTCTCAAGAATAGATCGCAAATTAAAAGAACTGGATGCGGCATTAGTTGACATGATCTACAACAAAGAATATGCAAAGTTTAGCACTATGTTCATGTTTGATCTTCCATTAAACAATTTAACAAAAGATACTCCCACTATATGTTTTGTAATCGTCTTCCCTCATATAGTGGTCAAGATCCATGTTCATCTAAGTTCTAGTGAGCTTTGGCATCACTGCTAGAAACTTAGTGACGAGGTAAGCAACACTTGCTAATCACATCTTATGTGACTCTTGTTTGTTGGGTGGCATCCAATGCCCCGGCCCCAACACCATGCCCCAAGGCCCAAATCTAATTTGATAGCCTTGTCAAGTAAACCAATACTATGCATGTGGATGTCCGACATCCACCCTATTAGATCAAGATAGTTGATGGTACTCGCTTTGGCGCACCTACCAAACAATGATCATGATTCTTATAGCGCGAGAATTGGAAGGGCATCAAAACAAATTCTTAATTTTTTCTTGAGAGAAGCTATTCTATCATGAAAAACTAACCCTTAGTTGGTATGGCATGAAAGAATAGTATGACAAGAAATAAACATCACATGCATATAATCACATTATACTGTGAATGGTATGGCATTTTGTATCGTAGTGGTCGCCATCGCCATGGTTCCACGGTGATATTCTTCGCCACACTTCTTGTCCTCTTTGTCATCATGCTTGAAGCCTCCATAGCAAAGAACTAAACTATTACAACTAATAGGTAGCAAATGAATTACATGAGGAGCTCAAGCATCACAAGTCGACACGTTGTGTCGTTATACAATTAAAGAACGACCTCAACCCTACTGTGATTAATACGACACACAGGCCGCCAAAACACACATGCATCACATATGCATCTATGCCATACCATTCACATCATTCCCTGCAAAAATAAGTTAAGCGTAGAACATATTCTACCGCCCTGACATGAATGTGTTTCTATAACAATTGTAGGACCGAAATGGCGACAGAGGGGGGGTGAATGTCGTTCTCTTGAAAAATCGCCCCAAAGAACCAACAAGACTTTCCTCTCCTATAGCTATAAAAGCTATGAAGCAGGAAAATAGATTTTAGGCCAAGAACGGTGGTGATCAACCTTCGAGAAAGTCCGCCAAAATTGCCCAAAACGAAAGCAGGCTGCTGTTGAAAACTGAAATTAATTTGAAGCGTCAAGGACTGTATTGGCCGAACAAGATAACAGACTACTACTGAAAATGCAAACCAAAACTCTTGACTGTAGACAACAATGCCTTGGCTGAAACAGCAAAAGAAAACGGGAATTTCTTTACACCAGACAAAGGATGCTTCGGCTGAAACTGACAAACAAAAAACTGCAGCTTGTCAATGTAGGAGATACTCAAGACTGAAAAGAAACTACTAAACTGAAGAAGAAGCAAAACTAGAAATTCTGCTCACTGAAAACTGAGAAGGCACAGCCACAAGACTGATAAAGAAAAGAAGCTTTAGTGCAGCTGAAAACAAGGAGTGCAGAGCATCTAAGGCAGCAATGAGATAACACTTTGAGAGACCAATCAAGACAAAGTTTGCCCCAACAACAAAGTAGAATCAATTCGGACCAAAGTCGCTAGCCAACCATTAAAGTGGACTGCACAAGAAGGCAAAAACAGCTGTAGAAAGAGAGTTAAAGACTCTGCCGAATGGGAGTTTGAGGGCAACTTTGTTGTTCTTGCTGTCTGTAATTAAAAGCGAGAATCGAATATATTACTTGCTGCCCATACTGTAATTAGCAAACATCAAGAGAGATAGAACGAAAACCAAAACACGTAGATTGCCCAAAGGATCAAAACACACAACCGAAAGAAGGATTCTTTGGGCATGAGCTAGTGAGTCAAACCGAAAGTTGAAATGAGCTGCAGCAGAAAATGACTGCCACTGTTAGCTATTGATGGATTAAAGTAATCATTTCTCCCAACAATAAATGCTACCGAGAGCTTCAAATTTTAGGTAAACAAAAAAAACAGCCAAGAAGTAGCACAGAAATCAACAGATACAAAAGATTGGATATAGCTTGATGATCATAAGCTTTGTGATTTCAGCAGGAAATAGACTTAGATCAGGAAATCTCAAAGGTAATCCAACTCATTGCCAAGACCACAAAAACCACACCAAGAACTCAAGAACAAAGAACTGAAAAGACTTCAGATTTCATTCCAACCAAAACCAAGGATTACATAGGAGTCCCCATACGCATGGACATTAGAACCATAGGAATGATTACAAGACTCTCAATCCATCCTCTCCCTCTCAATCCTCAAGAACACCAAGAGCCTCACAAGCTTCTTGGGAGGAACACAACACACACAAAGATATGAATAAGCTCTCAAGTGTCCTAAGGGGTATGCAGCCCCTCACCTCTATTTATAGCCCTTGGCTAACGGGTCTCCAACCCGTTACGCGGCTAAACCCTAACGGAGCCGTCTTCCGCTTGTGTGCCTTGCGAAATTCCCGTTTCGCCCCCCCGCACCTTCCGGGAAGCTTCCGCGCTCCTTGCCTTGCACGCCTCGCAACACGTCGAGTCCACGTCGTCTTTGACACCTCATGACCGTTCGACCTCGGCGCCACTGCGCTAGTCCGATCCACCGTGTCTCGCCACGACTCGCCTCGCCGCCCCGCAGACACAGACGGAAAACACGTCACATAGCACCGCCGATACATGAACGCAAAATAGCATTAGCAAGATCAAACTGTCGCAACAATAGAATATACATCCTAACCTGACGACTAAGTTTGACCAAAGTCCGACCGAGCCGTTGCACCATGCAACGTCCGGGTCCGAACAAACCGACTCAAACTCGACTTTTGAAAGCAGATGTCAATTACTCATCACTCACAATGGGATGACCTCCACATGGTCTCTCAATCTCCCTTGATGAGTATATTGACAAACAAAAAAAGCACCAAGTTGAGTTTGAAGAGTCTAACATGGTCCATAAAAGCAAGAGTGAAGCTAATGACCATGTCGATGAAGGAGCAAAAGAAAGAACAAGTTTTCCTCAAAGCTCCCAAGTGGCTTTTCTACCACTAATTTCTCCCCTTTTGGCAATAAACCCATCAAGAATGAAAGAAGGAGAAAAGTCATGAAAATGGATGAAAGGCGATTTGATCATTTTTTTAAGTATGTAGAGCCATGAGAATTATCCAAAATGACCAACATATATTACATCAAGCCATATCATACAAATATGCTACAAAGATCATGACTAAGTATGTAAAGAGAAGCTAAGCAACATAAGGCATATTCGAATTTTAGTTGAAGTGCTTAGCAAGTCAAGTCAATCATGATTTTAGTCTAGCTAATGATATCCACAAATGATGCAAGCCATGTCAATGAGCTAAATGGAATCAAGAAGCTAGTGTTGAGCCAACTAGAGTGCTATTTGTTCAAGAATGATACAATTGTTGAAGTACTTTGAATTTTTTTTAATTGAGCACTTTTGACATTTTTCTTTTGAGATCTCATGATTGTTTTCAATCATATTTTTGTCATGTGCTAGACCTCAAGCCTTATGCGATCATTCCAAGCGAGAAGCTTAAGGAAATGATCTTGGTCATCCAAATCTCCCCTGAGTTCATGCCTTGTGCAATGGCAAGCCGTCTCATGAGAAGGAATTGGTGAGATCGGTTTTTCACGAAGAGATCTTTTTTGATAGATTGTACTAACTTATGTGTCATCAAGAAGCTATATAGCTCAATCTATTGCTCAACTAAGATTCAAGACTCAACTCACCTATTTGACATGGCAAGAACCATAAAAGATAACACAAAGTCGACTAGTCTCAAATATGAACATGACAGGAATTAGGTCAAATTTAGCATTTTAATTAACCTATCAGGGCAAAGACTTGACTACACATATAAAGTCATGATCAAATTAGCAATGGAGCATAAGTCGTGGCAAAATGTATTATAATGAAAACATGTCATGAAAGGATAATAATCATGGCTCCATTAAGTTATGTTACAAATACAAAGAAGAACATCCCGCTCCCCCTTAACAATTGATGCAACTTTCAGTTCAAGTTGAGTTATGTCATCATTAAAATCTAGAAGTTCCCAAATGAACTCCCCCTGAACCAAAGCAATAAAAATCAAGAGCTGGCAAATGAAAGATAAACAGGCAGTCCTTAAAGCATAGATAAGATATAGAGGATACTATGGCTCGATCGACTCTCATCTACCCCATATGTCTCGGGACAACAATTTGTCGAGAAAACGCACACTAGAGAGCAAACACGCACTGCTCACCCGAGGGTGGCCCAACCTCGCTAGAACCTAAAAGAAGTGAGTGAGCTCAACCTAGTGAGATAAGAAACAGCTATCCTGAAAGCACAAGATAAGAGCAAGAAGTCTAAGCAACTCAGCAAGAGACACACTCTAACCTATGCTAGAAGGACTAAACCCAATGCACCCGAAAATGCGATGCAACAGTAAGGATACAGAAGCATAATTTATATGATAAAGCAATAAAGCCCAAAGCTCCCCCTCACAACAGTCCATAAGGACAAACCACCCCAAGCTCTCCCCGCAGAGCTGAAAATCTCGTGCTATCCAAAGGCTTGGTGAAGATATCAGCCAACTGGTGGTCACTCTCCACAAACTGGAGCACGATGTCACCCTTCTCTACATGGTCTCGAAGAAAGTGATATCTGATATCGATGTGCTTGGTCCGAGAGTGCCGACTGGGTTCTTAGCAATGCTAATCGCAGACGTGTTATCGCAAAAGAGCGGAACACGCTCGATAGCTAACCCAAAGTCCCGCAGTCGAGACCATCCAGCACTTGGCTACAAAGAATCGGTCTGCGACAACGTACTCGGCCTCTGCGGTGGATCATGCAACACCGGATGCTTCCTCAAGACCAAGAAACGAGAAGTGCCAATGAACTGGCGGTGCGAAGTGCTCTTCCTATCTATCCTACACCGCAAAGTGCGCATCCGAATAGGCTCTAAGGGATAGAGGGATGAGGAAGAGTACCGATACCATAGTCAATGGTAGCTCGAAGGTACCGAAGATGCGCTTTCCTTTGGCGGTGAGATACGTGAGGAGAAGCTCAAACCGCACAAAGACACACGAGAAGTGTATGTCCGGTCTCGAGGCGTGAGGTACAAGAGAGAGCCAATCATACTCGAACTCTTTTGATCAACTGCTCGCCGTCCTCATCGGGTCAAGTGTGGTAGTAGAAGCCATCGGAGTCGACACCGCTTTCCATCACTCATGTCGAAGCGTCTCGGGAGATCACGGTGTACTTGCCTTGATGCAAGAAGGTACCCTCCCGAGTCTCGCTTGATTTGGAAGCCAAGGAAGAAAGTCAACTCACCCATCATGCTCATCTCAAACTCGGTGCTCATGACATCCGAGAAGCGTGAAACTAGAGCATGAGAAGAGCGCCAAAGATAATGTCATCGACATAAATTTGGCGGCAGGAAGGTCATTGCAAGCCGCGAATGAACAAGGTCTTGTCAACTTTACCCATTTCAAAATCATGCCTCAAAAGATAGGACTTAAGCCTCTCATACCAAGCTCGGGGCTGCTTAAGTCCATACCGCTTTGGAAAGCTTGTAGACATGACTAGGGTATTTAGGGTTCTCGAAACGGAGGTCGTCGACATAGACTTCTTCCTCAATGAAGCCATTGAGAAAGGCACTCTTGACGTCCATCGGTAGAGCTTGAAACCCTTAGAAGTCGCAAAGGCAAGCGTAATTCTAATGGCCTCAAGACGAGCTACAGGGCAAAGGTCTCCTCGAAATCCGGACCCTCAACACAGGAGTACCCCGAGCAACCGCCTAGCCTTGTTTTGAATGACTACCCCATCCTCACTTTGCTTGTTCTTGAACACCCATTTGGTTCCAATGATATTGTGATCTCGAGGGGCTCAACAAGCGCCCGCACCTTGTTTCTTCGAAACTCTCTAGCTCCTCATGCATGGCATTGACCCAAGACTCGTCGATAAAGCATGACAAACGCCTTTAGGCTCAAAGGAAGCTACGAAGGCGAGTGGAGATGAGAAAAGTGACACACGGACTTGGAGCGTGTGACTCGCTCAAATAGGTCTCCAATCATCCGCTCGAAGGATGAGATTTTGGATATGTCTTGGAGGTCTGGATGAGATGAAGAAGTAGCCTCTACCTCGTTACGACGGGTAGGAACAGAGCCACTAGCCCGGAAGAAGCGAAGGTAAGGGCGATCGCCTCGAGGTGCGGTGGAAGAAGGCACCTCAAGGGGTGGAGAAGGGACCGGATCGGGTAGACAACCCTCATCTCCATCATCCTCATCATCCACAAAGATGGTCTCGGATCGCTCTAGTGAACTCGAGATATCGGGCCTAGTCCCTGACCGCCTCATCGAAAGTTACCTCACGTGTTTCTACCATTTTACTAGACTCGCAGCCTGCACCCTATAGGCCTGCCAAGAAGTCGAGTAGCCCGGAAAAAGTCCATCACAAGATCGTGACTCGAACTTATCTAGGTTCCCGGACTTTAGAATAAAACACTTGCAACCAAACACACGAAAATGAGAAACACCGGCTTTCCGTATCTCAACTCATAAGAAGTGCGGTGCAAGTGTGCCCAAGAAAACTCGATTAGAAACATGGCACGCGGTGGCTATAGCCTCACCCAAAACTTCCGTGGTGTAGAGTACTCATCAAGCATCGCCCCGCCATCTCGACCAAGGTACGGTTCTTTCTCTCCACAACGCCATTCTGGCGAGGGACGATGGAGAAGAGAACGGTGCTCTACACTGCCTCACCACGAAACTCTCAAAGTAGGAATTCTTGAACTCCGTGCCATTGTCATCGCGGATCGCTCGTAAGGCACCGAAGCTCAACAGAAAGCCACCGAAAAGACCTCGAAATGTGAAACGTCTCATCCTTCGAGGCCAAGAAAACACCCAAGAGTACCTCGAATAGTCATCGACCACAACAAGAACGTACCACTTCCCTCCCGCCGATCGACTCGAAATGGTCCAACCGTATCCATATGGAGCATTGTCGGTGCATCGGTCATAGTAATGTGGACCGGAGGATGAGAAGCGGCAATCATCTTGCTGCGTCTTAAGCATGGAGCGCAAACAAGATCTTTGACCATCTTGAGTTTCGGCGGACCACGAATGAGATCGTGGCCGCTAACTCGGGTCAAATGGTCAAATCCAATATGACCAAGTCTCCTATGCCGAAGGAAAGATCGCGGGACTCGAAGCAAGCAAACAACGGAGAGGATCACCGAAGACTCGGAAAAATCAGCACGAAGATCCTCCCAAAACGAGAAATCCCGCAAACCGGACTCACCAAGAATCAAGAATTTTGCGCTTGTTTTTCTTAAAACTCACCTCGAAATCGTCATCAGAAGTGGAGAGAGGCGAAAGCAAATTGTACCGCAGCTTACTAACCAAGGCAACATCTTTTAAAACAAATGAATCATTAATGCAAGATTGTACCTTTGGCGATGACTCGCCTGTAAGAGGCGCTCCGAAAGTGATCGTCTCATCACGGAGCACGGGCAAGGAAGAAAACCAACGGAATCTCCGGTCATGTGTCGTGAACACCCGAGTCTACAAGCCAAACCTTTCCTTCCCCGCGTACGAACCCGAGTCAACAAGAGAGCAAAGTCTCGAGATGGGATAAATCAACATAGATTTTGGCACCCAATACCGAGTCACACGTCGAGCGTAAGAAGTAGTCACGCACGACCGACCTCTAACTACCCCACGCCTCCGTCGCAAAGAAGCAGAGGGTCTATGTGCGCACTGGTCGTTGTCGGGTCCGATCGCTACGGAGAGCGAGTGAGCACCGGCAAAGACGCGGCGATCACGCCGCGGGTAGGCATCTCGATGGGAAAACGAGATCTACCCTCGTGACGGCGGAAGTCACGACCGAGAGGAGCACGAGGACGAAAAACGAAGACTCGGAAAAACCAAGTCCTCGGTCGCCCAAAGCTACCAACAAGAGCAAACCTAGACGTCGTGTTGGTCTTAGGTGCACTCAAGGTCCGGGTCGACCACGAATACGCCTAAGAGACTCAAGACGGTCTCTTCGCGATCTTGGCGTGCTTGAAGCAATGGTCAAACAAATGCCCATCCTTCGACGGAAGGTGCAATGATACCGCCTCCGAGGGGTCAAGTAGCATGAGATGGCTTCGCCGAGAGGTCAAGTCTGCAGTGAAATCACCTGTCGTCGAAATCCCTTGGACAAAGCCCACGATCTAAATTGAACTTTCTTGTTCTTGGCTTGACCTCGATCACACTGCTGCTATTGGTCCGAGCACGGCGGTGGATATTTCCTCACATCCTCACGAAATCATATCCTAGACCCTGCTTGAACTTGCAAATCTTTGATTGGTCTAGAATAAGATTGAGATCCTTCTTGCCTCCTACAAATTTCTCGAGAGTGTTCATAAGGTACTGACACTCCCGAAAGAGAGAGGTGCAAGAAGAGCAAGGAGGAGGAGAAACAGCAGAAGGTAAGGGAGCAGGAGAACAGCCAACAGCAGAGGGAAGACGGCTTGTGCACGCACGCACCGACGAGAAGGGATGCCCCATCGCTAGCGTGTTGGTTCGCATCGCTAGGCGTCTCTACCTTACCCGGGCTTCTCCCGCCTCCACAACCACATTACAAGCACAAGGTGGCTTCTCTAGTAGGTCCTTAGTTAGCTTCACACATTTCTCATCCAATGCAATCAAGTTAGATTTTAGTTTGTTACAACTAATGCATGGTGAGCTAACAGGGTCCTTAGAAGCAAACTGAGCCAACTTCTTATTGTAGTCAATCATTTCTTGAAACTGTTTTGAGACAGATTCAAGTTCAGCAGTTAACTTAGGACAGTTTGTGCAAGAAACAATAGGCTCAAGTAGAAAAGCTTGTAATTCAGCAATTTTATGATCTGCCCGTTTTAGGTTCATCTTCAAATTGTTACAACTTTCACAAGTCTCGGCAGATCGAGAAGCAATGTATAAAGACCTCTAAAAGCATTATCCTTATCCTCACATGAGGTGCAAGAAATAGTCTCAATAGTAGAAGATGAAACAGAACTACCCTACTCATCTCAAGCTCGGCAAGTAGACTAACATTCTCCACCTTAATCTCATCAAGCTCGAGGACATACTAGCATGAGAGGTCCTTAGTTTCTCCATGTCTCCCAAAAAGCAAGCGGTGCATGTATCACAATCGTCACGGAGGGAGCGAGATATAAGTAAAGAAAGCTCCCGTGATGACGATCTACTTCCTTCTCCAACTCGCTACATCTAGCTCTAGATCTAGCATGAAACCTCCTAGCTTAAGAAAAGCCGCATTCGAGTTGGTCATAGGAGGACATACCTCGGAGTCGGAATAGAGATCGCCGTCACGATCTCGCCTCGAGGCCATGAAGCACATGCCGAGAAGTCGCCGCTCTTGGGTTCTTGATCACCCGTCCGTCGTCGTCGCTCCATCCCTCCACCTCGCTGAGGTCGAGGTCGTCGAAGGCGGCGAGGACGCGGTGGAAGAGCTTCTTGGCCTTCCCAAAGTCGCGGAACGGCTTCTTGCCTTGCGTCGGAGTTGGGGTCTTCTTGTTGCGGTTCTTGTCGGAGTAGTCGTTCTTGCCGGAACCGCCGTAGTCGACTTTGCCTTTCCCCAACTTGGGACAGTTTGCTCGAATGTGGTTGGGGCCACCACACTCAAAGCAAATCACAGGACCTCCTCTTTTACTATCCCTCCTCCTCTTGTAGGCATGAGAAAATCTATGCGCTAGGAGGCTAGTCGTTCGTCGCGAAGTCGCCTAACCGATCATCGCTATGTCACGAGAGCAGCAAGGAGAATCCACATATCGGCTCAGCAGAAGAAGATCCAGAAGCGGGATCAGTGACTAATGCCATCGATTGTGACTTCGACCGACGAGAGACTATGTCAATCTCGTGAGTCTTGAGGCGCGAGTAAAGCGCATCAAGAGTCAGGGTCGAGAGGTCCGTGGTATCCTTGATGGTAGTCACTTTCATCTCCCAAACCCGAAGATCGAGTGCAGAAAGAATTTGTCGAGCGTTATCCGAGTCGGAGTATGTGAGACCGACGGCTCGGAGGTTGCTCAAAATCTTGTGGAAGCGAGAAAAGCACTCGTCAAGGGACTCACCAGCAAGCATCTCGAATTTGTCAGATTCGCTGAATCGGTCTTGTCGCACCGTCTTTATTTGGGTGGTGCCCTCATGGTAAGCATTGAGGGTCACCCAAATATCGAAGGCCGACGTCAGGTGAGAGATGCGATCAAATTCGCTTCTGCTCAATCCTTGAATGATGATGTTCCTCGCCTTTGCGCTTGCCTCAACATCGACCATATTCCGGCATTAATGTTCTCATCGGCGGAACAACAAACCGACCTTGACCTTTCGCCAGATGGCGTAGCCTCGAGCTCGGATGTAGGTCTCCATCCGGCTCTTCCAGAATGGAAAATCCATCCCATCAAAGATCGGGGGCTTGGTCGAGTACTTGTCCGTCGCCATGGCTCTTGAGACCGGTTAAAGATCTATCAAGAAGAGCTAACCGCTCGATACCAATTGTAGGACCGAAATGGCGACGGAGGGGTGAATGTCGTTCTCTTGAAAATCGCCCAAAGAACTAACAAGACTTTCCTCTCCTATAGCTATAAAAGCTATGAAGGTGAAAATAGATTTTAGGCCAAGAGCGGTGATCGCAACCTTCGAGAAAGTCCGCCAAATTGCCCAAAACGAAAGCAGTCGTTGAAAATCGAAATTAATTTGAAGCGTCAAGGACTGTCAGACACGAACAAGATAATGAGACTACTCGAAAATGCAAACCAAAACTCTTGATCAGACAACAATGCCTTGGTCGAAACAAAGAAAGAAAACGGAATTTCTTTACACCGCATAAAGGATGCTTGGTAAACCGACAAACAAAAACTGCAGCTTGTCAATGTAGGAGATACTCAAGACTGAAAAGAAACTACTAAACTGAAGAAGAAGCAAAACTAGAAATTTCGCCATCGAAATCGAGAAGGCATGACCACAAGGCGATAAAGAAAAGAAGCTTTAGTGCAGCTGAAAACAAGGAGTGCAGAGCATCTAAGACGGCAGCCGAGATAACACTTTGAGAGACCAACTGAAGACAAAGTTTGCCCCAACAACAAAGTAGAATCAATTCAGACCAAAGCTGCTAGCCAACCATTAAAGTGGATGCACAAGAAGGCAAAACAATTGAGAAAGAGAGTTAAAGACTCACGAATGGGAGTTTGAGGGCAACTTTGTTCTTCTTGCTGTCTGTAATTAAAAGCGAGAATGAATATATTACTTGCTGCCCATACAGAATTAGCAAACATCAAAGAGAGATAGAACGAAAACCAAAACACAGAGATTGCCCAAAGGATCAAAACACACAACCGAAAGAAGGATTGCTGGGCATGAGCTAGTGAGCTGCTGAAACCTGAAAGTTGAAATGAGCTGCAGCAGAAAATGACTGCCACTGTTAGCTATTGATGGATTAAAGTAATCATTTCTCCCAACAATAAATGCTACCGAGAGCTTCAAATTTTAGGTAAACAAAAAAAACAGCCAAGAAGTAGCACAGAAATCAACAGATACAAAAGATTGGATATAGCTTGATGATCATAAGCTTTGTGATTTCAAGAGAAATAGACTTAGATCGTGAAATCTCAAAGGTAATCCAACTCATTGCCAAGACCACAAAAACCACACCAAGAACTCAAGAACAAAGAACTGAAAAGACTTCAGATTTCATTCCAACCAAAACCAAGGATTACATAGGAGTCCCCATACGCATGGACATTAGAACCATAGGAATGATTACAAGACTCTCAATCCATCCTCTCCCTCTCAATCCTCAAGAACACCAAGAGCCTCACAAGCTTCTTGGGAGGAACACAACACACAAAGATATGAATAAGCTCTCAAGTGTCCTAAGGGGTATGCAGCCCCTCACCTCTATTTATAGCCCTTGGCTAACGGGTCTCCAACCCGTTACGCCGGCTAAACCCTAACGGAGCCGTCTTCCGCTTGTGCAGCCTTGCGAAATTCCGTTTAGCCCTCCCGCACCTTCCGGAAGCTTCCGCTCCTTGCCTTGCACGCCCGCAACACGCCGAGTCCACGCCGTCTTTGACACCTCATGACCGTTCGACCTCACCGCCACTGCGCTTAGTCCGGTCCACCGTGTCTCGCCACGACTCGCCTCGCCGCCCTGCGGACACGCATGTGAAAACACGTCACATAGCACCGCCGATACATGAACGTTAAATAGCATTAGCAAGATCAAACACGCCGCAACAATAGAATATACATCCTAACCTGCACGACTAAGTTTGACCAAAGTCCGACCGAGCCCGTTGCACCATGCAACGTCGGGTCCGAACAAACCGACTCAAACTCGACTTTTGAAAACAGATGTCAATTACTCATCACTCACAATGGGATGACCTCCACATGGTCTCTCAACAATCTATGCGTGTACGCAATGGCGGTCCTTGGCCGGTCGTGGGCGGGGTCGAGGGCCGAACGCCGATCGTGAGTGTACCAAAGACCGGACGTGTGGATACCGGTGGAGGCGCTCGTTGCGGCGTTGATCGGCATCAACAACCCTGATTGGATCCGCTCGTGGTGTGGTTGATCGCGTGAGGAGACGATCGGTTGGGACGATCGACTACTTCCACTACTACCGACGCGTGGTTGGATCGGCTCCAACTCTTCTTCATTGCGCTGGCGCCTAGTGGTAACGATCCATGATCCTCCTTAAGCATGATGTTCTTGTGTGCGCGGTAGAAAAAGAGTTGGAGAAGCCGATCCAACCACGCGCGTCGAAGTAGTAGTGGAAGTAGTCGATCGTCCCGAACCGATCGTCTCCTCCACGCGATCAACCACACCACGAGCAGATCCAATCTGTAGGTTGTTGATGCCGATCAACGCCGCAACGAGCAGCGCCAATAGGAGTCTATCCGGATCTCTATCCGAATTGAGCCCATATCCGAATCACATTCGAATTAGTGTTCCAACCCGTTAAGTGTGCGACCAGAGGTTCACGTATACTTGGTCGCGACCGAAACACCTTCCGGTCACCATGTTAATAGCGGCCTCTAGCAAGACATATTAACCCCAAAGTATACGTGAAGATCATATCTATTGAACTCGTAATGTTCTCATGTACTAATCCCTTTGCCTCACGATATAGATTAAGCTCAAGGCGAGACCTGTGTCATCCTCTTAATAGCTCAATCACTCTCTCGATTCCGTGATGGATTATAAACTCGTGATTGACTCCTCAATCACCTTGGCATGGCCATGCACTTTCATAATCCATTACATCGGGGCCCGAGATATCTCTCCCATAAGGAGGGCAAATTCTATCTTGATCATTCACATCCCACTACATGTTTCATGGTAAACCCAAAGACTACTTTTATGACTACCCGCCACGGAGTAGTGTTTAGTAGTCCCAAAGTAAGCTACTACGCATCTTGGGAACCATGATGATCTCAAGTCTAAGGATTCCACATAAACACTACTTGAGACCAACCGATGACACTTGGAATCTCTGCAGTGTCTCATGGCGGGTCTATCCAACATATGTTCACTAACACATGTCCATATTATTGATTTGGTATCTCCATACCATGATCCATGAGACATGATCATCAATCAATACATATGCTGATCTTTGAGTCATATTTGTTCCTCATATGAAATATAATCAGGGATCATTTAGAAATAGCAACATTTTGGCATTAAGAGTCTCATGAATAAGTCACATACTCATTGATCAATAATGATAATGTCTATTTCAAGGAACAAATCAATGTATCATAAACATAGTATGTGATATATTCAACATCTCCATGTTGCCTCTAGGGCATATCACCAACACTCCACATGGTCTCTCACTGCCGATGCTAGGTAGGGGTCCATGTACGACGGTGAGGGCGGTGTGTAGGCACGTGCCCACCCTAACCCTTCGGTCTAACCCAGCGGTAGCGATGTCTGTGCCGGGGGGTAGGCACATGGCCACACTGAACCTTTGGCTTAGTTAGGCATTGGTGATGCCTATGCACGTAGCCCTCCAAAGCCTTCTACCTGAGTTGCAGGATGTGACGGCCTCGCTGTGCGCGTTGATGTGGCCACCTCTGGGAGCGTCTTGCACGACGTGAGGGCAAGTACACGCTTCGCCCTATGGTAGACCTGATGGGCAAGGACCAGCAGCTCATCGCGCGTCACCACCAAATCGCGAGCAACCCTGTCCACGACCGACCTAGCATCCCCCACAATGTCGGTGATGATGTCCATCTACAAGAAGTACATGAAAGCGTCAAAAGAATAAATTGTGCTAACCGTATCCTGAAACTGTCAAACACGATGGTACGTTACCACGAGCGTCGTGTTCTGCGTTAAGTGTACGAGGTACGCGTCGGACGGTGCTGGTACGTGAGCGAGGGGAGGGTCAATGACACGCTACGGACGTACCAGCATAGGTACTCGATGTACGAGCTGGGGTCATACGAGGTGTCCTCTGCACAAAGTCCTGGAGTGCCTCTCTCCACTCATCCATCCACCGCGCCATCTTCGCGGCCCAGACTGTCCCCTACCGCCCCTCCTATTGCGCCTATAAAACATACAATTGTAATTAGAAGACATCGTAACAAAACTGAGAAAAATTAAACGGACATGTGTTCCATGTAACACACGCATGGACCGAGCCAGGCACCCGATGCCCGATGGAGACTAGAACAGCTTGGCGAAGACTGAACTGGCGCATCACCATGTGCACCGCGTAGTTCTCGACAAACACGCTGAAGATGATATTCTTCTGTGTGAGCAGTACGTGTGGTCACGCAAACACAGTGACGAGAGGCCGTCCGGGGCGCGGTCGATCATTTGCTGAGTAGAGTACGGCTCCCAACGCACGTCCTCTGAGGTGAGGCAGTCTAGGTGCTCGATGAAGTGGTCGTACGCACGGGTGACCTGGAGGTATGCAAACTGTGCTTGCGAGCCAGAACAGTGGTTACAGAGGATGACATGTAATGTACGTATATTAAAGACTCAGAAGAGCATGTACCCATCTACAGCACCAAAGGAACCCTACGGTAGGCCGGTCCACGGCGCCCCATGGTACATATCCGCGCGGCACGGACCGCTGTCGGGCAGCATCGGCCGTCCGAGGGGGAAGCGCTCGAACAACCACAGCTGGAGCAGGAGGGGGCAGCTTGTGAGGACATGGGTCGTCCTCATGTAAGCGACTGACAGAATTTTGTTTTAGTCATTTCTAAATTTTTACAACTCAAATGCTATTTTAATCATCGCGTACTATTTTAAATCGGTGTGTCCATTTGTAATTGTCATGAACAATTTTAAATCTTCTAATGCCTATTAAGTATACTAATTACGGGCTTTGTATAATTTATAAACGACTGAAAATTTTTTATTTTAGTCATTTTTTAATTTTTACAACTCAACTGCTATTTAAATCGTTGCGTAAAGTTTTAATCGCTACGCATAATCTTAAATGGTCACATGCTATTTTAAATCATCGCGTTCTATTTTAATCGCCATGAATTGTTTTAAATATTTCAATGAATTCAATTGCTAACCTACCATATTTCAAAAATAATTATGCAAAAAATACAGACAACTCACCATCGTCGATACGCAGATTTCTCCTCCTCCTCTCCTCCTCTCCCTCTCTTCCTCCTCTCCTTTTTCTTTTTCTTTTCTCTCCTTCCCTCTCTTTCTCTTCTCCCTTTCTCCCCCTTCTTTCTTCTTTCATGTGCTCGACTGAATGGGGAGGAGCCCGCCGTGCGAGGGGTAAATACCCCTTATCCTCCAACCGTTAGATGACACGTGGCCAAATCGCTCAACGGTCGAGCGGCTAGGGGCAAAGTCGCCCAACCCATTGGTGACATGAACTACCCGCATAAGCATTGGGCGACTTGAACTCGTGTAGCCCAACGGTTAGACGACGAGCCGAAATCGTCTACCGGTTGGACGATATGAGGCCAAAAGTGAAAAAAAAAATCGCAGGTATTTTTTTTATAATTATGAATTAAAAACGGTTATTTTTAAAAAAACCGTACTGATCTCCTTAATTTTCCGCTATTGATGTCCTGGGATCGCTAAACAGTGTTCGCTTTTATTTACATAACAAGATGGGACCAGAGTTAGGCCGTGCTCCTGAAAACACAACCGCATTAAAATCAAGAAATCAGTACTTTATCATTTCCCTCTAGTATATGCGACCATGTGAATCACGAATAATCCAATGGTCCGCCATTCCCGTGTTCCTTCGACTACACGTACGATCTGAGCCGTGCCGGGGGAGGCCTTCCCCTGCACCGTGCGTCAGAGACGCGGACCCATGGCGCCCCCACACAACAGTGCAACGGACAGGGTACACCTAGCCAAGCAACAGCAGCGCCGGTTGTGCGAGTGAATGGCCTCTCTCTCTCCGGCTCAGCCTCTGCAGTTTGCCACCATTGCCCTGCTCTGCTCAGCTGCTCTGCTCAGTGCTCCCCACAAAATTAGCAAAGAGCCTCTTTTCCCCATGTCTTCTTCCCATTTCCCCCCAACCCATCACATTCATCGCCTCCTGCCCCCCCTCCTACCCTGGGCCGTTCCCTCACTCCTCTCTCATGTCGCCGCCAATCACTAGCATCACCTTCCAAGCCCACACAAGGACCCGAACCAGATCTTGAAGTAGGTTGTTCAACTCGGTCTTTAGGTGAGCCGGCTCACCTCCCACCGCCAGAGAGGAGGCACCTCTTCCTTCTTCAAGAGGCCCTTGGTTTCTTGGCTGTCTCGGGGGGTTTTGTTCGCCAAGGAGGGTTTTGGTGTGGTGTCTGGGTTTCTCTCTCTCCTGTTTGTGCTAGGTTGGTTGGCGGGTGGTGTGGCGGTGGTGCAGCTTCAGTCATGGAGGCAATCGCATTGTCTCCATCCCCCGTCTCCTCCCACCACCTGGATGCTGCCTCGACCAGTGAGGACATGTCCTTGCAAGAAGGCCTCCTCTTCTCGGACAGCCTCAAGGTATGTGTATATGCTGCCTGCACCCTCTTGCCCATCTCACCCCCACAAGACGCAATCTTTGCTTCCCCCCCTCTCTTTGTTCTCATGGATATACGCGATGTCCCTGTAGAAATCGGGCTGCATTTCTTGATTTCTGGCCGCTCTTCCAGAAAAACCTGATGGTGGGTCTAATTTTGGGGGCGCGCTCAATTGTGTGCCGTTCTGTCACTGTCAAACACAAGATTTTGTGCCTGGTTTGGTAGCAAACAGTCTAGTCTCTGTAGTTCCCTTTTCCAAACTTTTGTGGCTATAATTTTGAAGAGTTTTTACTAAGGCCTTCTACTTTTCTAGTACAATGTAGTTACATCTAATCCTGTATTACAACATCTCAAAAAAATATTCTGTATTACTGATATGATTGGCTATGCAACTCTGTAGTGGATGAGTTTTTTTTTTTTTTTTGCCTTTCCCCTAATTGAGCAAAAGCACTGTCCCATTTGGATTTAAAAAATGCGCGGTTCTCGTAGCAGAATGGATACCCAACCCGGTGGCCCTTACTAAGAAAGCGGAATCCAAGCAGGTTGTGAACTTGTGATACACACCTTTACTCGAATATACGAGGGCTGTTTGTTCATCTAAAGTTTGAACAATAGCTTAGTTGCGTGTTATCGAACTAATCGGTCTGGTAATGTTAACCGTTAACGTGCTGTTGTCATCTTTTGTCAATTTGTTGGTGCTCCAGTTAAACAAATTAGGATCCTTGTTCACAACAAAACCCCACATGGCTGCATCTTAGTTAATTAGTAATGCTTCTCCCGTATATGCTGAGCTGGCATTTCTTATAGTATCTCCTGTGCCGAGCTTAAATTATGTTTGTTTGTAGGACCTGAGGAATCTGCGGTCACAGCTATACTCAGCGGCAGAATATTTTGAAGTATTCTATAGAAGCAATTCGCACAAATCTACGTAAGATCTTTTGGTTTGTTTGGATCTTTGTTTCCTTGTTTATTTTGCTGCTTAAAAAAAGAAGTAAAACATATTTATTGCATCTCATTTACACTGATCTGCTGTAGAGTGATGACAAGTTTGAAAGATTACACAGTTGAGGCCCTTGTTAGCACCGTGGACCATCTGGGTTTTGTGTCATACAAGGTGGATAATCTTGTCAACGAAAAAGCCGATGAGGTTAATGAAACAGAATTTCGAGTGTCTTCAGTTGAACAGGTATAATAATTGAATCCTGAATGAGGTGAAAGTTCTTTTTGTTTGCTATATAGTATATACATTCTCTTAAGTTCCCTACTATGGAATGAACATTGAATACTTAATTTGTATCCCCACGAGTGTATGGCATTTCTTACAGCATACTTGGTTGATATTATAATATCTCATAACCTTCACAAAATTGTTTCACATGATTGTAGAAGGTAAGGATTTCCCAACAGACGATTGACCAGGAAGGAAGGTCTCAACAATCTCTTCTTATCAGAGCACCGAAGTACCACAGGCGTTACGTATTACCAGGCAAATTCCTGGCCTATTTTATTGCTAGTGGTTTATATAAGAGCTTATTTGTGCTGTATAGATCATTGTTGTTGTGTTGTATAGGTGCCGATATAGTGGAATCTGCCATCCATCCAGTTTCAGAGCCCCCAAGGTATAACAGGCAGTATACAAGTCGCAAAATGCACAAGTCTCAATCTAGTAAGTTTACCGCCTTTCTGATTTCTAAATTTCAGAAAAAGTTTACTGTGTCATTAATTTTGAAAACGCTTCATCTTCCAGCAATTTCTCCTCCAGTTTGTAGGCAGACTACAATGAGGTAAACAGATAGCTCTCAAGACCCAGGTTTGCATGTGCTTCTGAGTCAAAGTGTTCATAAGACACCTTGCTGACTGTTCGTAAAAAAAGACATACTGCATACAGGCTTATTTAAGTGTGTTCCGTTGCAGGAGTGTACGTTCACCGTCTCCTACAACTCATGAAATACATCATCGATCGCGATCCCTGTCGCCTTCTCGAAAAGCAAGAGCTAAATCCCCCTCTCCCCAAATCGTGAACTCACATACAGAAGGTGCATTGTCCTTACCGGACTGTTTACATTGATTGCTGAATGAGCAGATGTTGCATTCTTCGACTGTGAAGCTTGCAAAGAAGAATTTAAGTGGGCAATATTTGCAATTTTGCTTTACAGAAAAAAGAGCAGGCTCGCCGATACCAACTTCCAATCCCCTTGCACGATCTGCTACAGTCGCAAGAAGACCACCTGTGAATCCAAAGCATTTTGTATGTTCACAGCACCACAATTAGAAGTTACATCACTTGATAGTTTCTTGAAAAAAACCTACATCTCTTTAAAAAAACCTACATCATTGGTTTTCCTTGTGTTCAGTCATATTCAGTAGCCAATCTTTTCTAGTTTCTGATGTGATAATTCCTTGCAGAGACAAACTTCAATGCAGGTGCACTCCGACTGGGACAACCACAAAGAGCAGGAGAAAAGCTCGAGTAAAGGCAGGGGTTTCCTCAAGTCGTTGCTCACAAGGCGTCGGTGGAGGAATGATGAATCGTTGTACAGTTACTTGGACGAGTATTGATTACTGAAATGTTTAAACTAAAGTTACATGTTAACCAAATCTCATTCGTTCGCTTATGTGATATTTGAGGCCGATATTTCAGGTCTCGCTTTGTCACAAGGGAGGGATATTTGTTCACTACTTCACAATGCAATGTCTTGTTTTAAGGAACAATGTTGTTTGCTTTTTAGGAAACTCTCCCCAGGAGAAAGGCAGAAATACATTAGCATGTTCAGTCTAAACCCTTGATCTTCAATAAACTTGGGCTTTCTTTCCAGTAAAAGGCAGAAGATAGGCACTGATTGAAACACATAATTTTTCTGTTTTCGGTGAAAATTAAACTAATTCATGTGAAATTATTGTGAAAATCCTGTCTTAAAAGCGGGGCCTTGCCGATCTTGGTTCAAAATGATCCACACTTGAAAAAAACTACTGAACTTTTCAAATCATCCAACAAGAATATTGTTGTTGGCCCAACTCACATATGAATTGGCCAGTGGATGGAAATCATGGGGGGCCCTTGTCCCACCAGGCCCACAGATTCCCATGTTCTCGGTCTACTTCTATGGGCTTGATTTAGGCCTCGTTTTATTGGGCCTCAACCTTCATAGAACCGGTGCTTCACAACGACACAGCTTAGCTTCATGCATAAGAATGGACCGTGATTATTCCTCTTCATAGGTCATGCTCTAAACAATTTCAGCTTTTAACTTCTTAATTTTTTTTGGTTATTTGATTTTATTGAGTTTTCTATTTTCTATTTTTTCTTCTTATTCTTTTGTACTGTTTGTGATGATATAATTTTTTTAAATTTAATTACTTAGAAAAGTTAATAACTATTACAGTACATTTTCAACCGTTACAGTATAAAAAAATCTAGAAGCCATAGCTTATAAGCTAGTTAGAGCACAGCTAACCATGTTGTCCTAGCTGACTACGGACTAAACGACGTCGATTTGTAAAAAAAATGCAACAATTTTCTTAAGAGAATTATCGACCAATTAAAAAAGTATAACAACAAGAAGTTTTCTTGGCGAAGTCAGTGGTTGAGGCTAATCAGCTGCTTCCCTCGGTTTTACCCACTCGTGCCATTTTTTTCGTTCTTTCAATTTTTTGTGAAGCACGTAGATTGATGTGTACATTTTGGTTTTTCATGTCGTTTGGGACCATCCGGTTGATGAAATGGTCGTGACAACAAAATCCAGGGATAAACAAGCGTTCTGTCATTATTCATCATTTTTTTTTTGAAGACGTCTTTGACTCCCTCGGCAATTGGAAAACCAAAAGGATCGAAATATTCATTTCGTTGTACTGCTACTTGAGACAATTTGGCCAAGTAGGACAAACGATTTAATCTACTAACAAATCAAGTGATATATGCATCCTGTCATGAGACGACTCGAGGTTATTTATGCTCCTATCTTCGCACACGGCACATCTGCATAGTATAATATCTTGTAGTGACATTTCATAATGCAAAAGAGCTAACAAAAAGAAATGATTGACGTCTGATTGCCAAGTTTAACCGTACGCTAGTTTCTGTTACTCTATACTCTCTCTCACGAACAGTCTAAGAACTAAAAACTGTAGCTATAAACTAAATCCAAAAAAAACAGGTCTACATCTAAATGGAGTATATTTACAAATGACACCACAGTCCAAACGGAACTCTTAGCGGCCTTTGTAACCAGAACTCAAGAATCCAGACGCAATTTGACGTCCGGAACCAATGGATGAACTTCACAGACCGGATGACATCACTTGTTCATAGACTAACCTTACTGTCCCCCTCTCTTCAAGCAAGCTAGCATTACTTTAGGGACAACGGTCGACACACAGTTCAGCATTCGCAGCTGTCAGATCCATCATCCGTCGACTATGAGAGCTAATAAATCCTGGTTATTTAAGTATTTGGTGATTATCTTGTTACTTATAGCAATACTAGTAACTGTACTCAGTCGTCCCACAATATAAGTGTGGTGTGTATATTTAGGAATCACATTATTTAAGTAAAATTTAATAGAATTAGATTATAGCTGTTTCTATTAGATAGATAAAATATTATTCTTTCTACTAAAGATAAATACAATCTAATTTTTATTAAATATTGTTTAAATAATGTATCTCCTATGTATCTTATATCGCGGGATGGAGAGAGTATTGATCGGCAGTAGCTGTGGATGCCCATAGTGTTGGGATACGAATAGGCTACATTAGCGCAGATTAAAATATTTCTGCCATGTAACCCAGGAAGCCATGCGAGTAAAAGATCATAAATCGTTACCACTAGACGCGCAGTGTAGCGGAAGTATGGTTGAAACAGCCGATTCAACGAAAAGCGTGTCGGTGTTGCGGTAGTAGTCGAACGTCCTCCGTCCAACCGTCTCCTCCTCGTGACCGTCTCGATCGGCGCCAGCGACAGCAGCGGCGCCCCACCAAGTCCACACGTCCAGGGATGGAGCACCGTGCGTCGATGTGCTAGCACCAGTGCGTACAGCAGGGGATACGAGAGGTGGCGGCCAGGGTTTCAACGGGTGTGTTTTTGGGATGCCTCTCTCAGCCCCCGCATCTCTCCTTATATAGTCTACAATCGGATCCATATCCGATACAAGTAGAGATCGAATCCTACTCGGAAACTATCATCCGACCCCTTATCGATCCAGCTCATTAAGTGTGTGACCATATAGGTTCATGTGTATTTGGCCATAGGTCGAAAACTCCTTTCCGACCCATAAGTCAGTAGCGGTCCCTAGCAGAACATAATGACTCTCAAACACACATAAAGATCATATCGGACGAACTTATATAGTACTTATGTACTAATCACTTTGCCTCATGATACCAAATCGAACTCAAGGCGAGAAACGTGTCATCCTATGATAGCTCGATCCTTCACTCGAACCTGTAGTGGATTACTCAGTTGTGATTGACACATCAACCACATTTGGCATGACTATGCACTTTCTTAATCCAATCACATCGAGGGGTCCAGAGATATCTCTCCTGTTATATAGGAGGGGCAAATTTTATCTTGACCGCTTATATTGCTCCGCATGTTTCATAGCAAACCCAAACGCTACCTTTATTATCACCCAGTTACAAAGTAGTGTTTGGTAACCTCTAAGCAAACTATTACACATGTAGGAAACAATGATGACCTTAGGTCTAAGGATTCTACATACACTATGTATGAGACTAACTGATGACACTTAAGAATATAATAATTCTCGCAGTGTCTCATGATGGGTCAATCCTACATCATGTTCTCTAACTTGAGTCCATATTATTGATTTGATATCTCATATCCATGATCCGTGAAACATGATCATTAATCAATGCATGTGCTGATCTATAAATCATAATCGTGCCACATAATAATATAAGATCAGGGATAATTTAGAATAACATCAAAACATGAATAAAGAGTTTCACGAACAAGTCATATACTTGTTGATCAATATAAAAGATATTTATTTAAGGGATAAAATAACATTTTATTGAAATATTCATAAACATAAAAGTGATATAATTATCTTCATGATTATTTCTAAGACATATCATTAACACGTAGTGTAGTGTTCTTGTGGACGCGATTCTTTGCCCGAAATATGTTGTATTCGTTCCACTTTCCCATCGACCATCGGCACGACGCTGTGGGCGTGCAAGTTGCATCGGTCCGGAAAGCGATGGAAGATGCCAACGAATCCACCCAAAACGGAGCAAATATCGGATGCAACAGGGTCGTCACGTTTGGCGCCGCAAAATCAGCCAGTGAAGGAGGAGAAATAAGTCAAGGTGTTTAGGCTATTCCTGTTAGATCTAATTAAAGTCTAGCACTAAACAATTGCTCCTGCCCATACATATGTCTACAAAGTCTTAACAGCATGCACTTTTAATCTCAGCATAGCTGGTTCCTGCCATCTTTTACCTTTCCCCCCCTTTTAACATCATGTGGTTGTAAACTTTCTTGCCACCCTTGCAGGCAAGCCAGAGATCCGCGGATTGCATCGCTGTTCCTCTCGAAGGAAGAGGAGAAGACGAGAATACTTTCTCGTCGTTTTCAAGCAATCCGTGGTCGGCATATGCGGCTCGATCGACCGATACGCAAACAAGCTAGCTAGCTAGCTCCATCCTTGTCCTGGTCCATGTTTGGGCTAGCAGGTCGACGGACATGGACCTGTGTGGTATTGACCGTGCGGAAAGAAGGTAAGAAACACAGGCATACGTAGAAGAACAAGACATACGGGAGGAGGACAAGAACTGTTCGAGCACAGCTTCTCTCTCTGCCAAGCACCTGTCCCAATGATTTTTTTGCCGATCGCGTAACGCACAGATATACAGACCTGGACATTCAGAAAAACGAGTCTCATACGGTACGACCGCGCGTACGACAAGGCCTACGCTGTTCGACTCACCTGCCACGTCGCAGAACATCCGATGGGAACTCGCAAGAGCCGGCCGTCCCGTACACCTCTTCCAGAAGAGAAATTTTACTGGGAACTCGTAAGAGCCGGCCGTTCCGTAACCCTTACATAGGTTGAGCTGTATAGCGTCTCAATCAGAGACTGATACGTGCTATGTGTACGCTGTAAGTACTGTAGGAATTTTTTTTTACAGTTCCGCTGTGTGTTTCCTCTTTCTACGGTGTTTTCTAGACTATTGCTACAGTGCTCAACGGTATTTTTTACAGTGATTTCTGTCAGTCTCTGATCGCACCGTTACACAAATCGACCCATTTACACAGCAAAATTCCCCTTTCAGACAGACAAACAAACAATCGATGGTCCGTATTTGTTTACGCTATGCAGTTTGCGTAGTTTCGTGGCATGCATGCTGCAGGTCGATGCGTCCAGACGGGAGAGCAGCGGACGCCCCCGTTTCCCCCCTTGTCGCGATCAGGTAAGGCAATAGAATAGTACGCTCGCGAGCTCGTCGAGGGGTCACGCCGCGCTCTGCGACGCGGCCGCGCGGTGCCTCGCCCGCCGCCGGGCAGGACGCGGTAGCCGGAGGGAGACATGTACAATAAAAAAAAAAACCAAAAACCACAAAAAGGTCTAACTGAGCACAGCTGCTACGGCCATAACGGAGTGAGCGCACCCGGGTTATTGGTACCTGTATTTTTGTGCTGTGGTTTATATCTTTATAGAGACATAGTTTATTGATTTAATAAATAATAATTATCAAGAGAAATCAAGAGATAAAAAACCACTGAAAAGATAAAAAGAAAGTGTTGAAGTATAAGTGAATTGCCCATCTTTTCTCATCAGTTTAAGCTTTTAGGTGAACTGGTTGGTGCATGCAACTCAATATGGTATCAGAGCCAAGAGGTCCCGAGTTCAAGACCTGACTGACGTAATTAAAAAATAATAATTGCAGTTCACTTCTATTCCACGTATTGGTCTGAGGGAGCCTACACGTGAGGGGGAGTGTTGAAGTATAAGTGAATTGTCCATCTTTTTTCATCAACTTAAGTTTTTAGGTGAATTAGTTAGTGCATACAACTCAAAAGAAAGAACAAAACCTCGTATCGGTTCTTCCCGTGGGGCTGTAGCTGGCGGGGGCGGGTCCCTAGCTAGGCTGCACTGGTGCATGGCAGTCGCGTCTAGTAGCAAAAGCGTTTTGCTTAATTTACTATGTGTGTTACGATGGCAAATTAGCTATGTGCGCATTGCTTATCTGGGTGCTATGAATCAAGTAGTGCCCACCGTTTTTAGTTGTACCGTAGATTCTATCTTATAAGACTAGAGTACATGCACTTGTATTGCTACTGCGTCAGCATTTATCTAATGTTGTATGGACACATCCGCCCTGCATCTATTAGCATGCAAGCCATTTTTATATGTCGTACAATGAATTGAGACTACAAGCTATTTGCTCCTTTTTTTCTATAAAAGAATCACAAGGGATGTTTTAATGGAGCGTTTTTTACTACTATTTATGAATTTTAGCTACGACTTATTATTTTTAATAAATAATAATTGCTAAAAAAATTAAAATAAAAAATTAACTGAAAAACTAAAATTAACGGGCTACACGATCATCACGAAAATAGCAGTTGTGTAATATTTACTCCGTATCCCACAAAAGTGGAACTTTGAGAATATTGAAGCTCACAAGACCAAAGGTCCAAGACTACATCGTCTCGTGTTTTACCAAATAATATTCAACTGCTCATGCGTTACAATAAATATTATTGGATATATAGAGAATCATGCTATGAAAGAGGGCTATTTGGATCAGTTGAAAAGCAGAGTGATGAGAAATTTAAAATGAGACGGTTGGTGGGAAAGGGACGTACGACCACCAACTCGTTCTTTTATAATAGTAATGATTATTTAGAGTGGGAGACAACAAGGGGGACCCCATCGGCAGCAACGTGCCTCTGCGTCAGCGGATCCATCCACTTGTCCATGCCATTATCTTGTGGCAAAATTTGATATATGTTACTTAAAAAGTTGATATTTTAAGATATGCCACTCAATATTACTAAATTAGAAATATACCATTCCAATTTCTTATTCATTTGAAAATTGCCATTTTCTTTTCTTTTCTCTCATTTCCCATTAATACCCCATCTGAACTTCTCCTTTTGCCCCTCCTATGCTGCCTTGGTGAACGACGTCGTCTCCCCCATGCTCCTCGTCGGCCGCTGCATCCTAGCCCTGCTCCTCGTTCCTCCCCTAGCAGGCCGCCCCCTCCCCAAGCACCCCACCGCGCGCCGCCTTCCGTGAGCACCCTGTTGCCCCCTTCCACGAGCACCCCGCCGATCACGTCCCATGTCAGTCGCTACGTCCCAGCCGCTCTGGCCTGCGTTGCCGCTCTGGTCGTTCCACACTGACTGAGGGATGTGGTGACTATTGGGGGAGGAACAACGAGCAAGGCAGGGATGCGGTGGCCGCGTGGGGAGGAGGCAAGTTCGGTGGGGTGCACAGACGAGACAGTGCCGTTCACCAGGGCAGTGCAAGGGGAGCAAAAGGGGAGTTCATATTGAGAATCTATGGAAAATAGAAAAAAGGAAAAATGGCAAATTTTAAATGAACAAGAAATTAAAGTGAAATATTTCTAATTTTATGGTACTACAGTGACATACGTCGAATTGACAACTTATATCAATGGTTGCCTTATCTTCGTCCACTACCCGCCGCACCTGCGCCTGCCACATTTGATAACACCCCTCCTCCCCTCCACCATATGGCACCCCAGCTCCCCCGGCCTCCCCTCCTCTCCCCGTCTCGCCGCTTCCTCCGCCGCCGCCGCCGCCGCCGCCGCAGCGCAGCCTGAGTGGAGTCGGGGGACACGTGGGCATGGACCTTGACCCCTCCTCCTCTTCCGCAGCCGCCGCTGGTGGGGACGGCGGCGTCGGCGGGGCCGACGTGTGGCCGTTCGACTCGCTCACCACGTCGCTGCTCTTCTCCTCCGTCTCCGCCTCGCCGCCGCTGCCCGCGGCATGCTCGTCGTGGCTCACGCCGCCCTCGCCGCTCTGGCTCTTCGACGACCGCCAGCTGCTCCCGCTCGAGGTGGGGCCCGCCCCCGCTGCCGTCGCCGCGGCGCCCGAGGCTGCCGTCGCCGAGGAGGGCCACCGAACCCGCTCCGGTGAGCTTTCTTGGACTTAGTTGGACTCCTTGCTTCGTTTTTCTCTTCTTGGATCGTACGATTTGGAACCGATTAGAGGAGAAGCGGGGCTTTCAGGGAGGTTCGTGACTTTGTTCTATCTTTGGTTTGGCTTATCGATTAGAATCTTTTCTGTTCCAAAGCTGGGACAGAGGGGCAGTTGGAACCCTGCTGTTATTCTTGTCGTTAGGACGCTAACCTTATCTTTGCTGTACGATCCATGAACTTTCCGAGCTTTGTGTTTGACTTTCTTGCCTTCTTTTGGCATGCTTCTTGGTTGCATAAGATGAATAAAATGTTGTGAAGTCAGGAGCATGTCCTTATTGCAATGATATGCTCGCCTTGTTTAATCTTTGTACTCGCTTTCTTTCTGTATGATTTCATGGGGTAATGCGTGGTTTTTAATGCTAATTATTGCTAAGATTTGTTGATGGTTAATTGGATTCCACTAGGAGGTAGGAGGAGTACATGCTAATGAAATGAACCGTGCATACAAAAAGAGGGTCATTTTCTTGCGCTATTGTTGCCTGACTCATTTAACTTTATCCATTGCACGTGCTACCTTTTGCGGTGTTCCTCATTAGTGGTGGTGTGGTGCCTCCAAAGTAAGCTTGGGTAATTTACTAGATTTAGTGGTGGGTTACGACGCCATGGACAGTACTAGATTGTATGCAGAGTTGAAGCAGTTAGATTACGCCTTGCTTTGTCTCATTATATTATAGTATTTAAAATCGGGACAATGAGATGAACTTTACTTATGTGCTGAATAAACTAGGACTTATCCGTTTCATTTGTTGGTGTTTCAAGAAATGGTCTTGAATTGATGATGGAATGTGTGGCACTGTTGATTTGCTTCACTTTATTGAAAGCATTGATCTATTGCAGCCACTTGATGGCTTTAAGAAACATAATTCTGTCCTTGAGATAGGGATTTGCTTGTCACATGAGCTTTAGGTTTTAGACTCAATGGTTGGGTATAACAGAACTTATTGTTCATTTCATTAGCTATGGTATTCCTTTCTTATATATATACTCTTAGCCTTTTTTTCCCCTTACAATATTGCACTCTTCTGCTATCTAGGGAATTTGGACACAACAAGTAAGATAGGTGAACAGATTAACAGCAAATGGCAGTTTCACCTATCTCTGGATGACGATAGCACGGACAGCGCTTGCTTGTTCAAGGAGAGGCTTACACAAGCTCTCAGATACTTCAAGGAGTCCACAGATCAACATCTTTTGGTCCAGGTTTGGGCACCGGTTAAGAATGGAGAGCGCTATGTGCTTACTACGTCAGGACAACCCTTCGTACTTGATCACCAGAGCATTGGGCTACTTCAGTACAGGGCTGTATCCATGATGTACATGTTCTCAGTAGATGGGGATGACGCTGGAGATCTGGGGCTACCTGGGCGTGTCTACAAGCAAAAGGTGCCTGAGTGGACACCAAATGTGCAGTATTATAGCAGTACTGAGTACCCACGCCTTAACCATGCGATCAGTTACAATGTTCATGGTACTGTTGCGCTGCCTGTTTTTGATCCTTATGTTCAATCATGTATTGCCGTTGTTGAACTTATAATGACATCGAAGAAGATAAACTATGCTTGTGAGGTCGATAAAGTCTGCAAAGCTCTTGAGGTTAGTCTTTTCTTTGCCTGTTGTATGTTTTTTCGATGTCACATGAGCATTCAGGTGATACTGCTTGGATATGTGGACATTATATATCCTTAACCACTATCTGTAGCAACCACATGTAGCATAAATTTTGTTGCGCCCTTATGCTTCTTACATTTTAGTAATGTTTTTTGTGCTATCTGCAGGCAGTAAATCTTAAAAGCACTGAGACGTTGGACCATCCAAATGTCCTGGTGAGCATTCAATTTGTCTGGACTCTGGACGGATAACTTTTCCTGTTTCTACTATGGGGGTTATTTATGTTTTTGTTTATTTCTTGCGTACTTAGATATGTAATGAAGGCCGTCAATCTGCTCTGGTGGAGATACTGGAGATCCTGACAGTTGTATGTGAAGAGCACAAGCTTCCTTTAGCACAAACCTGGGTTCCTTGCAAGTATCGAAGTGTATTGGCGCATGGTGGTGGTTTGAAGAAAAGTTGCTCGAGCTTTGATGGAAGTTGCATGGGGGAGGTCTGCATGTCAACCAGTGATGTGTCATTTCATGTTATCGATGCTCGTATGTGGGGATTTAGAGATGCCTGTGTAGAACATCACCTGCAGAAGGGACAAGGAGTTTCTGGGAAGGCGTTTATCAGACGCAGGCCTTGCTTTTCAAAAGATATCAGTCAGTTCTGTAAATTGGAGTATCCCCTTGTACACTATGCTCGTATGTTTGGATTGGCTGGCTGCTTTGCGATATGTTTGCAAAGTTCTTATACTGGAAATGATGATTACATATTAGAGTTTTTCCTGCCACCCAGTTGTAGAGACGAAGACGATCAAAACGCCTTGTTAGTGTCCATATTAGCTCTGATGAAGCAGTGTCTTCGTAGTCTAAAGGTAGTTGGCATTGGAGACTCTAATGAAGCTTATCTTCAAATTAATAATGTGCTAATAATTGAAAATGAAGATTTCAAGACAAATGTGCATTTCGAGAAATATGAAGGTTGCCTTCGTGAATCACCTGAAGGTGATACACATGGAGGACTCTATGAGTTCAATAAAGGGAATATCAAAGTTTCAGAGAGAGGCTTGCTGGCTGATGATAACTCTCAAAACAATGGCATATTTGTCTCCAGACCAAATGGTAGTGGTGCTTCAGAGAGAGGTTTGCTGTCTGATGATAACTCTCAAAACAATGGCATGTCTGTCTCCAGACCAAATGGTAGTGGTGCTTCTGATTCTTCATTGCTTCGCAAAAGCAACAAACACCCTGAAAGGAGAAGAGGAAAAGCTGAAAAAACAATCAGTTTAGAAGTTCTTCAGCAATACTTTTCTGGAAGCCTGAAAAATGCAGCAAAAAGCCTTGGTGGTACTATTCTAATATTTAAGTTTACAATTCCCCTGCTTTTGTGTCCCACTCTTTCTGATTGCTATCTCTAGGATGACCACATTCAACTTGTGTAATTTGACAACCTAGTTCTGTCTAGTATGCATGACCATGAAATTTCGAATTGGTAACCTGATCTGTGCTTATTTGGTTTAGGGCTGAATGGTTGTTCTCTTAAGATGCTGGCGCCCTTTGTAGTTGATATCTCATATCGGTTTGCGTTGAATAGAGGAACTTGGTGAGAGAAGGATGATGAGTTGTCGCAATATATTGTCTTTGAGATTTAAACTAGATCTACTGTTGCATATTGCTTGTGTCTAGGTGAACTTTAGCCACGTATGCTATATAGTTCAGGGTGCGTTCATGCACATATATATGCAGTAGGATCAATCAATGTGTTGTCTTCTGCAGACTAGTAAATGATGTGCTATAGATTTGTACATGTGGTTAGCAATACAGGTTTTCTTCATCCAGGAAGGGTATTTATGGAAAGATGTGGAGTTCTCTAGGGAGGCAAGATTGATATTTGATAATTTACTGTTTAACATGATTAAGGCACAGGCACATACTGTATGAATAAGAACATTTCTGAAATCAGACATAGAACATTATGAAAAGGATTGTTAGTCATATAGTCTTATGTCATGCAATGGATGGTTAAAGTGGAAACAGCGTGGAATTTAGTTGTCATATGTATAGAAAGAATCTAGCAAAAGAATTTCTGTTGATAACTTAAATGCCTGCCTTCACTGGCCGCTGCCATGGTCTCAATCAGACTTGCTGTGATTCTTTAAAGGAAACAGAGTTGTATATATTTGCTCAATGACCACCATATTTCTTTGGCCTACAGACCCTCTTTGGGCTTGTGTATGAATCGTGATGGTGTATTTTGTGGGACGGATTCTTTTATTTTGAAAACCTTTTCACTATCGACCTCCTTTCACTCATTCCCATCCGAATCTAAAAGAGGGAGTAGATGCATATAGCATTGAATCTTGCAATGATCATAGCAGTGTAGGGGGGTCGACTATTGGGTACTGTTAGCATTAACTAAATTATATTTCTCTATTTGACAGTGTGTCCCACAACCATGAAGCGCATCTGCAGGCAACATGGGATTTCTCGTTGGCCATCTCGAAAAATCAACAAGGTCAACCGGTCTCTCTCGAAATTAAAGCAGGTAATTGAGTCTGTTCAAGGCTCAGATGCGGCATTTAATCTCACATCTATCACAGGTCCTCTTCCTATTCCTGTTGCCCCTTCATCAGATTCTCTCAATATAGAGAAAGCAAGTCAAAGTAAAGTTGCAGAATTTGCAAATCCTGCTGTTGACGGAGACAGAGATTCATCTTTGCAAAAGTCACTAGAAAATGATGGCCACTTTGGTATACTCATGTCCCAGCAAGGATTTTTAGACAATAACAACAATGTCCATCTTGCATCAGACAAAGCTTCTCACTCAAGAAGCTCATCCGGAGAAGGCAGTATAAATTCACGTATGTCAGAGGGCTCGTGCCAGGGAAGTCTTGCGAACCAGACATTCGTTTTCAAGCCAATTGCTTCAACATTCTTGGAACCACAACCAAATCCGGATGCCTTCACAAAAGAGCTTTTCCAAGAACCAGAGCTACCACTTTCCAGGATGCTAATTGAGGATTCTGGTAGTTCCAAAGATTTGAAGAATCTCTTCACTTCAGCAGTTGACCAACCAATATTAGCTCCTCCCAGCAATTTGTTCCCGATGCAAAATTCAGGGACTGTAACAATAAAGGCAGGTTTTAAGGAAGACATTGTAAGGTTCCGCTTCCCATGGTCTGGCAGCGTTAGTGTATTGAAAGATGAATTGGCCAAAAGGCTGAGGATGGACGTTGGCATGTTCGATATCAAGTATCTTGATGATGATCATGAGTGGGTGAAGTTGGCTTGCAATGCAGATTTGGAAGAATGCACGGGGATCTCCCGGCATTCTGGTAGCCATGTCATCAGGCTATTGGTTAGCGATGTTGCAGCACGCCTTGGTAGTTCTTGTGGAAGCTCTGGTTGATACGCCGGTCAGCCTTTTTCATTTTGTCCAATGGGTATGCACAAGTTCTTGTTCCATGAGGTCAGTTTCACCTGTTGTTAAGCTAGTCCTGTTGCTAGATAGCATTAGCTGCTTCATTGTGCTTTATTACTGTACCATTTATTTTTTTTGTAATTTTGCAACACGCACTTGTAGTGAATGCTGTACATATTAAGCACTTGGTGCTGGAAACTCTGTTGGTAAAGTTACAAACCGAAGTCGTTGTAATACGAATATCTTCATTGTCCAGAAGTTGAACAGTTTTGGAGGCACCTTGTATTGACTTTCAGGTCCCCTTGTGTTTGACCTTTTTGAGGTTAGTTTGGTTGGGAAATATAGCTGATTTTTGTGGTTCATCGTTCCTTGTTGTAGAGAATTATATTAATTATTTGCCCCTGCCACATAAACTTCAGCTCTAGTGATTTTGACCTGGTGTAATGATAGATATTGTTGGTGTTTAAAATCCAATTGCTTCTAGTAGATTTCTGGTCCATCCAGCGTTGTTCAGGAACTGTTCATATATTGCATTAGTCATTTTGAGGGGTACAGACAAACGATTTTTCCAGTTGGATAAGTGGCGGTCCTGCACATTATCTATATTTCTCAGGTTGAAGACAGTATAAACTGGTGCCTTTTTTCATACCACCTGTAAGTTCTGCATGATTAGGGCCTACATGGATAATGCAGCTAGCATTGAGAAAACAACACTGCTGGAAGATGTAGACCACAATTTCTCTCTAAAAATTGACCACAATTTTCATGACAGCTCATAGAATCCTCTGGTGTTCCATAATACACTTCTTTTTTTTGGCAGTTTTATAATCTGTACATTGAGCTGTTTCACGTAGAAGCTGTACTGATGGAGTGCATCTGTTCATTTTTCATGTTGATGAGGTGGGCGGAAAAGAAGTAAACTAGCAGCTCAAGTATTAGTAGCTCCTCTTGCTCCAAGTTCCAACAGAAACAGACGCCGTTTTATGGGCAGTAGGCGCTGAAGGGATCTGGGCCAACGGACCGCCGGTGTGGCGTTGGCTGTGCTCGGCTCTGGCACGTACCGCACGCCGCCCACCCAGCGCCCAGTGCCCGCCTGCCCTGGGTGTTCGTGCTCCGACACGGCCACCGGCGGCGGCAACCGGATGGCGCGTAGATTGTAGCGCTCCGAGAAGAGCTAGCGCCCGCCAAAGCCAAGGGCGAAGCGGCTGTGCCGCGCGGGCGGCCATTCCTTGGATCGCGACGAGCTCTCCAATAGGAAGGCCGCGCGGTTCCTCCTATCGCTGGGTATCGTTGACATGCAGTAACGGGCTTCGTTTAGATCGTCCCTTGGTCAGAACTTCAACCAACATGAAACTTTCCTTTCTTACGGTAACTATGACGATAAAAAGACACAATGTTATATTTTCTGAGTTGAATATTGTCGTGTTCGATCATTGCTAGTCTTTTCAATCACTTGAAGAGTCCGATCAGGTTTCGCTTAGCAATACGAACTGATCAGAGATTATGATTGAGATCATCTTTGTGTCCGTGATGGACTCTATAATGTCTAGAGTCAGACGTGGCTACTTAAGACGTTTTCAACTATAACTCTACATCGTTATCTTTCGAGACTCAGAGTGGGGTGTTGTTCCCATTTCTGAGCAGATTACTGTTCTAGTTTTCGAGTATGTGTCTATTCTATTTCCGATTAGATCTCTGTTCCTTTTCTCATCTGGGACTTGTTTTTGAGCCTATATAAATGTACTCTATAGTCACACAATTTAGATACGTCAAAATTTTATATGCTCGAAACTTCACCCCATAGTCGTACAGTTTAGATATGTCGAAGTTTTCCGTGCGTCCGTGGTTTTTCCCGAAAAGGTTTTCCACATTAAATCCGTATCTCCAGTTCTTTTGATCATCTATTTTTGCCGTGCGTTTTATAACAAGTGGTATCAAAGCTCTAGGTTCGAGTTCAAAGTCATCACCCTAGGAGGAGGAAACTCCCGAGATGGCCGTTGTGTGGCATTAAGAGTGACATCCAGGAGGTTATCATTCTCGGCAAATCGACTCCTCTCGACTCTGTTCCGTATCTCGACTCTGACTTGGCGCTAACCTATGCCATGTTGAGTGTTAATCGGCGCTCTACCTCTTCAACTGTTCCAGCACCAGATTCTGCTAATACCATTGCTCGTGCAGCCCGACGCCATGCCCTGGCGTCGCACTACGTCTTCTCTATCGATTGTCATCTTCCATAAAGAAGTTGTGTCGTCAGCTCTATATGTTCTTTATTCGAGGTGGAGTTCATTGCAATTTAGGTCGTTTGTGCCTATTATTGGTGGCATCTATGCGGGATTAATCATTGACGATTTCTTTGACGATCAATCATTTACTACGGATTACTGCACCAAAATCCGTATATATAGAGTCTAAGGTGGAGTTACAAGTTTTCAACATAATTTGGGCTATACTTAATCGAGGAGACTTTAAAGAAAGAAAAAAAATCAATGTTAATTGTGGGGACAACTGAATTTGATGTTTTGTTTACCGTTTGGATATGTTGTAATTTGAATCGTTTGTGCGACTATCATGGAAGAGTTTATTATTGTTTTCTTTTTCGCTACAAGAGAAATTCGGCTCAATGTGAAGATTGCTATGTTTTATGATCTAAATCTAGTGGGGTGCGACCACTTCTAATTGGGTCTGACCACTATTAGTCTTTTTGACTACTTGAAGAATCTAATCAGATTTCGCTCAGTAACACGAACTGGTCGAAGGTTATGATTGGGATCATTTTCGTATCCGTTATCTGGCTACAACTCTACACCGTTATCTTCTAAAACTCTCCGAGTGGGGTGTTGTTCCTGTTTTCGAGCAGGTTACTGTTCTAGTTTCTGAATAGGTCTTTATTTCATTCCCGACTAGGAGGGGTGCAAGTGGTATGGGTTAATCTCGACCGATCCAGTATTAAATACAGGAAGGTAATTTAGTATCCGGTATCGAATCTAATCGGTACCGAATAGTTGTTGCCATATACGGTAGTGAAAACAGGAGAGCTAAAATTCTACCGAATAGCGTTGGTAAATGGTAAACCGGATACTATCTGACAAGCAAGTTAGTACCCCAACCAGCTCAGTCCATCAACCATCATTGACACCAACCAATCTAGATTTTATCCAAGTTCTTATGTAACTCCAGAGTCTAGCCACTCTAGCCAGTCGTCACCAATCCTCCCCACTTATGTTGAATTTGTGTATAAATTTATTGGTTTCGAACTTATGTATGAATTTATCGCTTATATTGAATTTGTGTTGTGTCGGCTATCATATTTAAGTAATATAGATAAATTGATTGCTAGTTGAAGGTTTGAAGTGATAGTGGTATGGTTAGGTGTATATTCCTTTATGTATGTATATTCCATTCGCCTATATTATTCGTTTTCGATCTGAAACTGTCATGTGTCCGTCCCGATAGTACCGTATCCGAAACTCTAAATACTCCGAATTTGTAATCCAGCCTTACCGTATCCGTTTCTAAATCCGGGGAAAACATATAAGTTAGGATATGGTATGAATAATATCCGTATGAATCTAACCCGATTGCATACACACACACACACACCCCCCTATGTAGTCGCACGGTTTACATACGTCGAAGTTTCCCGTGTTTAAAATTTCTCATATAGTAAATTTCGTCTTCGTGTGTTTGTGATTTTCTCTAAAAAGATTTGTATCACATTTTTTATATCTATTTTTGCCGTGCGTTTTATAACACAAAACATTTTACATTACGGAGGAAGTAGAAAGACGTGATGCAAGTGGTGGAGCCTAGCTGAAGAAGCGCTAATACCATTTTCTTGTTTTGCTTAACTACTGCATGCTTACAATGATCAGTCCAGCTGGATACTGACTGATGATATAAGTACACAACATGTGACCCTTGATGAACAATTAATTCATGCGCAGTGCATAGCAACAATAACACTTTTAGATGTAGTTCTTTCTGGGGGAAAAGGTATGAACAGACCTAGGGAATTGCTACCATAAAAAAATCATCTTGGGAATAAATTTAAACATGTGCTCCAATCAAAGCATTTATACTTCCATTCAGAAACACTAGCCCCATGAGAGTTGCATGGGAACCAACTGTTCAGGATTGAAGTTTGACAGCAGCTATTGACTATCACTGTACTCTGTACACCAAAAAATTTCAAGATTTGGTCAGGAGCTACAGGGAGGCAGAACCTTCAATGTTCAATCAAACCGGAATAGGCATGAGACTACAATAATCATTAGTACAAACCATTTCCACCCTCCCGGTAACAGGGGGAAAAAGAGCCATTCACTGAGCAAAAAAAATCTTTCAATTTTGTTGAATCATTTATAATTAAAGTTACAGGCACACGTTTGACAACTTTCATGTATATGCACAAGCCCGGCTAACTACCCAAACAACTGACATTGAAGATAGGTAATGCTGCCCTCTCCTGAAGTCTAGTCTAGCTAGAAAGGTTCTGGCATCTGACATCTGCCTAACAAACTTAGTAAATCGGCTCCAATTGTGAAACTCAAATAAGCTTTTGTTCATCCTAACGTAGTTGAAGGAGAAAGATGTTCCTGAAGTACCACCTGAGTAGAGTCTTGAGCTTCTTATGACTTGATTCAGTGAAGTATCATCCAGCCTTGTCGCGGCATTTTCACCATTAAGAGGTAGATTGTACATTTTAGCAGCAACTATAAGTTGCCGGAGAGTACCCTCTGGACTGCTCTCAGAATTACTTCTTTCTGCATCCCTCAGGTCAAAACAACTGCAGCACAAGGCAGCTTTGTATCTAGAAAACATTTGAGCAATAGGAAGATAACCATCTCTTAATAATGTATTATAGTAACCAGCTGTCAGCTCAGATGGGTGTGAACATGTATAGTAGTGCCAATGTATGCCAGAAACCTTTCCTGAGATGGTCACACCAGTACCAGAGAAGATAGCATCAGCAATCATGCATAACCTCTCTCCATGCAGAAGAAGCATTCCTGAATACCACTCAAGGAAAAATCGACCATAAGGTGTATTCCAGCATCCTCCATTGGCACGGAAAAAACTAGATTCTTCAGTGTTCTGTCCCAAGCCATCTGTGCCAGCTGGACCACCGTTTCCCCACTCTTGCACACCAAGAATCTGAGCACGAGCGCTCAATGATGCTTGCATGAACTGTCCAAGTACAACAGAACAAAGTGATCACAAGCCTATCTTTCGATGCTAGATACCCCAACCTGAAGAGCCCTTCAGAAGAGCCATACAATAACACAAAGGAGATTGCCATTTCACATAAAGCAGTTTATTGAGGCTTAACCCCCTAAAAAAAGTGCATGGATCTTTAGTTCTATGTAATTCAGTATTGCTTCCTCGAAAGGATACAGGTAAAGGGGCAAAAAGGCATGTTTGATATCACTTTAGCTTCAGCTCATGGGCTTAGAAACTGAAGCCAGGGCCAAAAATACAGCTTACTCTTGGGCTCTTGGCACTGTTAAATAAACTAAAACCATTGTTGCACATAGAAGCCTGATATAAGCTGAAATGGGTGCCAGTCGGGTTTAAGACTTTAGTTGGAAGTCACATATAAGCTAACCCTCGTAAACTTTGGGTAGGTTTTTTTCGATTGTGGCTGATAGCTTTTGGTTCTAGCGCGAGCGCTTGTGCGAACGAACCAAATGCCGATAAGCCGCTTCGAAAAAACGACGAAAAAGTTGTTCCATTTGTTTGTTTGAAGAAAGTCATAAGCTATAAACTAAAAAGAACTGAATTAGTTGGTTCAAAGTTCAAACATGGTGAATGTAAAACCTACATCATACACTGTGGCTTGTAAATCTTGGAATCAATCATTATATGTGCCCATAAAGAATACTCGCTGAACATGCAAATCTTTCCATATTGAAGTGACATTAATATTAAGAATCTTCTTTGACTGTGTACCTTGTCATAACATTGAAACTCCCCAAGTTCAGATGAGCTGCCTGGCTGATTTAGTTTCTCAGTTGGGCATGATGGATACCTAAGCTCACCTCCTGGGCCCATTCCAACTTGAACTTCCTGAAAGGCAATAATTATAAGAGGCTTACAACCTATTTGTGGTGTAAAATTAACATGACGTGCTTAAATACAAAGGGAGAGCACAAACTGTCACTATGGCCCCAAGGTACTCTCTAAAACTGTCGCGAAAGCTCCTTGTGAAGTCCGAATAAGCTTGCATAGGTGTCCTTCCCTTCAGAAGAGGAAGAATATCACATCCCAGTGAGATGTATTCTTTGTTTCTCCGTTGGTATCTATCAGTATATGACAAGTCTGGCATCTTATCCATCTCCTCAAGCACCCACCGAGGAAGAGGGACCCTGAACCAGGTGAAATTTCAACAATTAGAAGAAATGAGAAATCTTGTGCATAAATGTGATAACCAGCGAATTATCACTTGTCTATATGGCAACAAAAAGAATGATGAAGTAGCTTGGCTGTGTATTGCAAGAATAAAAGACTAACTTTTTGAGATGAAGAAAAAAGACTATCTTGAAAAAACAAGACAGGAAAACAATTACAAAGTGGAAAAATCATTAATGAAATTTATTAAGTGAAATTTTGATATGGCTACCTGTGGCTCTGTGGTCCATGTAGAATCATTTTTTTTCAGTAGATTATGTAGAATACATGCTTCAAGTTCAATATTACCACCAAAATTGTAAAACATTTGGGGGAGTGCAATTACTGGCACATTTGGCATGAGGAAAATCAATGTTTTGGGCCACTTTTCACTGATTAAAACACTTGGCAAAAGCCACCACTAACATTTCAGCTAGCTTTCGTTTTGACAGTTACATCAACCATCTACAATTGATTTATCGTGGTCATAGACCAAGTAACTTCCATTTTTACCATATTCGAAGGCTCTTAGCAATCTGGGATGGACCCACATTGGCCTATGACGACTTGGGCCAAAAAATTAAAAATACATAGTCTGGCCCATGAAAAATCAAAGATGTTAACAGAGTGACGCCAATGGCCCAACATGAGTGTTATGTGTAGCCCAATATGAGCCGATGTGTGTAGACCCGGGCACCAATATCAATCTCTACTGTACCAATGGATTTCTAACCCTTGACCACACAGAATTACTACAATTTTCGAACCAACTCAGCTAGGTCTTCCCGCTTATTTGATTGGTAAGATGATTTTAATAACATGAGAAACTCAGTCCAACTCTTTGTTTATCAAGCCAATTTATTAAGCCCACAGACATTGTTTAAGAGCCTGTTCTCTCATCAACTGTTTTTATCTTTCAATCAAGTTATCTACACATATGGCATCCTAAAACAAATATTAAAAACAAATCCACTGTTACACATACATGCACATTTAGCGGCTCCAGTAGGGGAAAACAGCATATAAATGACAGGCATTCCACATGTGTATGTGTACATAGGCAGCTCCACAACGTAGTGTGCATGTTCCACACCGGCTCTGTGGCTCTACAGTCTACATGAGCATGCTCAATGGCTCCTTAAGAATTGCTCAGATGCTCACGGTGAGGGACAGAGCTAGAAAATTTTGATGCAGGTGGCCATATAGTAAGAGCTGAACATCGAGCGGCGCCAAAATATAATTCTTTGCACAACTTGAGGTGTTTTTTCTTTAAATAACAGTTTGCCATTGTCTTATTCAAAAGAGGCGAGACAATAGAGCTAGGAAGGATTCCAGTAAATCTTGGTGGTACAGATCCTCTGTGTTTCCCATCATAATAATTGTCTTCATTGCCACCATTATCATCATCACCATTGACTGTTGGGCAGAAAGATGAACTCATTTCGTTTTAGACTTTTAGTCACCTTTACAGTACGGAAAATATTTCGGCTTGATAGTTCCGTTGCTCCTTCATCACCTTATTGAGCACTTAATAGTTCCATTGCTCCTTCATCACCTTATTGAGCACATTTACGGAACTTTATGTATGTTCCATTGCATCATTTATTGGTTGACAGTGAGGGAAATACATCATTATGCATTTTAAGTATAGCGACAAGTCACACTTGACATGATACCATGTTATATGTAAAAACTTCAGAGTACCTTGTGTTCTATAAATAGGCAATTTGCATATGGTGCCATATAAGCGTTTGTACCACAAGCTAAACAAGCTCATAGTGTCAGGTATAATACTACATTTGCAGTGAATAACAAAACAATGGGACATCTAAAATACACACAAACACACACACACACACAATAAAACCTCCTAAACTAAAATGTAAAGGTCAAAATAGTAGCATCTCATGAACCATAACGACATTTGCATGGTGATGGAAATTTTTAATGCTTTGCAGCATACTGTAATTGTGTGTCATGTTTGGAAAGGAAAACAGTAAAATTATCATTTCATCCTGGTCGAATTTTCAGCTCTTAAACATTACTGAGTACTACTACAAGCATGGTTTCAAAAAACACCAACATGATAAAATACTTCTTTAGCCCTTGCAACAGATATGTCCATAAATCAAAACATAACTGTACGTTGTGAATATCAGATATTACTGGATCTCAAGAAAAATACAAAATGCTACCCAACAAATATGTTTAAACATGTTACTATGTTAGGATCGCATCCTCCATGCTTCTTCTAGTACCACCTTCATGAATCTGCCATCATGACACAACTCTTGTTCCTGTGAGATGACTCGTGTAATTTGCTTCCTTTCCCCTAGGGTCAATATGCTACATCTCCATCTGGAATGATCTATTCCTACATCTACCAAATAAACAGTTGCACAAATCACAAAAAGAATTTCTGATCTGGTGGCAATATTCAAATTTGTAGATACAGCCATTCTTGTGATCGTGCATTGCGCTGATCTCCTTAAATTCTATAGCGCTCAATCATACTTGTAAAGCCAATATAAATTCATCACTTCTCACAAAAGCTCACAAATGGTTTAAACCTGAAGACCTCTCAGTACACATGTACCAAGAGAGCTTCCACATGCAATCTCTCAACAGTCAAAACACTCAAATATCTATTTTTTTCGAGTGGATACAGCATTTTGTAGTTTTACATTTTGTCACCACATTTGTTCAGCTCACAAGGATAGATTACAACAAGAAGTATTCTTACGGGCATAAAACCTAACAACAGAACAACAAATCAAATGCGCATGCTTGGAGAGCAGATGGCGAAAGCGAGACGCACCAGAGCGGGTCATGCGGCCCGGCGCCGCACTGGTGGAAGGCGAGGATAGCGCGCACGCGGAGCCCGTGGCGCCGCGCCATGGCGGCGAGCTCGAGGTAGCCGGCCCAGTCGTACTCCCTGGCCCTTCGCGCTCCACGACCCCCACCACAGCTCCACCGCCACCCCGCCACCCCGGCCCCGCCAGCGCGGCCAGCGACGCCGCCATGGCGCGCCGCCGCGCCACGCGGCCCCCGGGCCCACGGCGTCGGCAGGGAGCGTGACGTACACGGGCGCCCCCGGGGCGCGGCGGGCGGGGAGGCGGCGACACGTGGTGGATCTCCCCTCCCCGCTGCCGCCTACGCCACCATAGAAGGAGGAGGACGACGAAGAGGAGGAGGAGGAGTAGGGGCGGAAGCGGGAGGAAGCCGCGACGCGGATGAGCGGCGCGCGGCAGGAGCTGGAGGCGGCTGTGGCGGGAGGAGGGGCGGCGGCGCGGTGATCGCCGCCATTGGGGCGGAGCGTGGGGGCTATCTGCGGCTCTGCGCGCGTGTTGGCGAGTGCGGTGACGGGAACTGGAGTGGTTGCCAGCGTTGGGGTGGTCCGAGATCTTGGAGTCTCTGTCTCTCTCTGTTCCTTTTAGAGGTCTGGTCATCTGGTGCTGACCTGACGCCCAAACAACGGACGGCTTCAGTTAGCCGGCGAGACTAGAGCCAGATCTTTTGGCTGGGCTTGGGTTTTTGGTTTATTTTTTATAATTTTAAATTTTCGTTTTTTCTGATTTTTTAGATTTTTTAAACATTTTTTACCGGTTCTTTTTTTTGTATTCATTTATATTATATGTGCTAAGCTAATCTATTTTTTTAAAAAAAAAAATTTAATTATACCAAATAAACTATCATTGATTATAGTATAATTTTAATCAGATATAATATAAATTCAGCTATAAGTCATAAAAAAACAGCCCAATTGAGCACCACCAAATATCAGAGGGAGGCAAAACCTAATCGCAAGAGACTCGTAGCACACATAAATTGAAAAACGATTGCCGTGAATCAGATGGTGCCGACGTCTGTCTAGCATTGCTCCCGCCGTCGCCTCGCCTTGCAAATATCTTTTGCATTGTTGAAGGCTCCTCGTGGTGTTTTTTATACCGTCATATTTTCCTATCGCCCTGTCAATACATATCCTCCTTATTAATTGCTTGGCTTATGCGTGCCACTAATCAAACATCAGAGCAGCAAACGTTGGCGATGAACGGCAAATGTTTTCCGTGGATGGGACGAGCTACGAGTTTCAGCGAGTAAACGCAGGGGCTTTCAAAAGCTGTCTTTTCGACTTTTCGACAGTAACTAACTTTTAAATAAAATATCTTTTTAAAATAAAATTATAAGTTAATTGTAATATACACTGTAACGACTTCATTTATATTGATCAAAACCACACATGAATTTCTGTTACTCTATACTTTTTCTCACAAATAATCCAAAACAGAGACAAATCCAGCAGCAGGCTTAGTGAGGCTTCAGCCTACCCTCCACAGGAAAAAGCCCCCGCCTCGGCGATCGGCCGGTTGGCAGGCTCAGTCCTGTCAGCCACCCTGAAGACTTAGGACTCACGAGGAAGAAGAACACAATCAACACATCACACATGGGCTTATCTCAATCATTCGGCCCACAAAGCAATAACTAGTTCACAAGGCCCATGTGACAAATGTACAAAACTAAACCGAGAATCGCACCTGGGGCCTGAGGTAGTCCCGAGCTGGAGAAGACCTAGCCAATCAAGCCATCGAGGCGTGAAGCGGGGAAGGAAGGTCTGCGGTCGACGGAGCGGCCGGTGGGGGCGCTGCGCGAGGCTCAACAGCCAGTGGAGGGAGATGGCCAGGTGCAGCTGCACACGCATCTGGCGGTGGCGAACTAGCGACGCAACGATTGGGGCGAGCAGATCCCGGGCGGCGCCGTGTCGGCCGAGCATATTCGGGCGGCGATCGAGGCCCTCGAGAAGATCTCGGCGTGGTGGTGGCGGGCTAGCGATGCAACGATTGGGGCGAGCAGATCCCTGGCGGCGCAGCATCGGCTGAGTAGATTCGGGCGACGGTCGAGGCTCCTGAGCAGATCCCGGTGTGGCGGTGGCGGTTGAGCTGCGGAGGCACCTGGGCCGGCGAGGAGCTGACGCTAGCGATTGAGGCGAGGAAAAGGAGCAGGGCAGGGAGCACGTCGTGTGGGGAGCAACTGAAACTGAGCAAGTGACTAAGAGAGGAGGGGACTAGGGGAGGCAAGGCGCAACGATTGGATTCGGGGAATAACTTGATCACTTGAAGAGGGCCGGATCTGCTTTTTGTCGTGAACCGATCGCGAGCTGAGAGCCCGAGAGGGGAGGCCAACTGGCTGAGACCGAGCCATAGAGGTAATTAGGTAAACGTTGCTCTTGTAATTCTTTTATTCTTTATGTTGAATTGTTGAGTTATGCTAGAGCCTAGAGATTATATTGAATTGTTGAGTTATGCTAGAGATTATATTGAGTCGACATAACGTTGAGTTATGCTAGAGACTATTTCTATAATTTCAAAAATTATATGTATCATTGATATTGACTATTCCAATGCATAAAATCTCATAAGACGATTCTAAGACATAAAATCTCATAGGATGAATTTGCCTCATGATTTTATTTTGTATGTTAGTGGTATATTATGTTTTTCTTGAATGTTTATGATCATTTGCAATTAGTTATCGTATTACCAATTTTGCTATTTTGATATGCAGATAATTGATCTATAACCACTGGAGACATATTTATATATTTTCGGGATGAACTTTCTATTATGAGATACTTTCGTTGTATTTCTATCTTTTTTGCTTTATTTCTCGTCTATTTATGTATGAATTTGAATTGCGCAAGAGTAAAATACTATTTTTGTAACAATCTAACTTAGCACAACCTTAATTTTATTCTTTACTTCATCACTGATCTAAAAATCATAAGTCACGATTACAAACTATAAACCGAAGTAAAAAGGAAGACCCGTGCTGAACAACAATGCCGTTTAGGTTGCAAGTTGCAGCTGCTAGAAGCGCGGGCGAGGATTCCCCGCAACGCGGCCAACGCCTGTGCTTACGCTACGCATCCCTATCCTCTATTACGACGGCTATGGAGAGAGCGACTCCGATGATTGCCTGCCTGCGTCGTTCCAAGTGGAAAAAAACAAGAGCTACAACGAGTCGAGGGCACGGCGACTTGTGGTGCAGCATCTGGCACATGTCGTCAACGACACCCACCAGTTCTGAATCGCCCACGCACGTACATCGCTTCACCTCGCTCTCACGCTCTCATGTGCAACTACCTACTTTGTTCACCATTGGCACACTCATCGATGAGGGATCTCCATTTGTTTGTCTGGCCCTTTCTTACCGGCTTATAAACACTATTTTTTAATTTTTCGATAGTAATTAATTTTTAAATAAAGTATTTTTAAAAAACGGAGTCTACAAGTTACTTATAGTATATATTATGACGACTTCATTTATGTCAGTTAAAATCGTATACGAATTTCTGTTACTCTGTATTTTCTCACACGAACAATCTAAAAACTATAAGCCGTAGCTATAATCCATAAACCGAAGAAAAAAAAACAGTCTCTCTTTCTTTCATGTGTTCTATTGCTTGATTTTTCCCCTTGAATTCAATTAGATTGCCTCGACTAAAGACGGATCGGCTTGCTTTCTTTCGTTTGAAATAAGTCTATTTTATCACTAAAACTTTGCGAAAGGTCCATTTAATTCCTGAACCACAAAAAACTGGTTATTTAACTCCAAACTTGTAAAATCAGATCAATTTATGCCCTAAGGCGACTTAGGGTGTGTTTTTACTGATGTGGAGAATGTCTTGCTGCATTAGTAGCTTACGTCACCAAATCTTGCTACGGTGGCATCTGTGTTCACCTAGATGCTAGTCGGGCATCGGACCGACGTCTAGCGTCTAATCGTCGCCTAGGCGGGAATAATCAACTAGGCGGACAAGGCGCCACTATCCCATCTAGCGCCTAGGCTCCGCCTAGGCCTGCTAGACAGCCCCCTAGGGGATTAGTGGGTAGCATCCTAATCAACAATGCTGAATAAAAAACGAGGATTTTTATTATGTTGAGGAGGGGATTTTTTTTACTTGATGCTGCTAACGGGGATGTCAGCGAATTTGGGTGACGTGAGCTAACGTGGCCAAACCACCTCCATGTCAGCAAAACAACACTCCTAAATCGCCTTAGGGTGTTAGTTCTGATTTTATAAGTTTAAAGGTTAAATACTTGGTATTGTACTTCATAGTTAAATGAACTTTTTTAAGTTCAAATGGATAAAATAGATTTACTCCTTTCTTTTTCGTACTACTATATTTTCGCTGCAGACTAGAGATGAACCAACGAATCATGAAGGGAGACAAGCCGTTTTATTTCTAAGATGATGCATCAAAACACAAGTTGTGATGGTCCGTTCTTCCCTCACCTCTCACTAGGGGTGCAAACGGATCGGATTCGGACGGATATTCTTGTTACCATATCTTAACCCATATTTTTTCTTCGGATTCGGTACCAATCGGATTCGGTGCCGGATCGGTCGGGATTAACCTGAGCCGTTTGCACCCCTACTTGTTTGTAAAGAATGCATGCAGTACAACAAATGGAGTAGGGGGCGTACTGTCAAGAACTTGATGTTACTACTTAATAGCTGATGTGGAAGATTTTATTTTACCATTGCAAAAGAAAATGAAACGTCAAATAGTAGCACTAACCTGAAATCAAACTTGAAGACGTATCGGATTCGGGACGGATATTGCTGTTACCGTATCTTAACCCATATTTTTTCTTTGGATTCGGTACCAATCGGATTCGGTGCCGGATCGGTCAGGATTAACCCGACCCGCACCCCTACCTCTCACCCCTCTCTCTCTCCACTGACATATGAGTCACCATGTCAGCGAACCAACACATCGCTTCGTGCACGGTGGGACGATCATCCCAGCACCTAAAAACGTGCACCGACTTGTGGGTCTCTGCTCCAAGTGGCAAAACGGAGGTGGTGGCAAAATGCACGAGGCACTGACGAGAGGGCTGTACACCAAGCGGCCGGTGATCACTGGCTACCAGTACAGTATGCGATCCATTCTCTTTCCCCTGGCATTCCTTCTCAAGTTACGATCATCTCATGGCTTGCGCCCGAGTATTGGCCGCAGTAGCCTAACGAAGTCAGGTCACCTCGATGTCTCCTTTGCCCTAATCTTGGTTCATCTCAATGGTAATTCTTTCCCTATTCACTCGGCATGCTATCTGTTTGTTGGATTGCATCATAGGAAGTGTTCTTTGTATTGCCTTGAGTCAGTAGACTGATTGATGTTAGGTAAGTTAAGATGGATTGTTTTGCTTTGTGTTTACTAATTCAGATTAGTAATGTATGATAAACAAAACAACACAATTTTGGGTTTACTAATTCAGATTAGTTATGTATGATAAACAAAACAACACAATTTTGCTTGCTTTGAGGTCGTTTCATTTGGACGCTACTGTATAGGAATCTTTTGTGTTTGTTGAATTAGAACTTGGTGCCCTATATGCAAAGGTGGAAGATTGTGGCTATTATGCATACTTATGCCCCCTCCCATGGCTTATTGGTTTCTCATATCAATGGCTTACTGGTTTCTCAGATCATTGATATGCTCATCTGTGTTACTATGATTCCATTAGCTGGTTTGCAATCATACTGTTGAAGGCAAGAAGTTTTATTTCAAAGCATCGTGTTTCCAGCAAGAATGTTTTCTGATATTTGTTTTGTTCTTTAAAGCATTTTTGCATTGTTACACTACAAGATCTTTTTTTTTTGCATAAGTGTATGTGTTCAATTGGTTAAATTGATGAGTTTAGCATGCCATCTGATCATTTGTTGTTATCAGATCAATTTTCAGTGATTGCAGAGAACAACATAAGGATAATGACAGCAAGAAGTGCTTTGTACATTGTGGGACATGTGGCCAATTTTAAGGTTTGTTCTGCTATGGTGATTCTCCTTTCTTACACATAATCATTTTATGCAGATATATCAAATGGATATGTGCTAATATGTTCTCTAGTTAGTAGAACGATGCTTATAATAACAAAAGGTCACAAGGTGCACTTTATATTTGTAGAAACACCATAGCTGAGCCATGAGTCTAAAAAAAGCTAAGTGTGGTATGTATCTCATTGTTTTTTTTACTTCAATCCAAACTAATTGTCTTATTTTACCTTGTGTCCTTCATTACAGGGACATATGAAAAGTATGAAAATATCAAGCTCAATTACATATTTCATAGTGTTAGCAACGAAGGGTTTGCAGTCACACAGGTTGTTATAGCTTCTTACCAACTACAGTTCATTTGGAGCCTTTTAGATGCATAGTCCATTTTTGGCGGATGTGCTTAGCTTCCTCTCCCTCTTCGGATAGATCTGGCTGTGTCCTCTATGGTCTGAATTATCACAGCGTCTCCTGCTTGCAACCATCGTCAATACAACCAGTAACGGGTATGTTGATCCCATCCATCTCCACAGTCCAAACCACACCCGCTAATTTTCTGAAGAATTGTGTTTACACAGTGGTTCATTCATCAAGCATTGTGTATTACACAAAGATTTCTTTATGTCTATTGTTGTATATTGGCTCACTTCATGATTCAGGCTTAATCGAGTGACTGACCTTGATGTGATAGCATCTCGCTATGGAAGATAATATTTTCTATATAAATAACAACAAACATTTGCCATTGCAATTACTAAATGTTGCACTAGAATGATTCATAAGAGGTGTAAAAATAGATTGTACCATATGTAATTTCACTTGAATTTGATTGATTAAACTTTGCACACTCTACTATTTTTATTTAACACCATGATAGTTAAATATAGGCATATAGCTTCAATAAGGATTCTATGAACCTAGGTTCATATGTATCCACTATCTCAACGGTTGGTGATGTTCCGAGATGTGTGTAGCAAATTCCTTTTGATTTGTGTTTGTGTTTTTGAAATTCGTTAATGGGTGATGAAACAGTACATATGGGCCCCACACCTGTCCTGGTAATTAAGATTCTTTATTTCTTTACACACACACTCTCTCTCTCTCTCTGTCACCATTTGAATCTCCATCTATCTCCCCCAACCTCACTTTAGTGAGTAGAGCCGGCGGTGTGTGAGTAGAGGATCTGGAGCGATGCCCTGGCGAAGGAGGAGACGCGGCGAAGGATCTGGAGCGGTGCCATGGCGACCGGCAACTGGAGACGGTGCACCCGAGGGGAGGCGGTGCACCGCTGTGGTGCGGCTCTACCCAGATTCAGTGCCGGTGAACCAGGATTTGGCACCATCGAGGTGCTCCACCTGGACGGATGCACCCTCCCATGCATCCCTGTGGTGCTCCCCTAGATTTGGCCGACGACGAGGCCTCACCTCCGCGGTGCTCCACCCTGCCACTGACATGATCCATCCCGTCCCTGAGGTCCTCCATCCCGCCCGATGGTTCTTCCTCACCTCCGTCCAGTGGACAGTCATCCTCCTCAGATCCAGTGTCCTCGACATGCACTACAGCCGGTCATGCATCTCGTCCTCACTAGCACCGTTGCCAGATCCGCCACCTCTGAGCCTGCCATCGTTGGATCTCGTCCATCTTCCTCAGCTATAGCATCCCCGAGTGCACTTTGCCAAGGTGTTCCGTGCAGGTACACAGCCTGTCTTGTTCCTCACCTGTACACCATGCCATCGCTCGTCTTCTTCCTTGCCGTGGTGCTCCGACGTGCACATGCTCCAGCTTGCACCGATGACCATCAACCTCATCGCCATGCACCTCCTTCTTCATCCTCGTCAGCGTGTACACACTGTCCTCTCTCCACACCTCTCCATTAGAGTTAGAGTCGTGTGGGTGTAGTGGGTAAGTGGTCTGCATATGAAACTCAGTTGTTTCTATATATACCATATAAATCTTTTGAGTGAGGTGAGTCAGAGAATAGTAGAGAAAATCACAGAAAAGGTGTGTCAGTTAGCATCATAATCTTATGGCTCAATTCTTGTGTTCAGCTTTGTTGTTAGCTCCATCTTTTCATTTCCATATCCGGCAAGCCATCCACCGTGTTTGTGTTCGTGAGTTCACCATGAAAATATGTGTTTGAGAGAGGCTGGCCTGGATAAGGTACCGAGGTTCATCGCAGTCGTACTCATGGTGGCGGCGGCCCATGGCCACGAGCCACGAGACGACCAGCATCTTCGGCATAAAGTTGCAAGCCAAGTTCCAGTACACGCCGTCCTTGGTGTAAGTAGTAGCACACCACCTTAGCAGCTGTTCCTGGTACTGTCGTGCCGTGCCGTGCCATCAAGAACGCCACATTTTGCAGGTTCTTCGTGGTCGCCAACGCCGTCGCGTGCGCCTACAGCCTGCTCGTCCTCGTCGTGCCGCCGGCGAGCCCTGCCTCGAGATTGGTGCTCATGGCCGACGTGGTAAGTAACACCACACTATCTCTGAAACAAACGCACCAGCTGAGAGGCTGAAACATGCTAACCATATCGTGATATATTATATCCCGTGCAGTTGGTCAAGGTCCAAATTCCCTTGATTAGGTATGAGAGAGTAAGGTGCGAGGACCTAATCCCCTTCTGATTCTCTCAGAATCACATCACCTTGTGATTAGGAATTTTGCATTGTGCCACCGCCTCCAAGGGGACGGATATAGGCGGATCTCTTCCAAGATTAACTAATCGTAAGGTCCATTTTGTCCAAGTCATGATCACGAACAGCCATTTAGCAGTTGGTTAGACTAACATAATCTCAGTTGCATCTAATCAACTCTTCAGGGGGAAAGTAGTTTTAACGTAACTAGGCAAGATTTCTGTTTATGCTCGAGAGGAATATTTGAGCAAGAACATTATCTGGCAGACTGGAAGTCGTACACAGAAAACCATCGATACACAAAGCTTAAATTGGTTTAAAAAGGTTCTGTTGCATTGGTTTTGATATACAACTAAGTTTTCACATATCTTTATACAACTCAATTTACACCAGTCGCATCCAATAAAGGACAATTTGTGCAACCTATCCATTTTATACGCGCTAAAGTTGAGTGGACTAAGTCATATCAAGAATGATGTTTGTCTAATCAAAGAAGTGTGCTATATATATAGTAATGTAATACACGGGGTAGGAATGCAGGTGCCAAAAAAGAGGGATAACTAATACTGATAGATATGATCACTATACATGTGTGCTGTCATGTTGAGGGCTTGAAGCATAGCCTCTCCTCGCTTGTTGACTGTGAAGACACACATGCCGCCATTGTTTACATCAATGGCACGAAACCTGCATGATCACTAGCTGTTTCAGAAAAGAAGAGGAGAATGTTTGCAATTCTGAAGTTTCAATGAGACAACATTGCGAAGCATTTGTAATGCTTTCACCATATTTTACGATCGAGAAGGTGTGCATAAAACCCAAAATTGTAGGCATACAAAAGGTTAAACTTGCCTCTCAGGAGGAAGATCAAGTGCTGTGCAGATGAGTGCCCGCAAAATAGATTTGTGTGTAACTACCAAGAAGTTTTCTCCCTGTCGCAAAAAAAAGTGGAGAGCAGAATAAACATTCAAGGCACACCCTGTATAAAAGAACTTGGAAGACAGAAAAAATCGTACAGGAGTAAGCAAGATTTCCTTCCAAGCTTCTCTCGCTGTTCCCCATAACTTCCGAATTGGGTATACGCCATTAACATGAAAATTTGCAGGGTCCTCCCTCCATTTGGTGTACAACTCTGGATATTCCAACTTGGCATCCGCTGCCTCCAAGTATGTAGTATGGTCATTTTGCAGAAATGGGCAATAAGAGTAACGAGCTAAAAGGTTTATACAAGCCTTGACATACCATTGGTCATGCCCTCTAAAAAGAACAGGTGAGCCTCTTTCAATGAATCAAGAAAAACAAGGGGCTGCTCCTTCCCTTCCCATATAATTTCTGCGGTTGACTGCATAAAAATAGTATTGAAAGTAAGCATGTATACCTCGCAGTTAGGCAACAAATTATTGTTCCAAACCATATTCAGATAGAAGAGTTGAAAATTAGTACCTTTGCTCGTGAGATAGGGCTAGAGAAACAAACATCAAACTTCATATTGGCAAGAGCATCACGACATTTCTCGGCCTGGTTGACTCCAGTCTCTGTTAACACCGACAGATTTGAGCTTCCCTAGACAAAAACAACTATTTCATTAATGAATTCAGAAGGTACGTCTTAATTATCCAAGAAAAATACAATTTTTTTCTTATCATGAGTTGAACAAGATGTACAAATCTTAGTTCACTCTTGTTGCTGCAATGGTTGATACCATGGAAAGGTAGTGCATTCTAATGAACACCCTATTGTAAAAATGGAAATTGCAATTATAAATAAGCAGTCATACATCCCACAAGTAAACTAATAATAAGAAAGCAAGGGGAGCAGCAGTTACAGTGAGCCCTCTGATTGAAAAGCGAATACTAACCTGGACACGGCTTTCCGCATTCCACGAGCTCAAACCATGCCTCACAAGAGTAATCTTCTTTGTAGAGTTTAAGATCTCATCCGTTAGTGATGTTGTTGCTCCTCTAAAGCTGTAAGCGGCACCAGTCATCGGGACGTCATTGTCAGGAGGGCTTTCTACAGATACATTGCTCAGACCACTATGAGTCACTTTGATGGTAAGAACCCTCAGTTTGCCTGCAATAGTAAGAGTAACAATTATCAATACAAAACAGAAGGTACCAATTCATAATGTGTTCAAGTGAAGTACACTGTTTTCAGCCTACTGTGAGCAGTGCTTATATACTTTCTTCTCTAACAAGAGTAGTATTAATCTTAAAACAAATGAAGAAGTAAGTAATATCTATGCACCATTCATCATGTTTTAAAAATTGTGCAAATCATTATTGAGAAAAGTATAGGAACACATCACAAACAATTAACATATAGTCAATTATATTGGTTGGGTTCGAGATGACTGGCTTATGAGCTTATGCTTTTTACTACAGTAACCAATTCAAAATAGGTGTGTTTTCTCAAGACAAGTTAATTGTAGTACGTATTGTGCTGACTGCATCTATACTTACTAAAATCGTATGCTAATATTTCTCTCTACATACTGCCTCTCGTAAATAGGTCAGAATTCAAAAACCACATTTATAAGTCTCAGCCCAAACGAATCCACCTATTAACTCCCATATGTACCGCTAAGATCATGTACAGTAAGGGTAAACCTTAAGAGTTCCCATAAGATTCTGAAGAGATGCAGCTCGCAGCTCCTAAATGGCTACGAGGTCAGATTTCTAGTTTACAGTGAACATGCTCTGCATGTATCACAGAAAATACGCAGATTAATTCTACAGACTGCATGGCAGAAACATTATAACTTAATTAAACTTCTGATTAACACAACGGCAGCAATACAAAGTCACTATGATGAATATGACATGACTATTCCTAATGAGATACTCTGCACGCATTCATGACAAAAAATGTTGGAGCATGTAAATAAGACACTGCGTATAACTTCACATCTGACGCTACGTATAAGGACATAAAGTGGGTACTTTACTGAAAGAAGATGCACTGTAACACCTTATCCTAACCATATGAGGATGAGGATGTGCGGCCGAGAGTATCTAGCTACTTGAAACTTCTCTCTCGAATGATCTGGCCTTACAGTTTCACTCGTCTATGGCATGTTTAGTCTTAGAATTAACACAAAAGATCAGGAAAAGAAGGGACGAGAAGATACCTGTGCGCTTGCGGAGGCGAGGAGAGGTGCGACGGGGAGGCGCGGGATGGAGGCGGCCGCGGGTAGGCAAGGACGGGCGGAACGCCGTCGGAGAAGGCTGCGTCGCCAGCGAAGCGGAGCCCATTTCTTGGCGCCTTCGCCTTCCTCGTGGTTCTCTTCCTGTGTTTTCCGCCCTTGCCCAGGCGAGTGAAGCTCCCGTGCGGCCGTCGGATAGACGCTGGTTTCTTCCAGCTCTACGAACGGCCAGTTCCTGTCTTCAGGCATAAATATCCAGTTTTTTTAGATTAGTGGAATTAAATTCAAAAAATGCCAAAAATTGAAAATATGATATTGATCCTGGCCCATTTGGCCATTCTAACAAGACATTCTTTGGACGTAGTTTGCTACTTAAGAATTTCACATAAATTTTACGACAACTTTGCTACAACCAGTTCGATTCTTTCGAAATTTCTTCAAAAACCAAATCTTGCGCTCTAAACAGGGTTAAACATTTTGCCGAAATTTTAGCGAAATTTTGGTAATTTCGGTCATTCCGTTGCCTGACGAAAGAAAAATTATTTGGTTAAATTTTGATCAAATTTGTCCTTGTTCGAAATTTATCTAAACTTTGTTAAAATTCAAATGACGTTGAAAATTTCATCTTAAATTTTGAACAAAATTATGAAATTTTTGTTCATTTCGTCTGTTTCACTGTATGATGAAAAAAAATTCAATCCAAAAATATTTTCCTGTCCTCTCATTTTAGCTTAAACTTCTGGCTTATTTTCATTATTCATAAATTTTCTCTTTCTTCTGGACTTTTGGTTATTTTTATTTTTTGTCGGTTTTTATTTTTTTTCATATTCGTTTGCACTGTCTGTGATGAGCTAACATATTTTTTCTATTTTAAATTTTTTTTAAAATTTAATTATGCTAAATAAATTATCTTCAGCTCTAATAAAATTTTACATATATTCACTATTTTTCAACTCAATAGAGCTCAAACCGATGTCAGGCTTCTGCGAAGCATGCTTGTTTGAAACTTTAAGCATGGCGTGAAGCATGGCGTTGCCATCCATGATATGATGGGACTTCTGCGTGCATGCTTGTTTGAAACTTGAGCATCCGTGCGAAGTTAGACACTACACACATCTGAATCCCTTATTTCGCCGACGTATTTTTGTGAAGGATGGAACGCCTCACTAGGTCCCTTAGACAGACAATGACAGTTCCACAGGTCGCTGTACTCTCCCACTCCCGCCACAAATTAACCAAGATATTTGTGCCACGGAGGAAGGGGCACAGCCGTAGCACGCACCGTATTCTACCAGAAGCAGCAGATCTTTATGAAGTCGAGTAGAATATCTCACAAATTCTCCCGAATACTCTTCCTCATCCTCATCCAGAATAATGCAGTTCATCATCTACAAAGAACCATGTAAAAGGGTTCTGGATGTTGTTGTGATAAAATATGGCAATCTGGGAAGATCGAAAATTTGGATTTACATACCTGAGTCATACTGTTCAAACTGAGTCGCGTTAATTAAGGGGACCGAATTGATCGTGGCTCAAACAATTAATTGACTCCAAGCTGAGTAGCATTAATGTTGTTAAGACAATTCACATAGTCATACTGTTAGAGTTGTCATTGTTGCCTTGTATGTTCGTGTCTGTGTCAACATAGCAAGACTTAACAGAGGTATCCACTCAACATAGCAAGACCAAAAGTGTCAACATAGCAACATAGCAAAACTTAACACTTAATATTTGCCAGTCCACAAAACAAAAGTCCTCTAATTTAACAGAGGCATCCACTCATCATATGTAACACTAGAACATATTTAACATTAGAACAGAGGCATCTACTCATCATATTTAACAGTCCATGTCAACATAGCAAGACTTCACACTTAATATTTAACAGTCCACAAAACAAAAAGGTCCTCTTGGCATGGATATTTAACAAGGCTGTAACAACAACTGGTGCTTCCAGCTTTATAGCATCTTGTAGAACTGATTGTTCAACAGTTGCAACATGGGTTCGCACACCGGCAGTCTGCAGATAGCATTGCTTAGTATTGCATACAAAGAACACTTATGTTGTTTCCAAGAGAGAAGTCTGAAAAGGATACCAACTCAAAATACATATTTCCTGCTGAAAGTTATGCATAGAGGTAAATATGCAACAAGCAAAAAAGCTTAATTGTTGTCTTGCGATAGAGGTAGAGCATGACAATATAACAATCTTGGGAATCCCTTACTTCTAGAATCACACAGTTATTGACAGGGATTAGTGTTCACATTATTGACAGTTATTGGCAGTAGCTAAAGAGATCGCTGAGGGCATTGGGTGTGTGCATCTTATTTTTTAAAACCAATTCAACTTTGAGGCAAAAAAAATTATCCATTTATATGTCATGCTCTGTTAAAATTGTAGTCTGGTTTCTGCTACTCCTTTTTACTCTAAAACTGGTAATGATAACTCATCAGAACACAATATATAGTTTACAGTTAATGGCTAAATTATATATCGTACTCTGAGATTTGCTCCATGTTTCAGATCTTTGCAGGTATATTCCAGTTTGCACAAGTGAGCTGCTAGAAAGTGCCACTCAAAAGTTTATTGATACATGTAAAATTCTCATTTTTGTAACACCCCGCCCCTCCTTAGAGTCTAGAGTGCTACCATCATTGTATAATATTACAATTTTTAATAACCGCTAACAGTTTTAAGCAAACACTACTTTATTTAGATTGTAGTGACTAGATAAATATCATACACTTTAGCTCTAACTCTAGCATATCATTAGAGTCTAAACATTACTAATAAAAGGTGATATATGAAGTGCTACTAGTACGTAAAATTATTCATACGTTACTCCCACGGTCCCACCCGTTCATGACGTCCACAACGATCACCTAAAAAAACAAACAAAGCAAGGGTAAATCTAAAGACTCAGCAAACACATAATAGACCGATAAACACTACCATAAGCACAGACAACAATCTCACTATATTGTTCTCACCTATTTCAACAAACATACCATAACACAATCATTCTGCATGATTCTCAATATCTTGCCTCAAATCACACTTAATACAATGCAATGCTATGATAAACCTCCTTTTCCTCCTGTAGCTTATACCGGTAAAGTGAATGGCACACCCATCGATGTAACTCTTTACCTCCATCACGTGGAGGTGCTTATCGAAGTAGGACTTTTCTCCATCCCGTGGAGGTGCCTACCGAAGTAGGAGTTTCTCAAGAGCACGCCGAACTAGTCAATAGTTTTACTCATAGCTATTGACTTTCTTACCGTCCTGAATCGTAATGCTTATGTCATGTTGTGAATGCTATGCTCCAACAGTTTATTATGTATCACAAATATCGTCACCAATCATGCAGCAGCAAATACTATAAACATAACATATTTCACAACAACTATCATCTACCGACTACCATGCACTTGCCTGATTATTCCCAGGGACAATGTGTGGACGCTCCCTACCAGAGCCTCTACCTGTACAAGCGTCGATCCCAACTCAATACATCATATCGTCACATGTACTTAAGTGAGTAGCGATGAGCCAATGACCCTACGCGCACAACTTGATACTGGCGAAACTGGATGCTCAGCGTGAAGGGCTCGATGCGTACATCAGAAAACCCCTTCTTTTCTCCTCTCTTCCCCTTCTTTTTCTCTCTTTTTCTCCTCTTTTCTTTTCTTTTCTTTTCTCTCTTCTTTCTTTTTTTCTTCGTTTCTTACCTGGCCGGCCACTAATTCTTCTCTCTCTTTCACTTCAGTTCGGCCAAAATGGCCTCATCCCCTTCCAGGCGGCTCACGGCCGAGCTCGGGCACATGCAAGAGGATGACTCCACTCTTGTGCACCTTGCAGCGCTTGTCCAGGCTTTGGATAGACAGCACTATCGCACTACACTTGAGCTATGGGAGACTCGACGCCGTCTTGCACATGCTGAGCTTGAGTTGGGGCCTTTTGTTCGTTGTGGCATCATGAACGACGGAGGTTGTATGGTGTGGGTCGTTCGACATCGCATGTCGTTGACCCATCGGTATGCGACCTTCACATCATGAGTGAGGAGCCCGCTTGCACTGGACCTAGGCTGTGTTGCTAACTTGCTATGGCTTTACAGCACCAGGGTATCGTCTCCTATTTACTCCTTCCTCTACCGGTGGTGAGACTTCACACCCTGCTCAGTGCCGCCGTGTGCAGTCTGCAGTGACTCCGAGGAGACTGAGCCCGAGGAGTGTGAAACGGAGCCATAGGAGTCTACCCATGCTGAGGACTAGACCTGTAGACTAGGTTGCTAGAGCTCACCTTAGTTCTTTTTTGGGTTAGTGAGCTATGCATCCCTTTTACATGTATCTTAGTTGTAGGCGCTCTTTGATATGCTTTTGTCGTGTGAACTACCGATTTGCCTACGGGCATTGTATTTCGTAGTTGCACTAAAAACCTAGCTATGTATGTTCTAACTAAAAATCCTGAGATGTCTTTTGGTTCTTTGTGGCAGCTGGTGGAGCAATGGGGGCCGCAGCTCAGCTGCAATCCCGGCTTGCAGAATTTTTGAGGACTCAGCCCGTTGTATATGTCCCGCTCGGAAGAACCTGCTGCATGTATATCCTGCTCGGAAGAACTACTGGCCGGATACTGATGATTGGTTGCATGCAATAGAAAGGAAGCTGGATATTGCCCAGTATAGGGATAATGAGAAGGTTCTATACGCCTTTTATCATCAACTTCAGGGAGCAGCAAGTGCACGCATGGTAAGATAACTATCGATCGCACGATGCAGCCGAAAGATCATGTCGTCACATGGACCGTACCGCTTTCAAGGATACTTTCCATAAGGCTCGTATCCCCACTAGCCTTATGGGAATCATGGGGTTTCCGATCCTGCATTGAAGCAAGGGAAATCAATCGGTGATAGGGTATCTCTATAAGTTCAACCATCTTGCTCGATATGCGCCCTCTGATGTTTCGAATGACGCCGCTAAGATGGAGCGTTTCATGGATGGATTGTAATTGAAGACGAGTGCCGCACGCTTAAGTATTCACGCAAGCGCAAACGGGCTACGAAGAAATCAGCAAGCAGCAGTACGTCTTCAAAGGCCGCACACCTGTTGCAAATGCCAGCGCGTGTAACAATCTGATGGCGCTTATACACAGGCCAGGAAAATGAGTTCGTAGCCTAGTCACGGCGCTGATATATGGGCCGGGCTTACACACTTGCAGCACTCTTGACGTGAGGCCGAGCACGATCCGACGGGACATTGCTCGCAAGGCTAGCAAGAGAGTAGGCAGCTGGCTGGTGCGCGATCGATCAAGTGGTGTGGTTCGGTGTGGGAGGTAGACGTTTCGGCCGTTTCTGCTCAAACCAAGCCAGCTCGATCCGGAAGAGCACGCAGGTCGCCGCTTGTTAGCATGCGTGATTAGGGGTGGAGAACGGTAACGGATAATTTGTTTTATCCGATATTCGTATCCGAGAAAACGTGAATGTGGTAAGTAAAATCTGTATTAAAAAATATTCGTATTCGAGAATATTCGTATCCGTATTTGAGAATATTTGTATTCAAGAATATTCGTATCCATATTCATATTCAAGACTATTCGATTCGTATTCGATCCGTTTCTAGAACCCATGAAAAATCCGTACGAATTTTGTGATTCAAAAATTGAATTTAGGTGGTTCAAAACTGGTAACCTGTCAAAAACCAACAAAAAATCGGCAAAACCGCTAGAAATCCGTTTTATCCGATATTCGTATCCGAGTAAATCTGTATTCAAAAATATCCGTATTCGTATTCGAGAATATTCATATCCATATTTGAGAATATTCAAATTTAAATTCATATCTGTTTTAAAAACATGGACTCTATCCGTTTCCACCCCGCTACCTCTGCATTCTTATCGCTACCAAGACAGTTCCGGGAAACGACCGGCGAGGCGCTCGGCTCGTGATTTCTTTGTGCTTGGTGAGAAACATACGGCGCTTTAGGCTACTACCTAGGTCCTATTTTTTGAGCTACGATAAATAGCTTTTAGTTGTAACTGATAATTTTTAAATATGTTTTTTGAGATGATGCAGGATGGCACACACACTAGCTGGTTTGGGAACATTCGGAACATTCGGAGAAACTATCCCGTTTATTTCGGCTTTCGAAAGAATAGGAAGCCAAAATCCACCCTAAAAGTCTAAAAGAATAAGGCCTGATTCTATGGATGAAAATGTTGCTCTTTCTGTATCTAATTTTGCAGATGCATGACAATGCTACTCGCATTGTTTCACGGTGTAGTTGTAACTTTTGGTAGTAGCTGGCTATCCTCCGGCTCAATGACCCACCACCGTCCATCAACAATCCCACGGCCAATGGCGCCCTCACCATCCCCACGGGACCGTACAGTGTAACACCATCATCAAGCCACTAGCCACAGATTAGCAGCTTCAATTCGCCTTGTTAAATTCTTCTGCACCTTTGTGTTTAAACGTATAAGCAAAGTCATCAAACATAGCAACACAAAATAGTAAAAGGGCACTCCGAGTGACTGCAAACACAGACGAGTTTTACAGAACACGCAGGCAGCAATGAGGTCCTCTCAGGTCTCAACATGACACCCAATCAAAGAGGTACTGCGGACTTGTAGACAAGAGGAACAGTTTTCGTCGTCATCCCCACATCTCATTAGGTCTTGTATTATTAGATAATTTAGATTGACATGGGATAAACAAGCACAACATGCAGCAAAACGTTTCCACGCCCCCACATGGGCCATTCGGCCTTGATTCCATGGCGTGATGTAGAAAACGTTTCCACGCCCTGCAAAACATGCAGCAATGTGTTAACACAGGCAAGGATGTACATGTTTTTACCTGAAAATCAATGGCTGGAGTGCTCAAACATAACAGCATCCAAAAAGGTGAATCATTTTTCTCTTTTTTTTTCCCCAAAAGGGAGATCCCCACAATTTTGTAGAAGCCCCATCCACTAAAAGTTGACCTTTTGAATTCAGTTTGCCTGCAGTACCCACGGTTTTTCGTGACACAAGTCTGGCACAACAAAGTTTAATAATATACCTTATGTGTCACAGACTGCACCTTTTGAGGATCTAATATTTCCATAGAATTTCTTTTTAGAACCAGATGTTCATAGAATTTCTTCCAATGGTTTTAGAATTGTAACTGGAAAGAGGAACTGCAGTTTGGAAGTAGATACAAAATGGAAGTGCACCAAGTATCCTGCAACATGTATGGAAAACCATACGAAAATATAACTAGTGATATTTCTCAACAAAAAGTAGTAGGTCCGGTTAATCTCATTGAAATATAGCCCTGTACAACAATGTATAAAATGAAGTGCAGCATAATGCTGTAAGTTGTTTTCTTGAACTCACTTTAGCAAGAATGTCTTTATAAAAAAATATGGAGAAATAGTACTAAACTAACATGCACCTTGCTGAAATTACAATGTTGCACTGAATATTTGAGCAATCACCTATATGTAATTTCAATATGTTGTATTTAAACAAAACCAAAGACACTCCTAAAAGGTTTGAGTTCAATTTGAAAAATACAATTGAAAATAACATTTTGCCTCTCAAGTTAGAAAAGGGGATAAATAATACTTTGTTTTTGGCAAAGTAAACAATTAATTGCTTCCTCAATAAGAAGTCAATGTTATGAAAAGCTACCAGAAGTGTAGGTAAAATATTGTGTTTCCAGAAAAGCATAGTGATACGAACATTCAAAGTGGGATGCTCAGTTTCATCATTTAACTCCAAATAATTGATCTAGAAACATACATTTAGAAACAAAACTTGGTATTCAACTATCCCCTTCGCCACCGCTCCATTGTCAAACAAAAGTTAGTCATTACCTCTTCAGAAAAAAGAAGGCATCATGAGAACTTCCAAATGAGCAATTCTTAATCTCTTACTACCAAAACAAACAGCAACACCCCAAACAGTTCGAAACTCCTCTTTCATCTGATACCCAAAAGGGGGCCTTACTATTATTCCACCTTGATGTGCACAAGAACGCCCCCTCTCTCTCTACAACAAACAAACACCAGTTCCTGACTCGTTTCTTATACAGCAAAGCATCCATGTTTCCTTGCCGTTTCGTATGCAGCAAAGCATCCATATTTCAGCAAATAGCACCCGCGAATGAGCTTAATTTTTCACATTCCTAATGGTTGGCCCTTCTATCTTATATTCTCAACTTTACCCACCTTGTGATTTAGCATGACTCTTTCTGCTGCCACTTGCTGCTCCACTGGATCCTGGTTTTGATTACCACACGAACAATCAGAATTCAAAACCCCCGTCGTTCCATCTCCTCACAATTCCAAATCCCCAACCCTAACCAGCCAAACTCTCAGATCAATTCCCAGATCAAGCCAACACTAGTTCTAGGTTCTAACTAGGGAGCTGTTTATGTTGGCTTCTACTTCCAAAAGCCGAAGTCAATACGAACGTCCTAAATTTCTATAAGCCGCTTCTATTAGCCACTATAATATATACTTTCGCATACTTTCACATATTCTGTATTTTATTATGTTATAATTCTGTAAGTCACATAACGATCTAAATATTGCAGTGTCTTTCGTTGTAATGTCTTTTTTATATAATACATTACTATTCATCAACAACTTTATCCGCCACTACTACTTATCAGTCGCAGCTAAAAGCTATAAGTAGAAACCAGTAGAACAGACCCTAGATCTAAAAACTATAAGTAGAAACCAGTATAAACAGGCCCTAGATCTAATCAATCAGGTCAAGCTATGCATACAAAGCCACAAAGACAAGTCTTTGTTGTAAACAGATCTAGGTCAAGCAGTCAGGTCAAGTCTTTGTTTTAAGCAGATCAAGGTCAAGCAGGCAAGTCAACCAACAGAAAGCACACCAGAAAGGCAAACCGTACCATCTGCACATAAGCTCCCCATCAAGCGGCCTCTCGGTGGACGAAGAAAGCGTAGAATCCCGCGACGATGGTGGCCACCCCCATCGCCCAAACTACCACGGCGCCCCAGAGCGGCATGATGGCGGCGACCTTGGAGGAGAACATGAGCGTGAGGAGGGTCGAGAGCCCCCACACCGCCGCCTTGAGCCCCGGCCGGCCGCGGCCGGCCTGCGCGGGGCCGCGCTCGAGCAGGTGGAGGCAGCGGAAGAGGAGGATCAGCGCGAGGTAGGCGACAACGACGAAGGCCACGGAGGAGGGGTCGCTGCTGGAGCGGTAGATCGCCATGCCGCAGTTGAAGCTCAGGAAGGCGAACCCCAGAGACGGCAGCCATCCTGGGCGGCCGTCGCGATCCATAGGCGGAGCAAAGGCGGCGGCGGTCCGGATTTTTGCAGATAGGATTTAACTCCGGCTCTGGACGGTGCGAATCGCTGGAGCCTCTGGAATTTGGACACAAGATAGTGGACGGACCTTCTATATTCTACCTCTACAAAAGCACATTTGATTTGAATGTGATGCGCGGGCCAGTTTGGAATTCAAATTTAAGGCTACTGTTGAATATTTTGTGTAATCTGCGGAATTCTATATATTATTCTCACGGCAAATCTAAAAAGGCTGACAACTTTGTGGACCCCATTGGGCTACCGGCTACGCTCCCAGCCACCCATGAAAAGCCGTGGCCGGCGATTAAGGGGGTGCTCACTATAGCTTATTTTGGCTTAAGCTTATTGGCTTAAGCTTATTTTGGCACTATTCATAATTTCGTCTTTTTCTGAATTTTTGATTTTTTTTTTTGCGCTTTTTTGTCGGTTCTTTTTTTTCTCGTATTCGTTTGCGTTGTTTGTGATGGGCTAACATATTTTTTATATTTTTTAATTTTTTTAGATTTAATTATGTCAAATAAGCCTCTCGTCATTCTGGTGTTTTTTCACCCATTCTGATGTTTTCACCATAAGCCTTGACTTTCAGTAGAACCGATCACCACCTAAGCGGTAGTCATGCGAAAAATAAAATAAAAAATTTGCTGTTTGGGTGGCCGGTCAGGATCTGCTCTTAGAACACCCGCTTCTGGTTTATGTATTCTAGCGTTTTAACTTATAATATTTGACGTATTTATCATCACACTATGTTAAAACCAGGGGAGTTCGGCAGCATGCCACGTCAGTGTTTTTGTAAAAAGTCTTTGCATTGTTTGAAATAGCGTAAAGGTCCTCATTGTCTGAATAAAAAAGGTCTCTGCCAGGTTTTTTTCCCGAAAACCCCCTCCACTTAAATCACGTATTCTTTGTTGGATAGCATCCTGCGGTTTTCTAAAATTACATACGGGTCATCATTTAGTTACGTACATGTCCTTACATACAGGTCCTCGATTTTTACAAAAAGGTCTTTTGTTTTTCCGAAATTACGCATGTGTCCTCGATTTTTTTAAGAAACTCCTCGCGAATTATCGTCTCTTTTACTTCGGTCCACACGGTAGCTAGCGCGGTGTGCCGCTGCGCTTACGCTGCTAGTATACCTTATGTGTAATTCTTTTCAAGGAATGCAAGTGCAGCAAGTGACCTACTCCCCGTCCCTATAATAAAATTACATATTATGAAAATATTTTCTAGAAAAATATTAATGACATTATTTACTTTCGTGGCATTCTTTGTCTAAAGGGTTTCACATTTTTTATTTACAGTGCAACTGATGGTAAATTTTAAACTATACATGATATTTTGTTGTAAATGGAGTGCTAGCTTTTTAAACCACAGATATTAACTTCTGGAACGCAACTAATTGCAACTTTTTTGACTAGAGTTAGCATGAAAGGAACCTTTTTCTATGCAACTTGATGGTAATTTTTCTAGGTGATAATGTGTGTGCACGGACTAATTTCTCTCAAAAGGAGTAGTTATAATTTCTCTCAAAATATTTTTTTTCTTTTTGTGAGAGGAGACTGCAATTGATTCGGTACCAGCACCAGTGCTAGATCTCACCTAGTCGTGCCATAGTTACGTCCAATTATAATTATGAAAAGGAGACTGGGGAAAAACAAATGTAGTGAGGATTGAGGATGTACGGGGCATATTCACCACGCACCTACGAGCTCACGTCCATCCATGCTCCATGGTGACACCACCTCCACCAGCCGTGTTCTCGACGTGCTCGAATTCGAGATGCTGCGGTGCATATTCCGTTCGAATGGCGAACACGCCGTGGACCGTCTGTTTCTCAAGGAGTCTTCGACAAACAATCGCTAACAATAATGTATAGGGATGGGAAATGGATATAAATTATTCGTATCACTTGGTTATCATATTTGATAAGGTACAAATATGATATAGATTTTTTTCATTCGATTAACGATTTTTCTCTTATTTATATTCGAATTCATATAAAAAATATAGATATCAGTATGGTATACACTTTTACCATATGAAATTTGTATCGATACTCATATTCGATGAAACAATATACATATTTTATTGCAATACGACTAATTAGTTGGACAAAATTTTTAATTCCACGTGAATTCATGTTTCTTTAGGTGAAGTAAGTGAATTAGAATGATTAAGTGTAACCGTATGAGGATAAAATGTCATCAATATTATTATACTACGTAAGTATGAGGATATCCGAATCCGACTGAATTGAGTAGATATTTGATGCGAATTCGTATCTATTACAATATTCAATTTATATTCTATTTAAGAATATTTGGATTCGTATTTATTTAAAAAATACTAATACAATAATAGAATTATTCGATCCGTTTTTACTCCCATGCCCTGACTGAATTGCACTCATCGCAGAGATCCAACCGCCCGTAACAGTAAATGCACGCAACACCACGGCTCCTCCACCGCCCATATTCGGATCGTCCCACGAACGGTGAACACACGTTCTAGACCATTTCTTCCACGGATCTTTACAAACGGTCGCTGAGGTGAGCGAGCATGGCTGAACGTAGACGTAGTACTCTACCCTTGTGCTACCTTCCTGCGTGTGTGCGCCTTGAGATCATGGGCTCGTACGTTCAGGGATACCCCTTGCTAATCGGTCGAGATATTTTTGTCGTCGTCGTCGTTGAGCTACCTGATCCTTGGGTGGCAAGGAGTTTTACCTGATCTTTCATTTCATCATTTGTTTTTGCTTTCAGGGGAGGATGAATTTCCGGTCTATGAATCGGGGTGCAGAGGTGAGTTCTGCCGATCTTCTCCTGCAATCTTTGTGAGAAAGGGAAAGAAATTTGATACGATTAGCCAAGTGTGGTACTTACAACGCTAGTAAGTGGCATCAATCCTGAAGTTAACCTAGAATGTGCGCACTTGGTCTGACCTGAGTGTAGCTCTGTGAATGCCTCTCATCTGCTTTGCACTTCCTTTGAGCCTACCGGTCAAACGCTACCTTGTGTTGTGGATGAAACACAACGAGACTAAGGGAGAACAAGATCATTTAGACGCGCATGTTTTGAGGGCAGATTGTGTGTATTTCCTGAATCTTCGGAGAATTCGGCATCTTTTGTTAGGGACTTGAGCAGACATAGGACATATTCTTTTCCTCTGAAGCTGACGATTTTTGACAGTGTGGGCTGACAGTGTAATACCGCAATTAGTGGAGGTATCTGATACGCAACTAGAATTTTGATGAATAAGACGAAGTGGCACCATTTCTTCAGTGAAAACTGACGTCAGTACTTTGTCTGGAGCCCCACCCCCCCGTATTACTGATGGTTGCTTCCTCTTTTTCCCACTTTTTTGTTTGCAAGAGGTTCCATTCTCTTTGCAGGATGATGAGTAGACACACATTACCGTCCAAAATCTAAATGCAAAATTAGTTGCACTACTATAAAAATTCAAGTGCAATTATATGTCAGCCAAAAAGGCCTAACCTAAAAAGTTTGTAGGTATGGGCTATACTAACGAAAAAGAACAAATATTCACCTAATGTTTTTTATCTTACGGAATTCGCGACTTCCAAATAGACCTTTCAGGACTTTTTGGACATTGGGAGTTTAGTTGGGATTTAGTTCAAATTTAAACTTTTATAGAGGAGTTCAAATTGAAGCTGAAAATATTTACTCAGTCTCCCCACGCACGCAGGTCCTGCAGAAGCTGCAGGAGAAATGGAAGTCCACGGCACCGCTGTATCCGGCCATGTGCTAGAATTCAACTAAAGTCACTTTTGGTATTATTTCTTACCGTATTTATAAAATAGCAGTACGTCGAGCATATTGACAAAAATATCGTTTTTACCGTCCGGGGCCAGTGGCGGCGCCCACGGTGACATGCTTGGCGCCGCCAATGACAGCGCGCTGTCTCCTCCTCGACAGACAGACCGGCCGCCGCCTGTAAGGTGGGGTGGTAGGTACCCTGGTTGTTTTTTCCATTTAGTTTTTGTTTGAATTTTCAAATATATCAAATGAGCTCAAAAAATGACAAATTTATGGACGGCCCCCTGAGACAATGTACTTCATAGTGTAATTGTTTGGCAATTTAATCAGTTGTGGATGTTGTTAAAAAAATCATAAATTTTCAATATTTTTATGATTTTTTACATATAGCAAATGAGCTCCAATAATTACGAAATTTTATGTGAAGCTTCCTGATATAGTAATAGTTATTGTGTAATTTTTGAGGAATTTTATATAGTCCAAATTTCTCACGTTTATTCGGGTTAACTTAATCATAAATTTAAGAATATTTCACTTTTTTACAATTTTATACATTAGGAATTTGTACAATTAAAAGTAATTGCAGTAGTATAAAAAATGCATCACACTGGATGCGATATGGCTCACTCATCTAAGCCACTATTATCTTCTCGCCGCACTTGCCTGCCCGTACGTGGCTTTGTCTTTCGTCGTGCACGAGCATGTCCCGTTGGGTACGTCAGTCGGTCCGGAGGTTGCGTATCGGGTCAGAAGAGGTATAGAGACTGCTCGTGCTCTCGGTGGCCGGTGGTCCGAAGAGGTCGGGTCCGATAAGGATCGAAATCGTCTAGCCGAGACATGCCGAACTGCGAGCCCGCCCACAATAATGTCATGTACAAAGGACTCTAGGAATCCCCCTTGTGGTGCGAATGAACTCTCGTACTGACCGTATGACGTGGCAGCGAAGCCGGAGGAGCTCTACCCACCGAAGTGTCCAAATCCTGGGAGGAGCTTTGTTCGGGAGCGTGTTGCCCTCGGTGACGTTCGTGTTCTTCACGTCCTGACTTCGTCCCAGTACGTCGACATCTTCACCAAGGGGTTTCCGACGTCGGTATTCACTGAGTTCAGGTCCAGTATGAATGTTCTCTCCAGCAACACTCTGACTACAGAGACGTGTTAGACAGAAAACTCATCGGCTTTCTGTATGCATAACGCTTTATATTCTTAATGTTAACGCGTTCACATGATAGTTGTAACACGTTCACACGATGTTTTATCTTCTCAATATTAATACGTTCTTATGATAGCTATAACACGTTCACATGATAAGCGTAATATATATATATATATATATATATATATATATATATATATATATATATATATATATATATATATATATATATATATGTAACTCATGAACTCTGATTTCATTCAATCAAAAATAGCGTAACTTTCCTGGCTTACACCGTGTTGTCAAGTGACTGAGTATTTGAATAGTGCTTTTGTGTCTTTTGTTGATGTTGATCAGTAAGGCCTGTTTGCACTGACTCGGCTTCACTAGTGAAGTTGTTTTTTAGATTGACTTCACGAGCGACTTCACCGGTGAAGCTAAAGTCGCTTTTAGAAAAACTGCTTGGCAAAACAGCTTCACCAATGACTTCATGTATGGTCGAGAGAGGTCAATTGTCCAAGATGCCCCTGCTCACACGACTTGTTCTAACATTTGAGTTGTATATTTGTATGTGGTCATATGAATTAAAAATAATATATTTGAATGAGTATGAATTAAAAAATTAAAATAATAAAAAATAAAAAAATTAAAATCATTAGGAAGCAATATTAGTGCCTTGTCATGCCTGATGGAGAAAGTGGTAAATACGTGTAAATTTTTGTGAACTAGAGGGGCATTCGCTTCCTTGGAATATGGGCCCGAGGAGAGAGTCGTGAAAAGCTACTTTTTCACTTCACCTCTCTATTCCTTTGTGAGAGCACAAAAAGGAGCTTCATGGGTGAAGCTATTTGCAAAAGGTGTTTGGCAAAAAAAGCATTTCATGAAGCATTGGTGAAGTTGTACAAACAGGGCCTAAGATACGTGCGCAAAACTGAAGTACAGAGTCGATTCCACCGCAGCTTCAGCTGCAGATCGGTTGGTCAATGGTCATTCATTTCACAGCTGTCCGTTTGGTTTTCCGAAAAGTACTCTTCAAGTACAACTATTTCACAACCCAAAATTTCACGAGATCAAGGCAGTGCTTTAACTGACTTCAAATTTTCACGAGATCAAGGCAGTGCTTTAACTGACTTCTAGGCATTGGTTTCTAACTTAAAGCGCACTGTAGCAGCTGTTTATGAGAAATTTAAAAATAAAAATAAATAAAAACATCATTATATCTTTACAAACAATGCAGAATAATAAGAGAAAAAAGCTAAGAAAAATAAAAAATTAAAATTAAAAAGCTGAAGTGTTCCAAAAATCAGAAGCAAAAACCTTTTAGAGCATGACCCAAGTCTAAAAAATCCATTAGTTCCCTATCTAGTCATTAGTGGGGATAAAAACCACGGCATCTAGCGTGCGAGACGTGCCACACTAGCCAGTTCGACTACACGAGCAATTGTTATCGAAAAAAGCAATCGTTATCTCCGTTCATAGAAGACTAGTGTCAGCGGTAGCTTTAGGCCTTATTCTTTTTAGTTTATAATTTTTTAATAAATAAATATAATAGTTTTTATCCTTTTTTAAGTGAATTATTGAGATAATTTTTTAAAAATAACTTATCAGTATTCGGTCCATTCACACTATCACTCTTTTGAAGAGTAAAAATTATAAATCATAGTTATAAACCATCCGTAGCGACCAAAAATACAATCCCTTATACAGGAAGGCAAAGTTGACTACAGGGTCCTGTTGTTTGAGGCTCTTCGCCATTTAATTCTGCAGCCCGCAGCCCAAGCCCATTACCTTCCGGAAACGCTACGGCCGCGACGCAAGCCTGCGCTACAACAACCCCTTCGTACTCTTCGCCGCCCACCCTTCCACCAACACTCCGCAGCTCCCAACCCAAACTCTAGGGTTTCTCCCCAACCACCCCCGCTCGATCCGAACCACCACCGGCGGCGATGTCGACTGCGGCGGCGCAGCGCGGCGAGAAGCCGGCGCTCAGGAAGCCTGTGTTCACCAAGGTGGACCAGCTCAAGCCGGGCACCAACGGCCACACCCTCACCGTCAAGGTCGCCACCGCCACCCCCGTCCCCGGCCGCGCGCGCCCAGGCGCCCCCGCCGCCTCCTCCCGCGCGCCCCGCATAGCGGAGTGCCTCGTCGGCGACGAGACCGGCGCCATCGTCTTCACCGCCCGCAACGAGCAAGGTGACTTGGGTTCCCATACCTTACTGTTGATTGGTACCGTTTGCTGTATGCTTAGATTTGTTAGGCTCCGATCCTCTTGCGCTGATCTGTTGGACGCGTAGATAATATCTAATGGTTAGGGTTTTTTTACCGCTTTCGGATTGTAAAAAAAATAGTGGAAACACCTTTTATTTTTTATGTTACTCGGCCGTAACGTCAGGTTTACAACAATTGTTGTGGGTGGCAACTTCTAGGTGTCTACGTCTTTGTCCTAACATTTTGTCTAGCTTTAGTAGTTGTGATGATAGGATGAGAGATCGTAATTTTTTTTCTATCTTGATAGGTGTGGAAAACATTTCGTACGTTTTATGTTTAGGTGGTATCCAGTGATCCTGCTGGTTGGCGTTACAATTTTATTCCGAAATAATTCTCGTATGGACAGTCAAATATCAGAACTTATCTAAGTGATACATAGTTGAGCTAAAGATTCATTTATGTTCTTTTATGTCAAGTACAAGTAGTCGGTTGCGCGCCAATCAAAATTTTAAACTACTAATTCGGCACAACTTCCCGCCATCCTACTTTTTTGTTGGCCTTTTGCGCAGCTGAACTGAGTCCAAATCCTGTATTATTCCAAGCAACAGCACAGCACTCATGTTGTATGTGGTATTGTTCCTTTGAAATTTGAATCCAAATGAGGGTATTCTATTTTTAGGCGCAAGCTTCCTAATTTAGGATTAATGGCATCAAATGTTTTGGCAATTAATTTTTATATTTCTTGTCAGCACCCACGTGAGATTAATCTTCACCCTACATGCATGAAAAAAAACTGACATAATTTATAATGCCCATGGTTTTCAACCTAGAGTCCCACATACCATATTTATAATGCAATTCCGTTGCCTTTTGATGTTGCTACTTCTCCGTTCACGATTCTGGCTACGTTTCTTGTATACAGGGATTTCATGTGTTTGAGGGGCATGAGGGCTTACCAAAATGAATAAAAAGAGTTATGTTTCACTTGCCTTGTGCATCTTGCAAATATCCCATCTGGTATTATTGATACACAATTGACTTGATTTCATGGTTTGGGAAAATAGCAAAAAGAAAAGCATAGTTCATTTGTTAATTAATTGCATGGCTACATATTCACATCCCATTAGCCATGGTTGTCAAGGCGTTGCCTAGGCGTTGCCAAGGCGTCCTGGCGGTCGGAGGGGGACGTTGTGGACGATCGCCCAACGCGTGACGAGTTAGGCGGTGCTGGGGGACGCCTAGGTGTCCAGGGCGTTGCCTAGCTTGTTGTGGTGGCCGTTTGGTGGGCCGATCTGTAGCCGGAGGAGGGCGGAGGCGGCCAACGGGAGCGGTGGCGGAGGTGGCCTGGGTGGTCGACGGTAGCAACGGGTCGAGGCGGCGGCGGCGTCGGGTCGGGTCGAGCCCAAGGTGGCGAAGAGGAGGCCGGGGTGCCCGAGCGGCCGCGGTGTCAGAGCCGGCGGAAGAGGTGGAGCGAGAAAAGGCGGTGGATGAGGCGGCGGACGAGGCGGCGGACGATGCGGGCAAACTGAGAAGCAATCACTGGCGGCTAGGTTAAAAGGATAGGGCAATTTTTTGGTCTTGTTGTGATTTAGTCCTCGAAGTTCTTGACAATTACAAATAGATCCCTCCCGCAATGGATTTCTTTTGATTTAGAGTTATTGAAAATTACAAATAGATCCACCCCTCAATGGATTTCTTCTGATTTGGACCTCCTGAGCTTTGTTGCATGGTTATTTGGATAGTTTGTGCTATTATGTTGCATGATTATTTAGTTTTTCGGTCATATAAGGTATTACTTATATTTATTACTATCGTCTAATTACTATTGTCTAATTGTTGCCATGGCGGAGCGCCTGATCGACTAGGTGTCCAGGCGCCTCAGTCTCGCTGTGACTTGCTGAAGCGCCATGACAACCTTCCCACTAGCTACCTTGTTCTTTTCGGCTTTGCAGCCGGCTTTTGGCTTCGGCTTCTTTCAACAATCATTATTTAATAGACCAATAAGCCGCAATCCAAAAGAATGCCCCCATTGCACTCAGCAATAGTACAATACCCATTTTGCCATTAACAATTAATATACTAGGAATCCTATAGTCATGTTATTTCAGCTGTTCTTGTATGTTCTTTTGGTTGCTTGTGATCATCACAGAGTATGTCTTGGATAGGATCACGATCCATTTGACGATGTATGTACCATGGACTGATGATATACTCCCCTTCTATGCAGTTGACTTGTTGAAGCCTGGTGCCACAGTGATCCTGCGCAATGCTAAAATTGACATGTTCAAAGGCTCGATGAGGCTTGCAGTGGACAAGTGGGGGCGGATAGAGGCTACAGAACCTGCCAGCTTTGCAGTGAAGGAAGACAACAACTTGTCACTAGTAGAGTATGAATTGGTTAATGTGGCTGAGTAATTGTCGAAGTTTTCTCCCCTTCTCCCTGCCATAAAAAGGAAGTACTATGGATGAACATTATAAAGCTTTGCTAAGCTTGTTTATTTGGTAGTGGTAATAGATAAGGTCAAGATTGTATCACTTCATTTAGAACGTTCCATCGATGAAACTGAGTTGTCCATGCATGTACTAGATTGTGATTCCTCTTGGCACTGCCTGTATTGCTGTAATGGAACAAGCTCAGCAAGGCGACATGATGCACCGAGTTCTAGAAATCCATGAAATTGCTTGCTACATATCCTGTCTAGTTGAATGGTGATTATTTGCTGGTACATTGTGTTGATATATGTTGATGTATCCTGAAATGTGCAAGCTTTAACAAGTTTCTGACAAATAGTTTGCTATCTTGCCCCTACGATGTCTTTTTTAGTGGTTTCCAGACTAACGCCACGTTGATGCACACACTATCACCTAAGCTTATTTTGTTTGAACAGACAATTGCCAGTAACGCAAACAGCGTTTTTAACTCATCGTGTGTGTGTCTTCCTTTCCTAATGATTGCCAGTGACGAGTTGTCGTAAGAATCTTTCGCCAAAAAGAGGAAAACCCTGTGGCTGTCAGTTCTCCATTCTAGCCATCTCACGCCTATGAAAAGTCATGCTAACGTCGGAAACATGTTACAAGTCACAAAAACAAGGCCTAGCAAGGCTAAAATTTTGATGAACGTAATCAAAACATGCAGCTGAGGCCATTCATCTCGAGCAACATGGCAGGCGTCGCCGGTGAGCAGGAGCCGTCGGTGGAGGCGGCGTTCGCGGGACAGCCCCAAAATTTCAAAATTTTGAAATTTATTTTGAATTTTATTTGAATTTACAAATTCTTACTCAATTCGGAAATTTTCGTGAAAACCGCTTTCCTTTTCGCGAATCGCGCCGGTTCTTCTTGGCGTCGCTCATGGGCGCTTCTCCCCGTCTTCCGGCCGCGGCTGCGCGTCGCCTTCTCCTCCGCGGATTTGGCGCCACTCCTCCTGTGGCGGCGTCATCGCCGTCTGCGGTCCCACCCGCCACCGCCGAACCCTCTGCTCCCTCCTCGCAACGCGCCGGCTACCGCCTCGCCGCATAGATTCAACTCGTCTCGCGGTTTCCTCTCACGATCGGTCATCAGGGTCAAGGCGGGCGAGCAGAGTGTCACATCCCCCTCACCGATCCCGCGCCACTCCAGTGCCTTCCTTCTTCGGCTCGACGTGGACTGAGCGCGGCCAAGAAAATCCCCGACTTACACAGAGCTTAAAACTCGTTTCTCTCACTTCCCTGAGCCTCCTAGCAGCCTCACAAGCCACCCCACCAAACGAATTGGGCTCCCATCGCGAACGCCGACGAGCGCCTCCCTGCGCCGGTGAGCCCGAAAGCAAATCATGTGATTCGGTTAATTATAATTCAATTCCATTTGCCGACACACCTCGCTACCTCCCGAACACACGGGTGAACTCATCCGAGGTCGGGCGTTGGCCTAGAAACCTGGCGTCGGAGGCCGCCACCGGCCGTAAGGACCTCACCGTGGCCAGCTCATTTGAGTTCTTCTCGAGCTACCCAGCCACCTCCATTAGCTTCCTAGTGCGCTGTAGATGGTGAAAACTCAGCCCGATCGACCTAAACTTCACCGGAGCTCCTCATCGCCGCCGTGAAGATCATCTTCTTCTCGGTTGCCGTCACCTATCCTAACCACTCTCGCCGTCCCCAAAGTCCAAAATGGGAACCCAAGCTTCCCACTAGCCCTCGGTGAAGGTCAATTATCCCCAAAGCCCTAGCCTCGCCGGATCGTGGAGAGGCGCTACTGCTTCCAGTGGGAGGGCATGCGGAGGTTGAAGACGACCTCCCGGGAGACGTGGCGCCATCTCATCCTCCGCCTTCCCATCCCAACCGCCCGGGCCGGTTTAAACCCGAGCCGTGGATCCTTCGTAACCGCTTCATCCCAGCGCTCGCATTCGCGGGATCGCTGCCGTCCGCATCGGCCGTGCGTCGCTCATCGGGTGGGCGTGCGCAGGCGGGAGCGCTGGGCTTCGCCGCAGCAGGCCATGGGCCGCAGCCCACTCGACCGAGCCGCAGACCGTGTCATTGGGTGGGCCGACTGCTCACGGTGCCGAGCCCAACACTGTTCACAGCGATTAAAAATTCAGAAAAATCCCAAAAATCATAAAAATACACCATTTTGACCAGAATAATTCCTAGAATTCAAAAATGACCTCTATTCCTTGAAATTTGAATTTTAGAATTTTATAAATTCAAGTATAAGACTTTAGGCCTAGTAAAGTTAATTTACTTTTATACAAAATTCAAATCTCATTCATTTCCTAAAATTGAGTTTCAACATTATCCAAACTCTTTTTAAAGATTGTATATGTTGATATTACTTTTATTAGATTATTTTCCTTGATTTAATTAAAATCAAGGTTTAACATGTTGTTATTTTATGTGTTTGTGCTAGCTCCCGAGTTCGTCGAGGTTGTCAGCAGAGCCGAGCTGTTGCCCAATGCACGAGATCGTCGAGATTCCTGATCAGCAAGGCAAGTCATAAGTTTTTGATCATGTTGAATCCCATGAAATTACAGTATTTAGTAAAATATTTGCATTATGATTAGTTGTAAATTGTTAATTGCTTAAACTAAAATGTTTAGAATGTCATAATATTTAGTTATTCCTACCACTGATAAATGCCTTGTCTTACTTGATGGCCATATTCACCTTGACAACCATAATAATTATTGAATTACTGTATTAAGAATTATAGATCATCTCACATGACATTTTGTACTACTAAGTGATTTTGGCCACGGCCATTAGAGTTGAAAACTTACATCAAGGTAGGAGTCGAATGTGGGGTCATCACAATGTGATCCAAGCCCACGGCTCTACTTTGGTAGAACTCAAGATAGGAGTCGAATGTGTGGTCGTTACAATAGACTAACGCCACGTTGATGCACACACTATCACCTAAGCTTATTTTGTTTGAACAGACAATTGCCAGTAACGCAAACAGCGTTTTTAACTCATCGTGTGTGTGTCTTCCTTTCCTAATGATTGCCAGTGACGAGTTGTCGTAAGAATCTTTCGCCAAAAAGAGGAAAACCCTGTGGCTGTCAGTTCTCCATTCTAGCCATCTCACGCCTATGAAAAGTCATGCTAACGTCGGAAACATGTTACAAGTCACAAAAACAAGGCCTAGCAAGGCTAAAATTTTGATGAACGTAATCAAAACATGCAGCTGAGGCCATTCATCTCGAGCAACATGGCAGGCGTCGCCGGTGAGCAGGAGCCGTCGGTGGAGGCGGCGTTCGCGGGACAGCCCCAAAATTTCAAAATTTTGAAATTTATTTTGAATTTTATTTGAATTTACAAATTCTTACTCAATTCGGAAATTTTCGGTGAAAACCCGCTTTCCCTTTTCGGCGAATGCGCCTTCGGTTCTTGCTGGCGTCGCTCGCGCGCGGGCGCTTCTCCCCCGTCTTCCCGAAGCCGCGGTCTGCGCGTCGCCTTCTCCTCCGCGGGATTTGGCGCCACTCCTCCCTGTGGCGACGCCATCGCCTGACGCCGGTCCCGCGGCCGCCGAACCCTCGCTCCCTCCTCGCAAGCACGCGCCGCGCCTGCCGCTGCTTTCTGATTCAACTCGTCTCGCGGTTTCCTCTCACGATCGGTCAACAGGGGTCAAGGGCGGGCGAGCAGCAGTGTCACATCCCTCACCGATCCGCGCCACTCCGGTGCCTTCCTTCTTGGCTCGGCGTGGATGGAGCGGCCAAGAAAATCCCGACTTACGAGCTTAAAACTCGTTTCTCTCACTTCCCCGAGCCTCCTAGCGACCTCACAAGCCACCCGCTAAGCAATTGGGCTCCCATCGCCGAACGCCGACGAGCGTCTCCCTGCGCCGGTGAGCCACGAAAGCAAATCATGTGATTCGGTTAATTATAATTCAATTCCATTTGCTGACACACTCCTCGCTACCTCCTGAACACACGGGTGAACTCATCCGAGGTCGGGCGTTGGCCTAGAGCCCTGGCGTCGGAGGCCGCCGCTGGCCGTAAGGACCTCACCGTGGCCAGCTCATTTGAGTTCTTCTCGAGCTACCCAGCCACCTCCATTAGCTTCCTAGTGCGCTGTAGATGGTGAAAACTCAGCCCGATCGACCTAAACTTCACCGGAGCTCCTCATCGCCGCCGTGAAGATCATCTTCTTCTCGGTTGCCGTCAGCCTATCCTAACCACTCTCGCCGTCCCCAAAGTCCAAAAATGGGAACCCAAGCTTCCCCACTAGCCCTCGGTGAAGGTCAATTATCCCCAAAAGCCCTAGCCTCGCCGGATCGTGGAGAGAGGCGCGCCCTGTTTCCAGCTGGGAGGGGCTGTCTGGAGGTTGAAGACGACCCTCCCGGGGAGACGTGGCGCCATCTCATCCCTCCGCGCCTTCCCATCCCAACCGCCGGGCGGTTTAAACCCGGCCGTGGATCCTTCAGTAATCGCTTCATCCGGGCTCGCATTCGCGGGATCGCTGCCGTCCGCTTGTCGGCCGTGCGTCGCTCATCGGTGGGCGTGCGTGCGGGAGCGCTGGGCCGCCGCCAGGCAGCTCATGGGCCGCAGCCCACTCGACCGAGCCGCCGCAGACTTGTCATTGGGTTGGGCAAGACTTGTTCACGTGCCGAGCCCAACACTTTGCTCAACGATTAAAAATTCAGAAAAATCCCAAAAATCATAAAAATACACCATTTTGACCAGAATAATTCCTAGAATTCAAAAATGACCTCTATTCCTTGAAATTTGAATTTTAGAATTTTATAAATTCAAGTATAAGACTTTAGGCCTAGTAAAGTTAATTTACTTTTTATACAAAAATTCAAATCTCATTCATTTCCTAAAAATTGAGTTTCAACATTATCCAAACTCTTTTTAAAGATTGTATATGTTGATATTACTTTTATTAGATTATTTTCCTTGATTTAATTAAAATCAAGGTTTAACATGTGTTGTTATTTTATGTGTTTGTGCTAGCTCCCGAGTTCGTCGAGGTTGTCACAGGCAGAGCGAGCACATTGCCCGGTATGCGAGATCGTCGAGATTCCTGATCAGCAAGGCAAGTCATAAGTTTTTGATCATGTTGAATCCCATGAAATTACAGTATTTAGTAAAATATTTGCATTATGATTAGTTGTAAATTGTTAATTGCTTAAACTAAAATGTTTAGAATGTCATAATATTTAGTTATTCCTACCACTGATAAATGCCTTGTCTTACTTGATGGCCATATTCACCTTGACAACCATAATAATTATTGAATTACTGTATTAAGAATTATAGATCATCTCACATGACATTTTGTACTACTAAGTGATTTTGGCTACTGGCCATTAGAGTTGAAAAACTTACATCAAGGTAGGAGTCAGAATGTGGGGTCATCACAATGTGATCCAAGCCCACGGCTCTACTTTGGTAGAACTCAAGATAGGAGTCAGAATGTGTGGTCGTTACAATGTGATCCAAGCCCACGACTCTATCTCGGGAGAACTAGGGGGAGGGTCAGAATGTGAGGGTCATCACACTGTGATCCAAGCCCACGACCAAACCCTAGGGTTGGACCTAGGGTAGAGAGGCTGGTGGGACTCCGGTTAACCGGACTAGGCCTACCGCTTTACCCTAGGATGGAGGTTGTATGATGGGTGGTGGCTGGTGCTGTTGAGCTCAGCGGAAGTTGTGGTTGGTACCTCAGTGAAAATATAAGGACAAGAACCTTGTGCCAAATAAAGAACATAGTGATCGCTCAGACCACAGGAGTTGATTCGTCAACACTGGTTTAGTAGCTGCTCAATTTGATTGAACCTCTACAGGCTGAGGTGTTTTGATGACGTGGTGTTAGGTATGCTGCGGGTACCTAACAACTATAGTATTGACTTAAAACGACAGGGGAGATTTGTGGTTAATTATGACCGTGACTGAGCGGTACTATTGGGTAGAGTCTATATAGAGAGTTGAGCAGTGAAACGACCTGGCTTTCTTAACTCTGTCGCGGGAGTTAAGTGATCGTGTGGGTAAAGTTGAGCAACTCTGCAGAGTGAAATAATGGTATTCGAATACGCCGTGCTTCCGTTTAATGAAGCTGTGTTAATTGGGTGATTCCAACAATGAGGCACAAGTAGATCTTGGAGGTTAAGCTGGATAATGATGAATGTTTCTTGATAATTGAAAACCCCCTGATCTTAAGGAGCAAATGTTTTAACTTTGGTTGTTTGCAAATAAAACTGCATCCACAAAGTGTAGTAAACCCCTATACACCCATCCTTGAATATCCTTGCATATAGTAAGAAAGGATTACCCTTGTGGCTTGCTGGGTACGGTGGTACTCATGACTTGCTAAACAATTTACCAGAAAGTCAGTAGATCCAAGATGAACCAGCGGAGGAAGGAGCCCTGGAGGAACCAGTCTTGTCCGATGAAGATTGCTGTTAGGTCTTAGCTTGGAGGAACCAGCAGTGTGTAATACTGCTACCCGCTGTTATACTAGTATCATCTATATATTGTAATAAAGTGAAATCTTTATTATATGCTTGTACTGTTGTGATAATCGCTTTACAATTGGAACGCCGTAACTGTTCATTCTTGTATGGTTACGGAGTTCCGTACCGTCCCCAGAAATGGGGGCGTTACATCGTTGACGCGGCTGATGGACCGCTGCGGCGTGGCCTCTTAGCCCTTCACCAGGCAGTAGGGGTGGAAGCGAGCCGAGCCGAGTTGGTTTGAGCCAAGCTTGTTTCGGCTTGTGTGAACAGTAGGCTCGGCTCGGCTCGAGCGATCACCGCAGCGATTCACGAAGCGAGCAGCAGTTCACGAGCGGCAAGATCTCACGAGCGGTTCACGATCCACGAGCAAGTAGCGATAGTGACAAAGACACATGAAAATTGACATGAAAATTAGTAGCAGGTAGCAGCTCACACAGCAGCAGCAGTAGTAGCAAATCACAAATAATAAAATAGCAGCAGCACTGCAGTATGCAGCAGTAGCAGTTCACAATTAACAAATCACAAACTTCTAGCAGTTCACATCGCAAGTTCACAAACAACAGCAGTAGCAGACTAGTAGTTCACAATTCACAGCAGTTCAAAATGCAGCAGCAGATCATAGCAGTTGACAGAAGGGAGCAGCAGCAGCAGTTCGAAATGTAGGGAGCAACAGCAGCTCGAAATGCAGCAACAGCTCAAAGCAGTTCACAACACTTCAGCAGCAGTTCACAGCAGTAGAAATATAGAATCTGGGAGCAACAGCACCGAGCTAATCAGCAATGAGTAAGGTAATAGAAAGAAGAGAATAAGATTGGTGGAAGCATTACCACACACTAGCTGCTCTCTACGACGCTTTTAGGAAATAGAATGGTTTGAACATCATCCTCTTCATCTTCTTCCTGAGGTACTAGTTCTTACTCGCATTTCACGACAGCTGACCTCCATGGTTCCTACTTCCTATGCTAGATGTAATGGCTATGTAGGCAAGGTGAGTCATGATGCACATAATTTAATGTTCACCTTTGTTATGCTCCTTCGCCCAGAGTTTGAGTCTATTTGAGCTCAACTACTAGGGCGTGTTTTTCTTCCAACCATGGAGGAGGTCCTTGTTATATTGAATGCTATGGAGACTCGACTTTGCTCTCTGTCCTTTGGATCAACACCACCATAGTCTGTTCTTGGATTAGCACCACCACAGTCTATTCTTGTGGCCCCTCGTCAAGAGGTTTATTAGCCTGTTCCACTTCCTGATGCTACATCCAACTAGGTTATATGCCCTCACTGCAAGAAGCCTGGTCATCTTGTTTAGAGGTGCTACCGATTTCATCTAGAGCTGCGACATGCATTTCATCGTTGTCGTCGTGGTGCGGTTGCTGCCACTACTCCTACATTTGTTGGGGATTCTCCTCTTGCCACTCAGTTGGGTTAGCTTCAATACTAACTTCAGGCTCTTTAAACTCAAGTTCAGCAGCGGTCTTCATTTGATGCCCCTCCTAGTGGGTCTGCCAGTCTTTCTATAGCCTCTCCTTCCATGTCAAGTACTAGTCTCCCATGGGTTTTGGACTCTAGAACTTCTTTTCATATGAAATCAGATAAGTCTCACCTTGCATCATGTCGACCTGTTATTGGTGGTTCCTATGTACAAACAGCTGATGGCACCCATATTTAGTCACTCATCAGAGCACTCTCTCTCTACTTCTTATTTTACTATTCCCGATGTGTCATTCGTACTTCAGCTTTCTATTAATCTTATGTCTATTGGTCAGCTTGCTGATATATACTACTTTGTTGGATTTGATTACTCTACTTGCTATATGTAGGATCATTGGATAGGAGTTCTTGTTGGTACTGGCCATTATCTTAGAGATTCTCAGGGTCTCTACTTCCTTGATCTCTGAGTCTTCCATCTTCCTCCGCTCATGCATCTTCAGTTCTTATGTCAGTCTCTATTAGTTTTCCTCAGTGGCATCATCGGCTCGGTCACTTGTGTGGCTCTCGTCTTTCCACTTTAGCTTATCAGGGTGTCCTAGGTCGTGTCACTGTCGATACTAGTTATGATTGTAAAGGTTGCAAGCTTAGTAAATAGCTGCAACTCCTATATCCTACTAATGCATCTCGGTCTAGTCGTCCTTTTACCTTAGTTCATTCTGATGTTTGGGGTCCTGCCCCCTTTGCTTCCAAAGGTCATTTCTATTATGTAATTTTTATTGATGATTATTTTCGATATATTAGATCTATTTTATGAAACATCGTTCTTAACTCTTGTCTATTTATCAGTCTTTTGCTCGTATGGTTCACACCTAGTTTTCAACTTGTGTTTAGACTTTTCATTTTGATTCAAGGGGAGTACTTGTCGCATGCTTTTTCGTAAATTTCTCTCTACTGAGGGAACTCTTCCTCAGATTTCATGTCTCGGTGCTCATACTCAGAACGGTGCCGCTGAACGTAACACATCATCATCTTATTGAAACTGCTTGTACTCATTTACTTTCATCTCATGTTCCATGACATTTTTAGGATGAGGCTGTTTCTATGGCTGTCTATCTCATTAATATATAGCCATCTTCTCATCTTTAGGGCAAGTGTCCTAGAGAACTCTTGTTTTCTACTCCCCCATGGTATAACCATCTTTGGGTTTTCAGTTGTATCTGCTATGTTTTGCTTCCACCTTATGAGCGCACCAAGTTAACAACCCAGTCTGTTGAGTGTGTTGTTTTATATAGTCTTGAGCATAAGGGCTATCGTTGTTATGATCCCTCTGCTCGGCGTATGTGCATTTCCCGTGATGTTTCTTTTATTGAGAATCATCCCTACTTTTATTCTTCTACCACTCGATCCTCTTCTCCTGCTGAGTCTCTCTCTTCTTTACTTTTCACCTATTCTTTCGTTTGATACACCTCTTTCTATCGAGTCCTCTTCTCTGTACTCAGTCATATCATTGTTTCCTCTTTACTGTACTCATCGGTCTAGGGGTCTTTCTGATGCTCAACCTTATCTTATTCCCTCCTCTTATGGCATGGTTAGTACTGATGATACTCTTTCTGATGATCCTCCACTAGCACTGTTATCTCGGTATGAGCATCGTGATCATACTACTATTGCTGCTCTTGACAGATATGGTTTTTTTCTACTGCTGTTGTGCCTGAGCCTCACACTTATTAGGAGGCTATTGTTCATCATGAGCCGCAGTTAGCTATGGTTGAGGAGTTTGCTACTTTGGATTGTACTAGTACGTAGGATCTTGTTCCTTTACATGCTCATGTTATTCCTATTACTTGCAAGTGAGTGTTTAAAGTCAAGACCAAGTCTGTCAGTTTTGTTGAGAGGTACAAGGGTCGACTAGTTGCTTGTGGTTTTCAGCAGGCACATGATCATAATTATGATGAGATATTTGCTCATGTTTCTCAAATGGTAACGGTTCGCACCCTTGTTGCTGTGGCTGCTATTCGCTCTTGGACTATCTCTTGGATGGATGTAAGGAATGCTTTTCTTCTTTTGATTTGTAGAAGGGGGTTTATATGAAGCCGCCCTAGGGTGTTGTGGCTCCTGCTGGTCATGTTTGTCACTTTCATCGTGCTCTTCATGGCTTCAAACAGGCTCCACATGCTTGGTTTGAGCGGTTCAGTTCGGTCGTTTTAGCTGCTAGTTTCTTCCCGAGGAATCATGATCCTACATTGTTTATTCATATATCTCCACGTGGTCGTACTATACTTTTACTTTAGATTGATGACATGCTGATTACTAGAGATGACAAGGAGTACATTGCTTTGTTAAGCAACGGCTCAGTGAGTAGTTCTTGATGTCGGATTTGGGTCCTCTATGATACTTTCTGGGAATTGAGTTTGCTTGCACAGATGATGGCTACTATCTATCTCAACAACGCTATATTCAGGATTTGCTTACTCGTTCTGGTCTTACTGATAGTCAGACAACTGCTACTTTTATGAAGATTCATCTTTAGTTTCGTCCTATTGATGGCACTCCGCTTGAAGACCCTTCTTGTTATCGTCATATTATTGAGAGTCTTACCTATCTTGCAGTGACACGTCCTAATATTGCTCATCCTGTACATGTGCTCAGCCAATTTATTTTTGCTCCCACGTCTGTTCACTATGCTTACCTGCTACGTGTGTTGCGCTATCTACAGGGGTCTGTTGATCGTTGTCTCTTTTATTCTCGGTCGAGTCAGCTTCAGCTTCATGCTTACTCTGATTCGACTTAGGCAAGTGATTCTGTTTATGGACGTCCTGTCTCTGAATATTGTATATTTTTTAGATCTTCTCTCCTTGCCTGAAAATCCAAGAAATAAATTGCAGTGTCACGGTCTAGTGCTAAGGCTAAGCTTCGAGGGTTGGCTACTATTACTTCAGAGATCATTTGGTTTCATTGGCTCTTGGTTGATCTTAGTGTGTCATGAGGTACTCCTGCATCTCTTCTGTGTAATAACACTAGTGCTATACAGATTGCTACTGATCCAGTGAAGTATGATCTCACTAAACACATTGGTGTGGATACATCCTTTATACGTTCTCATTGTTAGCAGAAGACTATTAGTGTGTCATGAGGTATGCTGGCTACATCGTCTTGGCAACCATCTCAACAATCTTCGGGTCTGTTCTTTTTGGCTGCGGCTTATGGTTTTTAGCTGAAAATTTTGAATTTTGGCTGTTTGCGACAGAGATTGTGGAGAGAGAGATACTCGCTTGCGATTTTGGTTGATACAAATATTAGACTTTTAACGTGTACTACAATTAACTTGTAGATCCCGTCTTAAGAAAGCACTCTATTTAAAAGTTAGGTACTGTAGCAAAAATCAAAACCTGCTTTTAGAAACCGTAAAGAACAGGCTTCCGCGCATCTTTACGCAGATCAGATATTACCATGTCACCTTCGCATACGCCATAGCTCCCCTCCTGGCATTCTGCAATTCATATGCTTCTGGACTCACAGACTGGTCTCTCACGACGGCTACGGAAAGCTCGCCATCTTCATAGCTGGGGCATGTGTTGGCGAGGCATCTAGCGGCGCCATTGCGGGCCTTGCTGCCTGTGGTGTCATGTTAGTGATCGTTGGCAACGCCGCCGAGCTCATGCAGGACTTCAAGACCGGATACCTGACGCTCACCTCACCACTGTCCATGTTCACAGGCCAAGCAGTTGGGACGACGCTGGGTTTGCTTGATCAACCCGTTTGTCTTCCCGAGCTTCCAAAAACTTGTTGGCAAAGAGCACCTGGGAGAAGCTGGATCGGCTGACTCGGCGCCCATGGCCATCGCCTACCGCGCGATGGCGGTTTTAAGCGTTGAAGGTGTCGACACACTTCCAAAACACTCCATGAAGCTCTGCGGAGCTTGCTTCCTCGCGGCGTTGTGCTTGGATTGCCTCACCTGGCAACAATAGCCAAAGCAAAGAATTGGAGGGTGAAAGGGTACACGCCAAACCCCATGGCCATGGCAATTCCATTCCTTGAACCGACATTTGCGATAAGACGTGTGTGGGAAGCCTCAGGGCCTGTTCTTTTTGGCTACAACTTGTGATTTTTGGATTGTTCGTGTGAGATATTACAGAGTAACTGAAACTCACGTGCGGTTTTTGTCGATATAAATAAAGTCGGTACAATATGTACTATAATTAACTAGTAGACCTCATCTTAAAAAAAACGCTCCGTTTAAAAACTAGTTACTGTAGAAAAACCAAAAGCTGAAAAAGAACACGCCCTCATATTACTCATCTGGAAGAGGGCAGACAGGCAAGGCGCACCTATGTTTGCAGTTGTGGTGGCATCAGGTTTGATCTGTGGAGATGGACTTTGGGTATTGCCATCGTCGCTACTTTCGATTGTCAAAGTTCAGCCACCTGTCTGCATGAAGTTCCTGTCTAGGTACCAGAGTGAGCAAATGGAGCAGCACTTCCTTCCCAACTCGGCTACTTCTTCGCGATAACACGTAAAAGTATTTTTAGACATTGCCTGCAAATTGTTCAAGATATACTGTTTGTGAATTGTTACTGCATCGCAACACGTGCATTACATGCATTGCTTGTTTCCAGCGTTTTTTCCTGTCTACATATTTTGCTAGCGTACACAGGAGCATTGTTCACACAAGTATTTTCCACACAAGATAAATGGGAGATTAAAAGCATAAAAGGATGCTCCGTAGCACTGGCTTAAAATAAACGAAAAAGGTTTGCACCATGTGAGCATTTCAATCACCATATCATACTGAAGAAACCAAAATAAAACCTGATGCTAAACCATCTCGCAGTTGCTGGCTACATTTTCTTGGCAACATTCTCAACAATCTTTGTTTCGTACATCTTCACCAACAAAGCAGCAGCTTAAGCATAGTTTTGAAGTAGCTAGCAACACAAACATTTTGCTCCTCCCATGGTTTTCATCGCAGAAGGATTGTGGTCAACGAAGAGGGGGCTAAAAAGAAGTCTGAGAAACATCCAAAACTGTTTATTAAGTAAACCATCTTCATAATTCACATACAGAAAAATAAAAAACATGCTTTCTTCTCTTGTCAACTCTTTCAGCAGAATCACAAAAGAACTCGAAAGGCTACTAATCTCCTGGTTCGGGTGGCAGGTCAGCATCATACTCCATCGGTTTCAGCTGTTGGCCAACAATATTAATTCATCAAATTTGTTTGACGAAATTAATCAAGACATATTTAAGATTACTGCTGTTAGCCTATAACACTTTTCCAGGGTGTTTTGAGTATTTCACAACCAAATGTCATGTCCTAAGTCCCTCTACAAATGAAAGGAAAAGGGTAAAAGCAAAAGAATGGCTGCAGCCGTCACCTTTGTCTACTTTGGTTTTCCCAGTAGGACAGGATGCAGGCGTATGATTTTCCTCATTCAATATCATATTATCATACAAAGCCAACTATACTCTTGAGTAAAAAAGAACACTTAGTAATGAGTTACACCAAAAGATTAAGGGCCTCTTGTTCATTAAGGGAAAAGTGGAGTTTTAGCCTGCATAGAACTTTCAAAGCACTTCTCAATTCATTTTCTTTAATACTGCCCAGTGCAAACTTTGTAACATTTCTGAACTCATTTGTTTTATCATGCCCAGCGTAAGATTTTTAACAATTCTAAATCAATTTGTTTCGTTTTCCCCAAGTGCATGGTTTGTAACTCATGAAACTGAAACATAGAGTATATTCATTGTTCTGAGCAGATTCAGAGTTTGAGGCACCATATTTAGTAACACAACCTCGAACAGCATGAACAGTCATCTTCCTTTTTGGAATGAAGGATCAATAACATGAAAAGTTTTGTGGAGTAATCATTACCTACCGTTTCTTATGTTTTCGTTTCTAAAAATAGGCCCTTTCAAAACTAAAGAAAAAAAGCTGCACAGGACCTTAAACAAAATCATGCTTTGTATACAACAAGTTGTTTTCATTCATAAGCAGTGCAGCATTTTGACTCACATATCGGAACTAGGTTTGGTAATAATCTACGATTGTAAATTACATAAACATCATTAATATTTCAACAAAACGGTGGAGATATTTTAGTGGTCACCTTTCCCCAGTTGGTCTTCATCTAGTTTCATCTTGTCCTACAACAAGAAATGAAAAGAAAAACAGAAAATGTCTCTCTTTCATCAAACAAACTAGAAACAGGACTTGATAATGAAGTCAACATGAGATGAAAAGGTCAAACTAAAAGGTTTTAACTCTTTATGATTAAGGATGCAAAACTTCAAACTAAAACGTGGAAACATGACAGAGAATTGCGCACTGCATCTATGGTTGACGTGCTAACACTAGGATTGACGTGCTAACACTAGGATACAGATGTTGAAGGAAAGAGGCAAATGATATAGGGAAATCGTTGTGCACATTTGGACCAATGTTTACCAATAGTCCAAGACTAGAACAGTACATGTTCTATGGCAGGTTACTGCTACTACAACTTGGCTTGAGCCGGATTCCCGTTTTCCTCTCTAAAATAGTAACACTAATCTCAAAGTATACGAAGAGGAAAGTAACATATATTCATCATTCATCGTGCTTTAAAAATTGTGCAGATCACTCCTGCGGAAAGCATAGAAGCACCTTCCGAAGAGAAGTGCTTCTATGCAGTCACACAATTGCATATGATTCAGATCAATACACACCCATTGCAATATCTGAATTAGACATTTGAATTGAAGAGGAGGGCAGTTTCAGTTTTACCTTCCGTGAGCCACCCGAGGCATCGGCCGGGGATGGCGAGCATGGACATCATCCGCGCAGCGGCGGTGGCGCTGTGCAGCGGAAGCAGCGACTCCACGCAGAAGCTAGCCTCGACAGGGGACCTACACAAAGAAATACACCATCACCATCCGCCTCTACCTTCCTTGCTAAGGGGGACACGGATGAGTGGTGGGCGTGGTCGTATCGTATCGTACCTGAGGAGGCGAGGGGGCGCAGCCAACGCGCGACGGAGAGACGGCCGCGCCGCAGGGGAGGCAGACCTCGCCGGGGCAGCGCGGAGGAGAGAAGCGGACGAGCGGAGCAGCGACCTGGCGGCGGCCATCGTGGCTTGCCGAGAGGCCCGAGACAGACGGGAGGAGGAGATGGGGTTTCCAGCACCTTGCGCTGCGGTGGCAATGCTGTTATTATTCCAAACAAAAGGAATCGATCAATCTGGGCCGTCAATTCCCAACCCAGCACGTCAGGATGGGCTGCTTGGGCCGGTTCGTTTTCGTGGATGGCCCCAGCTTTGTTGCGAGCCGCCGAGTTTCGTTGTTCCTCCCCTCGACGGCGGCGCGGCGGCAACCAGAGTTCAGAGGAGGAGGAGGAGCTCGCGCGGCGCAAAACCCTAGCCACGCGACCTCGCCGTCGGATTAGCAGCGCAGCGGCGGCGTCCCCTCGGCGAGTGCCCTGTCACACTGCATCGGCGGTCGGGGATGAGGGTGAAGGTGATATCGCGCTCCACCGACGATTTCACGCGCGAGCGCAGCCAGGACCTGCAGGTGACGCCTTTGTTGCTCCGTTGGTTTGCATCCATGCGATAGTGTGACGTAGTCGTACTTGAGTTCTACGATGATATTGTACAGTAGGAACTGTGGTCTTGCAATCTGCACACTGTTTCCGTTCCGAAGCATCAAGTGTGGTTGCATGCGAGTGCGGACCATTGGTAATTCTATGCCTGGTCAAAATGGTGTAGTTGTACATTTCTGAGAGGCCAAGTTTATCCCCTTTTGCTGGAATTCTGTTCCCCTCTCGCGAAGTTCCTCACTTGTCAATTGATTTGACACTTAGGGGGCCCCTCTTGCAGAGTTCTTTTTTCAGTTCAGTTTCCATTTTGGGGTAAAAAAAGGTTTGCGTTTGCTAGATATCAAATATCTAAATCAAGTATTGACTGGATAAGATGCCTCTTTGATTTGACCTAAAAAAATGGCATCTATGTCTCTCTGTTGTTTTAGCATACTAGCTGTACAAAATTTGAAGTACTCACCGTATATTGTCTAAATTAAATGTTGTACATAATTGTGAACCAACAGTTTTATTGACTTTATAGTTCGTAGAATGCCACTGCCAGCACTAGGTTCAGGTCTTTGAAAGATGGCCTTGTTGCTTGCTCAGGCCTTAAGATCACTCTTTTTCCAGCCACTGACAATCTCTATCGCATGTTACTTCCAACAGAAAGTATTCCGCAATTATGACCCAGCACTTCGTACTCAAGAGAAAACTGACAGTACACTCGGGCTCTTAATGCTGCAAAGTTAGAGAAGGTACGTCTCTCCTTCCGTCTCTGCATTCATGTTTTGTTCTTTACTGTATATTTTATGAGGATTTTGCTGCTCTCCTTTTCAGATATTTGCCAACCCATTTATTGGAGCAATGGATGGGCACATCGATGCTGTATGCGCATGGCGAAAAACCCCAGTTATTTGAAAGCAATATTCTCTGGCTCATCCGCTCATGGATGGGGGTAATTATCATACTTCTGTACTAGCTTGCTGCTTTTGGCTCCCTTAGTATTTTGTCATGCTTGAACAAACTCTTAGCTTCTAGTTCTTTACTGGTTATGAAACTCAGCATGAGATGCCCTTTGGTTTCACTTAGAAACTATAATATGAGCCTGAACGTTTGTGTGCATTATCTTCAGACTGCTTAAGAATACTTTGCATTAACCAATAAAGATAATACAAAATAGCATCTAGTTCAAGTGAACTGCACTTTATAGCCATGTTTCAAAGTGCTGTAGCTTTTGGCTGAAATGACATTGTAGCAGCTGTTAGATTTTTCTAAGGTATTCAATTAAAGGAAAATGAAAAAATAGAAAAAATTAAAAACACCGTCATACCTCCACGGATAATGCAAAGGAAAAAGGAAAAAGAAAAAAAGTTGTGTTAAGAAACCGTGTTCCAAACGGTGGAAGCCAAAAGCCATCGCTGTTTGAAACGGGCCTATGTGCTATTCTGCTTCAATTGTATTTGATGATCCAAGCAGGTAGTTAATGGTGACACATTATCGCGTTTCTATTATCATAATGTTCTCAGGAATTGACATTTGGAAATGGAATGGCTAGTGTATATGGTTGTGGGCAAATACAACATTGTTACTGCTAGTTGGAGTGTTGGGGATTTGTTAAGTTACATTAGTTGACTTGTTTTGTTAAATACTTAATTTAAGAGTGAAAATTTCTAATGTTATATCAGTTTGAGTGACTGAGCATAGAGTAATAAAATTTTTTGAACCTATTTGCTTGGCTGCCAAACTGTCGAGACCCAAGAGCCCAATTGTCCACTTGTGTTATGCATTTGCGAGTAGAATCTGATTGTAGTATTATTCAGTAGTGTGCTTGATATGGCCGAAATACATTGTTTCATAACACTATTTCAGGGAATACATTGTTTCATAACATTATTTACTTATTTAGAAAATAGTAATAGTTCATAAATCTTTGATTTACCCAGTTTTGGCCGAAATATGGTTCGTTTCTGGTCAAGTTGATTTACAGTAAAACCCCTGCCTTGCTGAAAACCGCTATGAAACATTGGGAAGTGGTGTTAGGTGCTAGGGTGTTTTTAGATGCCAGAATGGATTCTTTAGGTGGTAGTCTGCATCAGCACTTCCGCGAGAACTGCTGCAAGGCAGCGAAGAAGATGATTGATCTACTGTGATCTGGTTTGACTTGTCAGCTAGTGCATGCAACTTTTCATATGCTCTTCTGTTTCAGTCTGCTTTTGAGTGAAATTCTGGGTTGAAAATCTTTAATGTTCAGCTAGGTTTGATGTTATAGCCTTGTATGATTGAAACTTGGTAATGAATAATGAGTGCCTGAGTTTTGCCTTATTCTCGAAAGTAGCCGCACTACTTGATACCATATTTATCACTTCGCCTTGCCTTTTCTTTTCTGGCTTATGGACAAAGGTCCTTATCGGCTCACTGAAGTTAGATACAGTATTGTCATTGGACAACACAGCTGCTTTATTAGGCATTGTTGACTTATGTTTTGTCTTCTACTTCATCAAATTTTCTAATGCCTTTTATTAACAATTTGATGTTGAAAGTGGTGTATAATTGTCAACAATTTTTTTTTGCAGCTCCTTCCAAGGGAACGCAAAAGGCAAGAATACCTAGATGCTGTCAAGGAGCGGTATAAGCACCTTCCAGAAGTCAAGCGGATTGCGGATTGTAAGGTCAGCTACTGTTTCTTGTCATGGGGAAGTGCTTCTACTTTAGGGATCATCTCGTTTTCCTTTACCTTTATTTGGAACCACCATTTCGCTGATGTTGCATGGATGGTGTGTAACTGCAGGCATAGGCACTTTCCTAAGCCGATCTACAAGGCCGCCAACCTAAGGTGTACAATGATTGAAGCGGAAACCCGTGAAGAAGAAAGAAGGCAAGCGCACAGTGCTCCAGGGAGCATGCCTGTACAGCCCTTCAGGAAAAGAAGAATCATCAAAGAAGTTTAGTAGGGGGATCTGACTTCTGAGTATCACGAAGCCAAACGCAGTGGCATTCCAGATTTCCAGCTCATTGAAGACACTGCAACATGGCTTCAAATGCAAGTTGAAAATATCGTCGTCAAATCGCTAAGTATCTACAGCCGGAGACGTGCCAGAAATCTGAAAATGCTGTAGTATGCACTGTACCATGTGCCATCTCAATTCTCATGGATGCTCTTATTCATCAGGTACGATGTACGAGCATCAGTTAATTGTCGGCTGATACCTAAACGAGATGGTGACAATTGATGCTTGATCTTTGATGCCCTGTTTTACAATGTGAACGAGCTCGTGAAATTTGATGTTGTACGTCATCAATTAATTGAGGCCACAACAAGAACTGAAAAACAAAAGAATTATTTTAAACTCCATTGGCACTTTGCTCTTAAATCATATAAAAAAACAACTGCAAATTAGCACAGGAGAAATTGTATCTTGGTTTCTAAGGAGAATGGGATTTTGAATCTATAACCTCAACCACTACCACTAGGGTTCATGGACACCCTCTTGATCATGTCAAATATGTCAATACACATGTAAAATTTAATGATTATTAGCACACAGCGTTAGTGTTGCCGTAGAAGAGCAATTCCTTACTTGGTTATTATCAGTCCAACAAAATATATATGTCGTTCCATCAAGTTATAATACACGCAAACTATCAGATAAGCCTAGGACACATGCATACATGAGAGGAAAAACCAGAGATCGATGTCAATGCATGATACACTCAAGATGCAGTATATTAATCTACACGCGTCCGTACAGCCAGCGATCGATCGATCATGCGTGCGTACGTACAAATGGACAGGTCGACGAGTTGTGACATCGAGAAGAGGCATGCACCATCCGGTGCCGGCAGGCCGGCCGGTGAGGGAGAGGGAGATCAGCCTTTCAGCCGGCGCTGCCGCTCGTCGTCGTCGCCGGTGGAACCTTGGGTATGCCCTGCTTATGCAGCTCCGACATGACGCTGTCCAGCGACGGGGGCTTCAGCCCGAGCGGAAGCGGCAGCCATGGCTCCACTAAAACATCTCCAATGGCTGCGTCGATGCTCTCCTTGGACTGCATCCACGCACATATGCACCAAAGAATTGGATCGGCAACAAAACTAGCGCGAGTCAATTGAGGTCACATTCTCCAAGATCAATCAAGATCGATGGACGTATAACCATGCATACCGGGTGGGCGTCGAGCTGAAGCTGCAAGCCGGCGAGCTTTATGCTCTGCGACGGCGGAGCCGGCGGCGGGATCGGCCTGTACATGGGATGCGGCACCATCCCCGGCACCGGCGGCGCAGCAAACCTCTGCAGCTACACGCACACAATAACGTATATTAGAACCAAATTAAGCAATTAATACTACATATATTCGACTACACGGTGCATAATGCAACTTGTAATATATGTAGGTTAATGTCTAGGTTGGTAGTTTACCATGGCGGGAGGAGGCGGAACACAGGGCGTCCCTTGTGTCACTGCCTGCGGGCCCCACTTCCTCGCCGCCTGCGGAGAAAACGGTAAATGAGCTGTTTACGACTCACGCATACAGCCAAGCTGCCAAAGTGAGTACGTGAATGGCGGAAAGCAAGAGGGTCACATGCATGCGAGAAGAGGAGAAAGGCTTATTAGCACGCACGGTGTACTGCTGGTGCCAGTAGGCGGGGTCCACCGGCGGCTGGTGCGCCCACGCCGGCAGCGGCTGCGGCGGCGCCAGGTGCCGCGGCCAGACGGGCAGCATGGGAGGTGGTGGTGCCGCCGCGGCCGCCTCGACCGCGGTGGGGTGACCCCACACGTGCAGCGGCCGGTAGAACGGCGGCGGGGCCGGCTGCACCATCGCCGCGGCAGCGTGCGTCATCCCCGGCGGCGGGAACCCGATGGTCGGCACGACCCACGGGCCTGTTGCCACGTCCTTCCTCGGCCCGCCGGCCACCTGCCCTCCCGTGCCGGCCGCGGCAGCCACATATATCTGCCGCTTCTGCGTCCAGCTCGCCGCCTCCGCCTCCCTCGCCATCAGGTGCTTCCTGTGCGACCGGTACTTCTGCAAACGCGCGCGCAAAAAAAAATTAACTTAACAAATGCAACATCTTTTTTTTTCTCTTGAAAACGGAATTGTGCCTCATTTTATCTACCAGATTTTTTTAAGTGGTCTCCACTTCATTCTTGTTTCGTTATCATATTGTGTGCGCCATATTCTATAAGATCGGCCCGACCGGAACGTTCACTATAATCATATATAACAAAATTAGGTCTCCTGTGGAACAAAGGGACTCTAAAGAAATTCCGAAGGAATTGCAAGCTTTGTTTCCTATAAAATTTCCGGATTACCAGAAGTATGGTCTCCAACCTTGTTTCAAACGCACATGAGTTTCGAAGGAATTTCGTAGAAAACAGAACCAGGAGTGCATATGCTTGTGCCGACTGTTGTGCACGCTGCTGTACTAATCTGGAGCGACAAGGGTGGGTTTTTTCAGTTGCAACTTATGACTTAAGGCTGCGACTGATAGTTTATGGCTATGGCCGACGGTTTTTGGTTCTAGTGCAAACGTTTGTACGAACGAACCGAATATCGATAAGCCACTTTGAAAAGATTGTTCTAATAAATCGCTTCAAAACGACGATAGAGAAATTATATTATTTGTTTGTTCGATGGAAGCTCATGACATTACTGATTAGGGGACAGGCGCCGTACGGCGGTTTCTGGCGTGGTGCATGTACCGATTGGCGCGTCCCCGTTGCACAGTTTGAGCAAAGGAATATATCCAAGGATCAATCTTGTTGCCATGCATGGCGTGCTACTGGCCAGCAGCAGCAGCTGCTGCATACCGCTCGTATGTTTGAACGCTTTCACTTTTACCAGCTCGCCTTGCTTTGGCAGAACCTGGTAAAAAAAACTTCACGTGCGTGGCAGTATGTACTAATAATGTTGCAATGTACAGCGGTACCATCGGTACCATGCTTGGGCGATGGCCACACATGTTCCCCAGATCTGAGTCCGACGTGGAGTGTATGTGCTCATATGTATATCCAATGGATCAATAGGTGCAAGAGTGCAAACTAGTCCCGGATCTAAGGCTTGTGCGACCCTTTCCTTTCGGAACGCGAAAATTTTACTTACTCCCAGAAATGGAAAACATTGCACCACATACACATGGAGAAGCCAGATGCACTCGAGTTGGTACTTACCTGCAGATGGCTGGCAATGTTGTGGCGGGTGAGGCACTCGATGCCCATGAGCTCCAGGATCCGCGACGGCACGGCCTTGTCGATCCCCAGCTGCTCCACCGCCTGCACGAACCGCCGGTGCAACTCCGGCGTCCAGTCCACCTACGTACAGTCAAATCACACACACACACACATGTAAGAAGATACTATATAGGCATATACACAATCCTTGAGCTGTAAAAACCTTAGATTTTATCTAGATACAGACTACAGTTGGAAGGAGGCACGTGGACAAGAGGGACAAGCTGACTGTGCAACTTGCACCAAAGTAAAAGAGCAAAGAGCAGCCAGTACCGTTGGTATACTAGCTAGTATGAGTGTTTATATTGACTTCCGTATCCGTCTTTTGACTTTTGCTTAGTGAAGCCAAATAGTTTACCAAAGCGGTTTTCCCATTTCTCTCGTGCTTGTCTTGTTACGGACGTATCACACACTCTACTTCTCTCGCTTCCGTCTTGCATATACATCTCTTCTTTACTTTCTCCACCGCTCGTCTCTTCTTCTAAAAACTACTTTTTTCAACCAGTATTATTTATTTTTAGCCAAAGCCATTGTCCAAAGCCAAAGCTAAAAAGTCATGGACCATATGTATGCTTCTCGACGTTCTCGTGACACCCGCGGCCTTATCAAGCTTTCTCCCACGATCTATCTATCTATCCATCCATCTGAAAAGCCACACGGGGATTTCCATGGCCTATTCATTGCCGCGCAGGAACATTTCGGTGTAAAGCTCCACACGCACGTGCGTACGCACGCGCCAGAGCAGCAGCACCTCGACCCCGGCCAATGGCTGACTCTAGCTTGCTTGCAGCAGCTGTACCATGGCAAGCAGGACCTCGTGCTCGTGGTGCTAGGTCTCATGTAGATTCTCTCGTGACGACGTACGTGCGTGCGTGGTAGCAGTAGTAGAAGCAGCAGCTAGCTAGCGGTAAATTTTTTACGTTCTGAGCCAGATCTACTCGCAGATGTCGTGAGAAAGATTATGTCAAGAGTTAACGCGGGAGTGTGAACTGTTGTATTCCTGCTTATTTGTGAATTGCGATGTGCAGTTTGGACTGAAGAATTATATATGCCGTTCTTTTTTCTTTCTTGTGCTCAAACTGTGGTGTGCTTAATTATCTATGGCTGCAGCCTGGCTATGCATCTAGGGCTAGTGAGTGTGGTAGTACCTTCACCTTGCGCTTTCCCTGGGAGTTCTTGGCCGACGCCGAAGCCGATGACAGCTGCTTTCTCTTGCTGTGCCCCTCTGCCGACGCCGACGACTTGGTGTCGGACCCGACCGCCGCGGAATCCTCCGTCGTCACTGCGCTCAAAACCTCATCCCCGTTGCTCTTCACATCTTTCTCTTCCGACAACCCCTTCTCGTCCTTCTCTTCTTGTAATTCCTTCTCGCCTTCCTTCACTTCCGGTGTCTTCGCCTTGGCGCCAGCATCGCCATGGGCTCCGCAAGCGTCCGCTGGCTCTGCCGGGCTCACCGCCGGCTCGTCCGGGGAGGAGAACTGCGCGAGGAGCTCGGTCGGGTCGACCTCGAGGTCGGGGAGGATGTCCCCGTCGGCGTGGAAGAACCGGACGTCGCAGCTGAAGTCGATGTAGTCGAGCAGGTTGTCGTCGACGATGAAATCGTCGTCGTGGTCGGTGGCCGACGCGGCCGTGAACCCGACATGGTGGTCGCCAACGATTCCCCGCTGATCCGCCTTAGGGCTTCGCAGCGTGGACACCTCAAGCATCCCAGTCGCTGTGTATCTCACAAGACCAGTAGATGAGCAAGAACTATCAATATCTATATAAAAAACTGCTCTACCTACAGGCTAGGCGCTCGATTATGCTGTAATTACAGGCCAAACTGGGCTTGACGTGAGATCAAGATGGATAGCTAGTTTGGCCTGCTTGAGCTTGAGATTTCTCTACTAGCTAAACCGCATGGGCAGCAAGCTCTATAATGGAGATCTCAAATGCATAGGAAGAAGTGAGGAGAGAGGGGGGAAGAAGGGGGAGGTGAGAGCAATGGGATAGACTAGTTTGGTGGTGATTTTGGAGTATTAAAGGGTTAGGAGGACGCATGTCCACCACAACCTCCTTGAGCTTGAGATTTCTCTCTACACCTGCTTTACAGGGTTCTTTCTTTATTTGTGGCAACACCCGTCTCTCTCTCTCTCTCTCTCTCTCTCTCTCTCATTGCAACGTACATTGTACACCGACTGCCAGCACCAGTGTAGAATATGACACTAGGGCTCCGCAGCGTTTTTCTGGTTTACGATATCTCAGTGACCGGCCGACTGAATTTGACCAACTTGCCAGAGAAAATGATTTGATGTGCATATGTCTGTTAGGCAATTTGTCGTCCACTAGATTCTACATCTTGTTACTACTCATCCTTGTTAAGTACGGGCCCCGGAATATTTTTAATGAGTTCAATTAGCGTTCTTAAACTGAAAATATTTTATCTACAGCACTGCTGGAAAAGTAGTTAAGTAACAGAAAATATGTACCACTGGTTTTGACACTAACAAATAGGGCTAGCTAGTGCCTGCATGTCAGTGTGGCATTCAGCGCTATATTCTATAAATTTCGATATTTTATAGTGTTATATTATGAGCATGTGAAAATTCATATGGTGCTTAATTAGTTCTGGCCATCATCAGTGTACTGTGACTATTGATTGATGCATGAATAATTTGCACAGGGACACATGGTTGCTAATACTTCGGCCACGCGAGCCATTTTCCTCCAGGTTTCCCGAAATTACGTATAAGTCCCTGGTTCTCGCAAAAAAGGTCCTTGGAATTTCTTTTCGCCCCTGGAATTTTTTTTTGGGTCCCTCTATTTTGCAGGATGGCCCCCCGCGGTTTCGGAAATTGCGCACGGGTCCCGTTTTTTTACGTACAGGTCCTCGATTTTTTCAAAAAAAACCCTTTCCTTTTTTGACTCTCTGAAATTACATTTTTGCACCCGTTTTTTTAAAAGATCATAACGAATTACCGTCTCTTTTATTTTTTTACGTGCGGTGGCTGGCGCGGCGTTGCGCCGCGCCCATGCTTCTAGTTGATCCTATATAGGATAGGCAGTAGAAAACCAGTGGCAAATCCAGAAAACTTAACTCTACATAATTAAGATATACATGCATGCCTATATATACAAAGACTGAAGGCCACCCTTGATCGCTACGTGAGGCTCGCTACTGCCGTTCACAAGGGTTCACTATTCTGAATGTAAACTATATGTAAATTTACTATATATTTTTTCTATTCATTATTTTTATTGTTTAATTGGCATGAAAAAGCCATGCGTTATTCACCCTGCATCATCTGTAAGAATGTCTCTAATGCTCCATCATAGACAAGCGGTCTAGCCATTGACATAGAGATCATGTCGAGGAACTTTGTTCAGGAATAAACCAACTCAAGGAACGAGGAACACCGAAACAATTGTAGACAATATGTTGGGTAGCAAATAATTCGACGTATGCTTTTGTACTGCATACTATATAGGAGGAAAATCTAATAGAGAAGGGCCTCCTGTGAGGCCCCCTGAACCGTTGGATCGAGGTGGTCCTTCCCATAAAATCCGTTTCCTATTATATATGCATGCAAGACAAGGTGAACAAATAAATAAACAAACCCAAGTATAGCCCGGCCCAACAGGTGGCGGGCTGTGCTGGCACGGCATGAACGGTGGACCGAGCTGGGGCTGAAAAGCTGTCCTATCAGGCGGTACAGCACGGCTCGGCAAATCGTGCCGTGCTCAGGCCGGCCCAGCACGGTGAGCACAGCAGGCACAAGCGGCACGCTGGCGGCCACCTCGGTCTCATCGCTCCGCGCCTTCCACCGCCTCGTTGCCTCCTGCGGCCGCCTTGCGGCCTTGGGGTCATCACCTTACCGGCCATATCGGAGGAAAGCATAGAACAAGTATCTTCTCTAACCGATGTTGCGAATTAAATCAAATTTCAAGCTCTAGCCAATTTTATGGGAAATCATACAACAAATTACTCAACACCACATTGTCCCCCTTCAATGTGACAAGCAGCCTGCCAGCGTTCACCGGCACGGTCAATAAACCTCAAATCAAACACTAGGCATACAACAACAAATGGATCAATGGAGAAACAATCAGGCACGAACAAATAAATCCATCCCCAATATAAAACTTTTGGGCCACATTTCAACATATAGAACATTTCGAGATCATGAAGGAGGCGGCGGCCGAACCCCCGCCTGGTCACCTCACCACCGAGCAGGGAGCACTGGAGCAGCCGCCGAGCAGGAAGCTCCAGAGCAGGGAGCATTGAAGCAGCAGCCACCGAGCAGGGAGCGCTGGAGCCAGGAGCATCAGAGCAGGGAGCCGGCGCTGGTGGACATGCCGAGCAAGGAGCACCGGAGCGACCGTCGTATTTGAACTACCCATAGATGATGAAGAAAATGATGCTATATACTATGGCAGCAGTGATGATGAAGAATCCTTTGAGGAAGACAATGATGGTCAGCTAGTTAGAAAGAAATCCTTGTACCCCAAGTATGAAGCTAGGCCAGGTTCCCTTTATCCTCTTTGGGTATAAGGTTCAGAGGCAAGAAATAGTTTAAGAGAGCTATAATCAAATATTGATTGGTAGAAAGGAGGGTGATTAGGTTTGTGAAAAATGAGGGGGACTTAGTGAGAGTAAAGTGCACATGGCCCAAATGTCCCTGGGCCATCCTCTTGTCCATTGACAGTAGGTCAGACAGTTAGAATATTAGCACTATGATATATATGCACACATGTCCATAAAGAAGAGATAACAAATTAGTGATAGCAAGAAGAATTGAAGATAAGTATGGAAAATTATCAGAGATGTTTGCATATGCGAGCATATCCAAGTGCAAGTGGACCAAATCAATTGTGATGTAGAAAATGCTTGATGCAACAAAGGGCGACTACTCTAGGGTGTTTGATTATCAACTTGAATTGTTGAGGAGCAACCTGGTAGCACAGTGATAGTGAATATAGACCATGACTTTCGAGAACTAATTTTCAAGAGATTTTATACCTGCTTAGAGGGATGCAAGAGAGGCTTCCTTGCAGGTTGCAGGAAAGTTGTAAGAGTGGATTGTCGATTCTTCAAAGGAGCTACCAGTGGTGAACTGCAATGTGCAATAGCAAGGGATGCTAACAACCTGATGTATCCACTTGCTTCGGTTATTGTTGAGAAAGAGAACAATGATTATTGGGAGTGATTTTGCTCATTGTTGTTCAAAGATATTGGCATTGGAGATAGTGATGGTTGGGTAATAATCTCAAACAAGGAGAAGACAACAATATCTGCACTTTTTTTACAACTTGATTGTAGTGCATGTCATGATCTAATTCATCTGTGATTCATGCATGGCATTCATTCTAAATGCAGTAGCTTATTGGGCTCCAGAAGTTGAGCATAGAATGTGTGCCAGGCTCATCTATGCCAACTGAAGAACCTACAAAGGTAAGGATGAAGAACTTTTAGACATCTGCCAAGGCATCATGTCGTATGCTCTTTAACTATCACAAAGTAAAGCTAACTCAGAAGATTCGTGAAGGTGCCTAAGCTATAGTGAAGAATAAGTCACTTCTCTAGAGTAGAGCCTAGTTCAGTTTAGGTTCTTCCAACGTGACCATCATCCACACTTCTGGAAACTCGGGTTAGTGCCTAGAAACCAGCCAAGAAAAAGTCACCAAACATGAGGCGTCTCCCATTGCTTAGGATGTCCCCAACAAAGCGAACATAATATTCTCACCAAAGATGGTTATATTTGTATTTCTAGTGTATATTTTGTGCAAAACTTATGACTTAAATTGTGTATATGGTGTTAGACTTATAGATTAAATTATGTACGTGCTGTCAGAATCATGGTTTCGGTTAATAATCGTGTCAAACTGATGATGAATACTCTACGCCAATTCCAAGTAAGTTGCTGTCAAGTGAGCCTATACCCAGCCACCCCCTCTGTCCAGTCAGTACGAATAATCTACGGTGCGCACCACAGCTAGCTAGCTCCGCTTCCGAGAGAGAGAGAGAGAGAGAGAGAGAGACTAGTGAGCAGCTGCGGAAGATCGAGCCAAAGATGGTGGGAGTGTGGGACAGCGACCGCATGCATATCAGCTGGAGCCTCTCCACGGTTCTCTCTCCGCTGATCTGCAGCGAGCGGCACCATATATTTGTCTTCTCCCATAATGTAGATACACATGTCTTCTTCTGCCCCTCCTGCGTGGACGGCGTCGCTCCGCGCGTCCTTTCTCCCATCGGGGCCGCGCGCCTACGTATCTCCGCCGGATTTGGCCAGGGAAGCAAAACGGCCGCGCGTCTGAGCGGCTCTCTTTCAGATCGGTCGACCGTCGGCGCGCGGGCCGCATTCTCGCCGCTCATGATTCGGCGCGCGGACTTGCTCTCGGCGGAGACAGCGGCGGTGCGCGCCCACGTGTTTAGCTGCTGCCGTGTGCGTGCCATGCCATGGTGATCGATAGGTGCTGCGAGACCGGTCGGGCGGATTCGCCAGCCGTTTGACACCCTCGTACGTGGTACTGGGAGACCGCCGTCTGGTACACCTCTCGTGGTGTGCATCATCTCACCGTTTGTTGACTGTTTGCACATCGTGATCAATCAGTTTTGTGTAAGTTGATCGTTCGCCGTTTAGTGTTTGAACTTTCCCCTCTCTAAGCAGTAAGCAACAAATTAAGATGCCGCTCGATTAGGCTGAAATAAGCTAGTTTATAGTTAAAATTACACTGTAGTTAGTTAAAATTACACTGTAATTGATAGTGATTTATTTAACGTAACTAAATTTAAAAAAAATTGGTTAGTCCATCACGAACAATACAAACGAATACGAAAAAAAGAACTGGTAAAAAAACTCAAAAAATTGAAAGTGATGAAATTTAAAAAATAAAAAAAATAAGTTAAATAAGTTAAAAATCAGAAGCTCAAACCGAAATAAACGAGACTATCATTTGTTTCTAACATCACCTATGGCATGCTGATGTATATACTGTACATACGGCCTAGCTAGATCCTGTGGAACATGCATGCTAACTATGATTGAGGAGTTTTATTATTATCTACATCGGCAAGCCTCCAACGCTAGAACAGTAGCCCTGCAGTCATATCCCAGTAGCTGTTTCTACCACAATCAGACCAAGGTCCTGCTCACGCTGAACCAATACACGTGGGTGTTTCTGAATAAGACTTCCTTCGTTTTGGTTTGAGTTTCTAATTTTTAATTTATTTTTTATTATTTTTAAATTTTATCTTTTTTGGTATTTTAATTATTTTGAGTTTTTTGACGATTCTTTTTTCTATATTTATTTTGCATTGTCCATAATGGGCTAATCTATTTTATTTTTTTCTATCCAAATAAACGGCACCTAACGCGAGCCAAGTAGCCTTCGCGTAATTGCATCCTTGCCCATGCATGACGATCTCTTGAGTCAGAGCCTCGCGCCACATAGTGTAGCAAATGCCCCACATTGGGCAATCGAGTTACATGCTCCCATGAAGACATATCAAGATGTGGGCTTACAAGTTCTGATCTTATCTTTGCGCCGTGCGTGCATAAATAGGGTTTCTGTGTGTTATCAAACTTAATCTGTCGCATTTAAGTTAGATAAGTTCAACTTTTCATTGTCATCGTTTGCTTCTTAGTCACTAGACTCAATTTTCCCCTCATTATTACAAAAACCCTAATATTAAATATCACATCACAGATGATCTCTCAAAACCGTCTGTATTAAATACAATCACAGATGATTTTAGTTTAGAGACCGTCTGTGTTGCTGCCAACTATAAAACCCGTATGTAAAGAGGAAATATCACAGACGATTCGTGGTGAAAACTGTCTGTGATACTTAACAAAAACTGTCTGTGATATTACCAAATATCACATACGGTGTTTTATTTTAACAGTTTGTTATATTACCAAATATCACATACGGTTTTTTATTTTAACCGTCTGTGATACTTCACAGACAATTTGTATTAAAAACTGTTTGTGATAATTAAGTCATCATAGACAATTTGTAAAAAAAACGTCTGTGATAATTTCACTATATTAATTGCGCGCAGACTCGTCGATCCTCTGTCTTAAATTCTAGATCTACATTGCTGCTTTGAACTGGAGGTAGGGTTTTCAGGCTATTTAGTGAAAGTATACTATTTGGCAAGAGTAATTGTAGATCTACTAAGTTTTTGACTACCTATGGTTAGTGATTTGTTCCAAACTGCTTTATAATTTAGATTTATAACTTTTGGTGAAAGAAGAATTGAAGATGGTTGATCTAGCTAACTTGATATAGAGAGAAGATTATTTTACATCTAGCATGGCTTTAGGGTTTAGGGTTTAATCAATTGATAGTCTATTTATACTTAGTTCAATTTAATTAATTCTTATTGCTACATATAGCTACTTAATTTAGATCGTATATATATAGTATAGTAACTAATTAACTGAATATGTTATACTAAATTGTAATATGCGTAACGTATGACTGAAACTGGATGTACGTTGGGAACCGTATGAGTGAAGAGTATATTAAAAGTATTTCTGCTTTTACAAGAGTTGCCGAGGAGGATATGTTGAATAAGGAGGTGGAATATATGTATTGTCCATGCGTTGACTACGAGAATCTAAAGATGTTTAAGGACCGAGTGCAGATTGAAGCACACTTGATTTGAAGGGGTTTCAAAACGGGGTATGACATGGATCAATCATGGTGAAGAGCATATTACACATGAAGGTAGTAATAATGACATCACCGATAAAATCAATGATATGCCGCCGGATGATTATGTCGATTGTGGTTCTGATTCGGATAGGCTAAATGATGACAATCTGGATCAGATGCTTCGCGATGCAGAAGGGAACTGTGATGAGAGAGAGCATGTTAAATTCTGGAGCTTGATGGAGGACTCGGAGAAATCTTTGTTCACATGCTGCAAGTCAAAATACATGAGGTTGCCAGCCGTGCTTGAACTGCTGGAATTGAAGGCAGGCAATGGTTGGTCTGACAAGAACTTCATGATACTATTAGATCTTTTAGCAGACATGATTATGGAGGGAAACGAGTTGCCTAAAACCATATACAAAGCCAAGAAGATTCTTTGTTCATTGGGAATGAAAGTAGAAAGAATACAAGCATGTTCGAATGAATATACCCTCTACCGTAAAGAGTATGCAAATATGCATGTATGTTCGGTGTGCAATGCATCCTGATACAAGCGTAAAAATCAATCAGATGACAGTGAGCGAATAGGGGTGAAGAAAGGACCTCCTGCTAAGGAGGCACGGTATTTTCCTGTAATTCCCCATTTGAAGCGGTTTTTTACGAATCCAAATGAGGCAAAACTGCCGCGTTGGCACTCAGAGGAGCGTAAGAAGGATAGAATGCTAAGATACCTTGCTGATTTCGCTCAATGGAGAAACATCGATTTGCTAGGATCCCTGATGAGCGTGCCCGAAACTAGATAAGAACGAGGTCAACTACCATGTCGTCGGGGGCCATCTCCTTTCGAATCCCTACAGACGAGAAAGTATCCCACATCTTGGAAGCACTGAGTGTAGAATCTTCCCGAGGATCATTCGAGGTAATTAGAGAGAGAGATTTACTCTCCACGGTCCTGGGAAATAAGGAGTACCCGGATCGCATGAGAGGTCTTGATCTTTATGTTCCTTAGAAATATGGCTTCCCAGAGGACTCCGAAGCGTACCGGAGTAGGACGAGAGCCAAAGCTGAGCAGGAGGCACAGCTACGAGAGAACATTACGGTAAAAGTCAAAGATGAGATGCAAAGGTTGGTCAGATATGAGACGCAAAGGTATAGGAAAAATTAGCAGGAAGCCCCCACCGCTCCTGTGCTAGGCAGCTCCCCAACCATCGGAGTAGCTGCGCGTCCAACCCTACCTCAGAAAGTGACCACCGATTTCCTGTCGATGACATCCTGGTAATAATTATTATCTCTGAAATGCTTGATCCATTGATAGACTTGTTAGAGTAGCTAATTTTATATCGTTATGTAGGTGGCTACAAAGTGCAAGCTCCAAGTGAGATATAACTATGTTGCCCTGTGCGCTGCTTGGGGCCAGGCGTATTCATCCGGGCCTGGGACCTTGGTGCATGGTGTATCTGTAGTGCCAGGTTTCGCAAAAGTGAATGTGGACGGTATTCATGCAAATTTCGAGGTCGTCCTACTGCAGATGCCCCCCAATGACGAGGTCATGACTCTAGGGCAAACCATTGGAATATTCATCTAGTGCCCCAAGAGGGACATCTGCCTTGAGGCTCTTGTACATGTGCCAAGTCTACGAGAGCCATCTGCATCGGTGCAAAGTCCACTCGAGCTATTTGCACCGGTGCCAAGTTCACGAGAGTCATCTGCACCAGTGCCAAGTCCACTCGAGTTACCTGCACCGGTGCCAAGTCCACAGAGCTATCTGCACCGGTGCCAATTCCACAGGCGCGATCCACACCAACGCTACGTGCACAGATGCAGCAAGGGCGCGGTGCATCTACATCTCGTGCCTGGTCAACTATCATGAAGTCGACCTACAGTCGAGGTTGCAAAGGCAAACTAAAGAAGATGGATGATAAGATCCCCTACTTGCCGTTGGCATGAAAATTCATGCTAGGCGAACTGTTGGTCATCCCGAAAGAACGCCTCCTAACTCTAATAATATCTTGCCAGAGATTGCATATGTATTACATGAAACAGACCAACAAGCCCGAGGGACAACGATGCTTGGGTGTCAACATTAAGTTCTTGCCGCATCATCTGCAGCATAATATTCATGTTTGTATCTTCACGGTGCCCTTCGAGGACTTATACAGACGGTTATTAACTTGTAGCCGTCTGTAATAGTCGACTATCACAGACGGTTTGTAGTAGAAATCGTCTTTGATAGTCTGTATCATGGATGGTTCAAAAATCGTCTGTGATGACCTTATTTTATTATTGACACATAAACTCAGACGGCTCACGAAATCGTCTGTGATGATATTTTTGATCCGTCTATGATGACCTGTTGTGCACTAGTGCCTATAGCTTACCACAAAGTATGCAGACGATTTGACTGCCCAAAATATGTTGTTTGTTAGTTGTTACACTTTTCTCAAAAGAAGTGTGACAATATGTGGTAACTAATAGGCATATACTCTTGTTTATATGGTTTGTGAACTAGTACAAGTTATATCTCTACCATTTAAAAAAGATAGTTGATGGTGGTAGTTCATCTACCCCTCCTAACTTCTCGTTACAGTTTTCTAAAAAAGTCTCTAACAAAAACAGAAAAAAGTAACATATCAAACAACAAATTCCACACTCTAAAAATTCTCTAATAAGAAAAAAAACAAAACTCTACTAGGTATACGTCAAAACCAAGAGCCTAGAGGCACGGCGTGCCCCAGTGCAGAGACAGAGGGTGCGAGCTAGGCAGACCGATTTTGATAATATTGACATCACCTGTAAAGATCCTATGATTTCTTGTTTATAACAAAGTACGGGTATTCACCAGATAAATTATAAAGTCTGGGTACGGGAGAGGGCTCACACAGATAGGAACGTTTAGCCAGGTAATTAAGGGGAAAACGCAAGCTGATTTCATCCACACGAGGCCCTTCTATCCTACTGGGAGCACTAATCAGGCGGCACAAGACTGATTCCAACCAAACTTGATTGTACTCACATGCAGGACAATCCAACGTGGCATAAATGACAGTACGCACGTACCTGAGCTAATCCCCAAACTACTTATCGACTAGGAAGTAGCCAAGTAGGTAAAAGAAAAAAAAAAAACTGAGATGCGTGACCCGTGTGACAAAGTTATGGCTGCAAACTTTCCCCCGTTAATGAAGCAGCAGCAGCCGCCGGTACAAATATACGTCGCTTGTCGCAGGAAAAAAAAAACGGATACGACGGCGGCGGCGGAAAAGACTGACGCGTCGAGCGCGCGCCACCAGGAGAAGGACGCGCTCGGCCGGTCCCGGAACCGATACGACTCTACACGGGCGTATAAGGGCACGTACAATACAACCACTATTATAAATACTTAGTAATTAAAAACTAATTTTTCTTACCACATAAGAGAGGTAAGACTCTTATTTTAAAATATCGATGCTTAAATAAGTATCGGTACTTAGCGGGTGTTTATATATATAACTATATCTAATTAAACGATAATATAATATCTAAGTATCTATAGAAGAGATGTTTGCATTAGAGAAAATAATTTTTATATGAATACTTGATGATGTGGCTATATTATCTCTCTTTAAGCATTTATATATAAATATCTTGTATTGTTTATGCCGTAACCGTGAACAGAAACGGCATGTACCATCCGAAAAATTACCGTGCGCCCGACAGTTTGGCCCGGTGCGTCACCGGTTTTATGCGTGGACAGCGCCGGTGTCATTTCCCCCCTTGTTTCGTTCTCGGCCCTCGGGAGTTTGGGAATCTTTCGTTGTCGTGCCGAATCGGGGTCCGTTTTGGTGGGGCTAGCCGGCTAGGCTTTGTGCAGTCCACTGGAAAATAAAGCCTGGAAACTGCTAGCTCGATTCGGCCATGAACCCTTTTCTGAGAGGAAAATCACTCTCGTCTCATGGCTCTGTAAACCGAGTTGGATGGGGAAAAGGGTGTAGCTAGATATGTTTTCTTCTTTTTTTTTGAAGGGGGATGTTTGTTTGGCCTCTCCATTATTAGTAGTTGAATATGCATGATGCTGTTTTCTGTAGGTTGAAAACTGGGTTTGTTGCACTTGGGGAGCCCATGGCGGATCAATCTGCTGGTGCATGAGATGGTTAGTCTACAATAGTAACGTCTCATCTCATGATCTTGAGGAGAACCAAATACTCCGTTTTTTTTTTGAGATCATGGGCAACGCCGAAATCGACGCGACCAGCGGATAGCCCATGACGTACGCCCACCGATTCTCCCGTTCTTGTGCGCGGCCGCCTGATGGGCCGCGAGTCGGAGTCCAACTCCCACCAGGCCACCAACCTCTTCCCACCCTCGCCTAAAACCCAACCCAACCCAACCGAAGAGTCCTAGGCCTCCCAGGGAGCGTCAAGTCCACCGCGGATAGGCGTGCGTGGCCCGCTCCGCTCTGCCGCGCCTGCTCGGCGAATTCGCTACACCACGCGTTTGCGCGAGGTTTTTCTTTAAATAAACGATTTCTAATTATGCGACTGACATGTATATAAGACTATGTCAGTCAGTCGTGGCACCGTTGTGCGACTGAGGCCCCGCAGACACCAGTCGCGTGGTGATTATGCGACTGGCACGTATATAAGAGCCAACATTCAGTCGAAAAATGTCATTTTAATTCTAAAAAGAGAAGAGAGGGGAGGAGAGGATAAGAGAGAAAGGGAGGAGGGGTGGGGAGAAGGAGACTTCGCTCATCTACTTCTACATACTTGCTTCTTTTACAATTAGTTCTCATTGCTTCTGTAATTTTGTGGTCATTACAATGAAAACATGCTAGGTTAGTAACAACGAACATAAATTAGTGGTAGAACTAGGGTTGCCAGTTGTAGTTTCCTATGTTTCAGTGGTAATATCGTGTGTAGTGTATTAGAATCCAAGTTTTTTGCTTGTTGTAGTGTACAAAAGGTCGGTTAATCCTACTTGTAGATCGATTAGTGCAAGACCTAGGTTGGTTAGGTTTAGATGCGCATGAGTTAGGGATCCGAATTTAGATTGTTTGTATGCTATAGTTAAATTTTTATTTAAACATTGCATCTGTTTTATTGGAGATGTATATGAAATAGATAGCATTTCGATATGCATGATATGGCTTATTCGTGTGGGGTGTAGTTTAATTTGGTTCCCGTGAGGCTTGATGTAGGAGACGTAATTTTCATAATTTCCATGCGTTCTGAATATTTTCAGTCGTGTGGCAGATATATCAAGTCAACATGTTTTCAGAGTTTATTACGGGCAGTGCGAAGTTTGGGAGGGGCTGTATGGGGGTTAATTTGAGCATATTTCTATAGAGCATACTATTTCAGCCATACTTGGACAATCTTGAAATAGGGGATGTGTTGTGGGAGATTGGATCATATACCCTCCCTTTAGTTGGGAAATTGAGGATTTACCCTCCACATCTCAATGACATGTAGGGTCATCATAAGTCACTGACTCGTGGGCCAGGAGGGTAAATCCTCAATTTCCATCTAAATAGAGGGTATATGATCAATTTTTTCATGTGTTGTTGTTGCTGACTTAATAGTTTCTCGCTGGACCCAACAATTGTCAAATGCTTGTGGATTTGTTATACAGAAGTCATCCGTTAGGAGTTGAGGCCCATGGAGCAAATGAAGTCATGGAGAACCTATTTGGAAGAGTGTAGACGATGTGGCTATGAAAGCGCTTTGTTGGTGCAGGTCTATGTGAAGCAGAGTTCAAGTACAGTTGGCAGTGACCTGTGAAGTAGGAAGAGTAGTGTAGGTGAAAATTGAGGATGGTGGTGGAGATGCAGTTATGCCTGAAGATAGCCATGTTGAACCTAGCGGACAGGTAAACGAAGGGGGAGAACATTGAATTCATAGCGGATGATTTAGAGAAGGAAGACCGGAGGGCTAGAGCCGAAGAACAAGCGTTGGAAGAGGACGAGAATGAGGATGACGGTTAGGGTAATGAAGATGTCCCAGATGCGCTAGTTGTAGGATCAAGGATAACTGAGTAGAGGGGGTGAATAGGGAGTTTTTAAATTCTTTTGGCTAAAACACACTTTAGAGCAAATACGAACTTAATCAAAAATGTTTTGCACAATCAAGGCGGTTCATCGGTAAGAACGGTATGTGATACTCGTTTTCTCCGACGCCACCAACACAGACGGTGTCCAAATTAAAACCGTCTGTGTTAGTGTCGATCACAAACGGCTTTGTCAAATCGTCTGTGATTGGCCGTCTAGTATTAGGCTTTCTGTAGTAGTGAGTATTTGTTAGGCAATTAATACGTGCTCTTGAAACTTCTGCATGCATGTAGAATGCAGCCTCCAAGTCCTAGTTAGCTCCATATATGTGGGATCGATCAATGGATTTTAGATATGCAGGTCTACGAAGGGCTACGATCAATGGATTTTAGATCAAACGATTGAGCAGTATATACGAGGTGCGGAAATTACGACGTCAATGTTGGTCCTGCTCACCCCCATAAAGTACAAAGTTCTAAAATTTCCATAACAATCGAAATGACTTTGCTCAACGCCGTCAGAAATATTTTCCAAACGACAAGGTATGAATAAGATTTTCGCATGTCTTTTGAAGATCTTAAACAACTAATGCGAAGGTTAGTCACAGCACATACTGATGGTAAATTGTTTTTCTGACAAATTCGAAATGCACAACACCATCAGAAGAACCAACATGAGAAAGGACACAAGGTACAAAGAAAATACTCGGTTCTAACATACAAAACGAAAAAGCCTTTCCAAGTACGAGCGTTTATTTCTACACATTTGAGCTCTCTCAACGACAATCTGATCGTAACTAGTCTTACCATCTGCAATGTGCTGTTCAACACCACATTGGGAACCCAAAAATAAAAATAAGGCAGAGAAGACGTCATGATCCTCGTCCGCGTTGTCTCCGATCCGAGGCAGTAAAACTCAAGCACCACAGCCACCCGACCATATTCACAGCAGTCACCTCATCACGCGCTCTTTGCTTGCTGGATTTAAGAGAATGAGAAGGCAGCATTAGAAAATTTCGTGAACACAAGTCCGGAATGGAGATTAAGAAAACCAACATTTTTACTATGCTAAACGTTTGCCAACGCCACTTGCAATTCAAATGATGTTAACTCCTCCCTGTAACAAAATGGCATCCACTTCTCTCATGCCCAATTACTAAGTAACTCACTCCGTTAAACTTAATGAAGTTAAATCTGACATGATAACTTCTCAGCCATAGAAATAAAAATGACAACTTCATGCTTGTTTTCTCTATAACCATGATTGGTCTATAAATCATATTGTTGAAAGGTCTCCATCTAGTTATTCTAATCTTTTTAAATAGCTGGCTTTTGAGGATCTTAGTTTGTTGAGGTCTAATATCTAATATGTATATCTTGCTCGGGGTAATCGAAAAGAAAAACTGTCATTAGTAAGTTCAGCAATATTCAATCTAAGGGCGGTATGCTATTTTAATTTTCCTGAAATTTTGGATGAAGCACGGATCTCGGTCATCAAAGTGAGCTTATAATTGGAGCTACCAATTTACAATTTAGCCTTTCAAAGTGTTTCAATTATTTAGTCATTTAGTGTCATCAAAGCTATGTAACCATATTCCAATTAGAAACCAATCATATCGGTTTCATTTATACATGTATTCAGGAGACATTGTAATAATTTTGGGCAAACTTACCCTTTTCTCCTCTTCGATCTTAGCTTTTATGTATGAGTACATGGCAACACCACCTATGGCAATGCAAGTGCCGATTCCAGTCTGTGTGGTAATTCTGTTGCCTGCTCAACGCGAGGTTTACGAGTGTTAAGCTACGCATAAAACATATCATATAGAAAATGACAAGAACGAAACAAATATGAAATGCTCATTTCATAAACAAGGGGTAATTTTCACTTACCAAAAACAATGATTGAGAAACTAATGACGAAAACCCTTTTCAGCACATTGCCGACGGCATGTGTCAGAGGGGCCACCCGCTCCAGAGTGTTTGTAGCAACCTGCGATGCCCTAATTGCATTAGTCATGTTATAACTGACAACAGATGAAAGGTAGTCCATGACAAAATTGCACACGCCTGTTTGGCAACATCATTATTAACAAACGATTAATGCTGACCTCTACATTGCATAGGAAAGAAATATATATATATATATATATATGTACAGCCATTCTGTAGCTAGTGCTATTACAACGTGACCTAGTGTGGTGAGAAAGCTCAAATGCTACACCTATTATCCTACAAGAGCATATGCACAGTTTTAGCATGGCATGGAACTGGTTACCTGGTTATAGAGGTGGTAGAACAGTCCCACCAAAAAAAGGTCTGAGACGAACTTTGTCAAACCTATTTTGGCAATTGCATCCTTAAATCCATACTGCAGTAGTTGGGGTCCTTCAATCTGCAGCATTGATCATGGAAAAGAGAAACATCGGCATTAAGCATAATACACGAATCTTTTTTTTTTTTACTTCCTGGGCCAAATTTACCACACTTACAATGACTGCAGGTGGTATGCAGACGATGAGAGCAATAATTGAGATGTAAGCATACACGTTGGTGCTATCCATGTCGGTCTGCAACAATGAAAACGGTTAGTAACAACAGAAAGGTGAGAAGGAGTTGAGGCAAAATCCATGAAGAAGCAAAAAAAATATGAAAGTCCAGAGACTAGAACTAAAGAGGCACAAACCATAGCTTTCTTGGAATAAATGCTCCGGTAAGTGAATGAGATGTTAGAGATCATGGCATTGATGAAGCCGGTCCAGTTAAAAGAAAGTTCAGTGAGGGATGCCATTGAAACACCTGGTAATCTTCAAGCAGTTAAATAGGTTGAACAAGAAAAGGCATGGAATTCGATGGCACTAAAGAGTTAAAAGAAGCTTCAAGCACTAAGTGGCACATGTCCAATCTAGTGAAAACGATGAAAACAATGATAAAAGGAGAACTGCACCATCGGAAACTTCATCCGATCAAGATATTCTTAATTTTTGAATCATCGTATCCCAGATTTTACCTTGCTATTGACACTGTAATTAGCAACTTTCTACAGCTTTACTAGCAAACTGGTATCAGAAGGCTTAATTGAGAAATTACCAATCACAACAGGGGCAAGAGACAACCACAGAGACAAGGGAACTTGCTGTCCAAGGACAAACTGGGTAGCAGCTGCATTGAAGAAGGGCTCCAAAGCTGCATTGCAATTATGCAACATAAAAACATCAGCATATAAAACAGAAAAGGGGCAAGAAGATTGCACAATGAAATCTGCACATGAAAGAGGCACCCTTAATAGTGTGGGCAAATGAGACAGCAACAGCCGCAAAGGACACGTTGCTAGTGACATGACCAAGAGCATGGCACAACGCCACCGGAAAAAGCAGCTTCAGGAGCGTTGAATTGATAGGCTACAAAAGACAACAATCTTTTGTGTTAATTTATTGGTAATTTCCACAGAAGATACATTAATTTGGGTGAGTAGCAACTGATGATTCGTAATTAGATTGTTAAGAAAGAGCCATGCTGTTCTTACATAAAAGTTGCATTTTTTTATGTACAAAAAGATAAAGGGTGTAGATCAATTTTAGTTCGAATTTGTTTATGGCACAAATGAAGACAGAATTTGATTTGTGGTGTACATAAAGGGTTTGTACACTTTACTTAACTGCAAGATTTAGGGGGGCGCTCATATTGATTTTTTTCGATGGTTTTTGACTGAAAATGAATAGTAACGGCTGAAAGAAGTAGCTTTTAAAAAGAGGGGACGAGTTGTGTAAAAAGGGAGGGAGAGATGCATGCGCGAGATGGAAATGAGAGGAATGGGGTACGTGATGTGCCCATAACCCCTGACTTATCCTCTGGGCGAGACAGAAGCGAGAGAAATAGAGAAGCTACTTCGAAAATCCAGGTATTTATATTGGTTTCTAACTTTTCTAAGCAGAACACAATACGAACATAGCCTTATTTCGATATTCCCTTTAGAGGGCAACTAAACTTTTCAAGAAAATGTGAAATTTCCTAGCTTTGTTTTCGATCATTCATAAAACTGGCAGTTAAAATTTCAGAAAGCTTATTTCCTAGTCTCGATTTAATTTATGTCAACTAAGAATCAGTTTGATCGCCGTATGAATTGTCAAAGAAAACACAGCACTATGGTAGGTGGTACAAATTACCGCACGCTTTGGGAGACCGACGGTCCAGCTCACGAGGCAGTACACAACCCCCACGAATAGATGGATCACCGACACGAAGCTGCAACAAGCAGTGCGATTCTCCATCGTCAGTTGTAACTCAGCCACAAAATGGAACACGAGATCGTCTTGCTGATGTTACACCGTTTCTTTTTGAAGAACGTGATGTTCTCCGTTTCAAAGCTACGGAAGCATAATACACTTACTATGGGTACGGGAAGTAGTTGTAGATCTTCTTGTTGAGGATGTTGAATATCACGTTCAAGAAGTACCTGCAAGATCACTTACACAAAAAAAAAAAATGACAAACCTTCAGACAACTGGAGAATTGCTGCGATATTGCTTCACCTGGCAATGCAAGTCTGCTACAGAGGTGATGTGAGGCGGCCAAACGTACCACATGAAGAAGAAGAAGCCGGTGAGCACTGCAGGGTACTTCTCCAGGAACCCAGCAGGCTTGGCCTCCCTATCAACAAGATCAAATCAGGGGAAAAAAATTGTCAAAAACACGCAGCTAATTCCGATTTGTTGCAACCATAGTAGCATCACACTCCAGTGGTATTCCCTGTGCGGGTTTTATCGATGTGAGCCCCACCGATCAGCGATCGGCGTGCGGCTGCAGGTGGGACCAGCGTCCCGTTATAAATCGGTATACTACTTCTGGAGCCGCAAAATTCCAAACAGAAAGCCCAGTGCTTCTAGCGACTGCGGACGGTACGCGTGCAGCAGCGCAAATGGGTCGAGCAGAGCTTCCAGAAGCTTCCACGGGAGGCGCAGCGCTGAGTACTCACCCAGCGGGCTCGGAGGAGGCGGCGGCGGCGGGCGGGCGAACCGTCTGCCTCCTGGCGGCCTGGGACGGCAGCAGGCCGGCGGGGAGGAGGGCCGGACGGAGCTGCCGGCCCCAGACGAGCTGGCCGCCGTCGGGCACGGCGGCGCACTTGACGGCGGGGAGCTGGGGCGACGCGAGCGCGGGGCTGGGGCTGGGGTGACGCGGCGGCGGAGGCGGAGGAGACCCGAGACGCCGGCGGCGCCGCCGCCGGAGAGCGTCCCGAGCGCCGACATTGCAGCCTGCTCTGCTCGGGAGTCTTGGAGGCTTGTGTGGATGTGAAGCTGGAGGAGGCGAGGCGCGGGTTTTGGATAAGTTTATGGGTGGGAGACTGGGATGGGAGGCGTCGCGGAGGGATCTGGGTGACGGAGACGCGAGCGGGGGAGGAGTGGATCGAGTGCGAGCCGAGGGGAGGAGAGGAGAGGACGTCGCCTTCCGCGCTTGCTTGCTTTGCCCTGCACTGCATGGATCAGCCGTTTTGCTGGGGAATAACTTACTATTTGCCCTAAGGTTTACGATTATTGATAAAATATTATCGAACACATGATATAGATAAAGTACTTTAAAGTTGGTGAGCTAATTGATAGTTTACCTTTTCTTAAATTTTTTATCTTTTGTATTCTCTGGCCTATTGAACTGAGGGGAAATGACCATCCTGCCCTATCCTTCTTGTCTGCTCCCTAGTTGTTGAGCCATAGCATCTGTATGCCTAAGCCATTCAAGGTCGCTAGGATCAAGCCGGAGAGGTTGTTGTAGGAGAGCTTGAGCTCTTGGAGTAATTACCATCCCAACGTGATGATCATAGATTACTCACATATTAGGACGAGCTCCGATAACTCTAACCCTTAAATGTCGAAGGAACTACAACCAGCTGTCGTAATTCTTACTTTCGACGAATGCTATGGCCAAGGGCAAAATTTAATTGTTGCCATCAATGCCAATAGCGGTAAGGATCTGACCCTTGTATTTACCGATCAAAAAGGTCCCGTCAAATGAGATCACGGATAGCATATGTCTAAGTGCCTCGATGCTCACACAGAAGTCTAAGAATGCCCTCTGTAATACCACAAAACCCGGTTGCCTTGTAGATGGCTTGTCCTTCACAGTAGTGTACATGCTCGGGTTTCTGTCCTGCAATACCCAAAGGATACGAGGAAGGTTGTCGTACACCGCCTCAAAAGAGCCGAACCGTTTCTTCAAAGCCTTCTGCTTTGCAAGCCACGTCTTCGTGTAGCTAATCTTGTACTTAATTTTTTTCTCGATAGCCACCATGATGTGTGTGACTTCCATGTCCTTCTTCTCTACTATCTTTTCATACATCAAATTGGTTATGAAGGTGGATGTTAGGTTACGATGTCTCAGTAAAACACTGCTGAGAATGCAAGAGTGTGGCTCCACCTTCAAGATAATTTAGTGAGTCTCATACTTCAGTCTACGTGCGTGCACACTCTAAGGACAACTAGCCTGCTCATACTTTATGGTGTATTGCTCCTAGTTAGATTTGACGACCTGAAACGTTCGCTGCATGGATAAGGCCCACAACTTAATGGCATCTTGCAATGATACCTTATCAGCAAACTTTGAGTGCAAGCGAACCTCTGTGCCATGGCACTCCCACGGTGATTCGTTCTCGTCATGTGCCGCAACACTCTCAGCGTCAAACATATTCCATTCTTTCGGGATGGGAGCTTTGTTCTCATCGGAATTGTCCTCGTCATCCTCTTGTATAGCTTTCTTTTTAGCTCAGGCCATCCAGTCATCACTCTCCATTTGATACACTATGTGCTCCACATGCTCCCCTTCATCAGCCTGTCCTGTAGGCTCACCATACGGTGACCTATCTTCCTCTCCTGCATGTACCGCATCGGCCTCGTCACGAGCAATATCCTCCGCAACTTCTATGACACCAGCCTTCAGGTCCTCCTCTTGACCAATATGTTAGGCACCTGAGCTGCTCCCACCACCTAGATGATAACTGTCGGCAGGGCCTTGTACAGCTTCTTTTGGGTATGGTTGCACAAGCAGTACGCACTCGTATCCATAACGCCAATAGCCTACCACAAAGCCCTTCCATGTAACAGTGTGCATCAATCTTCTCAACTCCCATCTAATATGTGTGGGAGACCGGCTCTAAAGCCCTTATATAATAACGCTGTACACCTTGGGTCCAAGGAGAAGCTGCGAGTGAGCTAGTGCATCATATCTTCGATTTAAGCATTCTCACCGTCCAGGTGTACTAGAGTGGCTTGGGCAAAACTGCTCAAGTCAACACCATTCGGACCTTCACGAACGGTGCCAACATCGTAATGCACTTTTAATGTAGTGGATATCGACATTGTTGATATCTACCTACAAATATTTTCAATAGTCAAATCGCATCGCACATTATGGAACTACTGTTGTACTATGATATACATTTCTACGGTCGTTCACCTATCATCAACAACTGCACTAACCTCATAGCGTAACGCCTCCTCGTTCACACTGATACCACTCTTTTACCTCCGCCCCAATACGCATCAACTCCCTATCTACTCCCACACACACCAACGCCGCTCCTATAGCCGCCCGAGCTCTTTTCTACTTTAAATAATTCCTAATAGGTTTCGAGAATTTACATGACATACTGATTTAAATGCCACTATACCAGTTCTAACAGTGCGCATGAATTTTCAATATACGAACGACATTAAATTCATTCTTAATTAATCATAAATGTTATCTACTAATAATTTGCACAACCCTAACTATTTACTTCATTAAAAAATATTGACTAAATTCTCTACAACTATAATTTTCTATGGATGCTAATTTTCTACGGATGCTAACTTTCTACGGATGCTAATTTTGTACATAATATTGACTAAATTTTTAACAACTAGAATTTTCTACGGATGCTAATTTTCTACAACTATAATTTTCTACAGCTGCTAATTTTCTACAACTATATTGACTAAATTTTATACAACTATAATATTTACTAAATTTTCTACAAATATAATTTTCTATAACCATATTGACTAAATTTCTACAACTATTTACTTCGTACCGAAGTTATACAATTTTTTTTATAAAGCTACAATTTTCTACAGATCCTAATTTTACACTAAACAAACTATTTATTTCATACAAAAATATTAACTACAATATAAAAAATTTATCTCATAGAAGTAACGGAACCTATCATCTTCTTCTTTCTTTCCGTCTCCTCCCCTCTCCTCTCCTTCCCTCTCCTCTCTTCTTTCTTTCCCTTCTCTTCTTTCTCTTTGCGCGAAGTCGGTGGATGGAATCGGCCGGCCCGAGCGGCCGATTATATATGAGCTTCAGTCGCCGAACAGTTAGGCGATTGGAGCTGCAGTCGCCCAACCGTTCGGCGGCTACAATTATGTCGTCCAACGGTCCATAAACTGCCTGTGTGTCGCATGGCCGTTGGACGACAGGCTCTAGTCACCCAACGGTTAGGCGACTGAAGCCTATTCTTGTAAAAAAATTTAGGCGCAGGTATATTTTTGTAATTTCGATTAAACAATGGATTATTTTAAAAAAAATTCTACATATGACAGCCCATTCTGCACGTATTTTACGCCGGTGTACACGATGGACTGGCCGAAATATATCATGGGCCTAGTGGCAGCCCATCCTTGATATTACATGCTACATTCGTTAGCCCACACAAGTAAGCTATGTATGGCCCAGACAATGTTCTTATGCTCTTTTTGCAGAGCAACGTACATCCTCTTCTTGCTATTACTCGTTACATTTTCCCTCAAAAAAAAAAAAAGAGAGGATCGTATCTAAATAATCATCTAGTGGTGTCGTCCAGTAGTATTAGCCTAGTACGTACTTCTAGCTGACACCTTAACCTCAAGATCTCTTCATTTAGATTACCAATTCATCACGGCATTCGTTGGAACAACAACTTACAAGATGAATCAACGTTTTAGCTACGTTTTAGCTGTGTATGATGTTGCACCACTCAGACCCTAAAACCATGCTCCTTTTGCAGGACGAAACGTGCCCATGCTCACGAGAGAGAGCCCGTTACAGATGAAATTTTCTCCTCGATAATAAAGGGCGCTTCCTTTCAACTTTTAAAAACCACTTATTCTACCGTAACTGACTTTAAACAAGATATTCATTAAAATAGAATTTTTAAGTCAATTATAGTAAACACTACAACGACTTCACTTATATCAGCCAAAATAGCATACAAGTCTCTCTCCATACTCTCTCGTAAACAGTAAAAAACCACAACTAAAAACCATAGTCCGAAAAAAAACATGCCCGGACACCACGCATCTCGTCCCATGCGTGCTGATAACTAGATACATACTGTTAGGAAACTGGGCCCACGGTCAAGAGTCCTGACATGGTTGAGCACCCCACCGTCTTCTATAAATAGAGAGCCATACCCCCTCATTATGTACACGTGAAAGAAAGCAATAAAGAAAGACCAGGAGTTCTCTCTATCTCTCTGTGTGTTCAATCTATTCTTCTGTGATTCTGTGATTGATTCGTTCTTGTTCTAAGCAGAGAACCCGATCGGACTGGTAGCCAGCGTCGGTTTCTCAACACGTTATCAGCACGAATTCGCTCCGGTGAACGAAGTTAATCATCGAAGCACAGATTGATTTTCTAGATCGCCTTGAATCTGTATTTTCTTTCGCGTTCTAGATTGATTCTCTACGGTGCAAATCCGCCCTAATCTACCACGAGCAGACCTGAAGTCGCCGGCACAATGCCGATTGGTAGATTATGAAACGGGGTAGATGTTGATTGCACCGTGGATTAGAACGATGCAAAACGCCCAAATCTACCGCGAGCGGATCGAAATCGCCAAGACAATGCCGATCAAGAGATTGCGAAGCGGGTAGATGTTGATTGCGTCGTAGATTGAAAACAAAATTTTGTACGATTTTGTTTGATCCTACATGATCGCTGTACGAAAAATTTTTGCACAGTTTTTCCTATTTTTCTTTCGATCTGCGCGATGCGGCATCACGATCAAAAAAAACAAGCGGCGGCGGCCGTCACGCCATGTTAAACCAACCACCTACTGTTGCCGCAGTGAGCTCCCTACCGATCAGCGCCTCAAGACGAGGCGGCGGCGGCGCGCAGATAGCGCTTCGCATCGCGCCGCCATCACCGGTTGCCAAAGCCGAGCCTACTCGCCGTCAACCGCCCGGCCAAGACGCCGCCACCGCCTTTGCATCGCCGCCGGCTCCGTTGCTCGCGCTCGCCGACTGCACGGCATCGCATCGCGCACCGCGCCCGCATGGCGCCACCGACGCCACGGCCTCCTCGCCCGGCAAGACGCCCGCATGGCGCCACCGACGGCCTCGACCGCGCCGCCTCTTCTCGGCCTATCTACCGCATCCGATGCCGGCCGCCCGCGGCGCCGCCGCCGACGGCCGCCGCCGCGCGCGCTCGCCGCCGTCGCGCCGCCTTCCGCCGCCATGGCCGCCGCCGGCTTCGCGCGCCACCATGGCCGCCGCCGCTTCTCGCCCCGCGCCGCCCGGTCCTTCGCGCCGCCCGGTCCTTCCGCCGCTCAGTCAAACGGCCACCGCCACTGAGAAGGCAAGGGTAGGGGAAACCCTACCCCTTGCGGTCGTAAGCCGCCGGCCGAATGGACCGTATTGGCCGAAAATTTTTGCAAAATTGCCCCGAAAAATTGAAAATTACAAAAAGGCCCTTAAAACTTGCTAACAGGTCCAGAAAATTGCAAAGTGGTCTCGGTAATTCTGAAAATTACCGATAGGTCCTTAGATTTACGAATGGGTCCCGAATTTTGCAGAAAACCCTTTGGAAAATCAGGAAATTGCGCGATTTTTCTCTCGAATCGAAAATTTAGCATAGATCCTCGAAATTACGTAATCATTGAAAATTTATATTCTAGCGTAAAAGGGCCTCGGGAATTCGAATTTTGAATTATTTTTAGCATTTGAAGCTTATTTATTTCTGCCATTATTATTTTCTGTATTTTCTGTATTTATTTACTATTTTGATTAATTGTAATTGTTTAAATTGCTTTTAATCACTGAAATTAACAGTAAAATTGATAGAAAATTAATAGAAAATTCTGAAACATTACGAGAACCTTTTGTACCATTTATTTATCCATAGAAAATTATTCCATGCATGTTTACCTGAAGTAAACTTATTTTATTCCATTTATCTGTATATAGATGACTGGCATCACAAACCGGGAGTTCGAGGAGCTGGCCCAGCATGGCCGAAACTATCTGACATGGGCATCCGATGTCAAGATAGTACTTGGAGCCAAACGGCTCCGCGCGGCTATTGGGATTGGCGGACTGAATGACGCCCAACCTACGCCTGAGGAGAATGATCAGGCACTTCATTTTCTTCGGCACCATCTCTGCATTACTCTCAAGAATGAGTATATGGCGGAGAAAAGCGCACTAGCACTCTGGACCGCACTCAAGAAGCGGTTTGAGAGGCTAAAGTACACCATCCTTCCTCAAGCAGAGCAAGAATGGGTCAGACTGAGGTTTGCCGATTTTAAGACGGTCGGGGAGTACAATTCTGTCTTGCACAGGATTTGTACCAATCTTCAACTCTGTAGCAAGCAGATCACAGATGAGCAGAAGATCGAAAAGACCCTGTCCACTTTTCACCCCAATGCTGTTCAATCCGCCCGCAACTATCATCAAGACGGCTACAAGGAGTACGCCGAATTGATCGATATGATGCAGGTTGCGGAGGCTCAGGACGAACTTCTCCATAAGAATTACGTCACTTAGCCACTGGGGAGCTCCGCTGGTCGTGAGGCCAACGCTGAGAGCTACAAGGTGCGAAAGCCCTTGATGAAAAGAAGGGGAAAGAAGGGTAAGGCCGCTGCCCAGAAAGACAAATCAGATGCTCCAAATGACAAAAAGGCTGTGAAAAGTGGCAAGACCTATGGCCAGCAGAACCAGGGTTGCTACAAGTGTGGCAGGTGGGGGCATTGGTCGCTGGTCTGCAAAGAGCCGCAACATGTAATTGATGCCCACCAAGCCCAGAAGAGGAATGGCAAAGGGCAGCCTGAAGCTTACTTTGCATTGGTTGAGGGGGAGCATTCTGAACAGTTGCCTGAGTTGATGGAGGTTGAGACCATCCCGGCAACAGCACCCCCTTACGACCTAGAGGCAGCCACTGCCACGATTTCTCTTGAAGAGAATATCACTTCTGAAAAGATAGCCGAAGAAGTCGATGATTTCTTAATCGACTCCGTCTAATGCACAGAATGCATGAGGCGTTAATTGTCATTTATTTTATGTTAAAATGGACAAGTTAGATCTTGCATGGATGGTACTTTAGGATTTTGTTATCTCGTGATGGTTGGATGATTTTGGAATAATTAATTCATTTATTCAGTTTATGATAGCATGATATGTTTTAATATTGACGTATTTTGTTTATGTATTGAATGCCTTCTAATACATATTAATTAAATACGTTATATTAGAACACATGTGGCGCCATATGGAGGAAGTATGCCTTGCCGACAGCGGCACAACGAATACCATCTTAAGAGAGACTAAGTATTTCCAGTCGATCGGTAAGAGCACTGGCAGCCTTACGACAATCGCCGGAAGCGATGCTTGTATAATTGGTTCCGGAAGAGCCACAATTACACTCCCAATGGGCACAACTTTGGTCATTGAAGAAGCCTTATTGTTCCCAGAATCGACTAGAACTCTCTTAAGTTTTAAAGATATTCGCGCCAATGGTTTCCACGTAGAGACTGAAGAAGAGTACGGTAAGGAATACCTACTCATTACAAAGTGCGAAGTGAATGGAAAAAAAGGGTATTAGAAAAACTTCCTTCACTAGAAACAGGGCTATATTAAACCAACATTAAGGCACCTGCAGCCTTCATTGTCCTGAAGACAGTATTTCGAAGCTCTGAACTCTTCTGTCTCTGGCATGACAGATTAGGCCACCCAGGTTTAGGATGATGAGAAACATAATAAATAATTCACAAGGGCATAATATTAATATGAAGAATTTCCCAAATCCACGAAGATTTTGTGTGCCCGCATGTGCCATAGGAAAATTAATTACTAGACCCTCCACTGAAAGTGAAGGATGAAGTACGCATTCTCGAACGCATCCAGGGAGACATTTGCGGTCCCATTCAGCCCATCTCAGGGTCACTCAAGTATTTCATGGTGCTCATTGACGCTTCCTCGAAGTGGTCATATGTGGGTTTGTTGTCCACAAGAAATCACGCCTTTGCAAAATTGATCTCGCAGATCATTCGCATCAGAAATGTGTTCCCTGATCATCATATCAAGTCCATCAGAATGGACAACGCCGGAGAATTTACTTCGAAGGCATTTGATGATTATTGCATGGCAATGGGAATTGCAGTTGAGCACTCGGTACCGCATGTCCATACCCGAATGGTTTGGCGAAGCTTTAATCAAGAGAATTAAATTTATTGCCGCCTCTTTGCATAAATGTAATTTGCCACTACATGTTGGGGACACGCAGTCCTTCATGCAGCGAATCTCATCAAACTTAGACCTTCGGCCTACAACATCCATTCACCTATGCAACTAGCGCAAGGGTCACCACCGAAACTTTCTCATCTTAGGAGGTTTGGATGCAAGGTTTACGTACCTATACCACCTCCACAGCGTTCTGCAATGGGCCCACTCCGGAAGACTGGGATATACGTTGGTTATGAGATTGCATCCATAATCAGGTATTTGGAACCCATGACGGGAGATTTACATACTGACCGATTCGCTGATTGTATTTTTGATGAGGATAATTTCCCGTCATTAGGGGGAGGAAATCAACCCCTTGATGAAAAATGTCGGGAAATTACGTGGGAAGCCACGAGAATTCAAGCACATGACCCGCGCACTAGCGAAACTGAAAAAGAGGTCTAGAAGATCATTGATTTGCAAGCATTAGCAAATCAACTGCCCGATCACTTTAGTGATTTGAAGAGCGTGATTAAGTCGCATGTGCCTGCACGCAATGCACCGGAGAGGTTGAAATACCAAAGAAAATTGAAGGTATCCTTAATCCCGCCCAAAGTCCTCGAATAAAGGGCGAGAACTCGGCTCCTCGAGTCCAAAGTAACCGGGGACGCCCGGCGAAAAAGGATAAGAAGGACTTACCACAGCCGATCATTAAAGTCCCTCAGAATGAGAAGGGGAGCCAGTTGAGACCTGGCACAAGTATGACACCTTCAGAAAAGGGCATACCGGATCTGAATATCCCCATCGGCATGGATGTGTGCGCACACATCGGAGTCGAAAAACTAAAGGGACGCAATTGGAAGAAGTGATGTGCAAGGGGAAGCTCCAGAAGAAGCAACCGCTCCAGAAGAAGCAACTCATGAAGAAATAGCTATAAACTATGTGCACACGGGAGAGTCCATGAACAGGACAACAGCCAATATCGATATATACTTCAGAAAGAAAATTGCCACAATCATCAATCTTGATCCCGAGCTCGCATCGTCATTGAATGTAAGAAAAGATCAGATTGGGAAGATTGGAAAAAGGCAATAGCAACTGAATTGCTATATATGAACAAAAGAGAGGTTTTTGGGCCCGTATGCCGCACACCTCTCCATGTGCACCCGTAGGGCACCAGTGTGTATTTGTTTGAAAGAGAAATGAAAGAAACGAAGTAGTGAGATACAAAGCAAGGCTAGTAGCACAAGATTTCACTCAACGTCCTGGAGTTGATTATGAAGAAACCTACTCCCCAGTCATGAGTGGAATTACCTTTAGATATTTGATCTCAATGGCAGTAAACTTGAACTTAGAAATGAAATTGATGGATGTTGTGACTGCATACCTTTACGGTAACTTGGATTCGAAGATTTATATGAAAGTCCCTGAAGGATTACCTCTCCCGAACCAAGACAGAGCAAATAGAAATATGTACAGTGTGAAACTCAGAAAGTCACTGTATGGATTGAAGCAATCTGGAAGAATGTGGTATAATCGCTTGAGCGACTTTCTCTGCAAGAAAGGCTACACAAACAATGAAGATTGTCCTTGTGTGTTTATACGGCGATCCCAGAATGGATTCTGTATAATCTCCGTGTATGTAGATGATCTGAATATCATCGGGACAGCATAAGATATAAAAGAAGCAAGCTCCTACTTGGAGTCAGAATTTGAAATGAAAGATTTGGGCAAAACCAAGTTTTGTTTAGGCTGCACTTGAACATGTCCCTGAAGGAATCTTGGTACATCAGTCAACCTACACCCAGAAGGTGCTTGAAAGGTTTGGCTTTGAGAAGGCATTCCCATCGAAAGTACCGATGATCGGAAGATCTTTACAGCACGAAAAAGATTCTTTCCGACCTAGGGAAGAGGGGGAGGAAGTCCTGGGACCAAAATTCCCATACTTGAGTGTAGTAGGAGCACTCATGTACCTAGCAAACTGCACTAGACCGGACATTGCATTTGCCGTGAACCTCTTAGCAAGGTACAGTGCAGAACCTACCAAAAGGCATTGGCAGGGCATAAAGGACATCTTTCGATATCTCCAAGGAAGCAAGGACCTTAGATTGTTCTACGATGTAACCAAGATCTCGAACTTGGTTGGCTATGCAGATCTTGGGTATCTGTCGACCCAGATCTTGCAAAGTCACAAACAGGCTATGTGTTCTGTGTGGTGGGCGCAATCTCTCGAAATCGTCTAAGCAAAGTCTCGTAACGACTTGACGAACCACTCGTAAATTATAGCACTGTATGAAGCCGCACGAGAATGTGCTTGGCTTCGCCGAATGGTTCACCACATCCAGCAGTCATGTGGGATGAACATTGTGCAAACCCCCACCATTATCTATGAAGATAATGCAGCTTGCGTAGTACAAGTGCAAACGGGCTATGTGAAGAGTCATCTCACTAAGCATATCAACCCCAAGTTCTTCTATGCACATGAATTGTAAAAGATAGACGAGATTAAAGTATTGCATACTAAGTCTTGTGAAAATCTGGCAGATATGTTCACTAAGTCACTCCCCGCATCTAGCTTTGAAAGGTGCGTGCGAGGATTGGAATGATGAGACTTAGAGAAGTGCGTAATCTGTGGGAAGAATTCTCTCAAACCGTTAGTAAATCTTGATCACGAAGATCAAGTACCCAACGAAATAAAGTCCTGAAGACTAAATGTATTTGGGTGAATTGTATTCTTTTTCCCTTTGACGAGTTTTCCTGAAGTTTCTCGGTCAAGGTTTTTAATGAGGCAATTCGTGCATCGCAGCAGCACATGTATCATGTACTCTTCCTCTAAATTTTTCCCACTGGGTTTTTATGGAGTTTTGACGCGGCATGAGCATGTTGGGTGAGTGCCCAAGGGGGAGTGTTAGGAAACTGGACCCACGGCCAAGAGTCCTGACATGGTTGAACACCCCACCGTCTTCTATAAATAAAGAGCCATACCCCCTCATTATGTACACATAAAAGAAAGCAATAAAGAAAGACCAGGAGTTCTCTCTATCTCCCTGTGTGTTCAATCTATTCTTCTGTGATTCTATGATTGATTCGTTCTTGTTCTAAGTAGAGAACCCGATCGGACTGATCGCCAGCATCGGTTTCTCAACACATACATCCTGGCTGTGCGTGGGCTAAGTACGTCTTCTACCCCTGAAAAACTGCATACAGCCAACGTGTCACTCACAGCCGACATGTGGGCCAGCGGAATCTTGGTTGCATGATACACGCCGGCCGGCTACACCGACGGTGTGTAACTGTACAGAGTACAGTACAACCAACGCTAGAGATTCTCTCATCCGACGGCTGTGGATGCTTCACGTTTGATGGCGGCCCAGGTGCAGTTCCAAGCGCACTGACTTGAGCGGTTGAGCCTGAAACAAGGTGACAGGATTAGTTAGCTGAATCTAACCCTGCACTTCTGCTAGCAACCGATGAAACTAGTTTCCGGGGCAAAGTGGCGCATTAAATTTCCTTACGGTAATTACTATTTATTAGATTAATAAATTATAGTAAAAAAATTATAAACGGTAGTTCGAAAGAACAGATCTATCGGAATCTAATCGGACCTTAATGGCTTAATCCCACAGAGACAGCTAGCCATGTAGACCAACAGATCAATGCGGGGCCAAGCATTGTAATTAGACGCTGCGATGAGGAAGAGGTGTTTCTGTGAACCTACGGTGCGTTTAACTTGGATGGTGATGTAGTAAGGGCATCAGGAGTGTATAAGGTTGTAATGGATCTTAAGGTGGGCTCCACCTAATTGTTAAGGTCGACTTGTTATGTTTAAGGACACCGTTTGGCTGTAACATGGGTCCCACTCGGTAGTAAAAAAATTGTATTTTAATGTTTGTGGTTATTGGTGGTTGGTTGGTAGAGGGAGAGAGAACAACATGATTAAAAAAAATTGTATTTTAATACTTGTGGCCAGATTTTTAGCTTAAGGATTGACCTTAAATTTTTTTTGCTTATGGTCTGCTTAGGATCAACCCTGTAATGTATAAAGTCGACCCTAAGGTAGCTTATAACTCTCTATTTTTATACACTATGAATATACTTATATTTTTATATATTATGGATGCCCTAAGCAGAGGACCATTCGGTGGTTGTGCATGCTTTGCTCTAGGTGGTCATAAAGCTCGGCATTACGGCGACGTAGCATCGTCGAGCTGACTGCGGTCGGTGTGCACTTTCTCTCTCGACACCCGGTCGTTTAGATCAACGAGCTGATGATTGATCTGGGGCACGGAGTACGTGCGCATCGTACTGCGATCACATCAGTACGTGAACCGCGTAGTTGTGCCTTACTTCCGGATTACGATTACCCCATATATACGACTTTGTTTTTGCTTTAATCGCTTGTGTCACTGCAGCGTTCGGTTAGGTTGAAAAGCTATGGTTTATGGTTGAAATTATATCGTAGCGGTTGAAATTTTACTGTAACTGAAGATGACTTATTTGACGTAACTAAATTTAAAAAAAATTAAAAATATAAAAATATGCTAGCTCATCACAAATAATGTAAACGAATACGAAAAAAAGAACCGACAAAAAAGCTCAAAAAAACCAAAAAATTTAAAAAACAAAATTATAAATAGTAAAAAATAAGTCAGAAATCAAAAGCTGAAACGAACCGGCCGCCTAGAATGCCTGGCCTATATCTGTATCTCCACGTGTGGCTCTGCTACTGTAGCACCACTCCCCCATTAATCACTGCCACTACGCGTGCCTCCGCTACTGTAGCGCTACTCCGTTAATTAGTACACGTAATTAGCGTTAAACACACTTAGTTAGCAACTGTCGCGCTGTTCCCCCATTGATTAGCACACTTAATTAGTGGTAAACACACTTAATTAGCGTTAAGCGTGCTGATTAACACTTATAGTGATTAATTAGTGCTAATTAAAGCACTAAACTAATAGCATACCATTTAATCCAGATCGTATTTAATTAGCACTAATCATTCAATGCTAATTAAGTGTGCATGATAGTTTATTGCACTCGCATTTAATTAGTGCTTTAGTATCTCCGTAAACCATACCAGTGAGCATTTATTGTTTGAATGAGTTAAAATTTTCATGGTATAGAAATTTGCGGCTCGAATTCATTCTATACTACGCAACAAAAAAATAAAGCTCAATACATATGTTTTTTTCCTACGCCATCCGTCTTTGCCTAGGCGTGGGTCACCGGACCTTCCGAGCTATGACGGCGTGGCGGATAACACATGTCGCCTACCTAGCCTTTCGAGCTCGGAGAAGGATTCATTTTTTCAAAAATGAGTGATTGAGGTCTATTTTTGAAGAAAAAAGCCGCTACAAATAATCTGTTTTTTTCTTCGGTCCACGTGGTGGCTAGCGCGGCGTCACGCCATGCTTCCGCGGCTAGTATGTTAGAGACGTCCAGTGATGGACCTAGGAATAAATTTTACATATGGTAGCATAGACCAATGGTATTATCCAGTGGCAAAGTAAGCCATACATTGGCTATATTGCAATCATACTAATAAACGTATATGACACACTAAATAAAAGCAACAACTACAATCTGTATGTGAACTTATAAAGATAAAGGCAAAACATAAAAAAGATAATACCTCATTGATGAAGCGTGTTGGAAAGTTGATCCAATTAGACAAGTTGAGATTGTATGGTGCTTTTTGACTTGCATCGATGCTTAACATAGTTAAAATATTTCTTGAAATCTATTTCAAGCAAATCAAACAACTAACCAATCACAACCTTTGTAGAAAAAATCACAATCCTTTCCATTTGATCATGACAAGTGAGATTAAAACTTTTATCACTTACTATTTTCCTCCATTGTTTTGCTCATGTCTTTTTCTCCAATTCTCCTACACCGGTCCTGAGCAATTTACAAGGAAATTAAGTAGCACCTAAATATGAAGAAGAGTGAGCAGTAGCCATAGATCCAAGAGGAATACAAGATCCAAGTGGTATATCCACGATCTATCTCAATTCTCAAATGGCAAAAATAATTATAAGTATTTTTTTATTGTAAAAACTAATATAATTGTAAGTTGTTGTTCTTGGATCCAGGGTATGACACTTTGTTTTGACTGGTCCCAGCCCGGACAACTTTCTGCAAGCTCTGCTATTCAATTGGAGTATCGGACCGGCCGGCCTCCTGTGACCGTAGAATTCTTTGCCCCAAGGAAACTTCCAAAACTGAGGCTGCAGCAGCACTACTACACATCGGCGTAGCAAGCATGATGATGCAGAACGCAGCAACCTACCGTAGCATAACTTAATGGCCTGAGATTAATTTACATCTATCATTTGAGATGGGAAGGAGAAAAAAAACTTGGACTGTTCGTTGGTGAAATCTTTTTTCCTTGAACTGTTTGAAAAAAATATATATAAAAAAAACATTGACGCCAGATTATCAGATATTTGTGTGTGCTTGTATTGAAACTGCACAGATCTTAAGAGCAGTTGTGTGCGCTACTGGTTAGGCGCGTCGACTTGATCTCTCAATTGCTCGGTAATATTCTGTCTCTAAGGAGCATAAAAGTTCTTTCTTTGGAAACTGAAAGCGTAAAGTGATATTCATCCTCCTGATGATTCGCATGCCGGCTGAAATTCGCTGCCAACGAAATTTGGTATAGGTGCGGTCGACCATTTAATGAGCGCGTGCGTAAAAAGAAGCTGACGGTGGTTCTTCTGCTCCTCCTAATTCCCCCTTATCTCTCTAAAAATCTCTAAAAACAGAAAAATAATCTATCAAAGAACAAATTTCACTACTATACAAATTTTTTAATAAAAAACAGAGCTATACCAAGTGCACGGTAGAGCCGAAGGTGCGGAGCCATGACGCAGTTGAGTGCGGAGGCGAAACGACGGTGTGGGCTAGACAGACCAATCCTAACAATATTAACTTAACGTGCTAGAATAATATTATTTTTTTATCAATGGTAAAGCATGAGTATTTAGCTGTAAATGATAAATCGCATAGTAGATGCCCAAAGAGCTGCAATGGATAGCATGCGAGTGGAGACTAAAGAAGCACTCTTTTCTTACGGTAATGATATACATCGTGCATCTGGAGTGACCACTTTGCTCCAAACGCTTGGCTTGAATATGGAGTCTTCCTTCAGTCCGCACAGTCGCACATGGGCTGCTCCTCATCGCTCTCACTCTCTGCGCCATGAGCAGACGTACAAGAGATCATGGGTGTCAGCTGAACACCAAATTTATTTTTTACAAAATATCAAATATATAACAGATATATTAGATATATATACTATTATTTGGGTTAAAACTATATTTTTATGCCCGCAAATAAATTCAATCCGCACTCTCTGTATCTCATGTGCAACCCATGTAACGTGTTATGCATATTTTTCTTTCCACTTTAGCCCTCCTCATATAGACCCAAAGAGGTAAAGATACAAACAAAACTCTAACCTTTGTTCTCTTTCTCATCTTGTGGTTGTTTGTGTTAGAGTTATCTTTCTCATTTTGTGGTTGTTTGTGTTAGAGTTAGTAATCTTGTTTTAGTTTGAAAGTCGTAGTCGTGTACAACATGGTGGTCAAAGTTGTGTATGAGTTGGTAGTCAAGTCAGTCTTGGTGGTCGTGTACGAGTACGACTCTATCGTAGTTGGAGCTCGTGTCATAGTCGTAGTTGTAGTCGAACCCGAGTTGTAGTCGTAGAGCAGGGTATAAAAGACAGGGCCATGTAACCGGGAGAGTGTGAGAGTTGAAACCAAGGTGATCGGTGTGATCGAGAGGCAAGGAAAAAGAGAGAGAGCGATCAGGGTGATCATAGCGATTGGTGTGATCGAGAGAAAGAAATAAAGATAAGAAAAAGCAGTTTGGCTCTGAAAAATTATCGAGTATCGAGTTCATTATGTGTTCGCAGGCGTGGTCATAAAGCGTTGCGACCACAGTAGTTGACAGAGCCTACTACGTGGTCGAAGGAAGTGCAGTGCAGCGGCAGTGAATATGGTCATAACTTCAGCTAAAGTTACGACTACGTGGTCGGAGCAGCGAGGAGTGATTGAAGAGGTCAGAGCGTGGTTGTAACGACTGCCAGAGTAGTCGGAGGACCAACAGAGCGGTCGTAACGACTCAGGAGGTGGTCATAGCCTCTTGAACGTGGTTGTACGGCTGCAGTGCGTGGTCATAGCAACTATAAGGTGGTCGTACAGGTCCTAAGAGTGGTCGTAGGACTACAACAGTTTGTGTGGGAGGTGGCTTCGACCTTCGAGTGGCGAGCGGGTGAAGGTGCAGGCTGCGAAGGCGAGTAAAGACTGGGGGACGCGGACTGCGTAGGTGAGCGACGGCCGGTGTACGTGGCACCAAGACGTGACGGCAATCATGCGTGAGGCGGCACGGAGTGCAAGGTAAGCATGTGGCAGCGCGGACGAGCAGAGAGATGTTGCGGGCAAGTAGGAGGTGGCACGACGAAGTCGGAGGTAGCGAGCGGGCGGCGGGAAGGGAGCAGTGCGGTAGCTAGGAGAGAGTGCGACATCGGGAATTGAGCAACACATCGAACTTATCATTATCATCCTCACTCCAGATCTAGGTGTACTCCACCCTACTCCACTTATTTTCTTTCTTGCTCCGCTTTGCTCTACTCTGCTCTGGCTCTGGTTCTTTCTGGAGTCTAGCATTTGCTTTTTTCGTTTTTTCTAATAGATGATGTATAAAAATACAGTGTTTGCTTTAGGCAATGAGCAGTTAGTTGGACCCTTATTACATTTGTTTACATGCTAATTTTTGCTATGTTTTGCTCCATGGATGGAACATATAATTTATGCTTAGGTGGATGGTTCTTACTGACGGGAAAAGGGCAAAAAAAGGCAAGATCAATAAGATATATAACTGTCATTAATCTCTATAATTTGTTGTTTAATGTATATCATCATGCTCACCTTATGTCATCCATTTCATCATAAAAATCATTAATTTTTATAATTTATGTATTTTTATTATATCTATATACATGTACTGTTGTATCGGTGTTTTGGGGGATATGGTGCGTTATGGTATTGACATATTCGAGCAACTTAGCTCTGAAATCCGAACACCCATCCTAAAAAACGGATCCGCCACTGCTCTGCGCCCCTATTTTCTTTATCTTCAGCCACATCTGAACTCTTCAGCACCTTCTCCTCCCCCTCCGGTGGCTCACTGGTGCCCGAAACCAAGCTCCTCTCCTTTGCATCCGCTCCGCTCACTCCCCTAGATCCACCCATTCCCGCTTCAAATCCGCCAAACTCCCTCACTCACATGCCAGATTTGAGGCCTTTTGTAGCTCACGATGAGATCTAACTCTTACTCAGTCGTCGCTCTCAAGTCTCGACAACCTCCCGTGGGAGGCAACATTGCATGGCGTACCAAGAGAAGGGGCAGCTAGGCTGGTGATGGGGCCGAGGGGTTGACAGAGCATTCTACGACGTGGCGGAGGAAGAGTCGCAGTGGAGGATATGTGTGGGGGGTGGAGGAGATCTTGACCTGTCGACGTCGAGACACTAGGCTAGCTGCCTTCTGATCAGAGCTAGCTTGCTCGTTTGCACAGTCAGCTCGTCTCTATCAGTTGGTTGTTGCGGGTATTTTCTAACTTTGTCGCAACACCATTAGTCGATTGTTGCACGAAATGTTTTACTTTGTTTGCAATGCGTCCTCTAAAGAAAGTTGTATTGAGTTGTTTTTATTGTAGTAGGTTGTGTTTTTGTTGCGCACAATCAATTTTTTTTATTTCAGTAGAAGATATGGTTCTCAATTTATTACAAAAACATTTTGTTCAAATTATTGCACGAGCAAGTTTAATATGTTGCCACTATTATTTTCAAACGTTATAATGTTATAAATTTATTGTTTAAACTTTTTAGTTTTGTTTTAGCACTTAGCTTAAGTTCTACCTTTGTGGTTCATTCAATTCTTTTTGCTGAGAATGTAATTTTTTTAAATTTTTTCTAAACATTTTATTGTTATTATATAATTTGTTGTATATATTAGTTAGGAATGTTAACCGATGTGCGGGTGCTAGTTGAACCTTTTTTTCTATCACGGAGGATAGCATATTAATAATTCTGAAACATCCGAGCCCTGCAAGCGTTCTTCGACCTTTTACGCTGTCTCGATCTAATCCATCCAAGCCTGATCGAACGGCTCAGATTACTTCTGCGGAACGAGCTCGTTCTCTTTGCAGACGCAGCAGAGACGTACTTTTCGCTCGACTAATTGCAGCACGATAGCCACGTATGGCTGGATCGACAATGCATGACAAAAATCGACGAGGACGTCGGTGATGTGTCGCGGCGGCAGAGCCACAGAGGAGAGGAGAGCTATCGGAGTTCGGATTTCGGAGCCATCCCTCCCTCCTCTTTGTTTTATCGGAGCACCGGAGGCCCCACCGATGCTCTGCTCCCCGCGCGCGCCGCCGTTCTTGACCTCTCCGGCCCGGCGTTTCACACGTGAATGAACGGAATGGAGGGGGCTGATTTTTAAATCCCCCTCTAGAAAGCTTAGTTTCTGATTTTATAGCTTTAACTATTGATTATTGATTAAAATTATATTAGAGTAGATGTTAGATTTTTTTAGTTATTTAATTAAAAAATAAGAAAAAAATAACCGTTACATCGTCACGGACAATACAAAAGAATTAGGAGAAAAAAAACCAAAAACCTAAAATAAACTAAAAATAGAAACCGACATGTTCTAAGTGATTTTTAATTTAAATAAATCGAAAACAAAAAGTCGGAAGTGAAAGTCTTTGAAGCAAGGCCTTAAGTACAGCGGTGGTGGACACACAAACATACGCACTCACCCAATAGTATGTCTTAACTCACAACATATGTGGATGCATCTAGTGGTATATATCCAACTAGAGCAAAAGTCTATACAACACACCTACGAATACATAGACTCTCTATTCTCGAGATTTCTAATTATTATGATGAGACACGTTAGGATGGATCCTGAGATCCAATCTAGGTATACAAGGTGTTCACCTAGCTAACCATCGCCCCGAGCTACGCTCGATCCTGGAGGGGGCTATTTGTTTGATGACAAATTTGAGCCGCTAAACCTATCAAAGTTTGGTACTGCTAAAATTCGATCACCAAATTAGTTATCAATATCTTGGCTAAAGGTTGACAATGGAATGAACTAAAGAGTAAGGGAGAAGTAAATCTCGTCAAAGTTTGATAGTAAACCAAATATCTACCAAATTCGATCAAAGCTACCAATTTTTTTTAGTAAGGCAAGCATTGAAATCGAAGCAAACCAAACGGCCCCTAATTCCGTTCCGTCGAGTGACTAGCCTATCGATTATCGAAAGCGGACAGGGATCAGCAGGCCCAAGCAATTGATCTTGTCGGAATGTTTTATTCAGTGTGACCAGACAACCCACGGGTCAAATTGAGACCAGCGTGAGTCATGTGTGTTCACCTCACCCTTCACTCCTGACTACATGGCGCTCTGTCAAGAACTCGCTTAAGGCACCGCTCAATATAGCTTGAGTTTCTGGCTTCTAACTTATTTTTGTATTATTCATAATTTCGTCTTTTTCTGAATTTTTGGCTTTTTTTGAGCTTTTTTGCCGGTTCTTTTTTTCCCGTATTCGTTTGCGTTGTGTGATGGGCTAACAAATTTTTTATATTTTTCAATTTTTTTAAATTTAATTATGTTAAATAAGCCTCATCATTCTGATGTTTTTTGATCGATTCTGATGTTTTCAGCCATAAGCCACCAAAAATAAGCCGAACTGAACACCACCTAAGCCGCCTGGAACTCCCACTGCATGTTATTTTGCTACTGCTGCGTTTCGCACATGCCCTATCTGTGCGAAAATCGATGCAATTCCACAGGTAATGCATCATGGAAGAAAGATCAGGTCGAGTGAATCGACACAAATGGCCATTCCAACTTGACACATTTTCATCCTCTGATTCATTTTTTCCCTCCTCTTTTTTGCTAAACAAGTAACATGATTTTTTTACTATCTTTTCAAAATGATTTATCAGAATAATCTTTTCAAAATGATTTATCAGAACAATCTTTTCAAAACAATTTATCAGCATTCGATTTGTTCGTACAAATGTTCACGCTAAAATAAAAAACTATCGACTGTAGCTATAACCTATCAGTTAATGAAAAAAAACCCACCCAAAATAACATTGTCGCACACTTGTAGTGGCTCGGTTAGGCATAGTACCAGCTCTGCTGCTTTGTCTGCATCCGATCGCGATGGGCACCATGGCAAACTGAACGCACTTAAAATGGATGGAAAGGTTGACACCAAGATTGACTAGTTCTTCTCTCTCCTTTAAGACCATGTTTGTATTACTTTCTACTTAGAGAAATTAAAAACCAATATAAATATCTAGTTTCTTGAACAATTTCTTTCATTTTTCTCGCTTCGAGATAAGACAGAGAGTCACGGACACACCACACACCTTACTACTCTCGCTTCCATCTAGTATACGCATCTCTCTCTTATTTTTCCCACCACTCGCATCCAAGTCATTTTTTTCAGCTACTACTATATATTTTTAACTAAAAATCATCAACCATAGTTAATACAAACACCCCTTAAGAATAAGAAGCTGCTTTGCCTTAATTCGGAGTCAAGGAAATCGCAGTGCTCTGTTCTACTCTAATTGGGGCCCTAATTATTCTCCCGTCCACTTCTCGCAGACCAAACTAGCCACACCCACCCCCTATTATCCCTAGCCCGCCTGCCATTAGAATGTTCTAATGCGGAGCACGCGTGACGGCACACAAGCTCCTCCCAGAAACATTCCATTCACATCTCCTCTTTTTGAGATGGAAATTAGCTTTCCGTTAAACCCTAACCACATCCAAATCGGAGTCTTATCTGCATTCTAGTTCCTAGTACATGTCATTAATTAGTCGTTATCGCGGCACTAAAGATCATTCCTTTCTCATATATATATATATATATATATATATATATATATATATATATATATATATATATATGGGAGCATATCTAGTGCTAACTGGTTTTCGGTGCTAAAATGCTAAAACTTCTCCGAGCCATCCGATCTACTCCGTACGGCTCAGATTCAGAAAGGTGGGATGCTCCAACTCACTTAATCAATCTTTCACAAAACCCCCTGCTCGGATGTTTATTTTACACTTCGATCTCTCCCGTCCGCTCCCCTCCCTCTCATCTCTCGCCGCCCTCCTCCTCCGGCCCCCTCCCCGGCCCCCTCGGCGCCCTCCGGCCCCGCTCCACCTCCTCCTCGGCTCCTTCCCGGCCTCCGGCGCCGCCCGGCTCTCCCGGCCCCTCGGCGCCCTCGGCCCCTCCGGCCCCTCGGCGACGCCCTCGGCCCCGACGCGCTCTCCCGGCTCGGGCCGACGGTCTTGCCTCCCTCTCACCTCTCATTGCGCTCCTTCCCGGCCTCCGGCCGCCCCGGCTCTCCCGGCCCCCCTCGGCGTCCTCCGGCCCTCCCGGCCCCTCGACGACGCCTCGGCCCCCTGCCGCTCCACCTTCTCGCTTAGCACCGCCTCGCCCTGGACCCAACTCCGGCCCCTCTTTGAAGCCTTGTTTCGATTCTTGGGTAGCGAAGTGCGTAAATCTAACTCCCGAATCGTGTATCGACCCTCCATAATTTGTGAGTATGTGTAGCAACTAATAATATATTTTTCCATTTGTATTCTCAAATTTGTTATAGTCTTGTTGACTCTGAATCAATGGAATTGGCATATGCAGAAAAACACAATTTGCAAATTTGCAATTGATATGTATTGCTTACAGTCTAGATTTCTGGTCTTTCTTTTGATGTTTTTGTCCGGGAGAAATGTTCTATTACCCTGGTGCTTATGCCAGTTCATGTGCTTTGCAGGTTTGTCGAAAATCTGAATGGTGGTGTTGAAAATCTGAATGGTGGTGAACAAAAGCTTATGCCGGTTCAAATTAGTAGCTTTATTTAGTGCATGAATAGTATCAAGCCTGTGGACTGTATGCAAATGGCTCGTAAGAATTTTTGGTTTGTGCAATGCAACAATATTAGTTCAAATTTGTATTATCCATAGTGAATATGCTCTTGAGAGCTAAGATTTTCAGATTCTGTAACTTTAGAGCTAAGAGTATGTTGTCAGGTATTCTATGTATTCTCCACAATGAATATGCTCTTGTCATTGAGTACCATGACAATGGAGCTAAGAGCTAAGATATCCCAGTGTATTCTGTAACAGATTTCTGTTATGTAGCATGACATATATTTGCTATTATGCACTATCATTTCTCGTCCAAAATCCACTGCTGTTGTTTGTTCCCAAGTGCCATGAGTCCATGACACATATCTACTCTGTTTTATGGCATACTGATCTTTGTTTCGTTTCTGTTTCATATTTCTGTGTAGTTGGTCTATGATTTCACTTTACAAAGCTTCATGAGAGTATGAGACACATACTCAGGCAAAGAAATTTCTGTTATATTTTACTATTTTGGGATTGGATGCTTATGATCTCCTAGTGACTTGGCTTGGGTATTTCTGTTCGAGCTTAATGATCACAAGATAAATGGTGTTCAGTTAAATATTAATTGTTTGCACTGCCTGGGGGACTGGGAATACTTGTTTCCACAAGGACGCATGATCTTGCTACTTTGAACGAAGCTTCTTTGTTCTGGAAGCAGCTCTTAAGTTAATTTTACATGCTCCCAACTAGATTTACATGTAGCGTCTGCCTTCAGAGTCACGGCTAAAGTGCAGATCTTGTCTATTGGTCTTTTCTTCTCAGTTAATAATTCACTTTAGTTTTTAAATTCTGATCACACTCCTCAGCATAAACCTCAACCACACTGCGCCACAGCATCAGCTCCTTGGTCTTCACTCCGGCATATCTTCTTCAGCTTACCCTTCTCGATGAAGACCACGGCGGCAGGAGTTGGAGGCGCACGGCGTCGCACCAAGTGCAGCAGACGGAGCACAGGCTAACACGGTCTACGAGGCAAGGGAGGAAGTGGGGCCTGGGGCCGGGCGCCGGGGGGGCCGCCGAGGCGTCGCAGGGGGCCGAGAGGGGGCGGGGCCGGAGGCCGGGAAGGAGCGCGATGAGAGGTGAGAGGAGGCAAGACCGTCGGCCGAGCCGGGAGAGCGGCGTCGGGCCGGAGGCGTCGCCGAGGGGCCGGGGGGGCGGGCGTCGCCGAGGGGGCCGGGAGAGAGCCGGGCGGCGCCGGAGGCCGGGAAGGGCCGAGGAGGAGGTGGAGGCCGGGGCCTGAGGGCCGCCGAGGGGCCGGGAGGGGAGGAGGAGGAGGCGAGAGATGAGAGGAGGGAGCGGACGGGAGAGATCAAGTGTAAAATAAACATCCGAGCGGGGTTTTGTGAAAGATTGATTAAGTGAGTTGGAGCATCCCACCTTTCTCGAATCTGAGCCGCACGGAGTAGATCGGATGGCTCGGAGAAGTTTTAGCATTTTAGCACTGAAAAACTGTTAGCACTAGATATGCTCCCTATATATATATATATATATATATATATATATAACAATTCAAATGAAACATATACCTTTGAAAAAATATACTCGAATTCAAAGTTTTGAACGAATTTAGATCACATGCTTTGCTGATTTATATATATAATCAGCACATACCTACAATCAAACTATCAATAAAAAAGGCAACTAAAATTCAAATTTCAGTTCGAACTTGTTTGAACTAGTTAGTAAACTAGTTAAACTTGATATCCAAGAAATTTTAAAAATTTTCGCACGCGATACATACCTACTTTAGACTTATGGTGTCGAACACCAAGGAGCACTCGTTATTTTTTTATATATATATATATATATATATATATATATATATATATATATATATATATATATATATATATATATATATATATATATATATATATATATATATATATATATATATATATATATATATATATATATATATATATATATATGCTCCCTAATTTGTTGCAAACCATGGCCCATCGGTGACGACGTTGCTGGCCGCGGCCGTTGTCTATTCTCGTTGCTTTTAAGCGTGCTCTGGAGCGAAGCTTTTGGACGGTTTTAATATCCAGGGCCGGCCAACCTTTAAAGCAAAGCACGACGCTGAGCAGCGCCAGGTTGATGATTTGTAGTGCAAGCCTTATTTCCATTAATAAAGCTCTTTACTTGAAAGCGTAAATAAGGTGGTGTTCAGTTCGGCTTATTTTTGGTGGCTTATGGCTGAAAACACTGTAATTGGTGAAAAAAAAAGCATGAATGACAGAGGCTTATTCAACATAATTAAATTTAAAAATTGAAAATATAAAAATTTGTTAGCCCATCACGCATAACGCAAACGAATACGGGAAAAAAAAGAACCGGCAAAAAAGCTCAAAAAAAACCAAAAATTCAGAAAAAGACGAAATTATGAATAGTGCAAAAATAAACCAGAAGCTCAAGCCATATTGAGCGGTGCCTAAACTCCTGACGAGATCATGTGTCATGGCTGACCTCTCCTGATCCCTTCTATGTGCAAAGAACAGTGGGACTGTGATAGAGTGATCGCTGAGTTCTCCAACCTTGTCATTTCGGGGTGTAGTTCTGTTAATTTTTGGCTAAAAAATATATTATAGCGACTATTAGTTTTTTCGGAGCCATTCAATTAAAAATTAAAAAAAATTATATCATAACATACAATATAAACAAATAAAAGGTAAAAAAACAAAAAAAGTAAAAAAAACCATAAAACTATACAAAAATAAAAATTAAGAAATTGACATGTTCTATGTAACTTTTTACTAGAAACAAGAAGCTGAAAGCCAAGCAGAGCCTTACGCTAATCTAGAAGTTGTAATGTAAAATGCTGATGAGAATTGAACGCTTCCGTCCTATCTAGGCAAAAGCGGCAGATTTTTGTTGGCCAGCAGATCACTTGCACTGTCATTAGATCCTATGATCAAAGGAGCTTTGGGGCTTGTGATCGCTAGTAGAAGCCTGGCCATTTGATTGCGAGGGAGAGAGAATAAAGGAAGCCTCCTCTCCTTTTCCAGTGATATGACCACGAGGGGTGCAGGCAGATGTGTCCCTTTCTCCAACACCTCTCATGATCGAATCATTATTATCTGATATGACAAGAAAAATGAGAGGCCCAATCATTTATTTCTCAGAGGAGAAAAGGGAGGAAACGAAATGTATAATCCTGTGGCGAATCTACGCATGTAGCAGTACAAGGTTCCCGAGTTAAATTCAGATATGGTGCTTTTATATATTGTATTTATAAAACTAGTCGTATAAACATAGTATTTACAAAAATAATATTTCTATCATCTGATAGACGGACGGTAGCGCCGCTGAGGTGACACGCGGCGAGGTCAGCAGACGGCGCTGTCGCCCGCCAAAGAACGGCAGATGACCTACCACCGGTGGGGAACAACAGCAAGCTGCAAATCGGTGAGGCGGCAGGTAATTAAGCCGACTTGCCCTATTTTTTGCGTTTAGTATTTATTTGAATTTTTAAATATATCAAATGAGTTCAAAAAATTACGAACATTTATTTACAGCCTCCCAACAAACATACCTCGCAATATAATTTTTGGGTAATTTTATCCGTTATGAATGTTGCTAAAAAATTCATACAATTTTGATATTTTTATGAGTTTTTATATATAGCAAACAAGCTCTAAAAAATACGAAATTTTATGTGAAGCCTTCCGAAACAATCATAGTTATTGTATGATTTTTTGGGAATTTTATGTGGTCCGAATTTGTCATGTTTATTCGGATTAATTTAATTATGAATTTAACGATGCTCAGACATCTTTTAAAGTAGCATGTGTTGGCCAATCGTGCTATATTTTATTTCTTGCCATTTGATTCGCACAATTGTCACTCTCTGTGTGTCGTGCCCCCTCGCACGCTCTCTCGTTCGCACTAATGTCATTATGTCCATGTCGTACCCCTCGTCCGCTCCCTCGTTTGCACATTTGTCAGTGTTACGATGCCGTCCCCCCTCATCCAAAGAGCTGTTTGTGGTAATGGGTCCTCAATGTACGGGATGACCACACCGGGTTCACTTTTGCTTGGCCATAAATACGAACATATCGCAGTTTGTCGTTGCTCATCGCAGAATCTCGTTGTCATGGTCGTCGCTCAAAATTAGGAGTGGGTAGCTCATTACTTTGATGTTATTCCCGTAATCCTAGTCAATTAGTGTTATTTAGTTAGTCGTGATTAATGTAGTTTGTATTACGAAGTAAGTAGGTCGTAGTGATTTATACATAGTTTTTACTATTTTTGTGTACGTACGATACCCATAATTTGTTATTGAATGGAAATATGTAATTAAGTAGTCGTAATTACTGTAGCGGCAATTAGTTAGGGGTAAGTAATAAGTTAGTGATAAGTAATTAAGTGGTAAGGACGACGGTAATGAATGGCTCGTCATTTTTTTGGATGAGTAATCAAATTATCGGTAATTAGTGAAGTATTCGAATGTAGTTATACGCATGTAATCACTAGTAGTATGCTGCTGTCATTATCAATCTTCACATTAATATTTTGTCTGTCCCGTTTGTTGCAAGGTACTCTCAAAATTAATAGTGTGTATGTAATTATTTAGATAAGGCAGTGCATAAGTCATTAAGAATGCGACAGTGCTGATTATTTCTCCCGAAATACAGGTAGTTTTTTATAGCATACTTTCGATGTTATTCCGTAGTCCTAGTCATAATTACTATTATTTAGTTATTCATAATTAATGTAGTTTGTATTATAAAGTAAATTTTACTGTCATTACTAATCATGACCTTAAAATAGCAAATCATGTGGATTTTCCAATCATTGTAATTTAAGCCACTAAATAGAGGTGGTTCCTCTAGGTGCACTATTCCACTAGTCTCCATCTTTATACTCTCTAGACGGTTAAGCCTAATATATGAGAGACCAAACTCTAATATCAATTGTAAGATCGAGGAGGCCGACTAGAGGGGGTGAATAGGCGGTCTAAAAATTCTCTACAAATTAATACTAACAATTTAAGACATTTTCTATTTTCTAAACCAAGTATACAATGCGGAAACTTAAATCAATTTGGTTTAGCTCAGATAGCGCCTACAACATATGAATTCACCTAAGCGCACCAACAATTTTAGTCTAGGTCAAGGTTTCCAATTCTAAGTGTATAAGCAATCAATTTAATTCTATGAATATAAATTGCTTGAATATAAATTGATCACAAGGAACAAACCACAATTAACACGTCCTCTTTTTACCATGGTGTTCGGAGACTTGTCGGTCTCCCCTAGTCCACGTTGAGGTAAGCCCGAACTAATCGAACCTGCTCCACGAATTAAACCTTCCACCTCAATTCCACTAGTGGTAGCACTTTCCCGCTCTAGGTAGGTGAGCTCCAACCTTCACAACTTCGCCGGGTCTTCTCACAATCTTGAAGGTCAGACCGCCCCTTGTTGGAGGTTAGAGCACTAGGCTTTGTTTTTTTTGGGGGGTTGAATTGTTGGTCGGTTTAACTTGAGATTTTAGCTATGGATTCAATTTTCAATAGCTATGTAGCTATTTGAGGATAGGATCAAAAATACTTGAGAAAAAATTTTAGTCGACACTAGTTGGCTTCTAATCCTACATAAAGAGAGAGAAAGAGATCGTATACCTAACTAGCAGTGCTCATCTAATCATCTTAAGTCATCTTCCAATGTTACATCGTCGTGGTCACGAGATCAGGCGATCTTCACTGCGAGGCATAATTGTACGGTGGCCGCAGTGGGAAGATAGCGGCCGGTGGTTAGCATGGACGCTACACATATATTGCTATGCTAATTCCCCGTGAAATGCAAATGCCACCTCAAGGAGGAAGCGGACCGTCCACCCGCCCACCAACAAGACGAAAACCGCATCCCGGCAATGCTCCTGCATTGTCATATGGAGCAGGTGCCTGCCTAATTACGAGCGATGATTCTCTACTAACAAACAACTAACAACAAATATGTTTAAATACTAGTGCTGTGTAGGGGTGCAAACGGCGTGAATAATTTTCATCCATCCGATCGATCGAAAGCTTACGAAATTAATACGGAAAGGGTAAATGGATATTCGACACTATCTGTGTGTTTGACTCCGAGGAAAAAAAATATGGAATAGAATACGGGATAAGTGTTATCCGTCCGTATATATCCGTATGTTAAGTGATATGAGAAAATCTGTTATGACTTCACCTAGGAATAAGATAACATATAGGCAAATTGTTACATCTAAATAGACGGGAGTACTGAGTGTTCTTCCTTCAACATCTCAGTAATTAGTCTCTCCATGTTCGCTCTGATTGTACCATACTGTCCAATGTCTTGTGCAAAGAAGCGGATAATTTTCGTCCGACCAACCGTCTGAAAGATTATAGAACAGATACGAAATGGAGAAATAGATATCCGACATTATCTGTATGTGTCTCCGACTCTGAGAAAAATATATGAAATAGGATATAGGATAAGTGATATTCGTCCATATCCGCTCCAATTACACCCCTAGTGTTACATCATTTGTAAGATGCAAGTCCAAACTAGCTTTATTCCACATCACCCGAAGGTATTTAAGGCACCATGCATGCATGCTATGTGCCTAATTTACAAGGATCAGTGCCAGACGAGAGGTTAACAGAAAAGCACATTTAACGGCTGAATAACAAAGAGGTCATTCGAGGTGGTCCCGTATTGTAAAAGTGCTATTTCAGCTATCTCTTAACTATATTAAATTTCTATATGAAGAAGAGAGAATGCGAGAAAAGAGAATATACTATCTCTTGTGTAAGAGATATTCTAAGCACATAAACCAACGCAAATAGTAATACAATATGTGGGGGTGGAAAATGATGAAAATAATATAAAATAGTTAGAGAAATTAATTTTAAAGATGAACTATTAAAGATACTATCTATAATACTCTTTTTAGATGAGATAGAGGTTTTAAAGACAATCTTAAGAGACGAAGTCCTGTACATACCCTTAGTATTCATCTGCATTCACTACTTGTAACTCTTTTTTTTTTTCGAAACCATGATTGTTTGTAACTTGCAGTTATCTCGTGTGCCTCCGTGAACACGCATGTGCAACACAATCCAAGTCGTTGAGGGGGCAAATATTCTCGCAATCATCGCCTCACCTGTTCTGCTGCTGCTGCTGTTATCCGAGCTGTATGTGCCCATGTGCACGGAATATATCCACCGTATGTGGCGAGAGCACACTGCCATTTCCAACAAAAGCGATTGCTGGTTCTGTAATGCCATGACAGGCGCGTACGCCGTGTCCCCTGTCTGCCGGTTCTTGGCCATGTGGATCACTGGACACGGCTCTTCTGTAACACTGTAACGCCGTGTTTTCAGTATGCACCCTGCTCTGTGACGATGTTATTGCCGAATATTTTTTTCCCCTGTACAAGATTAGCCAATCAATCAAGCCTACGGCCTGGACTTTCGTATTGGCTTTTACTGATAGTTTTTGTTGTGATTTATGGTTTTTGACTAAAGATAAATAGTAGTAACTGAAAGAAGCGGCTTTTGGAAGTAGGTGAGCGGTGCAAAAAGTGAGAGAAAGATACGTGTGTACGACAGGAGCAAGTGGAGTAGAGTGATCATGCACCCGTGACTTCCTGTCTTATCTCGGAGCGTGACGATAGCGAGAGGAGTGGAGAACTCACTTCGAGAAGCCAGGTGTTTATATTAACTTTTGAATTTGAATAGGTAGCAAATGTTGTGGTGACAACGACAGACAAAGTAATTAGGGGTATGTAAATTGTGACACCCCGGCCCATGATGATCCATTTGTGTGTGCATATGAGGGTGTGGGTTAGTCCCACATTGCTAGCTTAGTTTGAGAAGCACTTACATATAAAGTTAGGAGTTCCAATGGTAGCACCCCCGGTTAACTGTTTCGCGCGAAATGAGGACGAAAGTGCAAATGGGTTACTACGTGTAGGTGGCCTATCTAGAATAAGATTAGACCTAAACCGGTTTGGACCCTAGGGCATTACATAGATGTTGTGGCGGCGATGACAGACGGATTAATTAGGGACATGTAATTGCGTCGATGGGATTAGCTGGCGGCGACACGAAAGCGATTTGATGTTTGGAAATCAATTCAGGTTAAAGACAACTGTTGAATCTTGCTGACTGTTTCAATTCAAAACGTGTTGGCTGGCGGCGACACGAAAGCGATTTGATGTTTGGAAATCAACTCAGGTTAAAGACAACTGTTGAATCTTGCGGACTGTTTCAAGTCAAAACGTGTTGTGTTTCATAACAGCGACGACAACTACTTGGAGTACATTCTTTTTTCGTGGACTCGGGAGCGCATTGTTTGTTTGCCACTCTATGGGTAGTTTTCAATGTCGAAAGGCCGTACTGTATGGTCATCTTACGGGTGCCATTGTGTAGTGCGTGTACCATTTCTTTCCTAAAAAAAGATCGTCTTATAATCATGTGGTTAATGGAACGACGAGACAGATTGTGTAGTAGACACTGGCGGCAGATATAGCGGCAGCAGTACACCGGTACACCGGTACACCGGTACACCGGTACGCAGCGGCCAGTGTGAAGTAACCACCGGACCGGGACCAAGCAGTTGCCTGACGCCGAATCTACCAAACACGTTCCCATCGGAGGATCGGCGCATAGACCAGCGCAGCACGCAGGCTTAAACGCACCTTTGCCAACCACACGTCATACAAACCCGCGCATGTGCATAGGTACAGACGAGTGGTGCCGTTGGGGAGGGTTTCGGTTTACCGACCCATACCCAAATATACCCGTACCTATTTAAGCTAATATTGACCATGCCCAATAAAAATCAGGTATGTCACGTGGCCCTTGCGTGAACAGTTCTTGGCGAAGAGTAAGGCTGTAAATGAGTCGAATTCGAGTGAGTTTAACCCTACAAATGCGAGCTCGAATGAGCTTGGTCCTCCAAGCTCGAGCTTGATAAAAGCTCGAGCGAGCCTTAGTTGGAATTTGAGATTGTACCTAAAATTGAGCTTGAATCGAATAAGCCCGGTAACAATTAAAAAACTTAATATCCACTAATTTTCAATAATAAGAAAAGCTCGAGATCGAGCTCAGTTAGAGTAAACTCGATAACAGTAAAAAATAACTTAACATGCACTGATATTTTAACAATAGAAAATATCGAGCTCAAGCTCGGTAAGAGTTAATATGTATCAATATTCAAGTTCGAATCAAACTCTTAACAATCTATTCGAGCCTGGCTCGTTGAAGCTCATAAGCTCGAGATCAAGCTCAAGTTTGGCTCGTTTAGAGTTTGAGCTAAGCTTAAATCAAGCCTAGAGCGAGCTGAGTTCGAGCAGCTCGCGAGCCTCGAGCTTTTTTTACAGTCCTAGCAAAGAGGACGAAGAAGAGGGTCGTTACTGCAGCTGTGGAAGCCTAGAGGTAGGCTGGCGGGGTGGCATAGGGATCAACAATGGCGAGTCTCGCTAAGCAGCGTAGACGCTGTAGATCGGTGTGGTGGAGCGGTAGATCGTTGCAGCGCCATATGCCATATGCTCGCACCCCTGTCCCACACGAGCCCACATAGCGAAGGTTGATGCACCGATACTATCTGAAACACCCTAGCATAAAATCCGCTTAAAGCCAAGCTCATCGTGGGATGGGCCCACGCATGCATAGCACCTCACTTACACTTTTGTCCTCACTTCGTGTAAAATAGTTAACACAAAGGTGCTACACTTAGACTCAACATGTATTACATGCTACTACAGCTCACATTAAACAAGCAATGTGGGACTAATCTCACCACCACTCCACATAGGCCACATGGGCCTTCACACTAACGGCCCGGGGTATTACACAACCCCACACCCCAGAGTCCCAAACCCAAGTAAAAAAAACACTCGGTAGTCTTCTTTCCCAGAAAAAGCTAGAGCTCGACGAAAATGTCAAATGACATTCTCCCCCATGTTTTTATTGCCCACATTACTTAATCCTCCTCATCGAGCGATTCCCCTTAAAACAGTAAAAAAAGTTCTTTTATGGTATCCCAAAATGAATATAGCCATGTTCTTTTTGGGCTGTGACTCATGGCTTTTGGCTGCGGCTGATAGTTTTTGTTTGTGCTTTTTGAGACGACGGAGACGCTGACACAGACAGTGCTGTAAGTTCAAACTCCATTAAGTTGGTTTTGGTGATAACGACAAATATAATTATGAGACTAACTTGTTTATTGATTATGATATTACATAGTCTCATTTAGATAAAAAAATGAAAATCATAAGAGGTATGAATTCAATATCACATTCTTATACCTTATTGCATTCCTCAGAACCAAAATATAGATTGAACTTCACCATATAGTCTAATGTGAATATATGCATATGATTTCATTATACATTCTTGAATGCATATATTTAGGGGGAGTTCACTCTATGTTTTGAGGTTTCATTAGTATTGATCTATGTTCATCTTTCCATATATTAAGAATCTTTACTTGAAACATATCCATTGAGTATATATATAGCTTGTATAGTTAATATACTCAAAATTGAGTTGTCATCTAGTTTCTCTATTATGTGTTAATGGCTGGATGATTAATGACAACCGGATGAGTAAGTTGTGCTTTGAAAGTTTAACTTAGAGTATACAAGTGTTGTGTACATGCTGTATACTTGAAAATCAATCTTTATCTCATTATTTGTTGAGATTGTCATGAATTACTAAAATGAAAAATTGTGGAATCTAGCCCCTCTATTATGTGTTAATAGTGAAGTTTTGGTAATTGATGATAATTGGTTTGTGGACTAATATTTTTCATGAGTTGGATGAATATGTTATGTTCCACGAATGAGGATGACTTCATGTGTTGAAAATCATCAAGTCAAGATGTGAGAATAAGATGGCTTCATGAGTTGAATGTCATCAAGTCAAATGGTGGATGCATCATGAGTTGGTAGCTATTAAGTGGGTCATGTCTAATAGTTTGAGTCTCATTATATGTTGATAGCTCAACCTTGTTTGCTTTAACTCTCTGTAGCATGATGCTTATATTTGTAAATGTGTTTTGTAAATAGTTGAATCTTATGTGTTAAATCCTTGTAAAATGGGATTATACATTACGAATGTATTTTTGCAAGTGTTTGAAGTTCATGTTTCTTACTCCTAGGAGTATGAGACTTATATTTGCTAATATGTTTTGCAAATGGTTGAAGCTTATATTTAATACTTGTGTCATGATTCTAAAAGTGTACAAATGTGTTTTGCAACTTGTTGAAAATTATGTTTGATCCTTGTGTGCATGATATTAAAGTTCACAAATATGCTTTTGAAAAATCTGTTGAAGTATTTGTAATTTCAGGACAATTGGAACTATCGTAGTGTTATGCACGGTATTACCGATAATCGAAACTACCACGTTCACTGGTAGTCGAAAACCTGTGTGGTTGAACCAATTTGTTTGAAGACCTATTTGGTCAAAAATCAATATGGTTTAGAACCAGTATGGTCGAGCCGACTAGTCGAATCAGCGAGGTCGAAGATCGATGTGGTCGAAATCAACGTGGTCAGAACCGACGTCGTCAAGATCTGTGTGATCGAAACCAGCGTGGTCGATCCAACATGGTTGAACTGACATGGTCGAGATCTATATAATCGAAACTAGCATGGTTAAAACAAGCTGGTCGAACAAATGTGGTTGAAACTGACGTGGTTGAGACCTGTGTGGTCAAAATCGACGTGGTCGAACTGACGTGATTCAAAGAACGTGGTCAAAGTTCGACGTGGTGGTCATAGATATGTGTGATTGAAGATTGACGTGGTCAAAGATCGACAAGGTCGAGGTGGTTAAGACCTGAGTAATCGAATCCAACGTGGTCGGAGACCAGCGTAGTCGAAGACCAGTGTGGTCAAATTAGACAACGTGGTCGGAGAATACCGTAGTCAGAGACCTTTGTGGTCGAACTGGACAATGTGATCGGAGACCAGCGTAGTCGGAGACCTGAGTGGTCGAACTGGACAACGTGGTCGGAGACCAATGTGGTCGTGGACCAGTGTAGTCGACGAGCGGTACTTCTAGCTCTATATGAGCATCCGACTAACTTGCGGTACTACCAGCTCTGTGTGAACGATACTTCTGATTTGCAGATTGATTGGCTTGTATAGCTGTATGTTTTTTCTAGAGAGACATCTTTTTGGAGTCTTCTCGTCCCTAGTGTGATCGGTAGTTTCGGACGATTGTAGCGGTACTTCCGATGATCGATAGTATCAGACTTTAGCCGTCGAAACTACCGTATTCACTGATAACAGTTAGTTTTTTAACTGTTGCAAAGGGGAGTGAAAGTACTAGTCTTAAGCCTGTGGTACTTCTGAAAATTCTATTTTCTCAGGTGTTTTATTTCCAACGGCTAGTTTTGGTGATGTGGGTATATATACCCCCTTGTGGCCAGTAGGAGGAGGGCTTGCTGCATCTTTTGACACTTTTTTGAGCTAGTGTGAGGTCCTACTCTTAATTATGTATGTGTTGCACATTGTGAGTAAGGAGGAAGGATCTAGATTGCATGTGTTGCATCTAGAGGTGGATTGAGTATTGACTTGAGATTGTGAATTCGTTACACATGGGGAGAGTCAAGTAAGGGGCTTGACTTATTACTATTGGAGGTTGCCGTCTCCTAGATGGTGTTGGAGGTGTCATGCGAATGATCTTCTCAAATAAGGTTGTGAGAAAACCCGATGAATTGTGAAGGTTGGAGCTCACCTACCCGAAGTGGGAAAGATTTACCACTAGTAGATTTGAGGTGAAAGGCTTAATTCGTGGAGTCAATCCAATTCATTTGGGTTTACCTCAACGTGGACTAGAGGAAACCGGAAAGTCTCAGAACACCACGGTAAAAAGTAACAATGTCAATTGTGGTTTATTTTTTTCTGCTCAATTTACATTCATAGAATTAAATTGATCGCTTGTCATTTTAGGATTACAAACCTTGACATAGAGTTAAGGTGTCAGTGCACTTAGGTGAACATAACTGATTTGTACTTTGTTTATGCTAAACTAAATTGATTTAAGCTTTTGCATTATATATTTTGTTTAGATAAATAGAAATGATAATAATTAAAAGAGAATTTATAGACCGCCTATTCGCCTCCTCTAGTCGGCCTCCTCGATCTTACAGGCGCACACGATTTTAAGCTTTGAAAGCTATTTGGAGAAGTGGCTTTGAGAAGCTGCCCCGTTTGTTTCAGCTTCCCAAGAAGTCGAAACCAAAAGCCAAAAAAGAATAGGCCTATGAGCTATCTATTTTTTCATCCAATTGATCAGATTAGTTAGAATTTAGTTATATTACCATCGACGGTACTAGCAGTAGAATCCCGAGAAAGATAAAATTGTAAAATGAACACATGATGTAAGAGTAATTTGTACAAGCGTCATGGCAATATGTGTATGGGAGACGGTGGCGGTGGCACAGCGGAATGGGCAAGAGGCAGGGCGACAACGGTAGAAAGGAGTAGGGCTAGCAAAAGAAGCTTGTTAGGGCTCGAATCAAAATTGCTTCTATTAAAGTAGTTATTAGGTTCAAAATTAAAATGAGTCTATTTCAAGTGAAAAAGGTTCATGAGACTTGGCTTGATAGTAACTCGTTAGCTTGAATTTGAAATAACCACTTAAATGATAAATAAAATATTTTTTTTGTCGGAACTATGTCAATTTCGACGGAAGCTCGATAATAGCTTGTTAAGCTCGATAGCTAGCCTTGGAAAGTAGTAATAATAGATTTGGAGGGGGAAAATCTATAATAGCCTCACGATATATATATTTATAAAAAACTGTTATACCCTCGCAAATCGATTTAATTTCCACTGTTATCTTTGTAATATCAGTATGTACTGTAAAAATTCCGTAAATAAATGACTGCTTCCGTCCACATCCACACACAGACACACTCCTAACCTCGAGTCTGCTCCCAGTAGACAGTGAAGCTCACCTCGGCTCGGCCAGCTCAGCTAGTCCCACTCGGTTGCTTGTCCCCAATCTCCATCTCCATAAGATCGCAAGTAACCACCATCCCCCCGTCTGATTCCAACGCCTCGCGCCAAGCCAAGAAGCCGGCCGCCGCCGCAGCCACGAACAAGAACCATGGGCTCTAGCTCAATCTTCCCCCTGCTGCTGCTGCTCGCCGCCAGTGCCGGCTTATTGTTGGTGCCGTCGCAGGGGCTGAACCAGGACGGGCGCTACCTGCTCGAGGCCAAGCGCGCGCTCACCGTCCCGGCGGGCGCGCTCGCGGACTGGAACCCCCGCGACGCCACGCCCTGCAGCTGGACGGGCGTCTCCTGCGACAGAGGCGCCGTGACGGGGATCTCCCTCCGTGGCGCCAACCTCGCCGGGTCGTTCCCCGCCGCGCTGTGCCGCCTCCCGCGCCTGCAGTCCATCGACCTCTACCTGAACTACATCGGCCCCGACCTCGCCGCCGCCGCCGTCGCCCGGTGCAAGGCGCTGGTCCGCCTCGACCTGTCCATGAACGCGCTCGTGGGGCCGCTCCCCGCCGCGCTCGCCGACCTCCCGGAGCTCGTGTACCTCAACCTCGAGAGCAACAGCTTCTCCGGGCCCATCCCGGACTCCTTCGGCCGGTTCAAGAAGCTCGAGTCGCTCTCGCTCGTGTACAACTTCCTCGGCGGCGAGGTCCCGGCGTTTCTTGGCGGCGTCGCCACGCTCCGGGAGCTCAACCTTTCCTACAATCCGTTCGCGCCGGGCCCTGTGCCGGCCGAGCTCGGCGACCTCACCGCGCTGCGCGTGCTCTGGCTCGCCAGGTGCAACCTCATCGGCTCCATCCCGGCGTCTCTTGGCCGGCTCGGCAACCTCACTGACCTCGACCTGTCGACGAATGCGCTCACCGGGCCGATACCGCCGGAGATTACCGGGCTGACGAGCGCCGTTCAGATCGAGCTATACAACAACTCGCTCTCCGGGCCGATTCCGAAGGGGCTCGGCAAGCTCGCGGAGCTCAGGAGCATAGACTTCGCGATGAACCGGCTCGACGGCGCCATCCCGGATGACCTCTTTGATGCACCAAAGCTGGAGAGCGTGCACCTGTATGCCAACTCGCTCACAGGGCCCGTGCCGGAGTCGGTGGCGAAGGCGGCGTCGCTCGTCGAGCTGCGGCTGTTCGAGAACCTGCTGAACGGCACGCTGCCCGCGGACCTCGGCAAGAACTCGCCGCTGGTCTGCGTGGACTTGTCCGACAACTCCATCTCCGGCGAGATCCCGCCGGGGATATGCGATCGCGGCGAGCTGGAGGAGCTGCTGATGCTCGATAATATGCTGTCCGGGCGCATCCCCGATGGGCTCGGGCGGTGCCGGAGGCTGCGGCGGGTGCGGCTGTCGAACAACAAGCTTGACGGAGACGTGCCCGGCGCGGTCTGGGGCCTGCCGCACATGTCGCTGCTCGAGCTCAATGACAACCAGCTCACTGGGGAGATTTCCCCGGTCATCACCGGCGCGGCCAGCCTATCCAAGCTTGTCCTGTCAAACAACCGGCTAACCGGGAGCATCCCGTCGGAAATTGGGTCGGTCTTGAAGCTGTACGAGCTCTCAGCCGACGGCAACATGCTCTCTGGCCCGCTCCCTGCCTCCCTTGGTGGCCTCGCAGAGCTCGGCCGGCTCGTGCTCCGCAACAACTCGCTGTCTGGTCAGTTGCTCCGGGGAATCCAATCTTGGAAGAAGCTTAGTGAGCTCAACCTCGCGGACAATGGCTTTACCGGAGCCATACCACCGGAGCTCGGTGATTTACCGGTGCTCAACTACCTTGACCTCTCCGGCAACCGCCTCATTGGCGAGGTACCAATGCAATTGGAGAACCTGAAGCTGAACCAGTTCAATGTCTCCAACAACCAGCTCAGTGGTCCCCTCCCGCCGCAGTATGTGACGGAGGCGTACCGCAACAGCTTCTTGGGCAACCCAGGGTTGTGTGGAGACATTGCCGGTTTGTGTGCGGCCTCACAAGGGAGGTCAAGGTACCATTCCGGCTTTGCCTGGATGATGCGCTCGATATTCATATTTGCGGCGGTCGTTTTGGTTGTTGGCGTTGCGTGGTTCTACTGGAGGTACCGGAGCTTCAACAAAGCGAAGCTGGGCACTGATCGGTCGAAATGGACATTGACATCGTTCCACAAGCTCTCGTTCAGCGAGTACGAGATCCTGGATCGCCTTGATGAGGATAATGTCATTGGCAGCGGCGCATCCGGGAAGGTGTACAAGGCAGTGCTCAGCAACGGTGAGGTGGCCGCCGTCAAGAAGCTGTGGGACATGGCGTTGAAGAGGGATATCGAGGACGGTGGTGAGGGCTCTGCGACTGACGGCAGATTTGAGGCTGAGGTGAGGACACTTGGCAAGATTCGGCACAAGAACATTGTCAAGCTTTGGTGCTGCTGCACCCACAGTGACTGCAAGTTGCTGGTGTACGAGTACATGCCCAATGGTAGCCTCGGCGACGTGCTGCACAGCAGCAAGGCTGGGCTGTTGGATTGGCCGATAAGATACAAGATTGCGCTGGATGCAGCAGAGGGACTGTCCTATCTTCACCATGACTGTGTCCCGGCTATCGTCCACAGGGATGTCAAGTCGAACAATATCCTTTTGGATGCTGAATTTGGTGCCTGTGTTGCGGATTTTGGTGTCGCCAAGGCGGTGGAGGCGACTGGCCGCGGCCCGAAGTCCATGTCAGTAATCGCCGGCTCCTGTGGTTACATCGCTCCTGGTAAGTCTCTCAGATTCGTTTCAGAAGTTCAGTTAGTCCTTTCATAGGTTTGCAGGTCTGATCTGGTTATCTTGATTTCTGCAGAGTATGCGTACACGCTCCGCGTCAACGAGAAGAGCGACATATACAGCTTTGGGGTGGTTCTCCTTGAGCTCGTGACTGGGAAACCGCCGGTTGATCCAGAGTTTGGTGAGAAGGACTTGGTGAAGTGGGTGTGCGGCACAATTGATCAGAAAGGAGTAGAACATGTCCTCGACAGCAAGCTCGACATGACCTTCAAGGGAGAGATCGGCAGGGTCCTGAGCATCGGCCTCCTCTGTGCGAGCTCCCTGCCGATCAACCGCCCAGCGATGCGGACGGTGGTCAAAATGCTGCAAGAAGTGCGGGCCGAGGTGAGGCCAAGGCCAGACAAGGACGGCAAGCTGTCGCCGTACTACTACGCGGACGCCTCTGATCAAGGGAGCAGCGGCTAAGGTAACCACCACCAAAGAGAGATGACAGTAGCCCCTTCCATGGATCATCTTCCATGACTTCTTAAGCTCTAGGTGGGAAGATTCCAATCATGACCCAGTTATTTCGTAAATTCCTCTAATAGGGGTAAATCTGCTCGCTGCTGACGCCTCCGACAACACGGTAACTCAGAGCTGCATTGTTCTTCAGTCCGGCAATGGAGGACAGGTGGGCGGTAGGGCATAGCTGGTGGCTGTGTTCTTGGTTGTACTTGCTAACTGTGGGCTCGTGCCATTGATTCCGGTAGGGCAGATGGCTCGTCTGGTCTTAGAAAAAAAAAGGCTTGTGAACGGAAACAAATGTAGGTGTATAATTGGTACTCCACTATGCTTTCTCTTGATGAAGTAGTGTTCATGGCCCATGGGTGGTTGTATGTCGTATCGACTATGTCCAGCTATTTAACTCGCCGGAGAGATGGAATGGAATACAGATTGGTGAATGAATCTGACCTCTTTAATACTGCTGCTAGAGTAGTAGGGTACGTTCTTTTGGCTACGGCTTGTTAGTGTAATACAGATCGGTGAATGAATCTGTATCTTGTTAGTGTAACAAGATACAGATTGCAGACTGTATCTTGTTTGTATCAAGAGGTCACATGTAAAATTGAAACGGGGTGGGTGTTCGAACCTGAGCCGGAGTAGCCCTGAAGTCTCCATGGCGCGTGTCTTTGTACCTATGCCAACAGTTAGAAGGGTAAAAGATTTCTGGAACTTTTTCTTTTAATATATTTAAAATCTTCGCTGGGAGTGACTAGTAGTAAAAGTTGATCACACAAACACAACAAGGTAATATAAAGCTAGCAACATGAGCCAACAAAATCAGTAGCCTCCTACATATGCTGATCAGACTGTCGTTGATGGGCTGGTCTAACCACTAGCTTGAGTCCGGTCACATCTACTAGCCAGTTTGATTGTAGGTCTGGAGCCGATCTGATTAGCCTCCTATTCCCAGACCTGAAATCTCTTTGGACAAAATCTCAAACCTCAAGAACTTGCTCAAATCTTATCCAAACATTTTTAAGTTTTGCATGAAACTTGCTTAGGACAATAGAAACATAAACTAACCAGGAATTACAAGGTTCTTGGCTCGAGTCCATAAAATTTAAGAGAGTCGAATTTAGGTCACAAAAACACTAAAAACCATAATGCTCAAATTACTTCTTGCTCGTGAGAATCTAAGATATGTCTTTTAGATCTATTCTCACATGTCCTAGCAAGCATTCGTATCCACGCCACCGGCACCCTTGCACAAGCCCTTCCACGCAGACGCAGCAGTGCACAGCAATGTCCTCAACTCCCATCTGATATCCGTGGGAGACCGGCTCCAAAACCCTTGCACGACGACGTTGCACACCTCGGGGTCCAACGAAAAACTCCGGGTTAGCCAATGCATCACATCTGAGATCCGAGCATTCTCGCCGTTCGGATGTAATAGAGTGACTTGCGGAAAACCGCTCAAATCCACACCATTCGGACCTTCACGAACGGTTCCAGCACCGTAATGCACTCTCAATGTAGTGTCTATTGCCATTGCTGATGTCGGCATGCATATATGTTTTAATTTTTGAACATGTCAAATCGCATTGCACAATACTAAAGTACCGACGTACTGTAATTCACATTTCGCCGATCATTCGCACGTCGTAACCCACTACAATAAACGCGTACTACGAAATTTCTATCGATTTTTCCAACATTTTCCTAACGCTTCCACATATGAATTAATTAAATTCTAGCATTACTGCATTTTTTAATACGTACAAATTTAGCGGACGATTAATGTGTGTACATTACAGCGACTAAATTTTTTACAACTATAATTTCGTATGCATGCAAATTTTCTATTGATGCTAATTTTGTAAAACTATGTTCCCTAATTTATACACAACTACACGCTTTTATGGCTGCTAATTTTCTAAAATTACATTTTATCTAAATTTTCTATATCAGAAATTTAACTATTTTTATCTACGTCTAAACCTATGGTTGCTTCTTTCTCTCCTCTCCGTTTCTACGCCTACAATTTTCTATAACTACGTTAACTAAAATTTCTATACTAAAAATTGTACACTAAAAATTTTCTACAGTAAAAATTGTACTAAAATTTCTATAGTAAAAATTGTACTAAAATTTCTATACTAAATTTTCTACATCTACAGTTTTTACTAACACTAACATTTGATAAAAAATAAATTGCAAATACAATATACTAAAAAAAACCGAATATAATTCTTCCTCTTCTCTCCTCCCACTCCTCCTTCCTCCCTCTCCTTTCCTCATCTCCTCTTCTCCCCTCCTCTTCTTCCCCTCCTTCCTCTCCTCTTCTCTTCTCCCTTGAGATGGCAACGGGCACAAACCCGCTGGGTTTTGCTATTCCAAACCCGTGCCCATGAAAATTGGACGTGCCCGCTAAAAAACCCATGTCCGTGACGGGTATAAATTTTTGCCCAAACCCATGCCCACTTGGGTAACAGGTACCCACGGGTCGCCCGTGCCCAACAACAGCTGTGCAGATTGCAGACAGTGCAGTGCTTAGAAAGTCAACAATAAGTTTAATCTATATGCTACTATGCATGAAACAAGCAACGACAAATCCACAATGCACATCACTAGTTCACTCTATCAATTCTCAGTTCATAGTTCACTGGCATAGTATATCATTACAAGTTCACAGTTCACAACTCAGTTAAAACCAAAAGAAGAGACATCAACTGCTCCTTGTACTTGACTAGTGGACTATGGGCTGGACTGGTTTGCCTGAGAGCCTGGGTTTATAACTCTTATGGATCGGGTTTATATTACCCATGAGTTTACGGGTTTGGGTACTATAGGAACGTACCCGAACCCGGCAGACCCGATGGGTTGGGTTTTTTGCCCATTAAAAGACCCATGGGTTAGAAAATTGACTCAGACCCATGCCCTAATAGAATAAAAAACCCATCGAGTTTCGCGTTTCGGGTACCCATTGCCATCTCTCCTCTCTTTTTTTCTCTCGGCCGAGCGATGGATGCGAATGATGGGGCGGCAGCGGCCGAGCGCACGACTGTTTTTAAACCCCCTTGTCACCCAACAATTTGGTGATTGCAGCTCCAGTCGCCCAACGGACGGGCGACTGCAATAATCGCCCAACCGTTACCATATTGGCCGCGTGTCGCCTCCCGGTTGGGCGACTGGTTCCAATTGTCTTTCCGTTAGATGATTGGAGCCTATTTATGCAAAAAATATTGTCGTAGATATATTTCTATAATTTCAAATAAAAAATAGATTATTCCTTAAAAAAAATCGTCCCGAGAGCCACTCAACTTTCCCCTGCACGACCGGCGTCGACTGCGCCACCTGTTTCCCAGGTGAGCTTCATGAGCTGTTGTCGTGGATTTCCAGAACTTTTGTCTTCCGACAGCCTATCCCATGTAACAGTGGGTTTTCTCTGTGTCGCCCAGGCACAGGAAGCACTACTATGCCAGAGACGCTGCGTCTGATACGACCGGAAGGCGCGCAATGGTGTGGTTCGTGCACTGAACCTCTCTATTACTGTCCCTCAAAATGGACATGTTTCTTTGCTATGTAGTGTAATGATACGATGGTACTCGCTTCGGTAGCTCTCAAGTACTGCTGGATAACTCTCTTTTTTTTTTAGGAAAATGCTGGACAACTTAGTTAACTTGATTTTTTTTTGGAGGAAAATGCTGGATTACTTAGTTATCGCCCTGAAGCTAGGATGCATTGACTCTTGATGAATATGATTATGTATGCATGTTTGCTTGGTAAGTGTTGTCATGTGCCTTAGCAATGCTTGGCTAAGTGACTAGTAAATAGTAATTGTTATATGTGCACATATGTTTGTGCTCTGGTTTAGCTCTAGTGAATGTGTGTTTTGAGTCTCTAACCACTTATGTACATTCACAATCAAGCACAAGTTTCTATAACTGATAAATAATATTCATAAACATGATAAAGCTCGTTACAACGTAGGAACACACGTATGTACGTACACACTAATTATAGGAGCCAGCACGGAAGTTTTTTTCATTTTGCAGAAAAATTCGAAGGGTGACAAAAGAAATGAAATTTTATCCTTTCAGTAAAAAATTGGTCAAAATGTTCAAGTGTTATTTGAATTTTTTATGAAATTTAATTGAAATTTGGACAAAATTTAAATAAGGGCAAATTCGATTAGAATTTGATCGAATTGTTTTTTCCTTTAGAGGGTAACCAAATTTTATCGAAATTTCACCGAAATTGTGAATCGTGGGAGCCAGACGCATGGATGTCTTGTGACAAGCCAATCGTTCCTACCGAAGACTAAAACCACTGAAAAAGCAAGAGCACGAAGATTACATAGCAAAAGTGCCTTTATTTACACACATAATACGCGTATAGACCTTGTATGTATTATATATGTGTAGCAGCTAGGCCCTAGAGTCCAGATCGAGACGCCATGGCCCATGCCTGCCTCGACGTAGACCAGCACTAGGAGTAGCTATAACTCCTCATCGGCCTCGGATATCGAGAATGACATCGTCGGCGACAGCTGCTCGTCGCCGCCGGCGCCGCTCGTGCAGTTGGCCCGCTTGGTGGGCTGGAGGAGGTACATGTCGTCGATGGCCTGGAACGAGAGTTTCCTCTTGATGGTCTCCAGCACCGACACCAGCGCGTGTGGCGCACTCTCGCTGCACCCGCCGGGCACCACGCCGTGATGGGCCCCTGCCGCCGCTCCGGTGGCGCCGGCAGCGTCCTGGCTGGAGCCGCCGCCTATCATGTACTGCAGGAGCTGGCCGTCCGTCCAGTCGTCACCGAAGGCAGCGTTGGGTACCTCCCCTGGAGCCGCTTCTCCTTTCTTCCCGGCATGGTAGTCCGTCTCCGGAGCGGCGACCAGCCGGCTCGGCGCCTCGGAGTTGTCGTCCGTCTCCGGCGCTAAGGCGACGCCCTTCTTGCGGACGCGGCACAAGACCCAGTCGTCCAGCTGCATGCACGCATGTGGAAGGAACACAAAATCAATTCTCTCGGGTGAGAATTAAAGAATACATCGGTTGATTCGATTCGTTAATTGACGGGTGCATGCATGGTTGCGTACCCTCATGGAGTCGTTGGGCTTGCGGTTGCGGTGGGAGACGGCGGCGTCCGAGTCGAGGAGACGGTACTCGTGCATAACCCACTCGGTCTTGGTGCCCCTAGGGGAGCGCCCCTGGTAGAAGACGAGCGCCTTCTTGACGCCGAGGCAGTGCGCGCCGCCGGCCGCCAGGATGGGCTTGTCCGTGCCGGTGGCCTTCCAGTAGCCCGACCCTGCCGTGCGGTTTGGACGCGCGCCGTTCGGATACTTGCGATCCCTCGGGCTGAAGAAGAACCACTCACCCTCCCCGAAGATCGCCTTGTCTGCATCCATCCATCGTCTATCAGTCGCAACAAGGATCAATTGAAGCCTGCATCATCTGACTACACTTTGGCAAGTTGTGCATTGCTTGTGCTGTTGTGCAACCGTAGCACTTCTTGGGGAGTGACTATTGCACAGGTGATTGAAATTTTTTTATCTCTCAGTCATCTGAAGTTACACTCTCAATCACCTGAAGTTGCAGGTGATTTTTTTGAAGGGAGAACTGCAACTTTAGATTATTGATCGAGAGTGCAACTTCAGATGATTGAGAGATAAAAAAATTCAATCGTCTGTACAATAGCAAAACCGAACTACTAGTGGTGTCTTCCATTCTACTCTGCCCTAAAGTGTACATTAAGCGCGTAATATCATGCATCTAGGAGACTAGGAGCAGTGGTAAAACTGTCGCTTAAGATGAGATGGCGAGCTGACCGTGTAACGTACATAGTTTGCATCTAGCGGAGAAGACAAGAGAGGAGAAACTTATCCTTCTCTTGTTATGAACGATGACAGAACATTAATCTTTTTTTTTAACAAAAAAGCTAGTCGCTAGCTAACTATGCCTTCTAGCTAGCACATCTTTTAGAGCAAGGCTAGCACTGTTGAGGCATAGACTGTACTGTATCGAATGCCCGTAGTTCGTTAACCTAAATTGATTAACCATAGCTAGCTAGCAGTTGTTTGGATGGAAAATGCTTTTGCTTGGATTAAAGGAGGAGCCTGTTGCATGCCTATGCTTAATTACCGGGAAGGTCCCAGGGGTCGAACTTGTAGATGTCGACGTCGGCGATGATGGAGGTGACGGCGGCGGCGGTGGCGGCGATCTTCTTCTTGAGGTAGTAGACGATGATCTCCTGGTCCGTCGGCTGGAACCGGAACCCCGGCGGCAGCTGGCTCCCCCGGAACACGAACCCTTCCATGCCGGCCTCTTTTAATGTGTGCAGTCACCGACGACGACGAGCCAGCAAGCTCGCTCGCTAGCTAGGAGAAGGCCGGCCGGGGACGAGTGGCCTAACTTGGACAAGAATCGGAGAGGAACTAACTGTAGGAGAGGCGCGTATATGCCAAGCTACGAGAGATGGATGGGCTTTATATGCTAGCTAGCTAGGCGCATGTGTACGTGCCGTGTGTCGGGAAGATACCGAGCAATGCAATGTCAAGGCATGGCCAATGAGGAGTTTACTTAAGCGAGTAGCTAGCTAGCTAGCTAGCGATCGAGCGACGTGTTTGTTTAGGGACAAGGACGTGGTACAGGTCGAACGACGCTCGACAGGCCAGGATCCAGATGTCGACGAGGAATATGCATGCATGAGAGGAGAGGATCAATTCTGATGACGCACAATCGTGCGCCACTCCTGCGTAAATGGTGCCGCACGCAAACTCGTCTCTCTCCCTGCTAGTTTCTGCTTGAAATTAGCATGGTTAATCGCCAGCTGGTGATCTAGAGCCACTGTTTAATTAATCAATTGGTGCGTAAAAGTTAAAACCCGGATTGTCTTTACGTACTGCACGTAGCGTACGGGCCTCATCTCCTCCAAGGTTCGGCGAAGAAACAACACGCGCATTTTTGGAATCGATTGATAGCGCGATCCATTTAGTTGCCTTCGTATATAGCAGCGGATTGTGCAGAGTTGCCGATCGAGCTAAATAGTCATAGTGTAAAGCTTACGAGTATAAAGTTAGTGTGGATATGACATGAAGCTAGGTAGTTATCTCTAATCCGACGATCATAAATCTAATGATAGTTAGGAAAAAAAATATTCAGATGATGTTTATCAACACTTTTGAATTTTTTAGTACTGAAGTTCAAGTCAAGTTCGAATGGGAATTCCTATGGAAAGTACTAAAGCTATACAGGCTCCCTACAAACAATTCTGCCAGCATGCAAACAATCCGGCCTTATTCTAGGTAGGGGATGGATTAACAGCATAATCACAGCTCTTTCTATATATATATATATATATATATATATATATATATATATATATATATATATATATATATATCATGAGTGACTTGCTGGTCTTGCAAGCAATTTGCACCGGCGAGGAAAGCAATGTTGGGGCTTGTTAATTCTGGACTGTCACTGTACAGAATAATACTTGCTTGGTGCCATGTTGATCGACAGAGACCCACGTACGGCAACGCGTGGACGATGCAAACAAAGGCACTCCGTCTTCTAATCATGGAGAGCACGGGATTGGTCCGAGGTATTAATCTCATCGGATTATATATAGACAGCTAGCTCGTTATTCTTCCTGCAATAGCACATGCCATGTTAACTACGGCTAGCTAATTTATAGGATTACGAGCAAATTAGTGGCGGTCATTTTTTGTTGGAAAAAGTTCGTATAGTATTCTGAACTTTGCACGAAAGTCCGTCAAATAACACATTGATCTGGTTTCGGATGGTAGTATTACCCGCGTGGCATGAAGAGTAAGCGATTTTACCATGTAGGATGATAAATTGGTCAAGTTTAGGTGAATAACAGGTGGGGTCCACAATACCTTCTCTCCCTAATCGAAATAAAGAGAGATGAAACTACAGGGGGCGCTAGCCATAGAAGCACGGTTGGTAGCTCGATGAGGGAGAAGCTCTTGTAGGCTTCACATGTTATTGACCCAACTTGGTCAGTATATCAACCTACGTGATAAAACCACCTACTCGTCATGTCACGCAGGCAATACTACCATGCGAAACCAGGTAAGGATGTTATTTGAACCAGATTGCAAAGTTCGGAGGTTAAATGTCTGGTTTCATAGTTCGATTGTTAGACGGACTTTGAAACATTATTTAGGGTATTATATGGACTTATTTCTTTTTATTTAACAGGACAATAATCAATATGGTGGAGTTGAGTTTTGGAAAATGTTGAGAGCTAGCTGAAATCTGTTGTTTCGTCATTTCTGGTATTCTGACAAATTGCTAACCATGCAACAGGCAGTGCTATTGTGGTTTCAGGAGTTGATTAGATCAGAAGACAACGTTATTGGAAATTCTGGGTCTAGGTCTGTAAGCATGGTGGTGGGCACCTCACTAATTAGTCTATAAATAGAGAGTCTCAGTCAATGTACTTTACCTTAGAAGGAGAAATTAATAAAGGAAGAGGAGTTCCCCTATCTCTTTGTGTTCGATCTTGTATTTCTTGTATTACTCTGTGATTGATTCATCTCTTGTCTAGGATGAATCGCTCGGACTGGACTTGCCAGCGACGGTTCCTTAACACGTTATCAGCACGACTCGCTCTAGTGGATCGAAAGGTAATCATCGAAACACTCGTAGATTGAATTTTCTATCTAGATCGCTTCAAATTCTGCAAAATTTCACTTTTTAAATTAATTTCTACATGCAAATTCGCTCTAAATCTACCGCCAGCAGACTTGAAGTCATCGGCCAAGCCGATCGGTAGTTTGTGCAAAAGAGTAGATATTGATTGTACAATAGATTGAAAAAACGCACGAGCGCCACCTGTATGCATCGCATGAACCGCCGGCCAGCCTCCCACATGCACCGGCCCGCACCCCATGGCCACCCGCACGGCAACCCGAGCCGTCGCGCCACCCGTCCAAGCTGCCCGCACGCAGCCAAACACATCGTCGGCCGTCGTGCTGCCCATCCGCTCTGCCTGCACACTGCCACCCGAGCGCCACCCGCACACGCCACTGGCTAAGCACGCCGGCTTGCAGCCGCACTGGAGCGCCTCCATCGGGAACCCGCATGGCCGCTGCAGGGGCCCCGCATGGCTGCTGCCGCTCGACCTCACGCTGAACACCGCCGCCGGCCCGCATGGTCGCAGATTCGCCGCCGAATCACACACCACTCGCGTCGCCGCTCGGCCCTACGCCGCCACTCATCCCGCACGATGTGTGCCGCCGCCGCTCGGCTTCGTGCGAGCCGCTGCCAGCCCTACGTGGTGTGTGCTGCCGCTCGCCCTGCTGCAAGCGCTGTCGACCCTGGCCACCCGCATTGCCGTCGACCTCCCGAACGCTTGCTACGCCGCACCTTGGCCACCGGCCCTCCACCCGAGAGTGCACGCACGCACCGTTGACCTCGCTCACCCTGCCACGCCACACCCAAATGCACTTCCACCTTAGTGAACAGGGGTATTATGATTTCTATAATGTGTTTTTTTCTATAATTTCTATGATTTAATGTGTCTTTTTTACATTTTCTACAATTTATTATGTGTATTCTACAATTTAATGTGTATTTTTTGTACTTTCTATAATTTATTATGCATTTTCTGAATTCTACATATTTTTCTTAACAAATATGTTTTTCATTTATTTTTTTAGCTGAACGGGCTACACGGGCCAAACGGACGTGCCGTGTCGGCCTAGCCCGATGGGCTAATCGTGCCTCGGACTAGCCAGGCACCCTTTTAGGCCGTGTCTGGGCCGAAGGCTCGGCCCATGGGGCCAACACGGTATGACACGTCTAAGCTAGCGGGCTAAATGGGCCATGCCTAATAGGCCCATGTCTCGTTGGGCTCAGGCCATCCATTTGGCCACCACTATTATTATCTTCTGATTACCCTGAATGTCCTGCTTTTCTTCTTATCTTCCTAGATAATTACATATTTACATGTCACCTGTGTTTTTTTGTGCAACCATTACTTCCAGTTCCAGTCCAAATGTCCAATAGCTATTTCTAGTTCTAAGATATTTCCTTATAGCTTCAGTCTTAACTCTTTAGATATCATTTTCTGTGATAATCTCTGGCACAGATACTCAATGGACTTATAGTAGTAGACAGTAGTATTCATGTCGACAATAAGAATATCGATGTTCAATTTTCTGTAATGAAGATCGATTGTTACCCTCAGTAGACTTGATTGTTGAATTAGCATGGCGACAATAAACATTGTTGAACTAGCTGAATACTAAATATGTCACATAATAAACAATTATCTCATGCTAGCGATAAGTTAGTTTCTTATAAATGTAAATTTTATGTTATTTGTGTTTATTTATACACCTGTTTGATTTACTATCATATATTATTTTTTGTAGATTCTGGTTCATATCTAACTATCAATGAAGAAATGGTGCAATAGAATACAGAGCAAGTCTTCGTTACTTAGATTAGGTACTCAAATTGTATCTTTATTATTCTACATTGCTTATATTATGCTACCACGTTTTCCTTATTATGTTTTATATTTTACGATTGAACTTAAGTGTCATGTCAATGATGTATTTGTGATGTAATTTTGTTATGTTATGATATAGGTAAAAATTAGAGTTAGTTTTAGATTGTTGGAGTTCAGCCTAAGACGTAACCAAACCTAGTTCAGTCGTCGCAAACTGGTATGGCTTTTAGAACAGTATTGACAAGTATAGGCTCGGTGCATGTCTCTCCCTTGCTGCCCAAGCATTAGATCAGAACTCTTGAGTACTTCTGGCCGGTCCGTCGTGTTGAACGCACAAGATCGGCACGAGGCGTTCACCCATCGCGTGCGCCGCAAAGTCCAGCCACCAAACCACACCCTCCAAGCGCGCGGTGTAGGGCATGTTCTTTTTGGTTGCGGCTTATGGCTTTTGACTGTGGCTTGTGGTTTTTGGGCTATTTGTACGAGAGATTATAGAGTAATAGAAATTCACATACGGTTTTTACCAATATAAATAAAGTCAATAAAGTATATACTACAACTAACTAGTAGATTCTATCTTGAAAAAATACTTCGTTTAAAAGTTAGTTACTGTAGAAAAGCTGAAAAGCAGCTGTTAGAAGCTGAAAAGAACAGGGCAGTAGCTAGAAGGGGGAGCAAACGCGCGCGGCCGTGCGTGCCGACCAACCGAGCGGGATATCGCGTCGCATGCGCGGGCTTGAACCGAGCGGCGGGAGGCAAGACGACGAACTGCGTGCCTCCGGAGTCCGGAGTCCGGACACGACGCGCGCGCGCACCGCGCGAGCGTACGATTCGACGGGGTGAGGTGCACAGTCCGGAGGAAGCGTTCAGCGCCCGCAGAGGTTATGGCTTCGTCGGATGGGCCCGTTAGATACAACCCACTTAGCCGGTTAGTCTAATAAACCATTCTTTGTTGATTCATGGGCTAAGTCGTAGGCACGATATGGCTTAGCAAACTAATGGGCTATGCTGTGTGCTGGTCTAGACCTATTTAGCACCGTTCAATATGGTTTGATCTTCTGGTTTCTGGCTTATTTTTGTATTATTTATAATTTCATATTTTTCTAATTTTTTGGCTTTTTTTAGCTTTTTTGCCGGTTCTTTTTTTTCTCGTATTCGTTTGCGTTGTCTGTGATGGGCTAACAATTTTTTATATTTTCAATTTTTAAATTTAATTATGTTGAATAAGTCTCGTCACCATGATTTTTTTTCACCACCACTGGTGTTTTCAGCCATAAGCCACCAAAAATAAGCCGAACTGAACACCACCTAAGGAAGCCAGTCTAGCTTATTTCAACCCATCTAGCCCATTTTCGATCTAAAAACTGTGAAAAATGTAATAATTTAAAAAATATGTAGAATACAAAAATACAAAATAAATTATAGAAATATAATATAAGCTATATTAATGTTTAAATAGATACCTCGTTAACAACTTTACCAAGTACATACTCAACTCACGAAAAATCTTAGCAAATAAATAAAAATACAGTCTATAGCTTTATATTACATATAAAAAATGAGAAAATGTATAATACACATCGTTACTTTAAGTGTCACCGTATATATATATATGGAGAGAGATTATTGAACATATATGCCAACTCTGAATTCTCTGGAGGGTGTTGAGCTTAGGAATCAATTTGTTCACAGTCGGGCTCGAACCAAGCGGCGGGAGGCAAGACAACGAGCGGCGTGCCTCCGGACCCGACGCGCGCGCGCGCGCGGAAGCCGCCCTCGCGGCCGCATCGGCGCGAGCGTACGATTCGACGGGATGATTTGCCAATACCATGCTCCTCACCCCCGCAAACGCAGCCAACGGGCCGGGCCAGCCGGTTCCAAACGACTCGTGCATGACAAACCCTCGGCCCTCACGCCCCGTGTCTCCTGCATAAGATTGAACTCATGTGTCATCACTAGCGGAGCTAAGATTTGGTTACACATCAAACTCAGTGGTGGAATGATCTAGACTATCTGAACTGGATCATAAAAAAGTTACCCAAGCTAAACTGAATTTATCCGAGCTATACACTAGATATTTTTTCACACCCCGGGTTGAAGCCTACCCTATTCGAGGTGTGGCTCCGCCCCTGTGTGTCATACCAAATTGCTTTGTGTTTCTAACGGCTTGGAGAGTCCAAAATTAGCCGTGAGCTAACTATGTTCAGCTTCCAGGGGCGCCGGGTTGTATTGGACCGTGGACACAACGTTTCACCAAAATACAAGGCTAGATTGTCCTACAAGCCATGTTTTTATTAGGGACTTCGGAATAATAATTGTTATGTACACCGCACGGAGTTGAAAAAAAATGGGTAATGATAGGACCTAGACATCTGATATTAACTTACGCATCGGACATACACTTCCACACCTAGTTCCCCACTCCCTCGGCTGCACTTGCGCCGCCTCTCCTGCTCCCCCCTCTCTCTCTCCAAGCTATCAGCATATCAGCCTGCTCTCTCTCTCTCTCTCTCTCGGCAAGCTCGCCGGAACAAGTCAGGCTCGCCTCGGTGAGCTTCACCCTACCGGTCGACGAGCAGATCTGCGTCTGGCGAGCTTGGCCTTGCCCCGCCTTCGGCTGCTACCTCGATCTTGCCCCCCTGCGAGCTACGGCATAAAAAGTTGTGTTGGTGGCCGACAAGGCTCTAGATCAGTCTCGCTCCAACCAAATCCTCACTCGTCGACATCGAGACTACCTCCTCCTCCGCCGAGCTCATATGCTCGCGAACGGCCACCGCTTCCTTCTTTTTCAATAGGTTGTTTTAGGTGTTTTTTATTTATTATAGGTACTTTATAATTTTGTAGCACAAATTATTTCAATTTATTGCAGTCTGACAAAAAAAGTTGCATTAAATTGTTTTTTTTGCAACAAGTTAAGTGATTTGTCGCACACGAGTATTTTTGTTGTTGCAATTGGAGGTTATGGTTTGTTGCTTCGTTTTCTACCATGGGTTTGTAGCCGGATGAAATTTTGTTGCACACTATCGTAATCTTTGTTGCACTCGTGATTTTTGTTGTTGCGCTATGGGGGCATTTGATTAGATGAACTTGGCACAGAAATTGAAGGCGAGAGATCTTGAGGATAGATGATTTAGTGGTGAATAGTCGATTTTTCACATAAAATGAGTCATTTGGGTGAAGGTCCAACAAAAGTGTAACTTCTTTTTTTAAAAAATAGATTAAGCGTTTTGGGATTTATACGCCACTTTTCACACATATCAAGGTCTTATACTGTGTAAGATGTCCATTATTACTCAAGGTTTGTTGAATTTGTTGATAAAATAAGAATTTTTAAATATTTTCTGATGTTGCCACTTATACTTTGTAATATTGCACATGTGTGTCAAAATTATTTCAGATATTGTATAAAATTACTGTACCAATCTGATGGACCGTATGATAAAAATACTCTCATCGTATGAGACGTTAGAAAAACCTAAAAATAAATATTATCCGCATCTCTCTCTCTCTCTCTGTCTTCCCATCTCACACTCGAACATGTACCGGCACAAATGGCTAGTCTCGAGCCTAAGCTCCAATGACCACTTTGCCGAATGATGTGGACCTTGGTGTCGACAACACGTGATCCACCCTCTCGATCAACTCATCCTCTAGCCCCGTCCGTGACACAGCATTCTCTGACATTCGAGACTCACCCATGGCTTCCCAAGCACCGCCCAGGCCAACAATAGCTAGACCTCACTTCATCCTCCGGCCACTGGTGGCGATGGTTGTGTTGGTGGACGAGCGCGACTGCCTCTGAAGGCAATCCGTGCACCACAAGTCAATGGAACGGCTACCGACCGTAGCTTGGTGGCAGCCCATCTGGTCAAGGATTGAGACTTTCACCAGTGGCAAGGAAATAAGCAAGAGTTGCTAGGATCAATTGAGATGGAGTAGTCAAAGGTATAATGGATTTTTGGGCCTCCCCCTCTGCCTTGAGTTGAAAAAAAAGAGAAACTTTTCGAGAGGTATGGTACCAAGTGGAAAATAGCCGTGACTTTGCAGTATCACTAAGCTTATTCATATTTTTGCGATGTTTCTAAATAAATGCGACATAAATCCTATAGCCAATTAGTCCGTGCCAAATTGCAATCTATCAAGCCATGCACCAACCCAATAGCTATGCACCTCCCCCTCATTGACTGCTAGGGCAGCAACGCTAGCTAGGGCAGCAACGCTAGCTAGGGCGTCCGCTGATCTACCAGCACCCACGGAGATGCCGATGTCGTCATGGAGGAAGGAGGACGAATAAGCAATCTTGCAGGAGGCATACCTACCATTTGACGGCATCCCTGATAAGCGCGTTTGAAACTGGATAAGAGCAAGGTCATCTACCGTGTCATCGGGGGCCTTCTCCTTTCGAAATCCCACAGATGAGGAAGTGTCCCACCGCCTAGTAAGATATCGAACTATCTAGTTTGTAATTACTTCATAACTTCATAGGAAGTGAGATGATATGTCGAGCTCTTGCAGAAAGCGTTGAGTGTAGAATCTTCCCTCCGTGACCTTAAGAAACAAGGAGCACCCGGGTCGCACGAGAGGTCTTGGTCTTTATGTTCCTTAGAAACATGGTTTCTCAGAGCACTCTGAAGTATACCGGAGTAGAAAGAGAGCAAAAGCGGAGTGCAATGCACAGCTATGAGAAGAGATTAAGGCATCCCTTAGAGAGAAGATCGATGATGCCGTCAAGGATGAGATGCAAACGTATAGAGAAAATCAGTTGGAAGCCACCGCTGCTCCTGTACTAGCCAGACCTCCAACTGTTAGAGTAGCTGCGCGTCCAACCCTGCCTCGGAAAGCAATCACAGATTTCCTGTCGATGATATCCTGCTAATAATTATATCTTTGGAATGCTCAATCCATTGATAGGCCTGTTGGAGTAGCTAATTCTGTATCATTATGTAGGTAGCTACGAAGTGCAAGCTCTAACTGATATATGCATTCATTCCCTTGTATGCTGCTTGGGGTCAGGTATATCCATCCAGTACCAAGGCCTTGGTGCACGGTGTAACTCTAGTGCCAAGTTTCATAAAAGTGAATGTGGATCGTGTTCATGCTGATTTTGACGTTGTCCTGCTACAGATGCCTCCAAACGATGAGGTCATGACTCTAAGATAAGCCATTGGAACATTCATCCAGTGGCCTAAGAGGAAAATCTGCTTGGAGACTCCTGCACCGGTGCCAAGTCCATGTGAGCTATTTACACCGGTGCCAGGTCCACGGAAGCTATCTGCACCGACGCGGCAAGGGCATGGTGCATCTACATCTTATGCTCGGTCGACTACCGTGGAGTCAACCTCTAACAACCGAAGCGGCAAGGGCAAACCGAAGATGATCGATGATATCCCCTACTTATCGTTGACCCAAAAATGCAAGCTAAGCGAGTCATTGGTCGTCCCGATAGAGCACCTCCAAACTCTAGGACTGGCTTACCAAAGATTGCATGCATGGTACATGTAACATGCCAACAAGCCAAAGAGACAATGGTGCTCAGGTGCCACCGTCAAGTTCAGGCCACATCATCTTTAGCAAGATATTCATGATTGTCTTCACGGTGACCTTCGAGGACTTGTTCTTTCTCTTCAAACTCGACGCCTCACTCATTCGATGATGGATACTGTAAGTGTATACAATCATGGTCTACGTTCATGTAATACCGAAATATCGTATATAACTCATTGCTTTTGTATATACATATATAGATACATGGTGACTGAAGCCAGATTAACGAAATCACCGATAGATTTCCTCAACCCAAATTTAGTTTCCATAGATATCATCAAGGAGAATGTATCCTTCGTCGAGAATTACATGACGACGGCATTGGTGGCTCACTGCAACAAGGAATTCATACTTATGCCCTACAACCAAGGGTAAGTGCTGCACTAGTGGCTATACTTGTTGATTTGTACTTTATAAGCAACACGAACTTAGGTTTAATGACCATGACGACATACCTGTGTAGGTTTCACTGGATTGTAATTGTACCTTGATTCCATAAAGAATGCTAAAACTGACTTCACAGTTATCCAATAATTAATTGATAGGTAAACATATTTTCTCTATAGATAACTCTATTGTAGTCTTTCCTTCATTCACAATGACTAAGACTAACTTTTCCGAATCACGTAACTCGTTTGCCTCATACGTTGTACTGTACAGAAATCATAGGGAAGGATCAACACCCTACGACAGAATCTAGATTTCCTAGTATTTACTAGTACAAATTAATCGTATGTAACACTTCGCATTAATGCCTTTCGAACTAATAAATTCTATTTTTGCAGTGCCACCAGCAACTGTCGGGCAACACCTATGGATTCTATGTTTGCCATAACATGGAACTACTCCTCGATTCTGCGATGACCAATGATCCTCAGGTTCATCAATATTGCAATAATTATTTCATACTTATTAATTTATATATATGCATGACATTGATCTTACTACCGACAGATTGCGTCCATCGCTACAACTCCGTTGGAACAGGCTGAGCTCCAACAAATTCAAGAACAGTGTTCATACTTCTTGATGTCTCGGGTCATAAACAAAGATGAGGAGTTCTACAATATAGAATAAATTGATTGGGATAAGATTGAGCTTAATTGTACATGTGTGTATTTGTTCATGGATAGTTAATTTATTTTATTTCAGTTAATTAATTTGTGAAAATGAATGTTCTTATTTCTGAAATGAATGTGAATCGGATGTATACATATACTTGTTGTGTTTCTGCTTGTTTCAGATGGTATAGCTAGTATTTTCCTAAGGATAGCCAACAAACAGAAATAGATTTAGAAATACAAAAGAATATCACAAACAGTTATTAACTTATAACCATCTATGATAGTTTACTATCCCAGACGATTTGTAGTAGAAACTGGCTATGATTCATGACATATCACAGATGGTTCGTACTACAAACCGTTTATAATAATCAACTATCACAGACGGTTATGGGTTAATAACTGTCTGTGATAGTATGTATCATAGGCGGTTCGAAAACGTCGGTGATGACTTCATGTCATTGCTGATCCATAAACTCAGACGGCTCACTAAACCGTCTATGATGATGTTTTTGAAATGTCTATGATGACTTTTTCCGCAGTAGTGATTCGAGACAAAATATCTATATTTTAAACATATATAAATATCAATCTATATGTATATTAATATATATCGAGAAATAGCAGAGATCAGAAATAGGGAGGCATTCCAGTCCTCATCTCCATATAACCTAGCAGGCACAAAATTTTCTTGTACCCATCCTCTAATAGAAGAATTCTCCTTGGGATACCGGGCGTCAGGCCTATCGCCATCCCCACCGACGGCACATGAGCCAACTCTCCCCCCACATGCCATTCTTGCGCTGCGCCCAGAAGTTGAGGTGAGCTGACGCCGAGCTTAATTTTCTCCTCCGCTTCCCCCTCTCTCTCCCTCTCCTCATCGATCCATTTCATTTTCGCATCGACAAAAGAATCGACATCACCAACACAGCATCAGCTGGCCATGGCCAGCTAACCAACCTGCAGGTAGCACCAGCCAAGGCCAGCATCCTTGCAATCAGATTAATCAACTACGTGTGAGTTAGCAATCTATCATTGTTCCAGCAGACTAATGATATGGCCATGGTTTTTTTTCTCCCCCCAATTCAGACGTACACACAAGCGCCACAGTAGTTGACGTACGTAGTACTAGCTCATAGCGTGTTACAGGCGATCACTCGATAGACGACACATGCGCGTATCATGACAGATGATCAGGCTAATGTACTGGCTCTGAATTATTTCGGCTAATTGGTCGTTTTCGAGAGCGTTGAGGACGCTAACCGACGTGGAAGAATTAACCGTACGTGACATGAATGATGGACAGAGAGGAGGGTTTAGCGCTTGATATGTGCCCATATGTGAATATTTTTGGCTCACCAGTTGGATATCACCTATCTTTCTTAAAAGAAATCGGCCAGGCAAGATAGTCAAGTACAAGAATAAATGCAGATATATAGTGCAGACGCCACATATAGGTACGAGTTCATGCAAGCAATGAAAGAACCTTTATGGGGACCTTCGCCACATGAGGACGCACCCTGGCCGTTCAATCATGCTCTGGATGGTAGCTTATCCGTTCTAACCCGAGGCCTAGTTGGCCTGACAGACACAACACGTGGCAGACCATATCGATACAGCACGAATGGTGGACTGGACCAAGCCTAAAAAGCCATCCTGACGGATGACATATCATGTCGTGCTCTGGCTGGCCCGGCCCAGCGAGCACGGCCGGCACGCCTCCCGACTCCCGTCACCCTCCTATAGCCATTCATATCACGGTCATCCCCACAACTACAAACCATCAGAGAGTAGAGAGAGAGAGAGAGGAGGGGAAGGAGTATACCGGAGCCATGCACTGCCAATCGTCGGATGACCACGCGAGGTCACTGAGGCCGGAGTCCGCAGAGCGCGTCCCAGGCTCCTCACTCCCGTGTGTACTTCGACGTCGACACTGCGAACATGTGCAGCTGGCCCCACCCCCGCACGACAGCAGGGACCTCCCCCACCCTCAGACGATGGCGGCGACCTCCCTCCACCCCCGGAGGCTCGGACGACGGCACGGCGGGGTCGTCGGGGAGGGCGGCAGTGGCGGAGGCGGCCGGGGGAGGAGGGCGAAGGGCGTGGCCGGCGGCAAGACAAAGGCGGGCGACAGGTGCAGGGATGGCCAGGGGAGGAGGGCGATGGTGTAGGTGGGGAGGTGAAGGACGTGGCCGGCGGCGGGCACAGAGTTGGCGGTGGGAGGCGAAGGCGTGACCGGGCAACGGCGGCATGAGGGGAAGAGCACGACGAGCGCGAGATCCAGATCGGGAGGAGGGGATGAGGAAAAGGGGAATGAAGTAGATGGGTCAGGTGGGTGGAAGAAAAAGGATGGAGGAGAAAAGAAAAAGGGAAAGGGAGAAAGGAAAAAGAAAATTACAAATTACAAATTAGATTTAGAAAATGCAGGTTAAGAGAATATTCCATAAAATCTGGCTAACACTGATTACCTTGCGAAATTTTAGTAGCAAGCCAGCACGTTATTTAAAGCTGAATAGCATGTCATTAGTAGACCAAAAAGGGGAATTAGCAACCACCAATTAAATAAATATATTGCTATTAGATTATTCGAACGTTCATTTAAATACTTGATTCAATGATTAGTCTCATCAAAATAATAGAAATTATTGTTCCATCTAAAGGCGGGCAGAATCAGTAACTCTATATGCCACTTACACATATACTTTCCCTAGCACCTATTAACTAAAGAAATTATGCACGCATGTATATAGATGCAAAATATTGGTTAACACCTTAATACATCATACATACATAACTTATCGGGCTATACTTTCACTAGTTAGATTATACATGTTTGTGTATACGTAGGAATTCTACTTTTGCCCCGAAATATTTACATGTCCATGTTTTTAAACAACTAATTCACTTTTTACTAGGTTTTTAACGAGGTGGGTATGAGAGAAATGAAGATAGCAGCCGCCGCCTCCACCGTCTATAGTTCATTACACATATGTAGACATAAGGTGCTTGACTGAATGGCGATATCTTTGTTCTTGCATGCAAATATTGCTAATTGCATTGTTTTTCCACTCTATTGGTTTGAGGTTTAACAGATATAATAGCAGTTCCAAACTTCAGGACCTTCCTAACATCAAGGCTGGCATATTGTACACTTGCCATTTCCACACTCTCTCTGGTAGACTCTTAGTATCTATACAAATAAATAACATACAATACGGTCGCATTCTGTATATGCCTATATTTGGCAAGCACACATGTACGCTACAAGATTAGTATATTGTACGTATGTTGTTACTTTTCCTTGAAATATTTACATGCACATGTTTTTACACAACTAATTCAATTTTAATTAGTTTTTAACGAGATGGGTGCCTACCATCGTCGCCATCGCCTTCGTCATGTATAGTTACTTCGGGGTGGGCATAGGATGGTATGGCGTGAATGTCGGCATGACAGATTTTGGGTCGTACTTGGGCCTAGTTGGAGACAAGACGGACCGGCACGGCACGGTACGACGGGATGACTAGGCTAAGCTGGCACAACACGAAGCGGCCCGAAGCACGATAGGTCCAGGCCATGCTGGCCCAATTCCTAGCTCTACACGTGGGGTTAGTTCCATGAATTTCCGCAAATCCAAATATGCTAGCCAAGGTTCGAGCTAACCCCTCAGATGGCACTGAGACACACTAGTTAAAACATCCCTTTGCTATTCATAAACTTGACCAACAAAATATGTAAGCAGAATAATCAGTATATTATAGCCGGGGGACTCTCTGGCCCCTGAGCGTGTCCACGTCACCCTTTTTGCAAGAAAGTCCCTGTATTTTATGAAATCACGTAAAGGTCCTTGGTTCTCTCGAAGAGGTCCCTGCTAGGTTTTTTTTTCCGAAAAGCACCCTCCACTTCACCGAAATTGCGTATTCTTTATTCGGTAGCGTCCTGCAATTTTCCAAAATTACGTATGTGTTCTCGTTTAGTTACATATAGATCCTTACAGGTCCTCGAATTTTTTGCGAAAAAGACCTTATGTTTTTTCGAAAATACATGTGTCCTTGATTTTCCAAAAATTGTGCAATTTTCCAAAATTACGTATGCAGCTAGTTATATATATAGTCCTACAACTTGGTTGAACACTTACGTCGGCTCTTCTTGCCTACGTGGCCTAGCATTAGCATTTAAACGCCAATCATAGGCGGATAAGATTAATTGTACACTAGATAGAGAGAGGGAGAACCAGAAGAAAGCGCAATTATCACCAAAGGAAAAAAAAACAAAAACTAGCCAGATACCTCTGATGCGGTCCACACCCCGATCAATCATGTGCGAGAAATGCAATCATGGACCGGCATGCATATGGCTGGCCCACCGCCCCAACCCAACTGGCGGAATTCCCCTCCCGCCGCCGCGTGGGCCACCAAGATAAATTATGAGTCTTTTAGACCGTGTTTTATAATTTTTAGTTTATAATTTTTTAATTCTGTTTATTTATGAGAGGAATTACAAAAAAACAGTCACATATAATTTTAATAGGTATAATTAAAATTGATATAGCATATATTATAATTAACTTATAGACCCTTTTTGAAAAGACACTTGGTTGGCTTCGCTCGTTTCGACTTCAGCTTTTGGTTTCTGGTTTATTTTTTACTATTTATAAATTCGTCTTTTTATAAACTTTTGGTTTTTTTGAGTTTTTTTACCGGTTTTTTTTCCTGTATTCGTTTGCGTTGTCTGTGATGAGCTAGTATATTTTTCTATTTTTAAAATTTTTAAATTTAATTACGTCAAATAAATCATCTTCAGCTACAGTGAAATTTCAGTCGTTACAATACAATTTCAATAATAAACTATAGCTTTTTAGCTCAACCGACCGGAGCCAGAAGTGTCTCTGTAGTTCCGTGTAAGCCGACTTATAAGCCTAAGCCGGTTCCAACCCCCGCGAGAAAACAACAAAGCAGCGCGGCGCCATCGCAGCCCTTTCCATGTATCCCACGAGACAAGACAAGCGCGAGCAGAGCCACGCCACCACCCACCCGGCCCGAGGCCAATCCAAAAAGGCAGCGCCCATCGTTTCCCATCTCTTCTCCGCGCAGGCATGAGCTTGTCGCAGCATCGGCACGACGACGGCGGCAGGAGTCGGCGTGCCAGAGACAGTGGCAGGCGGGGGCACGCAGCGGAGGCTCCGGCGCTGGACCTTCTCGACGAGTACTGGTTCTTTAGCAACACGCTGGTCAAGAACGAGAGGGGGAGGAGGCCGCCGCTGCTGCCCAAGTCGCCGTCGACGTCCAGCAAGTGCGGTGACCGGGTGAAGGGTCAGGGCGCTGGCGCCAAGGGTGGCTCCGGCCAGGCGGGGACGTCCCGGTTCTACGCGTCCGTGTGCCGGAGGCTCCTCCGGACGCCATCGCTCCCGTCGCCTCGCGTCGGGATGGAGCTGTCCAAGGACGAGGAGTTAGCGGAGGAGGAGGAGGAGGCTGGTGGTGATCAGGAAGTGGTGGAGGTGGAGGACGATGACCTGAACTGGAGTTCGATTTACGAGGGCGTCCTGCGCACCAGGATAGCGGAAGGAGGAGGCGGCGGGGGCAGGTCGGCGCTGCACCGGGCGCCGTCCATGCCGATCCCGTTGTCCGCGACGACGGACGACGACGACGGCCGCGGCGAGGAGACGGCCGCCGCGGCCACCAAGTCCACGCCGAGCATGTCCAGGCTCAGGCACTCGTACAGCACGCTGGAGAGACACTGCCGCTCACACACGCCCACCAAGGTACGCATTGCCGTAGCAATCACGCACGACTTCCAAGACACGTCGATCTTGGATGATCGAAAGCTCTGAGCTCCGAAGCTAGTGTCCGACGAATTGACTGGTTCTTTGCAGGCTGACAGGACGCCGAGGACGTCGGGCGGAGGCGGCGGCGGCGGGGAGCGGTGCCAGCCGCGGCGCGAGCTCCGGTCGTTCAGCGCCAACAAGCAACCGGCCATCGTCCGGTACAAGAGCGCGTTCCAGGACAAGAAATGGAAGAGCTCGAGCGACCTGGAGTCGATCGAGGTGCAGGGGTTCAAGGACCTGGGCTTCGTGTTCGACCAGAAGGAGCTCAGGGAGAGCCTGGCCGACGTCCTCCCGGGCCTCCGCGGCAAGACCAAGACACCCTCCGGCAGCGGCAGCGGCAGCGGCAGCGATAACGACGACGTGAATGGAAACGGCAGCGGCAGTGCCGGCGGCGACGGGAGCATGCGGCGGCCATACCTGTCGGAGGCGTGGCACCACGTGCAGCGGTCGGCTCCCCCGGCCATGATAAGGCTGCAGCAGGCGGACGCGAGGTCCGCGGCGGAGATGAAGGACCAGATTCGGATGTGGGCGCAGGCCGTCGCGTGCAATGTCCGACAAGAGTGTTAAATGGACGCCATACCGCGTCCGCAGTACACAAATACACACAGCAGAGATCAAAAACCAAAACATACCCTCGATGAACGACGCTTCAATTTTGTTACCTTCACCTCGCCACCCACCAAATCTCGCTCTGTTCCATATTTAGGTAGCTGTTCAGTTCTCTTCTTTGATTGATTTCTGAATAAAACAGTGGATGCCATCCGATTCTTTTGCTCCCGTTATTGTTACGCTTTCTCGAACAACCACGATTTCGACATCAGGCTCCGTTAAAAACATAGAATTTCCAAAGGGGATTCGTAGGAAGCACCATTCTAGCTGACAGTTCCGTTTGAAATTGACAGTTGCTACTACATTTCCAAAGGGATTTTGTCAGTGTAGCAAAATCTGGAGGCCTTCCGGTTCAGGTTCAGGTTCAGGGCCCAGGCACAAACAACTAGTAATGTAAGGTGAAAACGTTGTTACTACACAGGAGTATTCTGGACTGTACACTACGTATCTAGCTGAGGCAATAATGTATGAACAGCAGGAGAGCATGGCGACGCATACCTGGCTGCCCGGCCAATCCCATGTGCCGGCTTCTGGCTACCGGCAGGCAAGTCGAGAAACAATAATGTTGGGAATCTGGATGGACAGTTCGGCTCCAGTAACATGCGAGATCCAATGGGAGCCAGCATATGCATCAGCAGGTGTCAGATCGTAAGCAACTCGACTAGGCACTGATTGCGGCCGACCCGCCATATTTTTCGGCCACCACAGCAACCTGCAGAGCGTCGCAAGAAGGTATGATACGAGCCACTTGATCGGGAAATCGATGGCTCGGATTGGTCCTAGCAAGCCACGTGGAAGGGCTGGACTAGCTCTCAAGCCGGTCGTTACCCTGTCCGGATGGGCAGGCACCCAGCAATTCAGTCTAGGGTCTTTGGTTAACTGATGTTTCAAGACTAGTTCAAAAAAGCAGGTCTGTTCATGTAGTTTTTGGTTTTCGCTTTTACCTTTAGATTATTTAATAGTAATAACTTATAGAGAAACTTATAGAGAGACATAATACGATTTTAGTCGATATAAATGAAGTCGTTGTAATATGTACTATAATCGACTAGTGGATCTTACCTTGAAAAAACATTCCGTTTCAAAGATAGGTCCTATAGAAAAGTTATTTACTATATAAAAACAGTTTTTAGAATCCATATGAACAGGGCCTCATGCAGGTGGGCCCTTGAGATAGAAGTGTTGATTATTTGGTTGTCTAACTGGGATGACCTTGCATTTGTGGAGATGTTGTTTAGTTAGTTGTATTAGAGATGCAATATGCATGGTGTGAAGGTGGAAAAGTAGTTAGCAAAGCTTCTAATTGTCTTAAAATACCCTAATAGCCGTTACATGTCTTATTAAATTTTAATCCACTTTAATATACACTAATACCACTTAATATGCACTAATCACTTCTAAATCACGCAATTAGTTGACCTGACTCCACTCCGAAGAGAAGCTCAATTTCTGCTTTTCCAACAAGACTAGCTCGAGGGCATCTTGCATACCACCGGTCTAACTGCTTTTTACATGCAAACAATCAAACAAGAATTTTAAAAAAGATTATGTATCCGATGGGGCTCGGTCGAGGCCAGGCAACCAAACACACCTCTAGTGTTCATTCAACATGTGAGCTACATTGTGCATCACTTCACCATTTTCAGTAAACCGGTAATCACTTCACCATTTCCAGTAAACCTGTACAATAATGTGCATGTTATCTCAATGCAAAGCTGATGGAATGCCAAAGCTGATACTACATGTTAGCACGCCTTACACATTTGTTGAAAGTTCACAATTTTCAAACTACAATACAAATGACTAGTAAATATTTAATAAAGGTCCATGCTAGCTGACTGCTGCAAAAGTAATAGCAATTCCGGCAATCAGTCAAGTGGCATCCATCACCTACAGACTTACCTCGCACACGCTGGACTCAATCCTTTCCGGATGGTAAATCTTCATTAACGATAGGGGTGATCAGCGCCCAGTGTCACTAAATCTTGAGGTTTCCCGTACCGGGACTAAGAGAGTGCTGCCAGCCATCTGGTACCATAAACAAACTGAGAGCATTTTGCCCTTGCCCACAAAACATGCCTACAATTCCTACAGCGACTAGCTCCTGAAGGTTTACCCTCCCATGCACTATCTTTGCCAGTATTTGAAGTATAGATACTGCGCCTTCCAGCAGCAATATTTCATTAAGTTCAACTCACTGAGCAGAAATGCTACCACTATCAGCATATCTTTTTAAGATTACACCTTGCAGGACATATGAAGCCTTGTTTCTGACCTGGATGAAATGATATGTGCTGGTATAAGTAGAAGGAAAGAAAAGGATGCATCAACTCAATGCAGGTAAAATTTTGGTACCTTTGAAGCATATAATCTCCAGTCTGTGCATCCAATTTGGGTTGAACAATTCCGTAGATAATTACGCCAAGAATCGATGATCGCACGCTTATCTCTAAACGCATCACTTGAGAAGAGTAAGTTGTCCATCAAAACTAGGTATACATACAGCCTGAAAAAGTTGCATTCTTTCTCCTTCACGTTTATGGACGTAACCAACTTCAAGATCTTTTCAACATTTGCCACCTAAATATGCAACATACACAATCATTGCAGTAGCCAAAAGGCAATTCATATTGAAAACACATGGCCATGCTTACTTTAAGGCCAAAGCTAATCTTGAGAAACTGAAGGGCCAGTTGACTCCTTAGGAATTTGCTACGGTTATCGGTCCCGATAATGCAGTCGACAATCCTTAAACAATTAAGGTCCATAGGGACTCTGCAATGTTATGAAATTGACTTCAGAAAGGCAAACATCATAAGAGAAAACCATGGGAACGATTCCAGGCAGCTTCTTTAACAAAATACCACGAGCTGATACTGTATATGCAACTTAACATGCATTGGATGTAATAGAGAAGCTTAAGTCCTAAACATAGTGCAAACTGAGCAAACGAGATTCATTGCCGATATAACTTAATAGAGAGCAGTCATTCCTAGTCAGTATCAAACTTACTTATTCACGCTTAGTTTAACTAGTGCAGCACTTCTTCAATTGAACAAAGATATGTAATGAAAAGATAATTGGTTACTAGTTTATAATAGACATCTGAAAAATTTACCTCTGAGCAATTGACTCAGCCACAATCAGACAGCTACTTTCCCATTCACTCGTATTGAAGTACATGATAAGTGAATTCAGGCAGTCTCCCAAAATAAGCAGCAGCCCTTCAAGTCGACGGTCCAAAAAGAGGGAAATAACAATAACAAAGAGATCTATCGCCTCAGAAGGTGAGAAGACAGAATGTATTTTTCTGTACATTAGAAAAAAATTTCTGTACATTAGAAAAGTGGAACATTGCAACGGTAACTTGGTACAGAAAGAATGATAGAACTACTTAAATCTTGGTTAACATCACAATATTTACCCTTTTTTCAAGAATGAAATGAACACATAAATAACAAATGTCACTATAGAAGAAAGACATCAATATCACAATTGGAACAACAAAACAAGAAAGAATCATGAAATGACCCTATAGTAGTAATGAATTGTAGCATGTTGTCATGACTACAATAGTGACAAATTCCGCTCCAGGCAGAGATTTACATCATATTGGGGACTTAGGGAGAATGGGAGATCACACAATGTCAGACAAAAATATAGACATCTTGTCCTATACATTCTGTTGCAGACAAGACATGCCAACACATGGCACCCAAAAGATGCATTGAATTACAAGGCAAGTATGAAGTTATAGTCAATCCCTTGAAGTTAATTTTATAAGGGTGCTTTCCATTTTAGGTGTTATAAGTGAATCACAAGCAGAAACAACTAATACAACGTACTCACTGTATCAAAACATCCAGTTACCTGATTTTGCAGCAAGCAGATACAACTCTTAACCATGCAATGATGTTTTGAGGTGGACTATCATCTGAAGTATCTGGTAACAAATAACCAAAAGCTTATTTTCGAATTTGCAAGCTACTGGGAAATAGTTAAGAAATGGACATGAAATTTTCAGCAAGTTCACCATCAAGAGGCTAAAATTTGTGACTAAAAAATTGAGTGCATTGCACATAAGTGGCAACTGACTAATAAAGGAAAAAATAATTGTATGAAACCAACCTGCAACCTGACTTTCAGAGGTGCAAGTTTTAGTGCAAGAAGTATCACATAGATATCCATAGCTAAGTACAGCACCCTTTAGAACAGAGTAGCTTGGAAAATATGCAAGGTTGACCAATGGTTTATCAGCCTGCAATCCATCAAAAATTTTGTTTAAAAGCTTTAAAGGTAGAACACAAAAACACAACTTTTTTTTATCATTCTGTTACCTCATTTAGGGAAAGAACACTATCCCAAAAGTCAGATGCAGAAACTTGTAACTTCTTATTGGATGAGTACAGCACTGATGGCAAATGGTGAAAAGCATACAGTACAATATAAAAAAACAATTTATGAACTGAACAAAGCATAGAAACCAATTCTTACGCTTGGTTAGTGTCCACGATGCTATACAATCTTCAACAGAACCATATATGAGGACCAACTTCAAAAGCCATCCATCCATCAGCATGCCTTCTAGAAACCCCTCTCCTACACAAATAACACAAAGAAATTGCTGAAATTATCTGGAAGGAACAAAACCAAAACCTGAAACCAAAAATAAGTAGATACAAGACAAAAGGCAGTAGAGCAATGTTGAACTAACAGATAAGCATAAGCACCATAGTGGCACACTGAGAAAAAATGTTAAACAAAACAAACAGAAACAGGTAAGTCAATAATATCCATTTTTAGTTAAATCAGAACCTTACACACTCATAGCAGAACTAACCTTGTTCAATGTCCAGAGCAAAACCTAATTGCTCATTTCCACAGAATGACTGCAAAAGTTGACAGTTTTCAAGTCCTGTGTCCCTCAGAATTGAGGGGGGCGTCTGTAAGTACAGTTCATTAGGATAATTTAGTTGTACATCTTTTTTTTAACAAACTGTTTTTTTAAACTGAACCTAACTGGAGCACACAAATAAAGTGAATAAAGGCAGGGTCATTTTACCTGGCAGCCAAAAACTTTCTGACCCCATTGGGGTACATCATCTCCAGCATCCATCTCTTTTGCCTGCAAATTCAAGAAGAACATACCCAAGAAAAGGAACCACTGTTACTCATACTTTACAAAGAGGTATTGTTAGTTTGACGATTACCTGTTCCTCACACTCCTCAACAAATCTACAAAGATTAATCTCCTTCTCCCTGACCTGCTTGTCTTCATCGTCTGAATTATATCCTTTGGGGCCATGCTTAGACTTACCACCAGCAGCTTTACGCTCATCCTTACCGGTTTCAAAGTAATCCTGTAAAAGATCATCCAACCTGATAACCTTCTTCCTGCAAAGAAGATTGGCGTTGATAACCTTGCTAAATCACTAAAACGGCTGTATTACCGATAGCACTAAGCCGGCATTGCACACATTGAGAGAAGATGATTCCGGTGGTAAAATACCACAGTACATCTTGCCAGTTCAAACGAACTTCCACACTGCCGTACACACCACAAAATCATTGGCTCTTACGTTTCTTCACGACACGTTTGATTTGCCCGTTCTCAAAGCTTTTCTACAAGTTACTTCGATTAAGGATGTTGCCTCTAATACGAGTGCTACTGCAACTACTACAACCCTCCCAATCGATCCCTAATAAATAACCTATCCAAATAAGGAAATTCTCATCTCACAGCCTCCACTAAGAGTCTAAAACCCTAAAAATCAGAACTAGAAGAAAACGCAGCAACCCAGCGATCCACATCCGGATTGCTCAGAAACCTCAGAAAATGCGACAAGTTTAGCACCCAAAAAACTCGAATAATTAATAAAAAAAACTTCGAAACACGACATCTAATCGAACCTCGCCATCCGCATGCTTCCGCCCAAATCTCCCACCGAAACGAAAACCGGAGGGGGAGGGGACGAGGGGTGAGCACGGCGTCGTACCTCTTGGTGGGGCGCGGTGTGGGGAGGAGGGGGTCATCCTTCTCGAAGTCGAGGGGATCGTCCATCACCGTCTCCCGATTCCTCCCTCGCTCGCACGCTCGCTCGCTGGAGTGGCGATCTCTGGCTGCGGCGGCTCGCCAAAACCTTGTCGCCGGCGCGAGTTGGAGCGGAAGCGCCGTGGCCGTGCGCTCCAATTAGTGAACCGCTAACCACGCACCGGGAGCCAATCTTAGGGTGGACGCCCAGCAGCGCAGGGCGAGGCCAAATGTCGGTGTGGATGCGTACAAGAGGCCTTCTACGCTTCCACTCACTACCGATGGCTTCTTAATAAATTCTTCTAAAACAAGGCTTGTGGATGCATTCATCTAAAAAAATTGCCTGTGGATGAATAGTTTACCTATATTACGCTCTGCCACGTAGGCAGGTTTCCAAAAAAGCCCTCCGGAGTTTCTGAAATCGCGTACGAGTCCTCGGTGTTTGCAGAGAGGCTCCTCCATGTCAGTTTTTTTGCAAAAAACTCTCCACTTCTAAGAGAGGCTCCTCCATGTCAGTTTTTTTGCAAAAAACTCTCCACTTCTACGAAATTACATATGGGTCCTCAGTATTTTCATGGGCCCTCTTTTTGCTAGATAGCACCCTGCTGTTTTTCTAAAATTACACATAGGTCCTCAATTTTATGTGGAAACAGCCTTCTCTTCCTCTGGAAATACGTACAGGTTCTCGATTTTTTCAAAGAAGCCCTTCTTACGGATTATCGGCTCTTTTATTTCGGTCTACATGGTAGCCAACGCGGTGTAGTGCCGCACTTATGCTGCTAGTTTGATTAATGTTGGTACACACGGCATTCCTCCACGCTCACACAGAGCAATTGTTTGTGAATGCTAGATAGTCAAATATCGGCACGTTCTGGAGTAAATAACCGTGGATTTTGAGGAATGTAAGCACCCAACGTCCAAGTCGGGTGCTAGCTCCGGACGCTTGGCTGCAACATTTTTCGGCCATGTTTGCAGTATTTTTCGCCCATATTTGCAATATTTTTGTCCGTCTTTTTCTTGCAACATTTTTTATTTTATGTATGCAACATCGACTTTTGTATCACATATTTGTGCTGCATACGGTGATTAAAATGGTTGCACATATTATCTAAGAATGTTGCATCGGAGTGTACGATGTGAATACTCATATCGTTCTTTCTCTTTTTTTTGTTACACACATGGCTGGCAAATGTTGTAGATATAAACGAGAAATGTTGCGGATAGGAATCCTCACGTTGTTCTTCATTTTTTTATTGCAAACATGGGCGAAAAATGTTGTAAATATGGCTAAAAATGTTACAGCCTGGATCGAACGTCCGGGCCGTAGCATTACCCATTTTTATCATTAGAGTGATGTCCGTACTTAGGCAGGAAGTAGAAGCTCAAAAGCTGAGTGCGGATAGTCTATAAATAAGTTGAAGGTTCGACATAATCTTTAATGTTTTTTTGCCATATTTAAATAATAAGCTATAATGTTGGCTTTTTCACCTAACCTCTTTGGAGGATGAATTTTCTCCTTTCCCAACCAGCTACAATGGATTTATGGTTCCAACTAGTTCCTGTGGAATAATCACTAATCGGAGCTTAAACAGGAACCTCTCGTAAATTCTTCTTTTTGGTTTTAGGTGAGAATCCTGAATCAATAACACGTTCTATCTGTACACTAGTCTTTTGCGGCTTCTCATTAGGAGCATCACTGGTCTCATTTTCTTTCATCAGAGCAATCTCGTCGAATGCAACACTTCTGCCCACGACCACATTTCTAGCATCAAGATTCCACAATTTGTACCATTACACTAGGCTTATAGCCAAGAAAAATGCACTTAACAATTTTTTGCTCTAACTTGCAATTGTTTACATGAGCATAAGCAGGACAACAAAAAATCCTTATGTTCGAGTAGTCTGTAGGAGAACCAGGCGACATATCGATTGAAGTCTTCTTATTGATGGAAATGTTCAGTGATCGGTTGATCAGATGGCAAGCAATGAAAGTGTTTCTACCCAAAAACTTTTCGACATATCAGACATAGACATCATACACGTGCTTTTTTTTCATGATGATTCTGTTCATGTGCTTTGCCACTCTATTTTGTTGAGGTGTGCCCAGAAAGTGTAATGGCTTACAATGCCTTCCGATTGGCATCAGGCTTCAAATTCTCCCGAATAGAATTTTAGACCATTATGTGTTCTATGTTTCTTGACATGCTTGCTATTCTGTTTCTCGGTCATAACCTTCTACTCTTTGAACGTCTTGAGCATGTCTGACTTTGCTTGATGAAGTATGCACAAACTCTTCGTGAGTAGTCATCAATAATAGTTAGCATGTAATTGACACTTCCAAGGGATGCAACGCAATACTCTTCCTATAAATCAGAGTGAGCATAATCCAATATGCCTTTGAGGAGTGATTTGCATAGATGAAACTCACACTCTTCTATTTAGCAAGGACATAGTGTTCACAAAACTTCAACTGGTCGATGCCATGACCATCGAGCAAACTTCTTTTGTACAACTCCTTTATGCCAACTTCACTCATATGCCCAAGATGCATATGCTATAGATTGGTCTGATTGGAGTCAGACAACCTGGTCGAGGCAACAATAATATTTCCGACTAGCGTAGTATCTCGAATATGATAGAGGTTTGTCGCCTTCATATATCTTTTCATTATAACAAGAGTGCCTTTGGAGACTTTCAGGACTCCACCTCCACTTGAAAATTTGGACCCTTTGGCATCAAGAGTATTTAACTAGATAAGGTTCTTATTCATATTTGGAATATATTGGATATTCGATAGGGTTCTGATGGTGCCATCAAATATCTTGATATGGACGGAACCGATGCATGTAATCTTACATAGAGTATTATCTCCCATCAATATTGATTCACTCGGAATAGCTTAATAAGTCACAAACTAATCACGATTAGGACTCGTATGAAAAGTGCAGGTTGAATCAAGAATTCACTCATTGCTTGTTTTTTAGTGATAATGGTGGCTTTAATTTCATCATGTTGTTGATCTTTTTTTGAACCGTTGTTTCTCTTCTCCTTATTCTGAAGTTACTACTATTCGAAGATGTCGTGTCCACCCTTCTTGATGTAGCGGCACGACTTCTTGGTCTTCGACTTCAAATGACTTCCATATCTACTTAAAATTCTTCGACTTCAAATGACCTCTATATCTACTCAAGATTCAGCCTTTGGAGTCACTAGTTGGAGACCTCTAGACTGGTCTGCCCTGAATAGACAAATCGTCTGTATGCGAACTCGAGCCCTTACTTGAAACCATACTTTTTTATCTTTTTTAGCATACAAAGCTTCATATACCTCTTTAAGAGTATGAGTATCACGAATGTAGAGAATTGTGTCTCTAAACGTAGAGAATGAACTGAACAATAAACAAAGCAGAATAAGACCCAAATCTTCATTATCGTACTTGAGTTACATGGATTCAAGGTTAATGACCCAAAACAAGAGTGTAAGACTGAGTTGTTCACATCCTCCCATCGCATCATTTTAGGAATTTCCAATGGAAACATTAGAGGATTCGAAATGACCCAAAAGAGTTTGAGATCAGTCAGCGCCATAACTTCATTTTAGCTTGCCAACGCTTAAAGTTGACACCGTCAAATATTTTCGGCTTAATGACATCGGACGATGAAGCCATTTCTTTAATAATAGGTTTTCTGGATTGTTGTAAATTGTGCGGAATTAGCAAATATTCAATTTTAATTCCAGCATAATACATAAATTTACAAGCATGACACAAACGGCATAAAGATGACTTAATCAACATATTAACATATGAATCATTTAAGTCATTGCAAAAGAAACATATGCTCAATATAAATGTCATATAAGAGTGTAAGACTAGTATAACCTCATGTACACAAGATTCAACATATGATCAACAAATTGTATTTTCTTAAGTGCTCTTAGAAGGCTAGTTGCACAAGATTTAATCTTGGCCATCTCCGCCATGACAAAATCTAATCTTGATTATATATGACAGTTATAGATTAGATCTTGAGCTAAAAGTAAATCTTGCTACTGCCAAAGACTTACAGATCAAGAAAACATCTTACTGGACAATGCAAAACTTCCCTAAAATCAATCTTCCATGCACTCACAAAGAATACTATTGACTCAACAGGTTAAGAGCTTTCGGCATAGACTAGAAATGAGTGAAACTCACCACTGCCCAAATTGAAAACAGAGATTATCAAATGGACAGCAAGTTCAAAGACCAGTGAAAGGAAAATAGCAGATTTAGCTAAAGCTCAAGATCAATCTACCATCACATCCATATATAATCTCAGTGTTATATCACTTCATCACGGAGCAAGCAATCCACAGAAAGATCTGTGAAATTTTCAAGCCAGTGAAATAGATATCAAAATTGCAAAGAACCAACAGCTAATGTACTCACAATAGCGGTGATATTCAAAATCACCGTAAAGACACCAGAAGAGGCAAGGCACGCTTGCAGCGCTATCCCAGAAAACCTAGCACCCCTCTTTGCTACCGTAGAAGAGGAGCATGGCTATTGGAGATACAATACCCACTCCAACCTCAGGTAGTCGACGCCAGAGACAAAGGTTAGGGTTGATGCCGCACAAGACCAACGAGAACTCTGGCCGAGAACGCTCGTGAACACCAAGAACGGGTCACAAATCTCCCACAAAACCCAGCACAAGTCCGAGCCAAATCAACCTCTAGAGGTTAACCCACACCTTTCCTCTCGGCCAAATCGAAGAAGAGGTTCAAGGAATCCGCACGGGAAAACCCTAGAACGACGATTTGCGCTCGTCAGCCGACGGTGATAGGAGAAAACCCGGCCGGCGGCTCTCAAGACTCAAAAATCAAAGAACCACTGATAGATTTGAGATCGAAGAGGGGAGAGCTTACTCATACATTCAGCCACCAAAGAGAGGAGAGGTGCCATTTAAAGGGGAGCAGGGCGGAGGCCGGCGGGCTGCAGCCATGGCTGCCGCCACCGCTAGACCCAGTCGCCCAGACGACGCGGTCGAAACCGCGCCGCTCGCGAGAGAAGACGAAGCGCACGCGAACCGATCACGGGAGGAGATGCAGTCTCCTCCCCTTATCGCCTTGGCCCGCCCACCGACAGGTGGGCCCTATCTGTCTCTCTCTCTCTTTTCTTTTCAATTGGAAAATTACTGAAATGCCCTCGCAATAACCAACAAACTCAAACAGCAAGAATATCGGGTCATTACAGCTGGAAAAAAGTAGGTTTTTTGCACTAGATCTGGTCTGGTGGGGAGACCTTGGAGAAAAACATGAATGTGGGGGTAGGGGGAAGGAGGCGTGGGATGAGTTGTAGAGGCGAGATGATGTCACTGGGTACAGCCGTGGTCGCGAGGGTGGAAGCAGCATGAGTTTGTGCTGGGGAGGGAGATACAAGGGATTAGGGGTGGTTTGTGCGAAATCAAAAAAATTTAGTCCCTATGGAGTCGCCATGCCAACGAAAAGTTCGCCGAGTCCGCTAAAATATTTCGTGACGAACTATGTTTTTATGAAAGTGACTATTACACAAACGACTGTTTTTTCTCTTCATCTTTGGTCATTTTTTTATACTGCAACTTTAGTCATTTTTTTATACTGCAACTTTAGTTTTTTTATACTGCAACTTTAGGTGACTAAGAGTGTAACTTCAGGATAAGAGGAATTAGTACACTGCAACTTTAAGTGACTGAGAGTGAAACTTCAGGTGACTGAGAGATAAAAAAAATTCAGTCGACTATGCAATAGCAAAACTGTATTCTTATTGTCACAATTTTTTAGATTATCAATGATGAACATATAAAATTGTCATATGTTCTATTTTTTATGACAAAAATTTATCAATTGTCAAAAAGATAATTGCCTAGCATGCCGTACCTAATTTTTGTGACGAAATCACCGGGATCGTCACCAATGATTCACTATACATGACATTTTTGCTGAATTTCATCTCATATGGTCGAATTTGTTGTAGTGTTGCCACCTCATTGTTTTGCTCGTGTGTCGTCGCAATCAACACACATCATAAGCCACATTAGCCCTGGCCTAACTCCGGTGAACCGAGTCTACCATAGACCCAAATCAACCGTGGACATGGTCTATGGACCAATGGCCCACATGTCAGCCTCTAATTCAATTTTTTAGAATTTTATTTATTTGAAAAATCCAAAAAATCTGTAGGGCCCACTTATTAATGACCAAACCTTTTTCCTTTAGAAAAATAATTCAACCATATATCAAAAACCTTGCTGATGCCATAAATACGATGTTCCTTTAGAAAAATAAATCCAGAAAAGCCAAATAGTATCATTTTACCTTTTTCTATATTTAAACATTCCAAGAGCATGTTCTCTTTCGTCCGAACTCTGATTGAACCAATTTTTCTTCCTAAATTCATCTAAAATTGAGCTCTACCTTTTAGTTCTAGTTTTATAGTTTTTGGATTTTATTTGGATTTTATTTAAATTTATTTGTGTTTCCTTCACTTGAGATCATTTCAAGAATTATTTGCTATCAAATGTCAAAATCTAGTATATGCAACTCGTTCTTGAACTATATGTATATTCAAAACTTTCAATTCATTCATATTATCTAGGTTGCCATTAACTACCAAAAAGAGGGAGATAGAAACATCTAAACCCTTAAAATAATTTTGGTAATTAATAACGACAATGTTCAAGAGACACTACAACACTCACTCTTCTAACCCTAACCGTAGAACACAAGGTTGAAATGAGGGGTAGTTGGATGGTTAACTTACAAGCCTCCATCTCAATCCTTTAAATAGATGAAACAGCCAGCCCACATCTAACCCTGATGGATACTATCCACTAGCATATTTAGAGAAAATCCGTTAACTCCACACAACACAGATTTTACACACACTTAACTCATGCATACTTTTCAAAATACATAAGTCTTAATCCACTAAGACTTCATAATTTGATCCACTTGATCTTCTCAGCTTCTCCTTGACTTAAACCATTTTCCCAAGTGCCGCTTGAGAACTGCGGTTTTAGTCCATCTCGGTTTCTAGTATTCAATAAATTACCAAAATACCCTTACCTTGACTTGGTCTTCATCTTCTACTGCAAGCAATCACCATACTTACCACGTGTAAGGGTACCAATGGCTTGCTACGCATCAACAAATCTCTCACGTTCTGGTTCCACGGAACCATGCCTCACTTGGACAGACAAAGCCACTTGGTACAACCCATTGCTCAAACCATTCCTTTAATATTTTTTGTCTTTTTCGTGCCATGCTTGATCTCAACTATCTCACCCGGTGTTCTTGATCGTTCTGGGGCCACAGCTCCTCCATGTGCGTAATCCTGATTCTCACCATTGACTATAGTTGATTCTGAAACTTTCTGCACATCTAAAGATAAAGAAATCATTTCTGGACACAAGTTCTTCACAATTTAATCCACGTAAGCCAAAACATGCATTGTGCTATATTGATGAACTGACCAAACATAATTTAAATCACCACATGACCAAAATCCAAAATCACAAAATCAAAATTTCAGGCCAGTCTGACTACCAACCAGATGCCGGTCAGACCGGTCACACTTAGTGCAAAATAGCCTGCTCTAAAAAATTACAACCGGCAACAAAACTCCGATCATACCGGCTTGCAATTTGATCATTGCGGTCATACCGGTCGACAGTCTGACTGTTGTGGTTTGACTAGCAGCAAGCTAACGGTCATACCGGATTGTATGGCAACAAACTTGATAAAAATGTAAACTTTGCAAAATTTAACTTAGCAATAGTTCGTTAAAACATCATTTTGAATCTTCTCACATAGTCCTTCGATTTGAAATTTACCTCTCTCGCCAGACTCCAAGCATACCTCATGTTACCCATGAAAGCTACATGGTTGAACGATTTCGGCAAGTGCATTTTTTCCAACGCCATCCACTTGGATTCAGCCTAGTTCGTCAATGCTTTCCTCCAGCACAATATCCTCGCTTTCCTCATCAATCAGATCTAACTTTTACAGCAGCGCATCAATGTCCTCTAGATGATCGTCTTTCCCATCAACACCCTCCTGCCCTTTGTTTGCCATCCATACTTCCTGGCCTCTCGCTGGAGATTAGGCCCGCGTGATATGATCTCGACAGCATAGCCAAGGGTGAGAAGTAAACCAAGTTTGCCCTTTAACCACCCCGAAATGGACTATCAAGGTGAAGGAACACACATGGAAAAAATCGATTTTGAAGGCTTTGTTTAGAAGGCTAAAATTTCCAGTCTATCTCTACAGATGACCTGGAAGAATAGCGAAACCTCGCTCTAGATTAAAACCCTAACGCGAGGAGGAAGAACCCCGTGGCTAGAGCCACCCTAGGGTAAGTCGATGGGATATATGGGCGGATTCGTTTTGGTTTATACATAGCTTATGCTCATATTATTTATGATAACTAACTTTTAAACAGCGTATTTTTTTAAGACGGAGTTAATAGGAAGATTGTCGTAAAAAAATGTTTACTGAGTTCAGTTGTACCCGTAACTATTTTTCTATCCATACCACCTCTTGTAAATAGCTAGAATTTAAATATTTTAACCATAAATTATAAGTCATCGGATTAAAAGAACCCACTCAGGCATAAAACGTGCCGCAGCTAGTGGTGCTGAATGGCGAACACTGACACAAGCCCGCTCCGCGCATGCAGGGCCTAAGTTTCACGCCGCCTCCCTCCCGCCCCGCGCGGCAGGCACAGCCTCGCGTCCGCCTGGCCCACGTGTGCAACGTGTTGGACGCAGGCAGGCCACCATGGCAACGCGCGATGAGCTCAAACCGGCCCAACCCACGCATCACGCCCAGCCCCGCCATCTGTTGTACAAGGCCCAATCGTGCAGATAGACCGGATCCACGGTCCAGTCCTCCCTACGAGGCTTACACGCGCGAATCCATCCTGTACTTTTGGAATGGTATCCACAGGCGTACGTGCATCAACAAGTGTGACACGCATGCATGCTCGAAAACTGAACTTTGAAGAGATTTCCGAGCGATACATCGACACGTAGGCAAAAAACGAATCTGAAACCTTTATTATGTACTACCAGTGCAACAGTCATAGCTTTGCCAGCTTTGATTTTTACGTGGTTTTTTTGGCTAGCCACCGATCGCCCCCACATGCTGCATCCCCCAATGCCCCCGATCCCCCACCCACTCAGAAAGCGAAGCAAAGCGAAGGAACATGAGTGTACACGAGAGATAAAAGAAACAAAAGGCCTACCTATCCTACCGGCGAGGAGTATACTTTTCTTTACCAAAGCAGGGTTTTTTAGCCTTCCACCCGCACGTTCTGCTCGTCATTTTGATAAAGCCGGCCGTCTCTAATGTCACGGGGACATGCGCGTACATAATTCCATCTACATATTCATGAGAAATAGGGTGGGGGCGGTGATGTGTGTGTGCGCGCGCGCGTGTTATTTTGGTGATATTATAAACTGATCCATCTAGGGTTCTAGATGCAAGCCAGGGAGTTTTGCATGCATTCGTGCTGTTTGGTCGATCTGAATTCTACTGCGTACCCTTTTGGCATTGCCGAATTGCGGAAGTGATTTACAGTATCGCTAGTTTTTTTTTGTTTCGCCGAACGGATCGCTAGCTATCACTAGTTTTGAAGACGTCTGTGTGAGTGTTGTTCTGCACCAGAAGAAAGAAAGAGATACGATGTAGCAACTGAACTTATAATTATCTTAGCGAAGAAACAATCATTTCTTACCCACGAAAAAAATTAACATTTGAACATTCTACGTATAACCCTAGCAACTGGTTTTCGTAGAAAATGTAGGGTGGAGGGAAACTAAAACTGCTCCTGGTGTTCGATCAAACGAAATTTCTTGTATAGCTTTGGGAACCTAGAAGAAACCAAACCACCATGGGGACCCTAGTGATATAGTGTAACTCACCAGTGCCCAAGGTCAATCCAAGGAAGCAAACATACCCATGGTGACAAGTCCTCTCTTTTTTCCAAACCTCCTTGTTAGTTTTCTTTTCCCAAAGTATATCACCCCTCCTCCTAGCTAGCCACCGAGGCGACGCAAGGGGGGCCAAAAAGTGAAAAAAAAAATGCTCTGTGGACTTTGGAAAGGAATCTTGTGTCTCTTTAGAAAGCCTGTGGAGCCCTAGGGACGTGAGGAGAATATCCTTAGGGCTTGCAAGAGTTCATACGCTAGAATCCAAGGGATTACCACTAAACAAACCCCAAGGGCGAAAAGGTTTGATTATCACACCCGCATGGCAACCAATATTAGGGGGAGGCGTAATAAATCTGGTTTAGGGCCTTGGACTAAAGTCAGCTCGCAAGCAGACGCCTTTCCACGCTTCCAAATATTCACCTGCGTGCCAACCACCTAGCTAGCTGCAGCTTGCGATATGATCCTGCATGCAGCAGCACAGCGGCTGGGGCTGATGCGATCTTGCTTGCTTGCTGCTCACTTTGGGTTTCCGAAGCTTAGCAAAACTTAAGCATCCGAAAATTTTCTTCCTAATAATTATCTAAATTTGATACCGTTAAATTAAATGTTCAATGGTTCTTTTTTTTAAGAGGGAGATGTTTTTTTAAAGGGAAAGAATTCGTGTCGTTGAATCTATAATCTAACGATTATAAATTAAAATAATATTAAGAAAGAAAACATCTGAATAATATTTATAAACACCCAAACTTAATTATAGTTTATGTAACTGACTGGTCTCTCATCAAACACGTTGCCACTGACTGACTGGCATGATCTGACATGACACTTCCCATTAACAAATTGTGTACGAACCTTGCATCGGTCTTAAAACCAACATGGGGTTGCCTTTTGACTGCCTGAATGAACAGCTCTAGTTTCAAACCAAAGGCCATGTTGTTTCTTGAGAACAATAGACCTTCTGAAATGGATGTGCACATATTAAAATGTGCAACTTCAAGAAATACGTTAGTAACGTAAGAGTTTTACAAGAATCTCATAGGAAATGGAACGTGCATGCAGACAGAGTGAAATATTTCTTTTCTCTACGCGGAGTCCAATCCATATGTTACAGACAACGAACGTTGGAAGGTGGAAGGAAAAATTACGCCGTGATTCTACCATTCTCTAGGAGAAAAGCTTCCATCAGCGACAAGCGGGACACGACAGTACATGTACTTACCCCTGCAAAACTTGCGGTTAATTGTCATAAATCTAATCTCTACAGTCAAGTGGCACGTACTATAGCTAGCCAGCTCCTCAAGCATGCTAGCTACCAGTGCAGTTGTTTACGCATCGAGATCTAGGCAGAGATTTTAAACGGTGGCTGGCGATCATCGTCTAGCTAATCCCTGACACTGCTTCGTCCATGGAAAGGAATCTAAGCGAGACAAACCTTGCGTGCATGTGACTAGCTGACTGGGCCTGGGCGTTGCATGTTACTGTGCTATGTATGCATGCATGCATGCATGATTGCCGACATCGAAGCGTTCTAATCTGAAGCCCTTAAGCAAGCGGCATCGATCCGGTCATTCTAAATGGCGCGGTTCTGTATCTTTATGCATGTATCTAGTGTGTAGCTGAAGCTGCATGTGTGTGCAATGTAATGGCGCCTGCATGCAGACGTGTTTGGATCTGAGGTCCGTCCATAAGGATTTGCACTGCCCGCATACGTACAAAGTTGCTTGACAATGATATTATTGTACGTAACGAACGTACAGAAAGTCATGGGACGGTAAACTACTGGTCGTCTTGACATGCATTGTCCAAATTAACAGTTGGTTAAGAATTAATACGGCCTCGCAATGGCAAGAGACAAAATATGAGATGCGGACACTCCATGCGTGCCATGCATACGTACGTGTTCCTGTTGCGTGCCGGCATATATGTATGCATGCAGTACGTACGTATGCCGTATGCCCCTCCATGGGCAGGCGCTGACGACTTTACCTGCCGTGAATTTGGCCCGAATGCAACGTAATCTATCTAAGATCAATTAATTCCGCGACAAATTTGGTCCACTTGGGTATAATTCCTTTGCGTCAACATACAATAATTTGTGTAAATTTTTTTAAAAAAAAAACAGCCCCAATATAATGTTAATTGGAGTAGTTGCCACTTACGAGTAGCTCCAACATGTATGGGAAATTATATGGTGGTAGTTTTGTATCTCAAAAAAATATCGTAGCAGTTGATCAAGTAAAACAGGAAAAGGAATACCTGCGTATTCTAAACTAACTTCTTGGAAATCACCTTTACTGACCAGTATAAAACAATACTGAAATGTGTTTTTATGCTTTTCTCTCCAACAAAAGTAACACTAACATCAAAACATATATAAAAAAATAGGTAGATAGCATCTATCTATCATTTATTATATTTTAAAAATTATATAAATTACTACTGAGAAAAACATAGAAACATATTCTAACAATAAGCACACAACATCAAACTTAATTATGCACTATTGCGTAGTGACAACAAGGTGATTATAGTACATGGCAGACATGCATGTCTCTATGCATGTAGTATATGACATCAGCGTCATGCACCCAATGCACAAGTCATGTACACGTATTATACTAGCAGCGCATATACGGCACTGTACATACCCATGCAAGCACCACACCAATCCAATAGCACCACTGAAATGCATCGTGTGTACGTAGGAAAGGGATTATTGGTAGTCAGTACTGTACGTACGTACGTACGTAGCCATGTAGGAAGCAACAAAGGTCGTATGCATGCATGCGTGTGAGACCAATGCCTGCCTAGGATGAAGCAAGCGAGGGGTGCCTCTGATTTCTTTCGCTCCTGCCGGTTTTACTACTGAGGTACTAGCTAGTGCTACGTACGTCGTCTTTGCAGGGAGGGGAGAGGAGAGGAGACAGAGACGTATGCGGGCAAATGCAAGCGGGTTGGAGGCATCCACGGACAAATATTCCATTTCGTGTCGCTTGCGCCGTCGCCTACCGCCCTGGCCGCTTCGCGCACCCACGCAGCGGGCACGTGCCCGCCGCGTACCGATGCGAGCGCGAGTCACACGCCCAGCTTAGTTTGCCGAGCTAGCTACTGGTATACCACTTCCGCTACTACGTACGGTACCTTACTTAAGTATTGGTACTCCTCCTAATTGGTGTGTCGGTTGGATTAATCAATCAAGCCTGTGCGGTGCAGCAGATCTTGGTCTCGATTCTTTTTCAGTTATAACTTATGTTTTTCTCTGAACAAATAGATAAAATATTTTCTCTGTCATCCCTTTGATGCTGTTTATCGATTTATCGACATTCGATTTATTCGTATTTATTCTAGATATAAAAATCATGGCAGCCAAAGAAAATAGATCACTTATGGGGTGTTTAAAAACTTTTGGTGTACCTAGCGGCTTACTCCTACTGCCTTGTAATTTGCCCCCTAATCCATTCCTCGTGCTGCGCGTGCACGGTGAACCGGTGATGCCATCACCAGTACTAGTGTACTAGCTACCACTGGCTACTCTCTCGTATACGTAGGGGGACTTCGAGAAACGCCCAAGCGTCCGGAGAAACGGAGGCATCCAAGGCAGGCAGGCTGAGAGTAGATTTGACCTCCACGCGATTCACCTATGATTTGGACTAAAAACTCTTCTAAAGGGGGCACTATATCAGCGACGTTACTAGCTTGTTCAACTAGTATGCTAGCAGTTGATTTTCGTCAGAAGATCTCTCTTTTCGAAGGTAAAGGCGCGCGTATTTTCATGTATAGTCCTTGACGTGAATTAATCCGTACTACATACAGTGACTGTATGACAAAACTAGGCTGTAATCCGAGGCCTAGCAACCAAAACTCATGTAAAATTTATAAAAAATTACAAAAAAAAACAGAATTAGCACAAGAATTGACCCAAAAGCAGCTGGTCCAGCCTGGGGCTTGGACTTGAACTGATTCCGCCCCTACGTACACATGTACAAACTAATTAAGGGAGAGGCTATCTATCGAGCGTGCACGCCCGAGAGCAACCGAGTGTACGTCTCCTCCGACGAGGTGACCAAGGACCGGCAGTGGTGACGGTGGACTTGAGTTAGGGTTAGGTTTTACGGTTCCCCAGGTCTCCCAACCGACCTTAGGTCTAGGCAACATGCAGATATGGCGGTAGGCGGCGCCATCGACTGCGGGTTTGCCAGTAGATGGGGCTAGGGGCAGCTGCTGCTGACATGAATGGTTAGGTTGAGCGGGGTAGCAGCGGCGAGGCAAGAAAGAGGCTGCGAGGATGATATCAATCAGCCACCAGAAGAGTTCATATTTTTGGTCAAATTTTGATTTTTTTCCGTCCATTTTGTTACCTTCGAAATAAACCAATTTGATCAAATAAATTCGTTTTCATTTGAATTTAGACCCGGCTACACATACAACCCAAAATTTGGCCAAATTTCATCCGAATCTCAGTAAGTAATTAAAAAGTGTTTGAATATTTCATTCAAATTTTGGAACAAAATAACGAAACTTCATCCAATTCGTTGCTTTCGCGACCAAGCGAAACAATTTTCAAACCGAAAGAGTTTTCCTTGACCACAAATGACGGGATGGCGACCAGACAGAGTGCGGTCGTGGCGCCAGCGGTAGCATCGGCGGTAGGGAAAGGAAGAAGAAGGGAGCTCGTTGCTTACTGGGGAGAGGTAGAAGAGGATAGTTGGGGATGTGGGAGGCAAAGGGAGCAGGAGGGAGAAGGGGGTGGACCGCAATGATTTCGTTGACGGTACGGTGTGAATTTGGAATTTCAAAGCGATATAGTGACATTTTAAGATTATTTACCTCTATGAATCACGATGTAGGCAAGCCTGCATAATTGGACTAATTGCGTTTAATTTGAAGTGCTGTTAGATATATGCGGATGGATTTACCCCCGAATATATATATGGGAGTGACTATTGCCAAGGCGACTGAAATTTTTTTATCTCTCAGTCACTTGAAGTTGCACTCTCAATCAACTAAAATTGTAGTTGTTCTGAGAGTGCAACTTTTGGAGGGGGGCTGTTTTTTTTGGAGGGGGCTGCAATTTTAGTTGATTAAGAGTGCAACTTTCAAGTGACTGAGAGTCAAAAAAATTTCAGTCGTCTTGGCAATAGCAAAACCGTATATATATATATACATTGAGGCAAAGTCATACCAAGATACCCTCGTATCATTTACACCGTGGTGCGCTGATAATGAAAAAGAAACGCCAACGACTACTGACGCATGCTAGAACGTAACTCCTCCTGACAAACAAATTGTCGAACACTGGCTCAAGCTCCAGTCTAGTCAGCAAGCACGCCTAGTTGGGACCCTAAAATTTAATCAAAATGATCGATTAATATAACCAAATCGCATGAGCTCATATGCACACTAACAAATGATTAACACGCATGAGCTTCAAATACAACCCAAAGATCACATCAAGGGATCCCAAAAGAATCCCCTGAATTGAGAGGGCGACTCAAAACAGTATCCGTTGACAATTATCATTCAAGAATCAAGATTGGAGCGGTGAACCAAAAGCCTTTTCGGAGCAAGTACCACGACGACTTGATCTAGCCGATGGAACAGGTGTTCATTTCGTCCAAGAAAGCGAGAGGCTAGCAACGGTGTGTGCATGCATGTGGGTCCAGGTCAGACCAGCTGAGACAGTAGACCATGCAGTGCAGGAGGCTCGAGAGGCAGTAGTGATCGAGTACTTTGCAGAGGGATCGAGCTTGAGGGTGAGAGGAAGGGCAGCAGGCAGCAGCACATTATGGGCTAATCATGCCAAATGCAAAGGCACCAAGCCACAGCTTTTTACCACCCTTCTCCTTTCCCTATCTTTCTCCTCATCATATGTGTCATGATGCATTGCACACCCACACTACTATGCTCTGCTAGCTGCACAAACACCTACGCACCCCTTTCAACTTTTACCTTTTTACCACTACAAATATTTTATTACTATATTCATCTCTCTCTCTCTCTCTCTCACTAAAATAGCTTAGCTCTCTTCCCTTCCCTCTCTATATTTATCCAGTTGCTTGTGTTGTTGCTGCCACTAGCTTAGCCTGCTTGAGTAATGACCCACACCTAAGAACGAAAGTTGCCCTTTTGTCTCCAAAGAGTGTGGTTAAGCACAAGCAGAAGAGAATAACAAGAGAATTAGATCCCATACAAGAGCAAGATACCGAAGAAACTAGTCCAAGAAAACAATGGCAAGTGAAGCCATCTCCAACCCTTTCGCTCCTCTCACCAACCAGCAGCAGCTGCAGCAGCAACCGTCTCAAGACCATCCTCTCCCTCCTCCCCCCAAGAAGAAGCGCAACCTCCCCGGCACACCAGGCAAGTGATCCATCCTTCCATCACACCAAATTCAATTAGCTTCTTGATTAATCAATCCCTTGCTGTTCTTGCCGTTGACGTGCACATGGCTAATTATCTGCTGTGGTGATGGGTGCAGACCCTGAGGCGGAGGTGATAGCGCTGTCGCCGCGGACGCTGCTGGCGACGAACAGGTTCGTGTGCGAGATCTGCGGCAAGGGGTTCCAGCGCGACCAGAACCTGCAGCTGCACCGGCGCGGGCACAACCTGCCGTGGAAGCTCCGGCAGCGGAGCGGCAAGGAGCCGCGGAAGCGCGTGTACGTGTGTCCCGAGAAGAGCTGCGTGCACCACAACCCGGCCCGCGCGCTCGGCGACCTCACCGGCATCAAGAAGCACTTCTGCCGCAAGCACGGCGAGAAGAAGTGGAAGTGCGACAAGTGCTCCAAGCGCTACGCCGTCCAGTCCGACTGGAAGGCCCACTCCAAGACCTGCGGTACCCGCGAGTACCGCTGTGACTGCGGCACCCTCTTCTCAAGGTACGGCGCCATTGATTAGCATCCTGAATATACGCCATGGTCGGCAGGCTTCCATGCAAAATTTTTGTGGTCGTCTTGCATGTTGTTGCACTAGCTAGCCTAATTTGATGCATGCATGCTTCGATGTATGTATTTGCAGGAGGGACAGCTTCATAACGCACCGCGCGTTCTGCGACGCGCTGGCGGAGGAGACGGCGAGGCTGAACGCCGCGTCCAGCCCGGCGGCGGCGGCGGCGGCGGCGACGTCGCTCTGCGGCCAGAACTACCACTTCTCCGGCTCCGCGGCGGGGCTGGCCGTGCGGCCCAACACGATGCTGCCGCCGGCCACCGCGCACCTCCAGCCTGGACAGTTGCTCGGGCCCGCGGCGGGCGTCGGGGACCTGTGCGACGGCGTGGCGACCCGGCACGGTGGGCTCTCGCTGTGGGGCGGCGACACGCTGCCGTCCATGGGCCACATTGGTGTCCTGGCCGGTGGTGGAGCGCCGGTGCCGCAGCACCTGTACGCGGATCTTTCTGCGCCGAGCTCCGGCGCCCCCCCGCATTTTGACGCTGCGCAGCTGAGCTGGCTGTACGGGAACGGCAGCAAGCTCTCGTCATGGAATGCCGGCGAGCTGACGAGCGCCGCTGCGGCGGCGCCGAAGGAGGCGGACAGTGTGCCGTCCGTGTTCAGCGGCCAGCAGCACGCGAAACGCGCGGCGCCCACCGACATGTCCGCCACGGCGCTGCTGCAGAAAGCCGCGCAGATCGGCGCCGTGACCTCCAGCACCGCGATGCCGCTAGTGGGGGGCTTTGAGCCGGTCAAGTCAGGCGTGACCGCTGCGCGGGTCGAGGAGTGCAGCAAGTTCGACGGTGGAACTCTATTTGTCGGGAGCCAGCACAATGCTAACATCTCCGTCTCCGGCGCAATGAGCGAGCTTAGGGCGGCCACCGGAATCGTGCCGTACGACGTCTTGTCGGCGGTGCGCCACGCCGGCCTGAAGGACGCCGTCGGGAGGGAGGAGACTAGGGATTTCTTGGGTGTTGGCGTGCAAGCACTGTGCTCATCATCGATAAATGGGTGGATCTAAGCCTTAATTTCAAGTCAATTATGTAGCCAAGGAGAGATCGATGAGTAGTGTTAATTTGAAGCTATGTATGCAAGTGAGCTACAGTGGCAATAACCATGCATGCAACTTGGCAAAGAACCAGAAGGGGCATTTCATTTCATTTAGTTTACGCAACTGTCATTTCTTGTCTCGGCATATTATGGCCTTTGTTACTTACACTTAATGGAATTTTAGCCACGAAGAGAGGAGTAATTAACGGAGCTTGATATTGTATTTGTTGCCTAGTAGATGCATGGAAGAAGATATGGAGCAAGGAGAGGTAGGGAGGCAATGGCAAGGAAAAAAAAAGGTGCCAAGAGATCCATGCATATTCTCAAGAACCATTGATCAAATACTAGCTCCCTTTAGTTTACTACTTTGTTCTAAGAAAAGAAAGGAAGGGGATGCCAGCCACTTTACAACTCTATTATTGCACAAACCAATTTACCTTTTCAGTGCATCTAGCTAGAGCTAGCTTAATCCGGTTTTAACATATGTGCATTTTTATTTCTAGCCATAGTGGCATATATATATATATATATATAAAGGAGGATCTTTGCTCCTAATAATCAACAAATTTAAGTAGCTGTCTTGCTGTGCTTGGCCAAATGTCAAGAGGTCTAAGGTTCAAGCAAGCTAAAAGGGAGCTTGCAACATAGCAATGGGGTGCCCAATAACCTACCACAACAGGGGAGGTGCAGTGGTTATCCAATTGAGGAGGGAGGCCACTGGTTTTGGCCTAGCTTCCAGAAATTTGCATTTCATTAGCCAGTGTGATGCATGCACATCCACACAATATTGGCTAGTGCTGCTTAACTTAATTGCCTATTTGTCTGCATGCATGCTTAGTGCATTCTGGTTGTAATGGAAGGTGTGTATTGAAACAGGATCTGGTCTGGAGATATTTCCTTTAGTTTTGATCAAGAGTGTGTTGCTGGAAAGCAGAATCAGCTTTGCTTGATCCTCAGTACATGGTTGCACATTGTATTTGGGGTAAAAAGAAAGAACACATTAATTACATTAAAAAAGCTATTTCCCCTATGTATCATGCGTGATTTTTTTTGAAATAAATATGTATATATGTATAGGAAGACTCTTTTCTACTCCCGAGTGTAGTTACTTTCTATGCCGCATCTCGTAAAGTAGGTAGTACCTCACGCAACGGAGGGATGCACGTGTAGTATATAAGTATATATGACCATTTAGGTGGTATGTATATTTTTTTAAGGTGGTATGTATAATTTTTTGAACATACTCCTTTTTATGTACGAATATAAATATATTAGCAAAATATGCTAAAAACTATATGCTTTCTTGCAATTTTTTCATATAATTGGTATTGAAGTATTTTAGAATTAGTATATGAGTATACATAAGATGATAAAGTAGTATATTAAGTTCATTTAAGTGGTATATTATGGTTGGGAGTCACTACACTAGGAGTAAAATGTATTTTTCCTATTACATACATACATACATACATACATACATACATACATACATACATACATACATACATACATACATACATATGAAGTCTCTTTTCTAATCCGGGTATAGTTACTCCATATGTCTTATCTCGCACAACGGATGGTACGTACGTATAGTATATGAGTATACAAGACTGTATGTATCTATGTATGTATGTAACATGATGTCTTTTTCGTACTCCCAGGAGTACATACTCTCACTTCCAATATACCACTTAAATGACTATTTTATATCTCTTTATGACTTTTAGTATACTTAGATGCTAATTTTAAGACACTTCAATGCGACTTGGTTGAAAAAATTTTATCGGAGCCCTTTATTTTTTCTATATACAATTTTCTATATATAAAAAGAGTACATATATAAATTATGTTATAAAAAAATGGACTTTGATGAATTTTTTCATAAAACTCACTTTGGAGTATCTTATAATCATTATTGTAGTATACCAAATGGATAAAGAGGTATAACAACATCGTTAAATAGGTATATTAGAAGTGGGAGTACGTACTCTCAAAAGTATAAAACCATGTTCATATATATATATATATATATATATATATATATATATATATATATATATATATATATATATATATATATATATATATATATATATTGTAAATATAAGGGACACTATGGTGCCCAGGCTCCATGATCAAGAGTTGCTTGATTGCTTTGAAACTCGTGCTAATCATGGCCAAGGAAATGTGGATATTTCTAATGGCAAAAGTATCAGACCCATCACAAATTTTTGGTCCTTTTATTGGAGATACTTTCCATGCATGATTGATTTGGTTGATTGCTCACATGCATTTCTTTTGCTTTTTTTGTTAACAGGCAAATTGAATCCATTTTGAGTATATACCCTTTTTTAAGATAATTTAATTGTGAATTGAATTTCTGAGTATATACCCTTTTTTAGATAATGTGTGAGTATATACCCTTTTTAAGTACCCTTTTTTAGATAATGTGTGAGTATATACCCTTTTTAAGATAATTTGTGAGTGTATACCTTTTTTAGATAATTGTCCACTAATCAGATTGCATACCTATAAATTTTCCCGTTAAGTATATACTCATACTAGTATACGAGTATATGGCCACTAATTAAATTGCATACCTATTGATTTTCCCATTAAGTATATACTTGTACCAGTATACGAGTGTGGCCACCAATCAGCAAGTTGAAACAATCAAATTAGTATCTCCTTTAATTATTGATTATGTGGCATGCCAAAATAATTAATTACCTATCATGGCGTAGCATGCCAAAATTATCTATTGATTTCCTGTTAATTATATACCATGGTACCGCATACCAAATCAATGACTTTCTTTCCAAATTGGCGACTTTCTTTCCAAATCAATGAATGCTAATCGGTTTGCCCGATATATTTCATACTCATTGCATTTGCATACATCTAAAAGTAATCAAGGCAAGGAGGCCTGGTGTCCAGACACCATTTCGGCGTCTTATATATATAGTACAAAAAAGTGGCTACGTTAGGGAACTTCTTAGAATTGGTCAATATCAACTTTGAATTGTACATATAAGCACCAACTGGCTAAATCTTTTCTTTAAAGAGCCAAAAGCTCATTGATGGAATAAGCACAGCTATGTTCTTTTCGGCTGCAACTTATGGTTGTGGTTTATGATTTTTGGCCCTACCGCAAGTGCTTGTGCAAATGAACCAAACACCGATAAGCCGCTTCAAAAATGGTATCCCGATAAGCTGATTCAAAATGGCGACGAAGAAGCCATCCCATTTGTTTATTCGAAGAAAACCATAAGTCATAAGTTATAAGCTGAAAAGAACATAATGAGGCATTGCAATGGCAGTGGTACTGTGTGAGAGGTTGTCAAGGTTGTGGAGAGCATGCATGTGTGGGAAAAGTTAATTGCTGCAAATCATGTATTCTAACATTACCTCGTCCGACATAAACAAAGACTTTAGGTTGTGGGCGACTTCAAAGAGAAGGGATATGGTTCGAGATATCAATCATGAACAAGTGCATAAGGCTTTAGGTTGTGGGCTACTTCAAACTGGGACAGGGTTAAATCAAGAGCAATGTCTTCAAAGACCTGGAGGGTTAAATCAAGAGCAATGTCTTCAAAGACCTGGAGATACTTGTTGGAGTTCTCATTATAAAACTCTTAAGAGTTTGGTTGACTTGTTCCCAACAATTGTTAATGTGCTAGAATTTGTAGAAGAAGATGACAAGAACAGAACAAATAGAGATCAATCATTGGGTCTTCTAGTGTACTTTCAATCATTTCATTTTGTCTTTTATTTGCATCTCATGTTGATTATCTTAATAATCACAAATACCTTGTCATTAGCACTGCAACAGAAAAGATCAAGATATTGTAAATGATATTAAATATGTGAAATCAACTAGGTTACATTTGGATGAGCTTAGAAGAGATGGGTGGGAATCTCTCATAGGTGAAGTGTATGCCTTTTGTGATAAACAAGATATTCCCAAGTTGGAAATGGAAGAAGCTTACGTTAATCCAAAGAAGAAATGGTAAAGAACTGGAATTAACAACAAGCATTATTATGAAGTGGATTGTTTTAATGATGTTCTTGATTGGTTACTTCAAGAATTTGATAGTCGCTTCAATGAGACAACCTCTAACTTGCTTGTTTGGTCGACCGCTTTGAGTCCAAGAGACTCATTTCATGATTTCAATTTGGAGAATTTGATGAATCTAGCTAAATTTTATCCCAATGATTTTGATTATGGGGAATTGAGGGACCTTAACCATCATCTTTGTTTCTGCATTACCAATGTGCGAGCAGATGATAGATTCTCCAACATACAGACTATTGGTTAGTTTTCTCAAAAAATAGTGGAGACAAGGAAACATCTTACCTATCCTTTGGTTTATCGACTTTTGAAGGTAGTACTAGTATTACCTGTTGCTATTGCTACAGTTGAGAGGTGCTTTTCGGCCATGAAAATTGTGAAAACTTATTTATGCAATCGCATCGGTGATGATTTCATGAGTGATAGTCTAATTTGCTATGTGGATAAAGAAAAAATGAAGAAAGTTACCAATGGTGTTGTGGTTCATCACTTCATGAACTTGGAAGAACGTAAATACTAAAAGGTAATGTATTTACTTTCATTTGATCGTTCTATTATTTTTTTCTGAAAATTTTAATTCAATTTATTCTCTTTTTATAGCCCATTGAGGTCGGATGACGTATTTTGCCAATGTTGACCATCTTTTTTTCCATGATTTCACTCTTAGTTCCCTTATTTTGCTGCAATTAACCAATAATTTTAGTGGGTTTCTTCATTTTGGTAAGCATTCTGATCGCTATTTTTTTATCATTGTACATTGCTATTGGTTATGTTAATTTATTGATACTAAAAATTATCGGACACATAACAATTTATTACAACATTGCTTCGAAATTATATATGGTGTTATATGTATAGTGAAATGGTGAACCCCGGTCACTTTTGTTCTAATTCCGCCCTTGAATAAAGTAGATAGAGTTTTAAGAAGTTTATTTTAGCTTGCAAATAAAGTGTCTCTAAGGCAATATTTTTCACTAAATTAAAACCCTATTAATTGCATAGTGGTAGTGGTGTTAAAGAGAGATATGTACATACAATTAATATACTATGTCAAAAACTAAAATATCAAATCCTTCATTATTTTGTGTGCATGAAACTAAAACAATGAGTGATTTGGAACGAAGGAAGTATAACCTTAGTGGTGATATTAGTAAGTCGCGCAACAAGTTTTATGTTGCTTTTGCCAAGTTGTGGTCAGGATACAATACAGAAAAACTAACGGTGTGTAGTATTGCCATCAGAATTTTTAGCTAAAGGCGTTGCATCCCAACCTCCGAGCAGGCATCTTAGAGATAAGATTTTTTTTGTTCTTTTGCGAGGTTTAATGCATGCATGCTATGTGACTATGACCAATTTTGGACGATTTTTGTGTTGTTCCAAGCACAACATTTCACAATGCTATTGAAAATCACCTAGATTATCATGTTTGGATTAGGCAGATTAGGTTAGGATTTAGTTTTTTCTTCAAGGTTGTAAGGCCGTATGGTGGCAGTCCATGAGAGTGATGAGTATTTGACACTACTTGTGCCTTACTTCTATTGTTTGAGTTTGATTTTGTGAGAATTTGCAGTGTGACATGTGCTCTATGTACACCGGTCAGACTGGCCTGGAATGGCGGTCTGGCCACTATGGGGTGACGATCAAACTAGCATTGTCTGACGGTCTGATAGGCTTGCGAGTCGTGGATTTCTCTTCTTATGATCTTTCCTGGTGCCAAAGACGTGTACAAAGTGGAGATATCTTCTTGAGATAAGATCACATCCATCTAGGCTTAATTTAGAGGAAGCCCTTGAGTTTGATTGGTTTTCCTCAAGAGAGGTGATTTTGGGGTTTTGTTTTTGTGAGTGGTTTAGGTTGAATTCATGCTATGATCTATTTTGCTATGACATGTAAGAACCCATCTAAGGTCACCTAAGTCATCTAGGACACACAAGCAAGAGCAGATCGATGTTCCCTCTTTTGCCTGGTTTTGGTGCAACCTTACTTCAAATAGAAAAAAAGGTTAGAACTTTGGCAACAATTCTTGTAATTGTTAATTAGAATAGGTTCCTGACATCCTAGAGAATATGCATGCCAAGTTTCAAGTGGTTTAGCGCATCGGTTTGAGAGTAGCCTCATTTTATGGTTTGAGCCTAGAATTGGTGTAGTAGAGCCTCAAGAGCCAGAATGTCCCAACCTTCTTATGATATTGCAAGATCTCTTATTGTTTTAGGTTTATAAGGTCGTGATCTTGTTTTGGTTCAAATTTCAAGTCATTTGGAACTACCATGTGAATGTTGTGTGGTTTTTGTTTTTGTTTTGCTTGAATTTCCTATGCTGATATGAGGGAAAGGTAGTACCATCTGTTACATAATGGTAGTACCGTACCATTCATGGTGATAATACCGCTCTGAGGTGTCAAGTCCTATTTGGATCATTTTTTTAATTTCTCAAAGGTGCTTAAGCTCTAATCTTCATAGCTTATCATAGTTATTGGAGTGAAAGACTCTAACAATCTTGAGGCAGTAGATTTTAGGGAAACCATTATGGCTCCGATTTACCCTCCTCTAGTGGCCATTTTCTGTCTTACAAATATAGATTTTGGTTGACTCTCACCTAGAATTTTTGTTAAGGGGAATTTGGCATATGACCCTTCTTTTTCAGAAGGAATGCAGTAGAAAATGAAACAAATAAATTAACAACTTAATCATAATCAGATCAAAGCTGAACTGAAGCTACGACTTTTTGAGGACCCTACAATAGATAATGTTCCGACTCGTGTGTTTAATATCTCAAAGGATAAGTTCACATGGTCTAGTGTTCTCATCGTTGACCCCTAGAAATGATATGTCGACATCCAGAAACGCTAATCTACTTGTACGCATTGTAACACACGCATACACAAAGAGAGTAAGATGTTGGGATAGAAGCTATCATAACAGAACATACCATTTTCCTCTCTCTCAAGACCACACCCTCACCTACCCTCGATCGGCGACGGTGATGATGACATCAACGGCCAGCACAGGGTTAGGGTGAAGGCTCACTAAGATTAAGGTGGGGTTTACTAAGACCCTGGGGTATAGAGGGAGGGGGCAGGTGGTGGCCCGACAGTGGGTGGCGAGGCGATGGTGGTGCCACTGGCCGTGGAATTAGAGGAGGGCGATAGGCGGAGATGTGTAAGATCGAGGAGGCCGACTAGAGGGGGTGAATAGGCAGTCTGAAAATTTTACCTTCTCTAATTACTATTTCTCTATTTGGCTAAAACCAAGTATATAACTAGTTATATACCCGTGCGTTGCAACGGAACTCATTGAATGTATAGAGAATCGTGATATAGAAGAGAGTTGATCTAATCGGTTGGAAAGTGGAGAATAGTGAGAAGTTAAGAAAATAGAGCGGTTAGAGGAGAATAGACGTATAACCACCAACTCGTTCTTTTATAATAGTAATGATGTGAGAAAGCTTAAATCAATTTGGTTTAGTACAAATAACACCTAAATCAACTAGGTTCACCTAAGTGCACCAACAAACTAAGTCTATGTCAAGATTTGCAATGCTAGGATGACAATCAATTAATTTAATTTTATGAATGTAAATTGTGCACAAGGGAACAAACCACAATATACATGTCTCTTTTTACCGTGGTGTTCGGAGACTTGTCGGTCTCCCCTAGTCCACGTTGAGGTTAACCCAAGCGAATTGGACCGACTTCACGAATTAATCCGAAACTCCTTAATCCAGTAGTGGTAGCTCTTTCCTGCTCCGGGTAGGTGAGCTCCAACCTTCACACTTCGTCGGGTCTTCTCACAATCTTCTTTGAGAAGATCATCATACACGACGCCTCCAACAGCGTCTAGGAGTTGGAAAACTCCAAGAGTAATAAGTCAAGCCCCTTACTTGACTCTCACCACGTGTAACGCATGCACAAACTCAATGTATATACTCAATCCACCACTAGATGCAACACATGCAATCTAGAGCCTTCCTCCTTGCTCACAAGGTGCAATACATACATAATTGAGAGGAAGACCTCACACTAGCTCAAGAGAGTGAAATGGAGTACCAAAAAAGTTGTCTCCCAACCGGCCAAGGGGGTGTATATAGCCCACACCACGAAAACTAGCCGTTAGAGACAGAAAATAGGATTATCAGAAGTACCACAGGTAAAACCCCGATACTTCTACTCCCCTTTGCAACGGTCATAAAACTAGCCGTTACTTAGCAAAATCGGTAGTTCTGCCATTCATTTTGCGATGCTTCCGATCATTGGTAGTTTCGCTCGACACATGCGGGACTACCGCTCTCGCGGGGAGGAGAAAACCACCACACAGGTGTAATATTTCTTAAAAGCACGGGATGATATCATTTGAGAAGATACCATTTAGGAGAGATATCACATAGGAGATATACCACTTGTAAAAGTGAATACCACATAAGAAACATATTATATGGAAGAGTTTGGTTAGAAAAAGATTTTTCTCGGTAAGAGGAAAGATTAGATACCACTTTGAAAAAAGAAAAGATGATGTCACATGAAAGGTAAGAGTGAAATTCATCCGAAGTCAAGATGATCAAGGAGGTCTACTACTTTAGAGAAAATCCCATTTCATGATAAAGCATCACAAAATGATCAAAATGATATATGAAATCAAGAAATAAGGGTAGCTAGAAATGATAAAAAGGATCAACTTGACTTTGAGGAGCAAAGAGAATAGCTGAGAGAATTGAAATCAACAGGTTTTGAATCAAATCGTCCATTTTCCAGAACAATCGGTAGTACCACAGTTTGACCGCCCGTACCGCAAAGCGGAAGTACCGTAGAATAAATGCCGGTAGTTTCAATTTTTCTGGAAGCATGCTAGGGGTTGGATTTTAGAGGAGAGAAAGGTTATAATGTTGTACCTTGCTCCAAAGTTTATCATAAAGAAACATAAACCACTTGCGGAGCATTTCTAACTATATACCGAGATTAAAACTTCTTTTGAATATAGATTTAACAAATAGGCTTTTATTTTTAAAAAATAAGCTCATTTTCAAGGAAATCTTGAAGATTGCAAGAATGAGCATTTGAGGGTTCCTTTTAGCATTCAATTTCATGTGTGGGTTGTAAATACCCTTGTGAGCCAATATATGTCAATAGTTTTAGCTCAAATGGTAAAGCTTACTTAAGTTCTAAATTGTGACCATTTATGTTAACTCAAGATTTTGGACGAATTTCAAAACCAAATAACTTCTGATTGGTTAGCTTTTTGGAAAACTTTTTAATACCAATAACGTTTGAATAGCCAACTGTAGGTTTTTGGTATTGAATATTTTTTCAATTTTTTTTACAATTGAGTTTGGCCAATTTTTGAGTTTAACTCTAAAACAAGATATTAGATTGCTAGTTTTACGATAGAAACCAAATTTTACTTGAAATAAATTTTTCTAAAGGCAAAATCTTTGGAAAACCTTTGAAATGTATTTGTATACATTTTCAACTAGTTTTTCAATAATATACTAATAATTTCAAAATTTTTGGTTTTTGGCAAAATAGCTCAATTTAAAAAATAATACTCGCACTTAATTATTTTAGGCACACTTAGCAATGTGATATATATGAATATGATTTAGCACTCCCCCCTTAATATGCCACATAAAACTTGCTCATGATTTCAATAATAAACTTTTAGAACAAAGGCAAGAACACCCTTTTAAATAGAATTTTATATAATGCAACCTACACAAGGGTAGGGGTTAAATATTTGAATGTAAATACTTGTTACCGAAACATTTTCACATATTCAAGTTAAATTATTGATTGAGTTCAATCTATATTTTGGATCCGGGGAATGCATTGAGATATAATAATATGATGTAGCATGCATACCTCTATGATTTTCGTCTCTTTATCCAAATGAGACTTAAACAATATCATAATCAACGAACACGTTAGTCTCACAAATTGCATTTGTGATTATATTCAAAACCTTTTATCACTAATTTCATCCAAAATGAGATTAGGCAATATTATAACTAATAAACATATTAGTCTCATAATTGCATTTACCATTATCACCAAAACCAATTTGATAGAGTTTAAACTTACAAGGTGACAGACAACATGGCAACAGTGAACAAATGAATATTAGATTGGGTAGAGTTGGGGCATCGTCGACTGGTGGTGCAAGCGAGTGTGTGGGAGGGGGCGAAAGCGCGTGGAGCTCATGGAGGAAGGTGGTGGTGCTCATGGGAAAGAAGGAAGAGGGGCGGCAGGGCACAGGTAGGGACGAAGAAGATAGAGAGCCAGACCACTAAGAAGGACAGAGCAACAGCAGTGGCAACAATTTTTATTGGGACGGAGGGAGAGAAGATTGAAGGACAAAATGAACGGGGAGATGAGTTCGACCTACCGCTGATCCCCTTTTCTCTGCTCGCATGCGTAGATGTGTGGGCCCACCGTGCACGAGAACGTAAGCTAGCGCAAGCTAGCGGCATACAATTTTTTGTGCATGTGATTTTTCTATGCCTTACATGGACATAAATACAAAAGTACTCTGCTTAAATTGATTTGATTGGTTTTAATTATGTGAAATTATATTTGCTTAAAGATCAATCCTCACCAAAAAATGTATTTGCTTAATTTAAAATGTCCACTTCAACTTAGTGCGAAAAAGAGATAATGGATGACAAATATAGAGTTCGGGACGACTTCGTAAATCTCGGTTGTGCAATATGGCCAATTATAATAATTAAATAATGAAGCAAATCACACTATGTCATATTACATCCGTTAGAATGCCCGAAATGTACTTACATCATACTTAAATTTTGACAAGTTACATTGCATTTTTTTTACAACACCAAGTTCTTAAACTATTTTGGGACCAATTTAATGGATCGATGCTCCATTCAATGGCTGTATGCTTGGCATGGATGCCCGAGCGGCCGAGCCAGACACAACGACATGTGAATCTTGACTAGTTGAACTACACTCACCAGCCTTACTTACAAATAATTTTGATCTAAAAATGTTGGCAGGGGATTTCTATTCTACGCACATGCGCTAGCTCGCATTTTCACGCATAGTGGACCCACGCATCTACACACGCGCAGAGAAAAAGGGGATTGGACGGATCGGCTGAACGTGTCTACCTATTCATCTCCCTCTTCCTTCCTTCTTTCTTCTCTCCCTCCGCTGCTATCGAAACTTGTTAACACTGTTGCTACTTCATCCTCCTCCCCAACGGTATGGCTCTCCTCCTCCTTCACCGCTACCCTCGCCCCACCACCCCCTCTTCCTTCTTCTTCCCCATGAGCGCCATCTTCTTCTTCCTTCCTCCTCGAGCTCCGCATGCCTCCACCCCTCATTTGCCCCTACTTCCACCACCAGCTACCGTCGCCTCAGTCCCGTCCAACCTCATATTTATTTGCTCGTCGTGTCGTGTCACTCAACGTTCTCCCCTGATCCACATGGCAAGCGGTGCCACCGCCGTCTTGTTGCCATTGCCACCACAACCCCCTCTGTACCGTGGGGTCCCGATGAATCCCTCTCTAACTCTAGTGAATCCTAATCCTAATCCCTGTTAGCTGCCGTTGATCGAGTGCAGATAAAGAAGTGATCTTGAGGAAGAGGAAAGGGTGTGTTCCATTCTAATAGCTTCTGTCCCAACAGTCTTATCTCTACACGTATGCGTAGATTAGCTTTCCACAAAAAAAAGTAAAAAAAATACTGAATTGCCGATACCATATAATTTGACCCATTTTTCAACAAATTAGCCCCTCAATCCTAATTATTTATTTTGTAGGCTTGCTTGACAAGAAAACAGTTTGAAGTGGAAATCTAAAAGGGACGGATTGATTAGTCAAAAAGTCCACTTTCCCCAGGGAGGCTGCTCGCTCCCGTTCCGTTCCGTTCCGTTCCGTTTCACAGGAGGTCGACCAATCAGCGCCTCCCTCTTGTATTCCACTCTTCATCGAATCGAATCCCCCAACCCTCCCACTCGCATCGCCCTCTCCCAGGAATCCTCCATTCGGGGAGGCGGAGGAGGCCAGGAGCCGAAGCCGCCGCCCATGGCGCTGCCGGTGGCGAAGCTGGGGACGCTGGCCCTGCGGACGCTGTCCAAGCCCATCGCCAGCCGCCTCAAGAGCCAGGCCGCCGTCCACCCCAAGTTCCGCAACTTCATCATCAGCATCGCCCAGGTTGGGTTTCTTCATCTTCTTTCGAGGAAATAACGCCATTGGTACCTGTAGTTGCCTAGTTGGAAAGGAATTGATCGAAATAACCCCCTAATTTGGTTCGTGGAAATGGGATATGATTAGTCTGTTGTATTTTGTTATTCGAATCTGGTCGAGTGCGACCAACTAGTTGGATCCGATCACTGGTGGTCTTTCCGACCGCTTGAATGTTCTGACCGCTTGAAGAGTTTGATTAAAAAGCAATATGAACTGTTCAGAAGTTATGATTAGGATCATCTTCAAGTTTGTAATAGACTCTGCATCGACCTGCATCAGATAGTGCTTAAGGTGCGTGCGCCGACTGGAGTCAAACGTGACTACTCGAGGCATCTTCTGACTATAACTTTACACCGTTATGTTCTGAGACTTCGAGCAGAGTGTTGTTTCTATCTTCGAAAAGGTTACTATTATAGTTTCCGATAGGTTTCTATTTTGTTGCCGACTAGGACTATATTATTTTCTCGTCTGAGATTCTTGTTCCTAAGCCTATATATGCACTCCTGTAGTTGCACGGTTAAAACACACCGAAGTTTCTCGTGCTTGTAACTTCTCATATAATGATTTCGCCGATTGTGCGTCCGTAGTTTTTCATCCGAAAGGGTTTTCCATGCTAAATCTCTATCTCGTGTTCTTTATTATTCTTCATTGTTTCGTGCTTTGTCTTGTCGATTTCATAACAAGTGATATCCGATCCTAACACATCCAAAAATTCCATTTCTTGGTAATGCCATACTTACATTTCTTTTTGAAATTATGCCAAACTTGCATAGTTAAGAACGATTTAAGAGGTTTTTCCTGGAGAAATGTCTACCTGTAAAATGTTAATTTACATAGTTTATGGTTTGTGATAGGGTGAGTTACCCATATGGGTTGAGTATTTCCAAGGAGCATGTTAAATCAGGTGCTTGTTATTGGCCAAGCATTGTGTAGTGATTTGTTGTCCATGGCTTTGGGGAATTTAGGAAGACTAGTTGACTAGTTGGATTGTAGGTCAATTGACCATTAGTTGATAAGTTCATTGAGGGTTTCCTCTAGTTTAGAAGTTGATCAGTGGTTCATCTCCACTAGTGACTGGAGATTGATTTATGATAGGTTTCTAACTGCCAATGTTCCATGTATGACTTAGGTAGTATTATGGCCTATGATCCGGCGAGGCGCTGTAGTAGGTGGACAAACAGTAGCGTGGGTATTGTAGCATGTGAACAGTACTGTGTCATTGTGGCAGTCGTATTAGGAAAAGTTATATGCATTTCTTTATACTAGGAATAGTCACATGCATATCTTCAGAAGTGGCGACAAAGCCATGTTGGCGACGACAGGCGTCACCTCCTTCTGCTCCACCATCTTGGCATACCTTCTCTTCTTCTCTGGAACACTAAGCATCTCAATCATAATCATGTGACCTAGGATGTCACTGATTGTCATGGAATCGCAACCCTCTCTGCCTGACATGGTGGAAGGGGCAACGATTGGCTCTAATACCAAATGTTGTGGTCGGTGATTGGGTACGGGTCCGAAGATCGAGGGTAGGGCGCTCGTCCTCATCTGGCCAATGGCAGGGCTCTTCCCTGACGTGGTAAAGAGGTTCCGAGGCTTGATTTTAGAAGAAGAGGAAAACTGGGAACTTTGTTTATTCGTTGCTTGATTATGAATGTTGCAACTCCACTCTTTATATAGATGAGCTTAACCATTAACAATATGAAAACTGACATAATCTAATGCAACCAATTAACTAAAGATAATGTCATATCTATACTATCTAAATATGGAGATATGCATCTAACTATTCATAATATGAAGATTTGTATCTAACTATTTCTAATATAAATATACGCATCTTACTTTTCCAAATATGAAGATATGCATAAGATGCTATCCCTAAACAGATACTATAGTACCGTGCGGTACTGTTCATACGAGCTACAATACTGATGTTACTGTTTGCGTGTTTGCTGCAGTGCTCGCTGGGACCCTAAATCATAACATTACACCCCTCGTGGCGAGATAGCTCGTCCTCAAACTATCAGGTGGTCGCCATGGTTGAAGTCCTTCTTAACCCCATGTTGACGAGAGCCCGTGACGCCGGTGAAACGTCGTATGGAAGAGAGTCTACAACACTCCGATGGACAGCAGCAAGGACTGCGGTCCCTTGGTCTGACTTGTTGCAGGAGGCACCAACGGCATGGACAAGCTGCAGAGGGCAACAACGACGCTCTTCCTGTTGGTGTGGGGAAGAATGCGACGCCGTTGTGGTCCTGACACCCGCCACGCCCCACATCTACGGAGGCACGGCATCGGCTGGTCACGTGGAGAGGACCGCCACTGGACAGCGGCAACCTTCCTCGGCGAAAGCACCATAGGTGCAGCCAAGCACAGCGTTGCCCGCTGAAGCGTTGGTGGCGATAGCATCGGTGGGGGCACTGGTTCTGGAGGTGATGGAAGTAGCGACAGAGCCATGTTGGCAACGACAGACGTCACCTCTTTCTGCTCCATCATCTTGGCGTACCTTCTCTCCTCTGGAACACCAAGCATCTTTTCAAACATCTCAATCATGCGACCTAACATGTCGCTGACTGTCATGGAATCGAAACCCTCACTGCCCGACACGGTGGTAGGGGCAACGATTGGCTCTGATACCAATATGGAAACTAACATAATCTAATGCAATCAATCAACTAAAGATAACATCATATTCATAATATCTAAATATGAAGATATGCATAAGGTGTTATCCCTAATCAGATGCTACAGTACCGCGTGGTACTGTTCATATGAGCTATAGTGCCGATGTTACTGTTCGCATGCTTGCTACGGTGCTCGCTGGGATCCTAAACCATAACATGTAGGGACAATTCAGATTAGATACGGGGGGATTCAAGAAAGAACTAGTTTGACTATTTTTAGGGATATGTTTATTATTAAGAGTTTCCCCTGGTTTGGAAATTGATTAGCATTATCTCCCGATTTATTTTGAGATTTCTTTACGATAGGTTTCAATCAGACAAATGAGGGAGGATGAACCTTGAGGAGATTTATCCTTGCCTCAGGATTATATATGTTTAGGTAGTTGTACATACAACTGGCTATTGTTCAGTTTAGAGTAAATGAGCTAGAGCCCATTGCATTCTAGGTTCTCAGATGTATATGTGTGTGGCGGGTAGATCCTTGCTTCTCTTGTGGTGGTCGAAATATAGTGAACTGATAATAACTATAACAATTGTTACAGATAAACCATCTTATCACCACAAAGATACAAAGGCGCATTTATGGTCATGCAACAGATGTGGAGATCAGGCCTTTAGATGAGCAGAAGGCAGTACAAGCTGCTACTGATCTCATCGGAGAAGCCTTTATCTTTTCGGTACTTTTCTAAACCACTAATGATTTTATGTGTCATTACATGTGCAATAACCACAGGGATATATTTGCCAGGCTGAAGAAACCCTGCGTGTTCTCTGAAAAAGATAAATTAATTCAAATTTCAGTAAATGATACCCCATATTTGTTATAGGTTGCTGTTGCTGCTTTAATTTTTGAGGTGCAAAGAAGTGCAAGGTCAGAGGCTAGGAAGGAGGAAGCTCGTAAACAGGAACTTGAGGTATTACTTGATTAAATGTCTTTCACTTTATGTCATTCCTCTATGCTATCTTAGAGTTTGAGCACATATAATTTGATATGCTAACAGCCCTATACCTGCCAAAGTCGCTACTCAATCCTATAAGGATTTCTTTCCCTCAAGAAAGAAAGATAACCAGGATATGTAATCTATGAGCCCATATTATGTAGCCAGAGTAATTGAAATTTGATACTTCAGAGAATGCTCTTGCGGTTTGGGTTCAGAAAATTTATTGAGTGAATACACAGAGATATTGGACTACAAGGAATTGAACATGATCTATGCCTAATATATCAAGTGATGGTCCGTACATGTTTTGTTACTATGAACATGTGATATAGATGTATGACTAAATTGCTATATGGTAATGAGCTAGAGGGTTTTATGCGACAGCCTTGAATGCCACCCTTTGAAAACATGTCAAAGTATGTAATAACCGCATTGCAATGAAGCTTTGCATTATAGGGTGTTCATGGCATTTCTAACTGCAATGGTCATAAACTCCTAATTGTAGTGAATGCACTGCTCCAAGTTGAATTTGGCCATCATATAAAACAATTAAGGCACATAGTTGTCAGTATGACTCTTTTTTCTGAATATAGTTGTTGTGGGTGGAGTACTCCGAGTTGAATGATGGTGGAAGATAGAAGAGCAGCTGCTTAATAGTTTGTGATTTATAAGCAGACATCCCAGTTCTAGCTTTTGCATCTAATTGGCATAATGAAAGGTGGGGTAAACATCATAAAGCTGAAGTTAAGGAAAATTGAGCACTTTCAGGATTAGGTTAATTAAGAATGGGAATTTTACAAATCTTGTATCTTTTATATCCGTTATTTTAAAATCATACTTCCAACTAGAATATTTATTAGAATCTGTAAAGTATGTCACTGTTTGTATGAAATGTTCTACAAGAAGCATAATCTTTTTGGGTAATTGACGGTAGATCATTTTACTTTATTAATCCTGATGGCAAATTGACAATATGCATAGGTTAAGAGACACATATTTGTTTATTTATTTTGCTTTCTAGGTTATAGATAATGATAATTTAGCTTAACAGCTGTTTTTGTTGATCTCAAGGAATTGAAACAAAGGGAAGAGAGTTTAGCTAAAGAATTGGAAGATCTTAAACTGAAGCTGAGTGAAATTGAGCACCTTGCTAAAGGACGAGGCCTTTCAGGAATTTTGAACTTCAAAGGCGTCCATGTAGCAGAAGGCGGCAAGGCAGCAACACCTACTTGATTAATCAATTCTACTCTTGTGGGGCAAAACGGGATGTTATGTTGTTGATGCGCACAACACCTCAAAATTGGCTGATTGGTTTCCTAATTCTTCTGTCACAGTTATATGATACTATTGCCATGCCCATTCTTTTGGTGAATGGATCAAAATTTATGGTGGTTGATCCATAGACACCCTGAAATAATAGTGCAAGGAAAAAAAGCACTCTAGGTTACTTGGTAAGTATTATGTAACCACAGAACAAGATATAAAGATGAATATAATCTTACGTTGGTCCGGTAACACATAAATTAGACAAGTATGACTATGAGCTGAAATTTTCTCCTTGTCAATTTCTGGTGAATATTGTGAGAGATTGAAAGCATGCCAGAAGTAAATGATTTCAACTGATTTTATCTTTTGCTAAACACATCTGTGAATATGTATTAAAAAACGATTAATCATACTTTGTGCTGCACAAGTGAAGATTGCCTTTTCGTTTTCTGAAGAAGACATTCACAACTATATACAATTACACGTGCTGTTCTTTTGTGCTGATGCATTCCGGAAGAAATTCTTTTCAGATATAACATGTCCATCGTTGCTGATCTTTAAGCTTATTTGGTGAATCACACGTATCTCATCTTGCACTGTTGCGTGAAACTAAATGCATTTCTGTATTGCATAGAACGTAGCTATATTTTGCTATGACAGATACTGCTCCTTTGTTCCCACACTCACGTGGTACGTGAAACACATCAGGCGTGCGTTACCTGATCATGTAGGATTTGTCAAATGAACGACTCATACAGTTATACTGATTATATCTGTGGTTAGCATGTACAGTGTATTAGAAGTTTCCATGCCCCTATTTCTTCGGTGAAATCTTCCTGTGAGCAACCTACAAATCCGTAACCCTCCTTTCACCTTACTCTCTTGCGAGTGCATTTATACGTGTACATGCATACGCATGCATCTCTCTCCTCTCTGCACTGCCACAGAAACAAAGAAACCATAAGCCATGCTGTGGACATGCTGCTGAGTTCTGTCGATTCTTGTTGGCTTCGAGCTCCTCCTCCCTTTGGCCGTCGTGCGGTGCGGACCGACATGACCGGCGGCGGCGCGTGCGCGGTGTGCAAGCACCAACGGCGCAAGTGCGAGCCCAACTGTGAGCTGGCCGCCTACTTCCCGGCGAACAGGATGAACGACTTCCTTGCGCTGCATCTCGTCTTCGGGGTGGCCAACCTCACCAAGCTCATCAAGGCCAACGCCACGGAGGCGGCCCGCTGCCGCGCCGCCGAGACGCTCACGTGGGAGGCGCGGTGGCGGGAGCGCGACCCCTCCGAGGGCTGCTACCGCGAGGTCGCCTGCCTCCGCCGCGAGAACGCCGTGCTGCGCGCCGAGAACGCCGCGCTCCGGCGGCAGGCCGAGCAGTGCGCGTGCTGCGGCGGCGCCTCGACGTTGCAGCAGCAGCTGTTGCTGGTCTCGGCTTACAACGGCCACGGCGGCGCCAGGCCTGGCATTGCGCCGCACAGCGCCAGCAACGGAGGTGTTGTCGTGCCTGGCAACTTCGTCGGCAGTTGTTACAACGGCAATGGCGCCGGCGTCCATGGTGCCAATGGCAATGGTGCGATGGCCGTGCGGCCTCATGTGCCAGCTCCGGCGACGCAGACCATGGTCGGCTACGCGCAGGACGACCGCTTCCGAGCATTGTCGGTTTGCCCGACGGCAACGAACGGTGAAGCTGTCAAGATGTCAGGTGGACTCTAGGGTCAAGAACAGCGCGAGGTAAGATAACAACGCTCTGTTTCCTTTGCTGAAGCGAAGGTTTCCATGGTGGATATATTGGCTTCTCTGCGTTGTATTTTGCAACTGGGGGTGACGCTGATAACGAGTGGACAGCAGTGGGTAAAAGAGGAGATAAAATGTTGGCTTTGAAATGAAAAAAAAAAGGAGATGGATTTCATTGTTCTTTTGTCCTTTTGTTACTTTTCTTCTGCAGTTCTGCTTCTGCAGGACACCGAAAATTCAGAGTATAAAAACCAGCTTTGTATGACTGGTAATTACGAAACCAGAAAGATAATACATTCTAGACTTTCCCTTCTCACAATATACCTTCTTGTACGTTGATCAGAGATGAATTTCAGCTAGTCGTCATGCTGCAAATGTATTACTTCAGTTCTAGGACCTAGACACAGATATAACCTATAGACTTGAGGTAAGCTCAAACAGTTATATGCATATTCAGTCTATCCATACGACGTATGATTCTTAGGTGAATAATATTATCATCTCACAAAACAAAATGAATAAGATCATCTAAGCGCTGGAGCACCGGGCTGCTGTAATTTACAAATATTATACAGCCCAATGCGAGTGAGAAAAATGAGCACTGCAAATTCTGCGGTAGCACAAACTGGAGCTGACTGACAATGACAGAAATGTGATTGGAGACACAAGTTATATTTCTAATAGGAACAACACATGAGGAGGCTTGCTGCCGTCCTTCTGCTCCAACCTCCACAATAAAAATTATAAATTAAAATAATATAATTCGAACTTTGACCCGAACCAACTCAGGCTTAGAGAGAGCGGGGACTGCAGGAGAACAGCCGTACGAATTTAACAACTCTCATTAGGTACTCTTGCTTCACCATCTCTAACCAAACCAGCATCACCATTGCTAATCAAGATGCAGAAAGATAATAAATCAGTCAAGTTCGTACGAGCATGACATTTTTGTCAGCAAGTAAGCCCCAAAAGTCAAAGTAGGTTTTAATAGTTTAGGAGAACTCACCTTGACTGAGCAGGGTCTTGCAATGAGGGTGAGTCGACTTGCATTGTTACAGGGCCATCATTTACTAAAGAAACCTGCAAAAGTTTCTGATTGACACGTGTTCTGAAAAGCGCAATGTGATACAAAAGTCAATTACAGCATATGTTTACTCAGATGCACCTTCATCATTGCTCCAAAAATGCCATCTGCCAAGACAAGTTTTAGTACGGACATTGTTAGAAATAGGCTCACGTGGCAATGACTTAAAGCAGAAATCCTTCAAACGTACATGGAACAGATTGCAAAAGCAACAGCAACAGCATGAAGATTGTATTTTGTGAGCAAAATATACTTTGTAAATAGACATACTCATGGCAAGATACCAGGAAAGTAAAAATTTAGAGATAAATTGGAAAATAGTTTTAGCAAAAGTTACTAAGTTACTAGCATCACAGAATCGGTTGTATATTGAGTATATACTATATAATGGAATGTTCAGTGCAGGGACAATGAGAAACATGGGAAAGTATCCATGCCTCAGTTACAATGTGCAAAATCTCAATATAGGCATATTCATGTTAATTTTTGAAAAAAGAACATCAATTTGATAATCAATAATTCAAGATGGCTAACTTTGTAAATGTACAATAAAATATTAGAAGCACGGTGGATGTTACCTTTCACTGAATCAGTCGAGTATGACTTCTGAAACTTCTCAACTAATGAAGCATAGAAAGGTTTTGCTTTCACAGGTGGCATAGCCACATGAAAATCTGGCTTGTTACCCTTCAGGATTCCATATAAGGTAAACTGACTGACTGAATGAGATGCCAAGTTAGAAACAGAGTAATTAACAATAGGACTACAAGAACCTATGAGTTTCAAACTTGGGAGTAGGGACAGGGAGTTGCATTGAATTACCTAATAGGACTTGGAGGTTCTGCTGCATAACCTGCACAAAGGGCGAACTGTTTAAATTTATATTCAGAAGTCAAAACTAAAACGAAGCGCAGTAGGTAATCCACATGCTGAATGCTCTCCCAAAACTGAATTGCCAAGATAGATGACTCGGAGACTTACACTCTGATCCCATGCTTTTCCAGTCTTCTCATTAGGAAATAGCCTCATATTCAGGACCTTCCGACAACTACATACGGGTAGAGGTTAGCATGGAAGCTGGCACTATAACAGCAAGATATGTTTACTGAACATTTCAGCATAAACAAACTGTCATGAAATAGATGATAAAATCTACCGGCATTACTTATTGGTTTGTCGACAACTGTAATTTTTCCTCCATTTTGCATCTTAATCACTCAGTCCACCAACACAGCTAGCTACCCAATTACTAAACCAACACATCATTCACTCAGATTCCGGTGGAAAACTTCCTTTCAAAGAAACAGCTAGTAAACAGACAAGAATGAGACAGTAGATGCAACTAAGCAAGAAAGGGAGTGGGCGACTGGGCGGAGGACGGAGGGCTCGTACATGTAGTCGGCGTCGGAGTCGGTGTCAGCCTCGTGGACGCCGACGAGGACGAGGAGGCCCGGGCCGATCGCCGACACCACCCGCCCTTCCACCTGCAACCCCCGCAAGAACGAATCAGCGCCCATCTCCACCAAGATTCCGTGCAAATTACAGTGACGCGGTGAGTTTTAAGAGGGCGGCACCTCGACGCTGGCCGAGAGGACGCGCTGCACCACGGCCCTCATCTTCTTCTTCTTCCTTCTCGCCCCCGCCGCAGCGAATCTCTGAGGCTCTTGGGCGGCGCGGGGACGAGTCGCCGGAGACACCAAGGACGGAGGCTCTGGAGGGTGGAGTGAAGCGGAGGCCTAAGCGAAGGCCACGACGGGCCAGAGAAAATCCCCACAATTTTACTGGGCCGACCGGGCCGGGTTAGCTGCCTACATACCAGTCTTTCTTTTCTCTTGGTCGAAAATTCTGGGTGCAATTGCAGTTCTCTGTTACTCTTTTCAGATTCATTTCTGCTGTTACTTAAACCTTGACATAATCTAGCGTACTTATCATGTAGAACATTTTCAAGACCAAGAGAAAAGAAAGACTAACCACAAAATTCTCAGAAAAAAATCCTTGGCACAAAAGAAAATTTATGATTTACATGGATGTATCTTAGATGGTGGCAAGAAGCCATTATGAACACATCTCTTCTCGAAACGATTTTTACACTTATCTCGCTCCCATCTCATTCTTAAGATAAAACAAGGAGTCACAGACATATAATGCACCCTACTCTTCTCACTCCCGTCTTGCGCACGCATCTCTCTAGGGGTGCAAACGGGTCGGGTTAATCCCGACTGATCCGGCACCGAATCCGATTGGTACCGAATCCGGAGAAAAAATATGGGTTAGGATATGGTAACAGCAATATCCGTCCGAATCCGATACGTCTTCAAGTTTGATTTCAGATTAGTGCTACTATTTGACGTTTTATTTTCTTTTGCAATGGTAAAATAAAATCTTCCACATCAGCTATTAAGTAGTGACATCAAGTTCTTGACAGTACGTCATCCTACTTCATTTGTTGTACTGCATGCATTCCTTACAAATAAATAGGGGTGCAAACGACTCGGGTTAATCCCGACCGATCCGGCACCGAATCCGATTGGCACCGAATCCGGAGAAAAAATATAGGTTAAGATATGGTAACAACAATATCCGTCCGAATCCGATCCGTTTGCACCCCTACATCTCTCACATTTTCCACCGCTCGCCCTCTTATTTTAAAAGTCACTTCTTTCAGCTACTACTTATTTATTTTTAGTCAAAAGTCATCAGTCGTAGCTAAAAGACATCAGTTGTAGCCAATACAACACTCCTTTAGTACGTTACAGATTGTCAGGAATGAATATATGCTAGTAACATTACATATCTTTACGAGTGTTCGGTCAAAAAAAGGCCATCTTACAGCATGCACAACATACTGCTCTTTGTAATATTTTACAACCATCTCTAAATTGTTACTCTTCACACGTATGAACAAGAAGCAATGCTACATGCACAAAGCAAACCTACCAGCAGCAGCTACAACTGATCTTGCAATTATTATGAAGTCTGAGTACTTGTTTTTGCTTCCACTGCTCCTCCAGCAGCACCATCTCCATTGCCATCTTCTGTTGTCGGATGACCATCTATTGGCTTACCCTCAACAGGAATAGGCCCTTCATTCACCAACTCAGATTCATGAGCTTCAATCTGCTCCGGAATATCTGCCAACTTGTCCTCCGGTCTCTTCCTAGAAATCTTCCTGCTGAACGTGTTTGTCAATGATCTACCTGTCTCACCTGCATTTTTCTCCACAACCTTAGCTACGTCTTCTGTCGAGTTGTCTGCATCTCCAGCCTTGCTTGCCGGGCTTGCATCTTCGTTGACGACAATCTTTATCGATGTCCGCTTCTCGCCAAGCTGCTTGAGGTTGGGACGTGGGGTTTGAGGGAGCTTTGGATCAAGGTCTGTCGCACTCTGAGGACCCGGACTTGTAGGAAGACTAGGATCAAGGTCGTGGGAGCTCCCTTTCCTCGAGTTCTTCCGGAAAAAAGAACCAAGATTGAACAGACCCCCTTGTCCACTGCCTTTTGGGGTAGGGGTTTCCTTTGATTTATCAACCTCTTGGTAAATCTCTGTGTCTGGACTACGTGCTCGCCCTTTCCGGGATTCCCATGTCTTGGGAACTCCAGTGCCAGGGCGATGTACATACAACCCTCCAGGTTGTTCTTGTCCATCAATGTTAATGTGCTCCACTTCATCCATTAAGACTTTCTTTTCTTCAGGTTCGCCAGCATCCAACTTGCTGTCAACAGAGGTTGATATTGGCAGTTCAGCATCAGCTTTCCTCAACGATTCTTCTAAACCTGCTACATCTTTCTCCTTCAAAAACAACTGGGAATGAGTTCAGGCATGAAGTTCTACAGTTTCAACCTATACACCCATCTCCCTTAATAAAAAAAAGGTTTGAACGCACTATTTGTTGTCTAGCTCATCAGTTATTTTTACCAGATAAGGTCCAGATGAAGAGAGTGCATCTGGTTTTACCACAAAAATTGAGAATGTTATCACCAACCTCTGATGTATCTTCAACAGTTATCGCCAAGTGAATCCTTCCTTTCTTGACATTCTTCAGTGATATCCATTTGTCATGTCTTTGCCCACCTCTCAGCTCATGTATGTCTATGGTACATGCTCTGTAAACAAAATGGAAGCATATTTTTGTTTTCTTTCAGTAAAAGACCAAATAGATCAATTCAGTACAAAATAGCAGGAAGGGCTAACTGTGAAGCTGAGATAAAACAAATGCCATATTATCATCTTTTGCAAAATCACAACTGAATCACAACATTGGAATGATAAAAAATGTAGTTCCAATGCAAGACCGTACAAATGTTATCCTATATATTTCCTGATCAAAACATCATTTAACAACATGAGTTTAAAGAACGGAACATACCCAAGTGAGTCATCAAACATGGGGTCCTTATCACGGACTTCCATAACAAGTTCATTTGATGCCTCCCACGACATGATGGGTATTTTGAATTCTTCAAACCACTTAGGGGATAGTGTTTTCCTCTGTATTTGTGTTTGGAATTTAAAAGGACCAAGGCGGCCTTTCACATAAGGGTCCGCGAGCCCTATACAATAGAACATGAAATGTGTTAAACAAATGATGAGTAACACAAACATCACCGCAGGTAACACTCACCATTTATATCAGATGGTTTCATGTCAGTTCCTTCTAAAATCTCAAGTTTCACATATGCAACAGGATGCCTCTCCTTAATGTTGAACCAGTTATTTTCTGTAGAATGCAAAGAGATTAGTGCAAAGAAAGTAGAAAAAATCGCAGGAAGGGAACTGCAAGTTCATCATCAAAAAAAGTATAACAAAGAGAACTACTACTATTCTCACTGACGTTAGTCAAAATAGAACTTTGCAAACATAGGCCAAGTACAGAAGTTGTTTAATTTTAAATATGGATTTGAAGGGACATATCATATTAGCATTTGCTAGCACACTCAGATAAAGCAAGTGACCTAAAAATGTCGATTCATATCGACAATACACCCTACCGGATTTGCTTGATACTAACACTAAGTGCAGTAGGATTTCTGAAACTATAGTTACAGAATTTTTAAGCCAGCAGGAACGAAAGGATGATTTCTGAAACACAGGCAGAAACAAAAGATTACTTCTTACCTGAAGGAGTAGATGCAAATTTTTCCACGTTGATGACAAGCATATTCGGCTGGAAGAAGAAAAGATATTTCAGCAATGAAAAATTATACAATAGACAACCTTCTCTCTCTCTCTCTCTCTCTCTCTCTCTCTCTTTGAGAACTCAATGGGCAACCTTCAAAATGTGCCCATAAAAAACAACTAAACTGAGAAAAATATAATTAAAATAGTTGTGATCTAACCTCAACTAATGTCTGCCCAAATGCAGTGTCCATCAACTTATCCTGGAACAAGAAATACAGGAGGTCAAGCGATCAGTAAGAAACAGAATCACTAATGATACCAAAAGGTTTAGAAAAGGAAAATTATGATACAGGAGAAGCTTACCAGCCATCCTGAAATTCCTGGAAACTCAGTGACGTCAACTCCATGGCCAATGAGTGGTTTTACAGTCATCTGAAAATAAGGAGGCTCCACAAAGCATAGTCTTACACGCCCAAGAAATGGCCAACTCCGAACAAACTTCACACCAAATAAAATCTGCATAATGAACATATTCGTGTGCTGAGTACAAGGTCAGGATATATATAGGGGAAGAAACTGGAATTAGGATTTGCTGAAACTTTAAATTGAACCTTTTCTTTCTCTTCTGTTTCCCCCTTGGAAGGATTTTGTACATTTTTTACTATTATTTCAATACATTTGTACCGTTGGGGACCTCCCCCTACTGTGTCCTTTTCAAAAAAGAAGAATAAATGTAGGTCCATTGTTGACCCGAAAGTTTCCATTGCCTTCTTTAGGATAACAGTCAGGTTACAACAGAGTACTTGCAACCAACCTACACAAGCAACAATGGTGTCTGTCTGTGATCAGTGATCACCCTAGGGTGCATAAGTGTTAGCTGTTGCCTCCACTAAGGTAAGGAAAGCTCTATTCCTTTCCTCCATCTATGCCCTTATCTCTATTTTGAGCGAGGATAACGGAGAACCTAAACCAATTTTGAGCAAGAGGCATGATAAAAATTTTGTGGTATCACTATAAATTTCAGTTAATGACTCTATTTTGCGAATGGAGAAAACAAAAGACTTCAGCTATATGTGTATTTAGTTAGTCTTTTTTTACTTTCTCCACATACTATTCTGAGAAGAAAATTATCAATCCATTTAGTAATGACAGCATGAGGAAGCTAACTAGGTAACTTGCCTTTCCCTCGACATGCATGCTAGTCAAGTGCATGTTTGCAGTCATTCCAAGTCCCACACTCTTATGCAGCTGCATAGCAAGCACAGCATGCATATCTTCAGCAGATAGAAAATTCATCCCTAGCTCAAGAACCTGGATCAATCCATTGGATGGTACACAGATCATTACGAAATGTATTGCCTATAGAAGAAAAAGGAAATATTCAGATCAAAAGATAGTGATGCCCACCAAATGGTCATCATCTGATGTCTCAGGTAAAACTCTCATCGAGGTAAACATTGGGGGATTCCTACCCATGTAAAGGTCCAGAACACTTGCTTTACTCTGCAGAGCAACTACATGAATTGAGCTATTGAGCGCAATACCTACTTAAAGAAATCAAAAGCTAACTTATAAAAAAATGGTTTGATTCCTCTAAAAAACATGGTTTAAGTAGCAGTTCCAGGTACAGGCCATGCAATAGAACATTATGAATCAGAAAAGCAAAATATAAGGAGACCATACAACTGTCCAAGGTTTGAACTTATCCAAGAACCATGGTATGATGGGCCGTAGAAGTTGTGAAACAATCTTCTCCATACAGATAGGCCACATCTTTTTGATTGCATGATTTAACCAGCGTACTGATTCTGCATCAGAAAGCAGCTGATACATAAAACAATATGAGCTACATCTACTCAAGTGTGGCCAGACATTGCAATAGAAATAGAAAGGACAATGGATGCACCAGCCTGGCCAACCAGGCTCATCCTTGCATTATTTAACACAAGCATCAATCTTGGATCACAGAAAAGGTGCATACTCTTCGTTGATAAGCAGATTTCATTTCCTCATGGTGTATTCGCTTCCGCAATCTCATTGCACAGAGGGCATTTACCTGCAATAAAAAGGAACATAATTGTTCTTTTAGTTATGGAACTAAACAGGTCATATAATTTAGTTTAGTTCTGATTATCTGATATCTAGACATGTTCAAGCAAACATGTACATTGTTATCTAAAACGCTAAAAAATAATGCATGCAAAAGGCTAGAACTTAGTAACGGAAATCATGTTAAAGCTGCAGCATGTCAAATGGTAAGAGCGAGGAGTAAACTGGCAAAGAAAAACAGTGCAGCACAGAGAGGTCGAAGCAACTAATAATTGGTGTTCATGAAAAGAAGGAAAATATCATGGAAATATGGTATACCATCAAAACTGGGAAAATATCTGATACAGTGACAATTATCTCAAATATGTTACTTGCTTCATTGTTGATGAATGTGAGATTAGTCCGGACAAATAAATGTGAGGGCTTATAAAAAATGGAGGAAATCTTTGATCCTGCTTGATGCTCCAGAAATTATAATACGATTTACCAAATCCTCTGAAAGTGGGTGTGGTGTTGAACTGCACGTACTAGACCACTATACTGTATTGCTGTAGCGTCAAAACATGGATACAGTTACTGGTTGCTTATCAAATTTCGCTCTGGCAATTAATATTACTCAAAAGAAAAGGCATGCTATTAAGTCATACACTTTCGTGAATTATGAGTTTATATGCTTACATTTCACTTACAACAGCAAAACTTCCATGGTTTCATGTAACATGTTTAATAAATTTACCAAAACCAAAAGGAATATAATTAATTGGAAATCAAATTTGCATTTGTCTTGGAAGCATAGAATTACTAAATTGCAGTTTTAAAAAATAATTATATTCCAGAAGATAGACTTCAGCACGACATCCCCAATAAAATGTCAAATACGAAATAGGGAGGATTAATGGACTGCTCTTGCTATGCCTGTCATTTATGCCAAGTAATATACACATGAAGAAAATTAGCAGCACCATGTGCCATGGTAATCAACCAATCATAGCATTTCAACAACCATCCATGCATTCAGCTATTTCCTAGCATGTCCCTAGACTTCGTTTCTCTACGTCATACTAATAGTTCTACACTCACGAATTGCTAAATCATCAGAAACATCATACCACTCAAACAGACCAAAAACATCACATTGAAAAAAAAAACAAGTCACCCGGAAACGTTAGAATCAGATACCATGTACCTTTAGAGCTTTGTTAACATCAGTTACATCACAAAAAGGTAACGAATTTAAGACATGAAAGAAGGGGGCAAAAAAGCAAGAATCTTCTAGCCAAAGCGATATAGTGGAGAAGTATGGTATAAACCCGGATGTAACAGGCGAGCATGCAGTTCTTTCCACAAAATCAAATCTTGGGGGTGGGGGGCGGTACGAGCAGTAGTACCATGTAGAGGTAGAGGAAGGCGAGGAGGAAGAGGACGGAGTGGCGCCACCCGACGGAGCCGGCGGCCCATAGCGCGGTCAGCACGAGGCCGATGTGGTACACGATGGACAGCTCGCCGGCGTCCATTCCTGCTTCGATCTTCCCTCCCCCGCCGGCTGTTGGCTCCGCTCCGCTCCGGCCGGTGATTTCTTTGCCGTGAAAAGGAGTTGGAATTGGCGGGCGTGGCAATCTGGATGGAACGGACCGGCCGGACGAGGGGCAAGACGGCGTGCGTGTTGGGAAAATTATTTGTAAAAACGAGAGGGAGTGAGTGAGAAATTGTTAACACCCAGACCGGCACGGCATGTCTACTTTTAATTTCTATTAAAAATTAAGTGTTAATATAAACACTCGGCTTCTTCACTTCTTTTATTATCACTCTTCAGGATAAACCAAGGTCTACTCATATCTCCTGCACACCCATCTTTCCTCTATTTTTTGTACCGCTCGTTCTCTCTTTCTGAAAACAATTTTTTAGTTATTACTATTTATTTTAACAATGTTAATCATGTGCCCATGTGTTACAATAAAATTTATTAGATGTATAGAAAAACATACTATAAAAGATAATTGTTCTGATTGGTTGGGAAGTAGAGAATGGTCAAAAGTCAAAGAAATAGAACATTTGAAGAAAAACAGATATATTACCATAAATTTATTCTTTTATGATAGTAATGGTATGCTCTAAAGTTTACTACTGGATGGACCATGGAGCTGCGTGACATTCGAAGTTCCTTACCTGAATTTGTTGGTGTGTCTGAATCATACGGAGAGAAGGTCCTAAAATTTCTCAATTTCCGAAGATCCCAAAGCTTGACACCATCAAGAGCGGCAGTCTGTAACGTGATGGTGAAAATATCAGAATAACAAGGAGATTCAACATTGTGCACATTACTTTATGGAACCATGCATACCGCTAGAATATCAGAATAAAAACTTCATTCTCAGAGAAGGACATAGCAGTGACTGGTCCAACATGCTGCTCAAACTTCGCTACATTTGACTACAGATAAAAACTGTTCATTAGGAAAGATTATTTCAAGAGCAAACATGCATGACCATCTTAAAATATTCTTGAAAACAGTCATACAATCAACCTGAGTCTTCACATCCCAAATTTTGACAACAGCTTCATAGAAACACCATGTATTATCTTTGGAAGCGGTCACGAAATACTTCTGAGTCACATGTACTGTAACAGCTTCAACCTAAGTGATATTTTTTTAAAAAAATACAATTGAGTTTCAAATAACAGAATTTGTTCAGCCTGGACATTTCAAAAGAAATTGAGTTTAAAACAATAGAAAATGTAAAAAAAAATACCCCTAGTGTCATTACAATGGTTTACATGAAATATGGCGTACAAAAAATAGAGCATTTTCACATGTAACAGCAGAACATAAATGAACCACAACAGCTAAGGGTGCAATGCCCAAGAAAACTTTAAGAAAGAAATGCATCTTCACTGTGACTTACTGTTAAAAGCATAATGTAGTCCTACCTTGTTTGATCCAAAAGAGCGTGCATGATGATCAATAAGCTACTTGCTAGTGGTGGCCTGCAATGAGCAAATTAGCTTTTAGATTTTACAGTCTTATATTTGATCTATCTTCTGCTGGCTCAACGAGTGCATCCGCAACCCGTAGCACGGTTGCAAAAAGAACAAAAGCTACTACATCATGAGTCTAGAACGATTTCGACAAAAAGTTCAAGACCGACGATGATGGAAATTCGGTGAGATATGCTGTTTGTAAAATTTGTGGTAATAAATTGTCTACAAAATTTTCAGGTGGGACGGGTCACCTACAACGGCATGCTGCAAGCTGCAAAAGAAGGCAAGGAATACAAATGTGCCAAACACAGTTGCAATATAACCCCGACGGCTTGGTACATATTTGGGAGTACAACCCAGAGGTAGCCCGGGAACCCCTTTGTAGATTAATTGCTTCTCAAGATTTACCTTTAAATTTTGGTGAGTCTGATGCTTTTCAAAAATATATTAGGACTGCTCATAACCCTTGATTTAGTGTTGTATCTAGGCAAACCACAACTAGAGATTTAATTAAATTTATAACAACTGTTGTGAAAAATTAAAAGTAATGTTTCATACATGTACATTCTCTATTGCTTTGACGTCAGACATATGGAGTGGTAGGGCTAGGGAGGATTATATTAGTGTTGTTGCTCATTATGTTAATGATGATTGGGTAATGGAAAAAAGAATTATAGGATTTAAATTAATTAATGTTTCACATACTGCTGAAAATATTGCAAAATGCATTATTAAAGTTGTGGAAGATTTTGGCATCACGGATAAGATTTTTTCTATAACTTTAGATAATGCAGCTGTAAACACTAAGACTATGAAAATTCTTACTCATTTGTTCAATACTTATGCACAATCTTTCTTACTGCATCAACATTGTGCTTGTCATATTAATAATTTTATTGTTAAATCTAGTTTAAAAATATTAAATGCTTGTATTGATTCTTTTAGGGATGCAATTTTATATATTAATTGTTCTAACCAATGAATAGCCGCATATAAGAGCTTTTACATAGCAATAAACGTTCGTTCTAGAAAATTTAGCTTATACATACCTGTTAGATAGAACTCTACTTACCTTATGCTTAAACGTATATTGCCATAAAAGAGCACCATATCTGTTTTCCTTCACACCCAAGGTCATCAATCTCGTAGCTCCTCCAGTAGAACCCAAGTTAGAGACCCTGAACTTACTGAGAATGATTGAGTTGTTGGTGAAAAAATATTTTCTTTTTTAGAATTTTTTCATAAAACTACACTGTCTTTCTAGAGTATACTACCCAAACTCTTCTCTAATTGTTCATAACATTCTTGAAAATTACCACTCACCTAAAGGCTTTTTGAAAATGATCATGTACTATAGGATCTGTAGTTGCCATGAAAACTAAGTTTTAAAAATATTGGAGGGAAAAATCCTATTTTATATGCATTCTCCTTTATTTTGGATCATAGGGCCAAACTCCAAGGATTTATAAATGTATTACAACTTTTAAGTGATACTATTGATTTATATTATTGTACATACTATATAGTAGTTAATGATAAATTATATAAGGTATACGAGAAATATGAAAATATATTTATGTCCATACATTTGGAAATACCCCCGGTTGCCTCTCGCACCCCTATGGGGACTATGCAATGGGACAAGATTTTTTGTTCTTCCTCTAGAGATTCTCATGCAGGTATACATCAGTCATGAGGAGAAAGGCAGTAAAGCACCGGAGACCTATCAAGCTATCTCAACAGTGATAGCGTCAGCTTCGAGCAAGGGTTGAACATCCTCTCGTGGTGGCAAACCCAGAAAGTAACATATCCAGTACTATCCATATTGGCACGGGACGTGTTGATTGTTTCTGTCTCTACGGTCTCCTCAGAGTCAGCCTTCAGTATATCTGAAAGAATAATCGAGGAACAGCGAACAAATCTCTCGAACGAGATGGTCGAAATCCTTCTGACCATCAAAGACTAGGAACAACCTGGGTCAAGACTCCAACATACTGCAGAGAATAGAGACTTAGAATAATCTTTTGAGAATTTGTATCTAGATAGCAATGAATAGGATTTTCAATATGTAGTCACTAGTGAGCTTTATAGGTTATACTTTTTTCTTTTACTAAGGTTTTCTCAAATTGAGTTTTTACTTGGTAAAATTTTTAACGAGGTAGTCATCCCATGTAATTTAACAACTTAATAAATCTCATTATGTCATTAAAAATAATTATCTTAATGATTAACAATGTCTATAATTTTTTTATAATTTTCTATAATTTCTCCTTAATTTTCTATAATTTTTTTCTTTTTCTCGGTTTAACGGGTCAACCATGCTGGTACGGCCCATTAAACCCTTATTGTGCCCGTGCCAGAACGACACAATCGTAGACAATGTCTAGGCTTATACCGTGGCCCGTAGGTCACCACGGTATAGCCTATTTATTTACTGGATCTAAACGGATCGTACCTAAATAGATCTGCCTGAATGGGGCCGAGCCGTGCCGGCCAGTGGACAGCTCTAATCGGATGGCCCACAGCTGATAACCGGCATCCAATTTCTTTCTCCTCCTCGACCCGTTACTGTTTATGCGAGCTGACCGTGACTGCACGAGTTTTGGAGTGAGGAGAGATGAGCGGAGACGAAGGCGAGAAGGCCAAGGGCGGCGGAGGAGGGGAGTACGGGACGTTCCAGGGGCCGCCCAGCTACCCGCCTCCGCGCCCGCCGGTCGTCGGGTACCCCCAGTCCGTCCCGCCGTCCGGCCTCTACGGCCAGCCGCCTGCCGAGCCGTACTCCCGCCACCGCGGCGGGTACCAGGCCGTTCCCGGTAATTTCCCGAGCCTTTTAAATTTGGGGTTCCTGTGAGTGGGAGGATTGGAAGGGATACTGCCGGTGGAAACTAGAATTTTGGTGTTTGATCTTGCAAGAAGCTATGATTCGGATCGAATCATAAGGGGTTTCTTTGATCTGAGTTGTATAGCGCCGGCTGTTAAATATTGATCGGATTTGGGTGTGGAATTGGTGGGATTAAAGGTGGAATTCTTGCTGCGAGATCTCTGGCAGGATATGGGATTGGGGGCCCGATTTTGGAGTGTTTGATCTAGTTCTATTTCGGTTCTTGCTGCCAAACTCTGCTTGAAATTTGCTATGACTGGTGGAATTGAAAATTGTATTGCAATTCCGCATTCATTTTTCAGTTGCTTGATCCAAATTGGGCCTTATCGTGGATTCGTAGTGTCCTATCTTTGTAATGTAGGCGCTGCCCTTCTGTTGTATGCTAGTTGTTTCATTGAGAATTAGACTGTAGTTTCCACCCCATTGCTCTGTAACAAAATGCGTTTGTATTGTATAGTCAGAAGGTAAATAAGGAGCTCAATAGCAGTCAACCTGAGCAGATTGTAATGAGTGGTGCTAAAGTTAGCACCTCTGCATTTCTTAGCATGGCAGGGGTTCCATTGTCTAATCATCGGTGGCAAGATTAGCATCGTTGCATTATTTTAGGACAACACAGGGTTCGATGGATCTGACATGAAAGGTAGCCCAGCCCTTTCGATTGTGCTGACTATTTGGCGAATGTAACAGAAAGTAGTAATGCAGTGGTCATGTTTTTGTTCCTGATGATTTTAGGGAGCCCCCATGCATATCATGGTATTCTTGCAGCTTCTAATTACACCCAGGCTTAATATAGTTAGCCTAATTTTGCTGAGTTTATTCAATCTTGCAGGGTCTTGATTCCAGTATAGTTGGATACCACTAAAAATATGCATTTCTTTCTACACTGAAAACTTGTTATTGCAGGCAGACTGTTCAACATATTGCAATCAATCATGCATATAAAAACTCATTATCCAGAGAATTTTTGTTACAAGGTTTTTACAAGTACCTTTAATCTTCTTTGTTCTGCTTTTAGCTCAAGATTATGAAGCAGGTGTTCCTGGACATAGTCATGATCGCCTTCCTTGCTGTGGTATTGGTATTGGCTGGTTTCTGTAAGTGATTGTTGTTCTATTTTTCTCTGTTGATCGTACTTTCATGTATAACAGTATCATATCTGAATAAATACTCTGACAGACGTTTACAGTAGAACTATGCTGTTGCTATAGCTACACCTCCTTAATCCTAATGATAAACCCCTTGTTCTGAAGATTCATAATCGGTTTCTTCCTTGGCGCAATTCCCTGGTATGTCGGAGCCTTTCTGCTGTGGTGTTCCAGAGTGGATTACAGGGAGAAACCAGGATATGTGGCATGCACAATAGCGGTGAGTAAAGAACTTATTGTCAAGTTCATCAGATGTAGCAGGATCCATCAGATATAGTAACAACATTCATTGCCATGCTTGTCCCATTTGCTGATTATGGCACTTTTCCTTTCTTTACCATCACTTTTTTTGTGTGTGACCGAACTCGTGAGTTAAGTATCTGGGCATGTTCAGTCTAGTATAAGGTGCTGTTTGTTGTGTTTTAAAAGTATTTTTTTCTCATGGCAGGCTCATGTGACTCTAAACAATGGACCAAATTTATTGGGAGTCATATGTAGTAAATATCAGTTCTCCTCAGGATTGTGTATGAAGTTTGTGCATGTTTTCTCCTTGGTTCCCTGTGTAGTTGTTTGGATAACCAATAGTAAACCAAAAACTTGAGAACTGTTGAGCACACTGACTATTTCTGCATTTGTTCTTGTAAGACCTGTGAACTTTGTCATGTGAAGACTGAATCCCAAGATTCGGATCAATGGCTCATTCATGTCAGCCTAGGCTTCCAGCAGGAAAAAGAGAGAGAAATTAATTTAGGGAGTGTTCATATTAGCTTCTGTTTAGAGAAGGTAGAAGCTAATATGAACACCCCGCTTCTCGAAGCGGCTTCCCTGCTCCTCTCGTGCACACATCCATTCCTCACTTACCCCACCGCTTGCGTTCTCTTTTTAAAAGCCACTACTATTCATTTTTAGTCAAAAGCCATCAGTCGCACCCAAAATCCATCAACTGCATGTGGCCCTGTTCTTTTAGACTACGGCTGATGGCTTTTGTCTGCGTTTTTTGAGACGGTGGAGACGCCGTTGCGGACGGCGCACACGGTTTTGAGCTCGGAAAGCGCCGTTTGGAGAAGCGGCTTTAAGAAGTCGCCCGAAACGGACTTCCAGAGAAGCCAGATGTAACACCTGGGCTGGATGAGGCCCAGCCCGACCCATCCCCAAAGCTATAAGAGAGAGAGAGAGAGAGAGCCAGGGGAAGCAAAACTCATTTTGCTCTTCTCCTCGTGCTCACTCGACTACTGACGTCTCCCCCGTGCTCACTTGTGCTGCCGCCTTCCCTTGCGCTTCTTCGCTGCGTGCCCGCCGCCGCCGTCCCGTCCCCATTCTTGGTGTGTCGTCGCCCGATCTTCTTGTTGCCGCGTGAGCCATTCTCCACCGCCTGCGCTTGCTGTTCCTCCGGCCGAGCCTTGCCGTTCCTCTCCCCGCCGCCGTCGTCGCGCCTTGCTTCCTCGGGCCACGCCTTCTTCACGGTTTCGGAGCGCCGCCCCTCGCTCGCACTTCGCCTCCCCGCTCTCGCTGCTGCCGCCGCTCCATGGGAGTGGAGGCCTGGCCAGCTGAGAGGTGAGCAGGGAGAGGCCGCCAACTAAGGGAAGAAGAGGAGGTGGCTGGGAGCGAGATTGAGGAGCGAGACACGGGAGGCGCCGGCCATGAGGGAGAGACGGAGGGAGTTGGCCGAGCGAGGAGTGAAGAAAAGAAGAGGGAGCCGACGACGTGAAGAAAAGAGAAGGAAGCGTCGGCGCTGGAAGGAAAAAGGAAGAGGAAGAAAAGAAAAGAGAAGGAGAGAGCCGGTCATGGAAGGAAAAGGAGAGGAGGAGAAAAGAAAAGAGAGGAAGGAAAAGAGGAAGGAGAGAAGAAAAGTCTGACATGCTGCAAGATCTGTCAGATCCGACCAAGGAAAGGAAGATAGTGCCCCGATCAGTCGCTCGGGGCCAAGGTAACACCTCAAAAACTCTTCTCCCTGCTTATTCACCGAGTCGTGCATAAGTTAATATGTCGATAATTAGAATTGATGTATATGGCCATTTAGATAGTGTTTATTAATATGAATGCCTGAACGGTGAAATCGGTGCTGCCATTGTTGATCTGGTTAATCTATGGTAGGAGAGGGCGGAAGAGAATAAATTGAGGCTAAACAGTGCGATCGATTAAAGTGAGATTAAACGTGTAGAATTTGATTCGCGAGTATAATTGATGAAGTCGCTAATGTTACAGACTAATTAAGCATCGGCTTAATGAGAAGTTGCCCGGTGGGACAGGGTTTGATTATGTTGGATTGGACGCTAGAGCGATGTTATTTGCTCGTATATGAATGTATTGCATTAGCAATGAATTGAAATAGTTAATGCTTGTTCATGTGGTAGTTCGAGTCTGGTGCCGTCCACGCACCGTCCGCCAGGTTAACAGGCAAGTGCATGATAGAACAGTAAATTGTGGTGAATATTTGTTATTCGTGTTTCCATGCCATGATTTACAGTATTTATGAGGTGGTGCATATGATTATGTGCTAATCATACCTTGATGAGTACCGCTTATGATCAGACACCCATATTTGGAGCATATTGCATCATGCAAAATGCATAAGAGCCAGGTCGGTGAGAAAGTCATATGACTAGTCCGTAATGCTCTTGAATAATACTTAAGAGGTAGGCACCTTCACGGGATGGAGGAAGAGGGTGACTTCGACGGGTGTACCCTCCGCTATACCGGTATAAGCTATAGTTACAGATGCATTACAGATGCATTGCATGGCATTGCATGAAAGTGACAAAGGAAGTGACACAGTTACAAAGAGTTATGAGTTTATAGTTACAGATTTAATTTACAGTTCACAATCATAGAATTGATTTACAGTCTACAGACATAGAATGTGTTTACAGTTACATATTTGATTTACTGTTCACAGTCATATGATTGATTTACAGTTTACAAACATAGAATTGATTTACAGTTTACAATTACAGATTTGATTTACAGTTGACAGTTGTAGAATTGATTTACAGTTTACAGACATAGAATTGATTTGCAACTTATAGTTACAGACTTAATTTTAAGTTTACAATCATAGAGTTGATTTACAGCCTACGGTTCGTGAAATCAATTGAATTGATAAAGTGATGTTACTGTTTTATCATGTGCTTGCTGAGTTTCCGGACCCACCCTTGCTTTGTCATTATTTTTAGGTGAATGATGGCGGCATGTATGGAATGGGAATAGTCCTTTTAGCACTACACATATGAAATAACAGTTTAGTCTTACATTTCACTTTTCTATCAGTCACTTGTAACCTCTGATTTTGAAATTCCAGTGATTCTAATGAGAATTACTTGGTAACAGGCTGTCCTCGCCACAATTGCCGTGATTATCGGGGCTACCGCAGGAGCTCATGTTTATTGATTTCATTTTACGTTGTGTCACTGTACATACTGTACATTTCATGGATGCACAAAGCTTTCATATCATGTCGTCTGCGTTGTAATGGAGTCATTATTTTGCGTTTGAACTATGAACATTCAATGTATAACAAGGAGAACTAAGTCCTTGTTCACGGCTATAAATAAATCAGATTGAGATTGACTTGCCTTGTGAATGTCCAAACAGCATCGATTCTGTAATGAAAATTGTAATTGTGGCTTGGTTTATCATTGTCAGCTGGTTCAAGTTTAATCTAAGAAGTACTATCTAATAAGGAGAATTGTATAGAAAAGTTATACAGATTTCTGATTCCATCAAAGTTTTTTTCTAAGGCCATACAAAAAGCTTTAAGGTAAGACTTCGCCGTAATTGTCATTGTGGATGCTTGTTGAAATTCCTCAAAATTTCAAAAATTTTCAAAATTCTTTGAATTTGGCCTAATTTGGTTTCATTTCCCAATTTGGCAAGCCTTCTCGTTTTTCCGCTTTCCTCTTTGGTCCCAACCGACTCCTCCCTGCACTTGTGCCTTCCCAATTCCCGCTTCCTCCCTTGTGCAGCCGCACCACTTGGCGTCACGCCACTTGCCTCCACTGCCACCTCTGCGCGCGCCACCTTGGCGTTGCCGTCCCACCATCGCTTCGCCAGCTTGTCGATCGCCCCATTAATGCCTATCGCCTCCTCACTGCCCTCTCCTCTCACGTCCTACTGTTGACCACGTCATCAACTTCACCTGAGCTCTACACAGCTGATGCACGCTTCGCAACCATGCCTACCTGCCAGTGTGCATCAAAGCTCCAGTGAGGCGCAGCGCTATCGATACTCCAGCACCGCACACCACCTCACCACCAAAGACGCTCGACTGCCAGCGTGTCGTCCACACGCCATCGCCGCCAAGACCTCACCACTGTTCCCACCGTCTCCGTAGCCTTATAAAGCCTCCTCAACCTACAACTTAGCTTCAATTGCAATCCCCTACACTTCCCTCCCCAACTTTGGCCTCACACCACTGCCGCCGTCGTGCCTTGCGCCGGTGAGCTGTCAAGCTCAATCCTCCGCATCAGTTGGCCATTCTTCAATCCCCCTTAGCCGTAGCATCCCTAGGAACTCCCAAACCCGACACCATCCTCGCATTGCCCTCCCCTAGCTCCTCGGCAATCGTCGTTGTGCACCGTCGTCGTCCGAGCTAGCCCTCCGCGGATAGCTCACCTCAAGCCACTAGAGCCAAAACCATCACTAACAATAGCTTCCTAGCATGCCCTATATGCTTAAATGCCCATGGCCATGTCGAAAGGTCACCGGAACTTTACCGTGCCATGGAGAAGTTCTGATGAACCCTCCTCACCACCAGCCAATTTCGGTGAACTCTGGTGTTCACGCAATCCAAAAATGGAATCCCCACCATTCACTAAACCCAGCCATGCAGTCACTTGCCGTCAGCGACCTCCGCTGGAGCGTGCACCAGCTCATCATCGTCGTTCCTTTGCTCAGGCTCCATGGCGCTAGAGCTAGACAAAGCCAGGCCAAAGCAAGTCAAGGCCTAGAAGGCCATGGCTTGGACTAGGCCAAGTCAGCCCATAGGCCAAAAACCCAAATCAGCCAAGCCTAGTACTGTTGGGCTATATTGTGCAAGCCCACCCAACACTGTTCTAAACTCGAACCCAATATTGTTCAGATCCGAACCCGTCACTATTCCTAAACCCAACCTGTTATGAATAGTAATGACCCATCACTGTTCACTAGAAACCCGTTTAACACAAATATACCTATTTCGATCATTTTGAACCCATTTAAACCATTCCCAACTCTGTTTCGCCAAATCAAACTCCGATAAAACCTAAACCCATATGTATTCAATTTTTCTTGAATTTTACTCCTTTTATTTGGTTTTATTTTCCTAGCTTGGTTTCTTTCAAGCACGGACTTCTTAATTTATCTGTTTATGCTAGCTCTCGAATTCGCCGAGCTAGTTGTCCCAAGATCAAGTCAAGACTCCGAAGACTTTGAACCAGTTGATTATTTTGAGCAGTAAGGCAAGCCACATGTTTTTTATCATGTTGAACCTATATTTTTTAAATTATTTAATTACCAGTACTTACAATATTATTATTATTATCTCTCACTATTATTTATTTAAAATAATTGTTTAGAATAATATGATAATTAGTTATGTCCTACCATTAAAAATGATATGCTTTACTTGAGGCCATATTCACCTCAACAACTTTAATAATAATAAACTATTGTATAAGTAATCATCTGTAAACTAGTCAATCAAATGATTTATACTACTAAGTACTTCGGCGTTTTGCCGATAGATTTATAAAATTGTGTTAGGGTTAAGGATTATTCGTGGAAAGCTACTAGATAGTTAGAGTCAACGACCCTATCATAGGGTAGAGGCTTTATTATGGATTGATGGCAGTACCATAACACACTGGGTTTATGATCGGTTGCCTCATTTGTGAAAAGAAAGGACTAAAATCTTGTGCTGAGTAAATGACATAGAAAATAGCTTAGTCACAAGTTTTGACTTGTTAGACCTAGTCTAATAGCTGCTCAATTGATTGAATATATACATGAGGGTTTGCTATTTCAGGGGTAGAAACGGCTCGCATACAACAGAGTGGTTTGGAAGCAATATCTTTCATACTTAGCAATGGTAGGTCCACTCCAAATTGGTTTGCGGTTTCCGCTTTGGCCAGTGTATTACTGACAATGGGTGGCCCCGAGCCTACCGGATAGAAGCTAGGAAGAGGAGAGCAGTGAAAAATCTTGTTATCTCAACTCAGTCGCACGCTATTCGTTGCATGTCTATTGCATGATATCGAGAATTTAAGATATCTTGTGGGTAAAGTTGGGCAACTCTGCAAAGTCAAACTAATAGTATTCAGATACGTCGTGCTTCTGATAAATGAAGATGTGTTTAATGGATGAATCCAACAGCAAGGAATAAGTAGCTTTAATAATGTTTCAATTTGGTAATCAAGTTGTTTAAACCCCATTTTACCCTAAGAAGATAAGTTTTGCTTTAGAAAGTTGTTTACAAATAAACTTGCATAAACAAATGTAGTAATAAAGACAACATATCCCCATGGATGAAGAATTTGAAGAATCCTTTGGTGTAGATGATCTCTAGTTTTAAGTCTCATCCTCGCTCAGGCACGCCTATGTAGTTTTTTCTTTGTGTTGTAATAAAATTTTAGGCTTGGACGCCCACTATGTTAAAACCTGGCTGTTATGCTATAACTCTATAATAAAGTTTGATTCTTATGTTATAAGTATGTGTTGGTATGATACACATTCGTCTACAATGCTCCGCAACTGGACAATTCTGAGCAGTTATGGGGATTTTTAACTGTCCTAGAAATAGGGGCATTACTATTGTGCTACATGATGTAGAAGCTCCTACATTTTCTATCGTTTGAAGGAAACGTCGTAATAGCAAGATTAGAAATCAATAAATCACATGTCATTCACGGTGAAAATGTGGAAGACTTGTGCAAACTTGACAGGATTATAACGTTCCAGTGGCAATCATGGTGTTACAAGGACTAACTCGTTCACATTCTATAGTAGAAATGGTACCTGATTTCACCACGAAACACCTGGCACTTGGTATTTTGAAGGTACCATGCAAGAAAGAAATTTCGTATTCACAGTTAATAATATCGATACACGAATCAAGTGCTATGCGCCAACAGAAGATATTGGAACTTGGAAGAACAAAGAAAAGTTGCAGGAACTGGAGCCCTTCATAGAAGATTTACAGGTTTTCTTGACCAAAGAACAGGAGACATAACAATGACATTGGCCTTGCTATGATTCTTTGGCATACAGGGACTTAAGGTGCCTATACATGAGCTTGCTATCATGCACGGCCAAATGGAGCTCAGAATCATCCGACCACCATTGCTGCAGACCATGAGCTTGAAGGAACTTCTTTGGTCCTTTGGCAATCACAAACAATTTGGCATGCGCATCAGAATGACCGTTGCGCTTCTCGGTAGTAACAGTGGCGACGCCGCTATGGTCAGCATAAAAGCAGCAAATGTAGTCGCAGTTGTTTACGTACAAGTTTGGCACCCATCTCTTCACCTCCTTGATCAGCTTTTCTTCTCCGATTTCAGAGACGGCCTCTCCCTCCTCTCTCGGGCGAGAAATTTTGCCAGCATTCGAAGAGCCGCCACTGATATATCGCCTCAAGACCTTGTCGGCTTTCTCCTGAAGTTTCCTCAGCCCCATGCCAAGTGAGACTGATGGCGGGTTAAACAAATGGCATTCTACAAAGATTCCATCCTTGGCCAAAGTCTTGCCGACCTGCAGAGCAAAGCCAGCCCCCAGGGAATGCCCAACAATGCACACATTGTTGCTGCCATGCTTATCAATTGCGGACTTGAGCACCTCCAGTGCGCCAGTGAACCTGACAGAACCCCTCAGGCTCTCCCAAGCGAAGAACCTGAAATCATCTTCCAAGTCTCTCGCAACAGTTAACTGCTTAAGTACTGTTCCCCTCAGAGCAAGGACAGCCTTTGGAGCACCATTAGGCCTCAACACTATCAAGTCTGAGAGTGCAGCGAGCTGGTCCCATTCTAGAAGTGCCCCATATATGGATCCATCTCGCGAATCAATTAGAGGCCGCTCCAGCTTATATTTGAATGGCTTCCACCAGTTAGGAGCAAGGGCATTTTCACCAGTTCTATTCTCTTGTCTGTCAAGCTCCAGCAGATAAGCGGCCTGCACGAAGCATGAAATTGCAATTCTTCTGTAATTGGGATCTGTCCTGCAGAACCATCAGTATGTTTGTTCATCAGTACTACACACATCACTAGTGTGGTTATGAAGCACTACAAAAGGAATGAGTAATTTCCAGAAATAGCTAAAGTGACCGAGAAAGGTTTAGCTGTAAATGCAAGCAGAACAGGACAAGATCAGAAGACTCATATTCCTTAGACAAAATACTGGGTTTAATTTCAGGCTTTCAGCTACATTTCAACAACATGCTTTACATCAAGCTGTAACTTGTACTATAGATCATAGAGAGAATTGTGTCACCCTTTAGTTACTTCTTTTTTCTTTTATATATTGTGTCACCCTTTAGTTACGCCAATTCAAGGCAGGAATCAGGCAACCAGCCGTAGTCAATTTAATAAACAACTCTTGCAATTCAGTAGAATCAATCAAACAACACGAAAAATGAAGTTAGCCACAGCCATTTCAAGGCTACTCTACTCAGCTCCGACAGTGGGAGGCCTTGTAGCAGTAAGGGTCCTTTTGGTTGAGCTGTGGCTGTGGGGAAAAGTTGCTGTGAGCTGTGAGCTGTAGAAAAATTGAAAGCTGTTTGGTTAAACAAGTATAAAATATATTTTTTGTCTTTATCTCTTTTAAAACAACTATGAAAGAGTTTTATTCAATCCATTTCTAAAAGCAGAAAGCCAAAAGGCAAAAGCAGAGTCAAAACAGCTTTCAAAAATATACTACAGAAAAACAGCTGCTTTTGAAAAAGCTGCTTCTAAAAGCAACCCCTTTGGTTGGACTTTTGGTTTTTAGGACCAAAAACCAAAGCTAAAAGCCCAACCAAAAGGACCCTAAATGTTCTACTGGGCTGAGAGCGCTAGAAATCGATAGAGTAATTCCGGAGGAAGTGGCATAGAGCAGACAACACGTAGTTCGCTAGTTTAATTTTGACCTCCATGTAGAATCACCACCGCTCAGCCTCCGGTAAAAAAAAATCCCCTAATCTAAGCAAGTCAACGGTTCAGATTCCTAAAACCCGTACATAGATTGCGACCAACCATGCGTTCTAGTGTCCAACGAAACAAGGTTCAAGAAGCAGCATGCTCATGGAGTCATGGTCCAACGAAAGCGAAAGGTGGGAGAGGAGAGAGTACGGTTGCGAACCAGCTAGAACGGATGAGGTCCCTCCAGCTGGGGTTGGAGAGGTGGCGAGGCCCCGTCTCGTGGAACTCCCACGACGCCGCCGAGGACGACGACGCCGGCTTGCCGCCGCCGCTGCTCCCCATCTCCTTCGCTCTCTTGTTCTCGGAGGAAGCTATTAGCGTAGCAAGCAAGGAAAGGTGAAGGGGGAAGGGCGCGACGCGCCGAGGAAAGCCCGTAGCAGGCGGCTCGTCAACGTCGGAGAAAAGGAGGGTTTGGACTTTGGATCCACGTGGAGAACATGCCGTGCCAACGCGGCGGTTTCTTTCCCTTCTTTCCTTCCCAAAAATCCCACCCGCTAGGACGCTACTGTTGAGAAACCGACGCTGGCGACCAGTCCGATCGGGATCTCTGCTTAGAATAAGAACGAATCAATCACAGAATCACAGAATAATAGATAAACACAGAAAGAGGTAGAGAGAACTTCTGGTCTGCTTTATTGCTTTCATGCGTGTGTATACAATGGGGTTGGCTCTCTATTTATACTAGGTGGTGGGGTGCCCAATATGTCGGGACTCTCGGCCTACTGGGACTCGAGTGCGGGACTCTATCGTAGGCGGTTTCCTAACACCCCTTGGGCACTCACCCAACATGCTCATGCCTCATCAAAACTCCATAAAACCCGGTGGGAAAAATTTGGAGAAAGAGTACATAATACATGTGTTCTTTGCGATGCACGAATTGCCTCATTAAAATCCTTGGTCGAGAAACTTGGGAAAACTCGTCAAGGGAAAAGAGTACAATCCACCCAACTTCATTCGGTCTTGGGACCTTGTTCCTTTGGGTACTCAATCTTCATGATCGAGATTTACTAACGGGCTTGAGAGAATTCTCCCACAGATTACGCACTTCTCTAAGTCTTATCATTCTAATCCTCACACGCACCTTTCAAAGTTAGATGCGGGGAGTGACTTAGTGAACAAATCATCGATTTTCACAAGACTTAGTATGCAAGACTTTTATCTCGTCCATCTTTTGCAATTCATGAGCATAGAAGGACTTGGGGTTGATATGCTTTGTGAGATGACTCTTCACATAGCCCGTTTGCACTTGTACAACATAAGTGAATTATCTTCATGGATAATTGTGGGGTTTACACAATGTTCATCCCACATGACCGCCGGATGTGGTGAACTATTCTACGGAGCCAAGCGCACTCGTGCGACTTCATACAATGCTATAATTTACGAGTGGTTCGTCAAGTAGCTACAAGGCTTTGCTTAGACGATTTTCGTGGAATTGCGGTTCCACCACACATGAATGCATAGCATGTTTGTGACCTTGCGGTGATGGGTTAGACAAGTACCAAGATCTCGCATAGCCAATCAAGTTCAAGTCTTGATTCTTTCTATAGAACAATCCAAGGTGCTTACTTCCTTGGAGATATCGGAAGGTGTCCTTTATGCCCTACCAATGCCTTTTGGTGGGCTCAGACCGCACCTTGCTAACAAGTACACGACGATTGCAATGTCCGTTCTAGTGCGGTTTACTAAGTACATGGGTGCTACCACTGCACTCAAGTATGGGAATTCAGTCCAGGACTTCCTCCCTCTTCCCTAGGTCGGTAAGGATCTTTTCTTCTGTCAAAGACCTTAGATCATCGGTACTTTCGATGGGTATGCCTTCTCGAAGCCAAACCTTTCTAGCACCTTCGGGTGTGGGTCGTGATGTACCAAGATTCCTTGGGGACATGCTCAAGCTGCAGCTGGCGAGAACTTAGTATTTTCATTTCAAATTCGACTCCAAGTAGGAGCTTGCTTCTTTTATATCTTGTTGTCCCGATGATATTCGGATCATCTACATACACGAGATTATCTGAGAATCCATTCAGGATCGCCGTATAAATACACAAGGACGGTCTTCTTTGTTTGTGTAGCCTTTCTTCTGAGAGAAAGTAGTTCAGCGATTATACCACATTCTTCCGAATGCTTTAATCCATCTGATGACTTTCTCGAGTTTCACCTTGCATGATTTCTATTTGCTCTGTCTTGGTTCGGAGAGTTATTCCTTGAGAATTTCATATAAATCTCGAATCCAAGTTACCGTAAAGGTATGCATCACAACATCCATTAATTTCATTTCTAAGTTCAAGTTCACCGCCATTGAGATCAATATATCTAAAGGTAATTCCACTCATGGTGGGAGTAGGTTTCTTCATAATCAACTCCGGGACGTTGAGTGAAACCTTGTGCTACTAGCCTTGCTTTGTATCTCACTACTGTTTCTTTCATTTCTCTTCGAACAAATACCCACTTGTGCCCTACGGGTGCACATGGGAGGTGTCTGACATCACTGCCCAAAACCTCTCTTTGTTCGGAGATATCAATTCGATTGCTATTGCCTTTTCCAATCTTCCCAATCGATCTTTTCTTACATTCGTGACGATGCGAGCTCGGGATCAAGATCGATGATTGTGGCAATTTTCTTCTGAAGTATATATCGATATTGGCCGTTGTCCTGTTCATGGACTCTCCGTGTGCACATAGTTTATAGCTATTTCTTCATGAGTCGCTTCTTACGGAGCGGTTGCTTCTTCCGAGCTTCCCTTGCACATCGCTTCTTCCAATTGCGGTGGCAAGTCCCTTTAGTTTTCGACCCAATGTGCGCACATCCATGCCGATGGGGATATTCGGATCCGGTATGCCCTTTTCGAAGGTATCATACTTGTGCGGTCTCAACTGGCTCCCTTCTCATTCAGGGGACTTTAATGATCGGTGTGGTAAGTCCTTCTTATCCTTTTCACCAGGCGTCCCGGTTACTAAGGATTCGAGGCAGGAGTTCTCGTCCTCTTTTAATTTTTACGAGGCCTCGGACGAGATTAGAGATACTATACCTTTCTTTGGTATTTCAACCCTCTCGGTGTAGTGCGTGCGGGCACATGCGACTTAGTCACGCTTTCAAATCACTAAAGTGATCGAGCGGTGATTTGCTAATGCTTGCAAATCAATAGTCTTCGGACTTCTATTGTCTTACGGACTTTTCTTGTCTTACGGACTTCTATTTGCTTCACTAGTGCACGGGTCATATGCATGTATTTCCGACATTTTTCATCAAAGGGTTGATTTCCTCCCTAATGTTGGGAAATTTTGATCTTGACCTTGCGCTAGTTTCATAGATGGATGGATGTTGTAGGCCAATGGTCTAGAATTGACGAGATTATTTGCATGTGGGACTGCGTGTCCAAACATGTAGTCGGTAAATTCCAATTCTATAAAGGGTAGGGCAATAATTTTAATTTTCTTAATTAAAGCCTCGCCAAACCATTACGGGTATGGACATGCGATATCGAGTGCTCAGCGCAATCGCCATGCAATAATCATCAAATGCCTCGGAGTAAATTCTCGGCATTGTCCATTCAGTGGACTTGATATGATGATTAGGAATACATTTACGATGCGAATGATCTGCGAGATCAATTTTGCAAAGGCGTGGTTTCTTGTGGGCAACAAACCCACATATGATCACTTGAGCGTCAATGAGCACTATGAAAGACTTAAATGGCCACGAGATGGATGAATGAGACCGCAAATGTCTTCTGGATGCGTTCGAGAATGCGGTACTTCATCCTTCACTTTGAGTGGAGGGTCTAGTAATTAATTTCCGGTGGCGCATGCGAGGCACACAAAATCTTCATGATTAGGAAATATTTTACATTAATATTATGCCCTTTGAAATTGTTGATTATATTTCTCATCATTCTACGACTGGGTGGCCTAATCTGTCATGCCGAGATGATGAGTTCGAGCTTCTAAATCATCTTCGAGATGCGGTCAGTGCGCAGTGCCTTGGTGTTGGTATAATGTAGCCCATTTTCTAGTAAAGGAAGTTTTCTAATACCCTTTTTCATGCTCTTGGCGCTCGTAAGGAGCGGTATTCCTCACTGTACTCTTCTTGATCTCATCGTGGAAATATTTGCGCGAATATCCTTGAAACTTATGAGATTTCTAGTCGATTTTGGGTACAATAAGGCTTCTTTAATGACCAAAATTGTGCCCATGGGAGTATAATTGTGGCTCTTCTGAACCAATTATACAAGCATCGCTTCGGCGATTTGACGTAAAGGTCGCTAGTGCTCTTCTGAATCGATTGAAAACTTAGTCTCTCTTAAGATGGTATTCGTTGTGCCGCTGTTGGCTAAGCACACTTCCTTCATAGGGCGCTACACATATTCTAATATAGGGTATTTTATTCATATGCATGAGAAGGCAATCAACGCATAAATGAAATACTTCAATATCAGAACATATCATGCCATCATAAACTGAATAAATGAATGAATTATTCCAAAATCATCCAACCATCATGAGATAACAAATCCTAAAGTACCATCCATGCAAGATCTAACTTGTCCATTTTAACATAAAATAAATGACAATTAACGTCTCATGCATTCTGTGCATTAGACGGAGTTGATTAAGAAATCATCGACTTCTTTGCTATCTTTTGAAGTGATATTCTCTTCAAGAGAAATCATGGCGATGGTCGCCTCTAGGTTGTAAGGGGTGTTGTTGCGGGATGGTCTCAGTCTCCATCAACTCAGGCAACTGTTCAGAATGCTCCCCTCAACCAATGCAAAGTGAGCTTCAGGCTGCCCTTTGCCATTCCTTTTCTGGGCTTGGTGGGCATCAATTACATGTTGCGGCTCTTTGCAGACCCGCGACCAATGCCTCCACTTGCCACACTTATAGCAACCCTGCTTCTGCTGGCCATAGGTCTTACCACTTTTCATAGCCTTTTTGTCATTTGGAGCATCTGATTTGCCTTTCTGGGCAACGGTCTTACCCTTCTTTCCCCTTCTTTTCATCAAGGGCTTTCGCACCTTGTAGCTCAGCGTTGGCCTCACGGCCCGGAGCTCCCAGTGGTGAGTGGCGTAATTCTTACGGAGAAGTTCGTCTGAGCTTCGCAACTGCATCATATCGATCAATTCGGCGTACTCCTTGTAGCCATCTTGACGATAGTTGCGGGCGGATTGAACAGCATTGGGGTGAAAAGTGGGCGTGGTGTTTTCGATCTTACGCTCATCGTAATCTGCTTGCCACAGAGTTGAAGATTGGTACAAATCCTGCAAGATGCAATTGTACTCCCAAGCCGTTTTAAAGTCGGCAAACCTCGATCGACCCATTCTTGCTCGCTTGAGGAAGGATGGTGTACTTTAACCTCTCAAACCGCTTCTTGAGTGCGGTCCAGTGCTAGCGCTTTTCTCCGCCATATACTCATTCTTGAGAGTAATGCAGAGGTGGTGCCGAAGAAAATGAAGTGCCTGATCATTCTTCTCGGGCGTAGGTTGGGCGTCATTCAGTCCGCCAATCCCAATAGCCGCGCGGAGCCGTTTGGCTCAAGTACTATCTCGACATCGGATGCCCACGCCGAGATAGTTACGGCCATCCTGGGCCAGCTCCTCGAACTCCCGGTTCGAGATTCCAGTCATCTATATGCAGATAGATGGAATAAAATAAGTTTACTTGTGTAAACATGCATGGAATAATTTACTACAGGTAAATAAATGGTACAATGAGGTTCTCGTAATGTTTGATTTTTACGTAATTTTTCTATAAATTCTTGCTAATTTCGGTGATTAAAAGTAATTCAAACAATTACAATTAACCAAAAGACAGTAAATAAATACAGAAAATACAGAAAATAATAATGGCAGAAATAAATATGCTTCAAATAATTCAAAATTCGGATTCCCGAGGCCCTTTTATGCATGAATATAAATTTCCAGTGAATTCTGCAATTTCTGGGGGTTTCTACGCAAATTTTCAGTTCAGAGAAAATTCGCGCAATTTTCTGATTTAGCGAGGGGTCTTCTGCAAAAATCTGGACCCATACGAAAATCAGAGGACTTATCGGTAATTTTCAGAATTACCGATACCTTTCTGTAAATTTCCGGGACCTGTTTGTAAGTTTTAACGGCTTTTCGTAACAAAATATAACCCGGGGCTATCTCGCAAAAGCAAGCCTCTTTCTTTTTTCCCTCCCCCCCTGTTCGCCATTAGTTTCAAGGGTCCCCACCTGGCGGCGACTGGGGGCAAGGGCAAGGTAGGCCTTGTGTGTTCATGAGGCTGAATGAGGTGGTGAGGCGGGCGGTCGAGGCGGTCTGGGCAATGCCGAGCGAGTGGTGGCAAGAATGGCCGAGGCCGGTGTCTTGTGTCTGCGGTCATGGGTCGGGGGCGGCCGAGGTCAGCGCCATGGGCGGCGGCCAACCAACCAGCCAGGCGAGGTGGCGGCCGAGGCGGCACGGCATGGGCCGAGGCCAAGACGGCAGTGGCGTATGGGCCGGTCGTGGCGCAAAGCGATTCTGAAAACACGCAGCCACCTGGCTTTAGGCGGGCCCGGCGGCGAGGCCGGCATTGCGGGCTGGGCGGTGGCGAGGCGAGGCGGCGGCGGTTAAGCAGCTGCCGGCGCGGATCGGCTACTGGCCGAAACACGTCGGCGTCGGCCGTGCGGGATGCGCTTGCCGAGGCCGAGCGGCGGCGGTCGGGTGGCGGCGGCGCCTCGTGCATCACCTCGGCGGCTCCTTCATCGTTTCGCGGCGGAGCTTCGGGCGGGTGATCGCCACCTAGTGGCGAGCGGCGGCAAGCGATCGGCAGGCGGCGGTGCCATGCGAGGCGGCGGCTCTACCGAGTGACCGGTCGGCACCGACCGGTAGCGTCGGCTGCGGAGCTTAAGCGGCGGCGGCCTTCACGGCGAGGTGGCTCGGCCGGGCGGCGGGCGGCGGATGGGCGGCTCGGCTTGAGCGGCGGCGGCCGGCGGCGGCGCGCATGCGGCGCGATCGCTGCGGCGGTGGCCGAGCCGAGGTGAACCGGCGGCTTCAGCCGTCTTTTTTTTACGTGATGCAATCTTGTGCGAGAGAGAGAAAGCAGCAAAATCCATGCCAAAATTTTCCGTCGGCGATCATGCGAGGCGTCTGTAAAACGTTCAATCTGCGATACAATCGACATCCACCCGTTTCGTAATCACCGATCGACATTGTCTTGCGCGATTTCGGATCGCTCGCGGTAGATTTGGGGCGGTTGCATCGTTCTAATCTGATGCAATCAACATCTACCCGTTTCGCAATCTACCGATCGGCATTGTGCCGACGACTTCAAGTCTGCTCGGGTAGATTAGGGTGGATTTGCACCGTAGAAATTCAATCTAGAACGCGAAAAGAAAATGCGGATTCAAAAGCGATCTAGAAAACAATTCTGTCCTTCGATGATTACCTCGTTCACCAGAGCGAAGTCGTGCTGATAACGTGTTGAGAAACCGACGCTGGCGACCAGTCCGATCGGGATCTCTGCTTAGAATAAGAACGAATCAATCACAGAATCACAGAATAA